>WOXC01008526.1:0-727500 GCA_011680675.1 Gymnobelideus leadbeateri
CTACTTATCAGATGGTCAAAGCTAACAAAAAAGGAAAATTTAAAAATGTTGGTGAGAGGGAGATTGAGGAAAGCAAGTATAGAAATACACCTTTTTGTGGAGGTATAAATTGGCCCAGATATTTTGGAAAGCAATCTGGAATTATGTCCCCAAAGTTCCTAACCTGTACAAACCTGTTAACCCAGCTAGACTGCTTCTAGATCTACACTTTAAAGAAATTAAAGAAAGCAAGAAAATTACCTATATGTACACCTGGGAAAGTAAGGCATGTCCATCTATTGGGGAATGGCCAAAGACATTACGATATATAAATGTACTTGTAGAGAGCAAAATGAACAAAAATAGAAGAAAAAATAGAATTATGAAACATGATATAGAAAAGTTACTTTGAAAGATTTTGTAACCTTGATTAATATAATGATAAACAAGGAATCTGGAAGACTGAAGATGAAACATACCACCCTTCTTCTTTTAGAGAGGCAGTAAATTTAAAATGGAGAGACATAAAATTTGGGGCATAATCAACGGTGGAATTTTGCTGGATTACGGTGGATTTTATTTCTGTTTCTTTTTGTTTTATTTGGTTGTTCAATGATAAGAACTGTGGGAGAGGTGCATGTTATAAAAAATATAGAACATATGCATGAATACATGTGGATTTTTTTTTAAAAGAAAAAAGACAAGGGACAACTCTATAGTATTCTGGGATTTGTTGTAGTCTGGCCCTGCTCTGAAGAAGGGGAATAATATGGGTAAAATTATAGAAATGAAGATAACCTGATGGGTCACCATTGCTCTAAAGTCTTTTCTTCATTCTTTTATCGTGTCTATTTCTAATCCCCTTTGGCTAGATTGATTGTAGAAAGATGAATATGAATAACAATAAAATTATTCATTATTAGTATCTAATAACAATGATATTTACATGGATTTCTTTCAATTACAGCATTATGAGAAAACTACATAATATTTCAAATCCAATTTTTGCCATTCTAGTGTGTTTTCAAATATTTGGATAAATGCTTGTTTTATTCTATGAATAGAAAATAAAACAACAACAACAACCAAACAAAAATGTTTAGAGGAGAAATAAAGTCTTCCTTATGTATGTAAGTGCCTACTACATACAGAACAATGTATTGGGTGCTATTGTCTCCCCCAGTTTTAGAGTATGAGCCACTTGAGAGCAGGAACCATCTCACCCTTTATTTTTATACTCACTGATTAGCAAAAAGCTTAACACATAGTAAGAGCTTAATAAATGCTTTTTTTTTCATAGTCTCATCAAGTCAATTATGACAGTCTTCCTGACTTATAGAACCTTATTTTCTGTTTAGGACATGCAACATGCACATAATAAAGTAAGTTAGCATGAAGTATATGGTCATAGCAAAGACTGATTCTAGACAAAGATTTGTTTAGAGAGAGACAGAGATAGAAAGGATCATTATCATCTGGGAGAATCATAGAAGAAATGGTACATGAGTTGGTATTTGAAAAAACAGATGAATTTCAACACAGAGGACCTAAATTTCCCGAATACATAGGCCTAAGATTGTAGGATAAATTTGGAGAGTAGTTGAGTCTGGCTTGAATGCAGAGTAGTAGAAGAGAGGTGGGGGGAGCAAAATCAGGGCAGAAAGTCAAGTTCGTAATATTGTGAAGGATTTTAAATCCTCAGGTAGTGGCTACATTTATGTTAGAGGCAATAAAAAGGCAATGAATCTTTTTTGAACAGAGTAGTAAATAAGCTGGTCTCTGTAGCTCAGGAAGATTATTTTGGCAGCTGTGTAAAGCATGGATTGGAGAGAAGAAAGAAAAGAGGCAAGAGACTAGTTGTGAGGCAGCTAAGTATCCAAGTAACATGAACTAAGAGCCTGAATGCCTTTGGTAGACATATGAGTGCAGTAGATTAGGAGTGAGTGGGGGGCGGGGGAGGGAGAAAGAAAGAGAAAGAGAGAGAGAGAGAGAGAGAGAGAGAGAGAGAGAGAGAGAGCGAGAGAGAGAGAGAGAGAGAGAGAGAGAGAGAGAGAGAGAGAGAGATCTTGATAAATTCTTTTAGACATCAAATTATTATAAAAATAAGAAGGAAGTCTCTGGCAGGAATCCAGCTGCAAAATGCTGAAGGTTAGTAATGGATATCCTTTAGTAAGAATTAACTTTGATCAAATCACTCCAACTCTTTAAGCACAATTCTTAGCCTTTCTCTCTGTCTCTGTCTCTCTCTGTCTCTGTCTCTGTCTCTGTCTCTGTCTCTCCCTCTGTCTCTCTCTCTCTCTCTCTCTCTCTCTCTCTCTCTCTCTCTCCTCAAATAATATAGTATTTATTTATTTGTGTACATGTTGAATCTCCCCAAGATGATGAAAAGGCCAAGAATATTACAATTTTTGTTTTAATCTCCTGGGCTTATTTGCAATGTTTTGCACTAAATAGGAGTTCAATGCATTTTTAAGCTGAATTGCATTGATTAGATGATGCCTTATTATCTCTTTAAATGCTAAGATTCTGCTCCCAGTCTTGAGCTGTAATAACATAAGACAAGGTTTGAGCTGAAACGTTTCTATTACTTTGTTGCTGTCTATTCATTTATTCTGGAACCATCCAGCACTGTGACTTGGCTAGCCTGATGCTTAATTATTTACACTGCTTTAAAAAGCATTCCCAAGCTCCATTCGATTGTATGTTGTCCCTATTATTATTAGTCTCAAAGCCACTTCCTATTTCCTCCAGCATAGCTTAGGCTGTGACTCTAGACTTTGGCTGGGAACAACTGTAATTCAGTGACCTTGAAGTGTTCAGCCCAGTGACATTCACACGTGAATGTTTCATGGAAGCTCCTTTGGCGACCTCATTTTCTTTTGATGTCTTGGGTTCCCTTGACCTGATAAGGACCAAAGCATCACTTCAGTGCCTTCTCTCCATTACTTTTCCCTTCCTTTGTAAATATGTGAGAACCCTGTTTCTTGACAGCTTTTGTTCTTACAAAATGAACTGCTGTGTGTCTCATCTTTCCTTGTAAGAAAATGCAAATAACAACAAAGAATATGAAAAAGGGGGTTTTCTAAGGTTGAGCACCTGCATTTCCTATTGTATGTGGGTGTGGTGGGAAAATGGCTGTACTCAGAGGTAGTCCAATAGATCTGGATTCAAGTCCTAGTTTGGCATGGACCAGCTGGGTTATTTTGGACCAGTTATTTTACCTCTTGAAGACTCAGTTTCTTCATTTGTCAAACTTGATACTCTGTGACTGATTTTTACTAGCTGTGTGGCCCAGGTCAGATCATTTCATCTCTTTGTCCTTTAGACAACATACAACACCTTATCTATTAAGTCATAAGTAGGCTGCACCTCCATCTGCCTTGTTGGAAGGAGTTCCTAGCCCATGAGTTCCACCATGTTAAAGTATTGATACCACAGATCCTTTGTATATCTGTAGGTGGTTAGAACACAAATTCAAGTGTTTTGCTTCTCAGTCCATGGATCTCTATGTCAAGCATGTAGGAGGCCCTGTGCTAGAACACTATAAATACCCTGCCTGATTGATGTCTGATTGACTCAGAGCACATGTGTTTCAATGTCTGTTGCTTACTATATTTTTGACCTTGGAGAGATAGAGAAGGCTAACCAAGCCTAGCTGGGCTTTAGTCTCCTTATCTATGAAATGAGTAGGTAGACTAGATCAGCCCTGAGTTACCTTCCAGCTACAAATCTAAGTGAAGGCAACCAATGTGAGTTTTATCAGAAGTTGGTTTCCTCTGTAAAGACAAGTACAGCCAGCCATACCCATTTTTAAAGACATTTCCAAGCTTAATCATTATTATTTCAAATAAATGTGTTATATGAACCATTCAGGATGCCATTCCAAAATTCCAGTTTGTAGCCATCTTCATTCTATCACTATTCCCTCTTTGGTTATTTGTACGGTACTGTATGTGGCACACTGAGCTTGGAGTCAGTTAGTTAGTTAATATCAATGAGCATTTACTAAGCAACTACTATGTCAGGCACAGTGTGAAGCATTAGGGAGTAATATGTTACAGGGGAAAGAGTGCTGGCTCTGGAGTCAAGAAGATCTAGTTCAAATTTTGCCTTAGATACTATCTATATAACCTTGGGCAAGTCACTTAATGTTTCCATAACTCACTTTCCTTTTCTGTAAAATGAAGAAATAACAGCTTCTAATAGCCTGTCCAAGTCCAAATCTATGATCTAATGGTCTTCATTTCATTAAAGCACAGCAATGATAGAAGGTACTTCAGTGGGCATCCAACCCTCTCATTTTAAAATGAAAGAAATTGAGACCTAGGGAGGTTAAGTGACTTGCCAACCATCAAATGGCACAGGTTATGATTGGAAAAGGTAGATTTGTGAACCCAAAACTTTGAAGTCCAGACCCAGAATGCTTTTGACTGTACCATATTCCCTTTTCACATTAATTTAAAGCTCCATTTTCCCAAATAGTGTTTGGACTCCATGTGAACTTTGGGTTTTAATTAACAGGGATTCTACTCCATTCATTTGGCCTCTGTTATATCAACAATGGGATCGACTATGGAAGAATGTTACTAATCTGGGATTAATTTAGTTCCCATCTTAACTGGCCCCATTCAAAGACAAAAACTGCTATTTTTAGTTTTCACCAATCCATCCTTATCTGAACTCTTATTTTTAAATCTAATCTCTTCCTCTGGAGGCAAGAGGATTAAGAAAATAGGACAGCAAATCACTACTAATGTACCTTCTTAGATCTGATAAATATCAGAAGCAAAAAACAATGCAGTATTCAACCACAACCTTCTATAGGAGGTTAGCAGTATATCTATCTTCTTTCCCCCTCCCTTTTCCTCATCCTCTCCTCTTTTCCCCTTCCTAAGTCCCTTCAGGTAGACTTTAAAATCTCACATCTTTTGGGTATTGGAGCTTACAGGTTTCTGCTCCTTGAGATTCTATAGAAAAGTCCAGGAGAATTTACTGCAAACTTAATATGAGTCAAAAGTTCAATACCACAGTCAAAAAAGCTAATGTAGACTTAGGCTACATTGAGATAAATAGAGCATTCAGGAATGGGGAGGTCACAGACTTTCTGCACTCACTCCTTGTCAGATCACATTTAGATAAATGTGTTTAGTTCTGGATGTCCACAGTTTAAGAAGCCCAATTTTAAGCTGGAGATAATTCAGAAGATAGTCAGTAGCAGGATGAGGGGACTGGCAATCATGCCACACAAGAAATGAAGAACTGAACACATTAAGAGTCCAGAAAAGAAGATATATGGGGAATAGAGAATTTAGTTAGATCTTACCACGTACTAGACGCTGTGCTCAGCATTGTAGATACAAATACAGAAGTGAATTAGTTCCCATCTTCTAATATCTGAAAAGTGATTCTAGGGAAGGAGTTTTAGATCTTCTTTATTTGGACCCAGAGAGAGAACTAGTATCAATGATTAGAAATTACAGGGAGGAAGAGCATCCAAACCATTATAGTAGAAAGAACCTCCTAGTAATTGTTGTTGTTCAGTCATGGCTGACTCTTCTTTGATCCCCATTTGGGATTTTCTTGACAAAGATATTGGAGTGGCTTACCATTTCTGTCTCCAACTTATTTTACAGATGAGGAAACTGAGGCAAACAGGATTAAAGGGTCACAGAACTAATAAGTGTCTGAGGCCAGATTTGAACTCAGAAAGATGAATCTTTTTGATTCCACAACTGGAGTTCTATCCATTGTGCCATTTAGCTGTTTCTAATAATTAGAGCTGTCCCAAAAGTGAACAGCCAGCTTTGAGAGGTAGTGAGTTCCTCATAAACAGAGGTTTTTGTGAAAAGGTTTCATAGGCTCATAGACGTAAGCAGGCAGGGAACTTAAGTGCCACTGAGTCCTTCTTTTTCATTTCACCTTTAAGAGAATTGTCATTTAAGTGACTTGACCATGATCACATAGCTGATTTCTAGGTTTCTACAGGAATTCAACTCAGATTTTCTCTCTCTCTCTCTCTCTCTCTCTCTCTCTCTCTCTCTCTCTCTCTCTCTCTCTGTGTGTGTTTGTCTCTGTCTCTCTGTCTGTCTCTGTGTTTCTGTCTCTGTCTCTGTGTCTGTGTCTGTCTCTGTGTGTCTCTCTCTCTGTCTCTGTCTCTCTCACTCTCTGTCTCTCTTTCCCCACCCCTCTCTGTTTGTCTACCTTCCACAATCCTCTTCCCCCTTTGCCTCCAACTTTAGGTAAGGAGATTCAAATGAGTTCCCTGACTATTGCAGTTTAGCACCTTCTGTGCAATTTAATGTCTTAGGGATCTATCTTGAGGCACAAAGATATTTACCCAGGGTCATACAACCAATCTGTGCTAGAGGCAGCATTTAAATCTAGGTCTCTGTGATTCTAAGGTCAGATCTCTATCCACCATACCAGAATTAGCTAGGTGGTAACATGAATGGAACACTAGGTATGGAATCAAGAAGACTTCAGTTCAAATCTGGTCTCATATGCTTACTGGCTATGTGATCCTGGCCAAGTCATATAACTTCGGTCTGGCTCAGTTTCTTCAACTGTAAAATGGAAATAATGACAGCACCTGCCTCATAGGGTTATTTTGAGAGTCAAATAAGAAAATATCTTCAAAGCACTTAGCAGAATGTCTGGAAAACAGTAGGTACTTAATAAATACTGGTCCCTAACCTTCCCCTTACCATGTTTTACTTCCCTATATGCTCTCTAATATCCCTTAAATTCTGGGATTTTCTGATTCTAGAAATATTTTCTCCTTTACAGTATGTAGCAATTAGTTTCTTATATAATCCACTAGAAACATTACTCATGGATAAGGTTAAGAAATAATATGTGAAAAACTGTCATATTTACTCACAGATTTCTCCCTTGTGAATTTCCTCTTTCCATGGGGGAAAAAACTCAGAGGGAAAATAACAAAACTCAAGTAACATTTTCCCTGCAGAATTTCCTTTTAAATTTTCTTGCTCTGTGGTGCCAGCAGAATTTTCTCTATAGGGAATATAATTTAGCCTTTCCATGACAAAAAGAGAGGATAAATTAAAGTGACTACTTAATATTGGAAATTAAGTCCAACTGAGGCCAGAGAGAGTGCTTACTTAGAACCATATCTCTCTGCCACATCAGCTGTCGATGACTCCTCTTTTGACCCCAAATATTCAGACTAGAAGGGACCATATATGGCATCTCTTCCAATATTCTCATTTTACAAATGACAAAATTAATGCCCAGACAGGGGAAGGACTTGCCCCAGGTCATCAACCAGGCATTATCATACTCTGGACATTATAAACACGTTCTCTTTAAAATACAGGTAGAGGGTGGCTAGGTGGTGCCGTGAATAGAGCACTGGCCCCAGAGTCAGGAGGACCTGAGTTCAAATCTCACCTCAGACACTTGACAGACTTACTAGCCATGTGACCTCGGGCAAGTCACTTAACCCCAATTGCCTTCCCCTTCCCTCTCCAAAAGAAAATTAATAATAAAAAAAATACAGGTAGAGGCTACATTTCTAGATGTAGCTAGGTGGCACAGTGGATAGAGAACTGTGCCTGGAGTCAAGAAAGACCAAGTTCAAATCTAGTTTCAGATACTTATTAGCTTTGCCACTCTGGATGTCACTTAACCTCTATCTGCCTCAGTTTCTTCAACTGTAAAATGAGGATAATTAAAAATACCTTCCTCTCTGGGCTTTTTGTGAGGATCAGATGAGATAGTATTTATAAAAATTTAGAACAAGTCCTATCACATAGTTGGCATTTAACACATGGGAATTCCTTCCCCTTCCCCTTCCCCTTCCTCTTCATATTGTTCTTACTAGGGTACTTCAATAGGCTTCACACTCAGATTTAAATGTGGATATCTTCCAAAGACACTTCCTCCCTATAATGAGGGTGGGGAAGGGAGTATGTCTTTCCTAAAATGGGAATGGGATAGGGTAGGGGGATAGAAATCAATGTGTTTGTCTTTACTGTTCATCCCGGTGTGGAGTAAAGTTGAACTGCTGAAGGAAAGATTTGGCATATGTTCTGGAAATACACAAATAGCTGGGATGGGAAAAATAAGTCTCACGTTAAAAAATTAATGAGTTCTACAAATCTCTGGTGCAAACCATTCTTTCTATTAACGAGTAAGCTAGGGAGGGAGGATGCTAGCTAGATGAGTAAGTCATTATCACAGTCAATATGGTAGAACAGGGAATCTGAGAAAAAGATACAACAGCTGTCATAGCCTTAGCTCACTGTTCATACCCCTGCATTCATAAGCTTGAAGGTGCACTGAGGACTCTGTACCTTCAATTCACCATATTAGAAGGCATCTAGATGGGGAAAAGAATCAACAGGAGAGTAATGATCACTGGTGAGATCTCACCTCCTCCACTCAATCCAGTCATGATACCAGTTTCAGCATCATTCATACTCCACCTTTAGGGGGAGATCTGTGACTAATCATAGGTCATCCGCATGATACTGTGGTTACAGAGTTGGCTTGGGAATGAAGAAAAGAAAGCCAGGTGAGACATGTGAAGCAGAGTAATGCAGCTTCTACTCTAGAAGTCTGAGATGGCTCAGAGACCTTTTGGGGTTTTCCCCACATTGGTCTGTACTTTCTTGTGCTGTGTACATATCTAAGTCATGTTGCAAGGTGCCTGTAATATTGGAATTTGCAAACATCCAAGACATTGGACAATAAAGATTCAATGTCACCAGGTCAAGAACAATAACTAAGTCCTTCTCAGTGCCCTTGGCTATCTCTATGATTTTTCTGAGGAGCTGACATAAGTCTCAAGCAATGAGAATAATAATGTCACATCAACCTGAAGGCAAGAGAATGGACAATGATTTTTTGAGACTGATTTTGGCCATAAGATAAAATATTGCTAACTGACATTTATATAGTACTTTGCTTTAAAAAATAAAAAAAAAAACTGCCTTTACCTACATGTTCTCATATGACAATCCACAGATTAAACAGGTTAATGAATGATTGACAAAGCTTTTACCAAGTACCTAATATCTGCATTTGACAAGTACTGATTTAGATACTTGGAATACAAAAACAAAAAATGAGACAGAGAATGCCATCAAGAAGCTTCTATTATAAAGAAGGAGATAATCTCCTTATCTGTAGAAATGGGAATAATAGTAGTAACTATTTCATAGAGTTGTGTGAGAATAAAATGAGATAGCATATGTGAAATGTTCTGCAAACTTTAAAGAACTTTATGAACCCTAGTTATTATAGAGCAAATATAGTGCATTAGGGAATTTGGGTGCTCACTCTCCAATCAGAACAGTTCAGCCCCAGAGAAGAATCCAAAGATAAAGGTAAGTGGTCCAAGCATTTTGATTCCCAATTTATGGCTAGGGAAAATGACATAGAGAGATGAAATAAATTGCCTAAGATCCCACCTTTAGTAAATGACAGGCAGGATTCAAACCCATGCCTTATTGACTCCAAGATTATGATCATAATCTTATTTGAAGCCCTATGGCATAAATTAGATCTATCTGAAGGAACTTTCCAATGAAAATGAAACATTTTATTTTAGAAAGTTCAGGAAATGAGCTATTTATCTTACATCTAATTAATCAGTGAGGCAGAGTTATCATTTTTGATAAGTGACTTGTTTGACAAATCTGGCAAAGTGGAAATAACATGGAACTTGGAATCATACCCAGGTTTGGATTGCCAGTTCCAAATTTGCTAGTTTTGTGACTCTTGGGTATGTCATTTAACCTCATTTAATCTTGATTTCTTCCCTTGTAAAATGAGGTCAACAATATTTGTATCATCTACCTCATTGGATTATTGTGAAGAAATATTATATAATATAAATACAATATAATTTCCATATATTGTGTATGTTGTATTATGTCATGCTGTGTTGTGTGTGTCATGTAACAACATATTATACAATATATTGTGTCATATATCCTATTATGTAATATATTACAATATTATATAATATTCACAAACCTATGAGTTCATGGATATAAAGAGCATCATGCAAGAAAATCTGTCTGCCAATAAAGATAAGGACACACATATCATATAATCTTAGAAAGTTAATTGGAGCATTAAGAAGTTGAATGACTTGATTGGGATCTGAAGTCAGCTATCTGCTTACTACTCACCCTGCCACTTTTTGTATTACGTCTGACTACCTATCATATATTTGTATGTGAGCATGAACACATGCACACATACATGTACACATATGTATTGCATGTGCAGGTTTGCTGTGGATGTGTGCCCATGTACGTGCACTATCACATTTTAAAAGTTTGAGAGTCATAGTTTCTGGGTAATGAATCATTTTATTAATAATGTTAGCATATTATTAATAAAAGGGTCAGTGACTCTCTCAAATGCCAAAGACTCCTCACAGAAACCATTTAATGCTTATAGGCCCTTGGAAAAATGTGTTACTGAGGGTGGCAATTGCCTCTGAGAGGTTAGCAAGTAATGAGAGAGAATGGATATTATAATGAGAGGTGGACCTATTTTAATGAGGGGGGGGAATGTGACTTTGATCATGTCATTTACTTGCAAATTACTCCTAGCCTTGGGCAATTTAATCAAATAATTTATCCCCACCCAAACCTGAGTAGAACATAATGGGCAGGAAATCAGTTAAAATGGTCTAGGTGAAGTAAATTTTTAGCAAAGGTCAATGATGTCCCTTCAAAGGCTGGGTTTTGAACAAGGAAATAAGACAGAGAAAAAAAAAGAAGCCTGGATTTCTACCATAATTGGTAATTAATAATCATAGCGTGTATATACATATGTGTTTGTATATATGCATGTCCATGTGTATGTGAATCACACAGATCTAATTTGTGTACATATGCATATATCTGTATATACATATGTACATACATATATACACATATATATGTGTATATATACATATATGTGTGTGTATATATGTGTATATATATACATACATACATATATATATGTGTGTATATATATATACATACACACACACACACACACACACACACACACGTAATTTAGAAGCAAAGTGACTTATGTATAAAGTACAAGTGCCTAAACTAACAGTTCAGCACCACTCTACCCTTCTGGACATACTTCATATCACTCCTTTGGACATATTCTCCATCTAGTCCAAATGGCCTTCATCCTGTTCTCCAAGCTCAGCATGCCAACTTTTGCCATAGTGCCTTGGTGCAGGGTATCCCTAATCCTTCTTCCATGCTTAGAATGTACCTACTCCTCAACTCTATTTCTCCAGGTCTTGAAATCCTAATCTTCCCTAAAGGTTCAGCTCAGGGGCTAACTACTATGGGAAGTATAAAGCCAAGCACAAGCAGCTTTCCAGAAGACTTGCTGCTGTGAATAGCTTCCAGGTTCTGAGTACATAGTATAGCGAACTCTCTATTTATTCATCAGTAAATTAAGGCAAAACATTCACAGAAAATCAAGGTACAGCATTCACCCTGTCACAACTCAACAACTTAACACTAAAATGGCCGTGTGGTTTCACCAGAGTGGTCACATAGTTTTAAGCCAAAGTACATTCATTTAGTTAATCACAAAGTCCTTAATTCAATCACAAAGTACAAAAGGTCAAAGTCCTCCACCCATGGGGTACAAGTAGGCTACAATCTTATCAGTCACTCCTTCCCACCCCCTCGATCATCATCATCATCATCATCACCATCATTATCAGTGCCCTTTCCATCTTCAAATTATATATATTTTTTATTTTAACAAATGCTTTATTAATTTCTCGTTTACATCATTCATTCCACCAGATTTTGAGTTACAATTTTTCCCCATTTTTTCCCTACCCACCACCCCAGAATAGCAGTCCCACTAGATATCCCCTCATCCAATCTGCTCTCTCCCATATTTTCTCCCATAACCACTTCAACTTTGCCATTAGGGCAAGGTGAATCTCTGAGCCCCAATGCCTGAACATCTTACCTCCCAATTACATGCAAAATAGTAATAATAGTATTTATATACATTTGAAACATTTGCTTTTAAAACTTCGAATTTCAGATCCATTCCCTTCCTCCCTTGTCACCCACTTCCTCTGGGAAGATAAGCAATTCAGTATGTGTTGTACATGTATAGCTATGCAAAACATTACCATAGCAGATATATTGTAAAAGACTGCTTATATTTCCCTCCCATCCAACCCACCTGCCAACTGGTCCATTCTCTACTTTGATCTTGTCCCTCTTCAAAAGTGGGTACTTAAAACCTTCCCTCCCACTAGAATGCCCTCCCCTCCATCATCCCTCTCTCATCCTCCTTCCCCCTACCCTCCTACAGGGTGAGATATCCCATTTAGTATGTATGTCATTCTCTCCTTGAGCCAAATTCAATGAGAATAGGGTTTTGCCTTTTTGCCTTCCTATTCTTCCCCACCCCTGCAACTATTTCCCCTTGCCTCTTCTACATGAGATAGTTTACCCTACCCTGTCTCTCCCCATCTCCTCTTGTCACTTTCCTCTCTCACCTCTTAACTTCACCCCTTAAGTATCATACCTTCCCACCAAATTCAACCTGTGCCCTCTATCCATGTATACCTGTAAATATATATACACATATTCACATATGTATTCGTATGTCCATATAACCTTCTTCAATTATTTTCATAATGAGAAAAGTTTCATCAGTCACATTTATTGTTTTTCCATGTAGGAACATAAATAGTTCAACTTTGATAAGTTCCCTTTGATTTCTTTTCCCTGAATACCTTCTCAAGCATCTCTTGCTTCTTGCGTCTGAATGTCAAATTTTCTATTCAACTATGGTTTTTTCCTCAAGAATGCTTGAAAGTCCTCTATTCCACTGAATGACCATATTTTCCCCTGAAACAAGATACTCAGTTTTGCTGGGTATGTGACCCTTGGCTTCAATCCCAGCTCTTTTGCACTCTGGAATATCATATTCTATGCCCTTTGATCCCTCAGTGTAGAAGCTGCCAGGTCCTGGGCTATTCTGATTGTGTTTCCACAATATTGGTATTGTTTCTTCCTGGCTGCTTGTTGTATTTTCTCCTTGATCTGGGAGTTCTGGAGCCTGGCTATTATATTCCTAGGAGTTTTCTTTTTGGGATCCTTTTCAGGAGGTGATCGGTGGCTTCTTTCAATGTCTATTTCTCCCTCTGGGTCTAAAGCATCAGAGCAATTTTCCTTCAGGATTTCTTGAAGGATGATTTTTAGGTTATTTCTTTGATCATGACTTTCAGGTAGTCCAATAAGTTTTAAATTATCTCTCCTGGATCTATTTTCCAGGTCAGTGGTTTTTCCCATGAAATATTTCACATTGCCTTCTATTCTTTCATTTGTTTGGATCTGTTTAACAGCATCTTGATTTCTCATAAAGTCACTAGCTTCCATTTGCTCCAGTCTAATTCTGAAGGAATGATTCTCCTCAGTGAGCTTTTGAGATTCTTTTTCCATCTGGTAAATTTGGCTTTTTAAAACATTCTTCTCCTCATTGCCTTTCTGAACCTCTTTTGCCATTTGAGTTAGTCTATTTTTTAAGGTGCTCTTTTCCTCAGTCAGGCTGTTGACTCTCATTTCATACTTTTCTTGCATCTTTCTCATTTCTCTTCCCAATTTTCCCCCACTTCTCTTATCTGCTTCTTAAGGTCCTCTATGGCCTGTAGCCAGCTTGTATTTTCATTTGGGGCTTTTGGTGCAGGAGTTCTGATCTCACAGTCCTACTCCTGTTCTATGCTTTAATCCTCTTTGCCCCCAAAATAGGAGTCTAAAGTTGCATTTTTCTGTTTATTTTGTTTCCTTTGCCTAGGCATATTGCCACTTAATAACTTGATTTTTGGGCTTGTTGCCACAGTAGGACTCTGCCTCCAGACAGGAGAGCTTTTGTCTGAAATGTGGGGTCTTCACAACTTCTGGAGGTTGGGTGGCCTCTGTAAAGCCTCTACCAGCTTTGGCAAATTGGATATCCACCCCAGGCCTCCCCCCAAGACCACAATCCAGATCTAAGCAGGTTAAATTAGCAAGAGCGATTAACCCCCAGACTGATTGCTGGATCTCTCTACAGTTCGAAGACCAGGAGCTGGAGCTGCCACTGACGCTGCAAAATAGCCTTTGTTCTGCGTTTCCTCAGCAGCTTTTCACTCCCAGGGGAGGAAACTGACGCGTTCCCCAAATACTGGTTCCAACGTCCATAGGACACTAACCTCTCACTTTGTCCTAGGCATATCTGTGCTGATAATTCTGGAATCACCCCATCTTCAAATTATATTTACTTATGTGAATAAACAGTGTATCTCTGCTCTCCACTCCATCCAACAACACCACCCTCCACCCCACCCCACAAAAATTCCTTACTTAATAAGAAGGGCTGACTTTTCATTAGTCTTTGTCTCCCTGATGCCTGACACTACGCCTTGCATATAATAAGAGCTTTATAAATGTTTAAGGAACTGAGCATATTTTTTTTTTCAGATTAGAAAACAAAGCCTTTATTCTAGCTTACCTGCCTCTTAGGTTGTTGTAAAGATCCTATTTGGTGATAGATGTGAAAGTATTTTCTATTCTACACTCTTTTACTTCATCTTTCTAGGCCTCAGGCTTGTCATTTGTGAAATTAGGTGACTAGACTCTAAGGTAGTTACAATTCTGAATCTTATCAGAAATATTAGAAATAGTAGATGACTTTAAGGTATTATTAATGCTATTCCTATTTGGGTACTTTTGTAGATGAATTCTTTTTCAGTGAATCCACAGACTGAGCTCCTTATGCTGGATATATATGAAATATTGTTTTAGTCTGAAAAATTATCTAAGCACCAAAGCTCAAAATGAGCAGAGGTTATTAAGAAATGATACAGACAACAACGAGAATGTCTTGTTATCAGTGTTTTTAGCTGCATTGGGAGGAAAAGGAGGTCCAATAAAGGGACATAAAGGATTCCAGTAACACATACAATTCTTGCATTTAACTTTTTGAAGTTCTTCAAAATATGACTTCTTATTATTTTTTTGGTATTTCTAAACTTTAGTTGTCTCCATATGCTATATGATACATGCACTTCTCTCCCTCATGCTTGACATTCCACCTACCAAAACCATGCTTTTCATTCACTTCATCCAGGTCTAGGATGTTCTTCTTTTCCTTTTCCTCCTGGTCTCCCTGGCTTCCTTCCACAATCAACTCAAATCCCATTTTCTATAGGAGGTCTTTCCCGGTTATCTCCTCCATACTGATAAGTGCTAGTGGCTTGCTATTAGCATCATATGTATCTTGTATATACATGACTATTTCCATCTCCACCATAAGAATATTACCACATT
Organism: Gymnobelideus leadbeateri; assembly: GCA_011680675.1. Lineage (NCBI taxonomy): Eukaryota > Metazoa > Chordata > Mammalia > Diprotodontia > Petauridae > Gymnobelideus > Gymnobelideus leadbeateri. The sequence continues at coordinate 15,312 of WOXC01008526.1, forward strand.
GAGCCCAGGGGCAGTTTCTGTTTGTTTTGTTTTGTTTTGTTTTTACTTTCTTTGTATCCCCAGTACTTAGCACAAGGTCCAGCACATAATAAACTCTTAATTAAAAGCTTATTAGTTGACTAGTTGAGATGAAATGAAAAAGGATGATGAAGAGAAGGCAGAATTACTCAACTCTTAATTTTCCTTTTGCTTCTCTACCAAAAAAGAATGTTATCTCTAGATTGGAAAAGATGGAACAAAAAGATCTGTTACATAGTTGAAACACAAGATAAGTGGGGAATTTTTTTAAATGCCTTACTGCTCTTCATGAATTTGAATTAGATTTAAATAAGTTATGTCCCACAGTACCTGAAGAATTGACAAATGTGATGGCCAATCTCCCCATTGGTGACCTTTAAAAAACCATGGAAAACTACAGAGCTCCTATGGTACTGGAGAAAACGAAATGCTAGACCAATTTTCAAATTTTTGGGGAAAATGAGAAAAACAGCAGAAAAAAAAAACTTTTTGAAGACTATAGAATCTTACTTTGGAGACAAGGAAGATCAACCAGAAGAAGACAGCAAAGTCAAAATTCTTACTTTCAAAGCTTCCAAGAAAATTATGAATTGATGACATGCTATGGAAGAGCTCAAAAAAGGATTTTGAAAACTAAGTTAGAATGTTGGGGCAGCTAGGTGGTGCAGTGAATAGAGCACCAGCCCTGGAGTCAGGAGGACCTGGGTTTGGATCCAGCCTCAGACACTTAACACACACACACACACACACACACACACACACAGAATAGCCATGTGACCCTGGACAAGTCACTTAACCCCAATTGCCCTCCAAAAAGGGAAAAAAAGTAAGAGAAGTAGAGGAAAAAATTGGAAAAGAAATGAGAGTGATCAAAGAAAATCATGAAAAATGAGTCAAAAGCTTGCAAAAGGAGACCCAAAAAATACTCAAGAAAGTAACACCTTAAGAAAAATAGACTAACCCAAATGTTAAAAGAATTCCCAAAAGCCAATGAGAAGAATGCCTTAAAAAGCAAAATTGGCCAAATGGAAAAGGAGATCCAAAAGCTCACTGAAGAAAATGATTTACAGATTAGAATAGAACAAATGGAAGCTAATGATTCTGTGAGGAATCAAGAAATTATAAAACAGAACCAAAAGAATGAAAAGATAGAAGACAACGTGAAATATCTCATTAGAAAAATCACTGACCTGGAAAACAGATCCATGAGAGATAATTTAAAACATTAGACTACCTGAAAGCCATTATCAAAAAAAAAAACAGCTTAGACATTATCTTTCAAGAAATTATCAAGTAAAATGGACCTGATATTCAAGAACAAGAGGGAAAAATAGAAACTGAAAGAATTTTCTGATCACTGATCACCTCCTGAAAGAGATCCCAAATGGAAAACTCTTAGGAATATTGTAGTCAATTTCCAGAGTTCCCAGGTCAAAGACAAAATATTGAGATCTGCCAGAAAGAAACAATGCAAGTATTGTGGAAACACAATCAGGATAACATAAGATTTAGCAGCTTTTACCTTACAGGATCAGAGGGCTTGGGATATGATATTCCAGAGGTCAAAGGAACTAGGATTAAAACCAAGAATCACCTAATATGAAGCTGAGTATGATACTTCAGGGGAAATAATGGATATTCAGTGTAATAGAGGACTTTCAAGCATTCTTGATGAAAAGACTAGAACTGAATAGAAAATGTGATTTTCAAATACAAGAATCAAGAGAAGCATGAAGAGGTAAAGAGGAAAGAAAAATCATAACAGAATTATTAAAGTTGAACTATTTACATTTACATTTCCTCATGGAAAGATGATATTTGTGACACATGAGACCTTTCTTAGTATTGCTGTAGTTGGAGGGAATATACACATACATATACACATACATACATACATACATTTATATCTATCTATATACATAGACAGATAGATAGATAGATAGATAGATAGATAGATAGATAGATAGATAGATATAAATGTAGATATAGATATATACACAGAGGGCACAGGGTGAGTTGTATGTGAAGGGATGATATCTAAAAAAATATATTTAAGGGGTGGGAGATGAATGTATTGGGAGAAGAAGAAAGGGAGAGGTAGAATGGGGTAAATTATCTCACATAAAAGAGGCAAGAAAAAACTTTTACAATGAAGTGGAAGAGGGAGGAGGTGAGAGGGAATGAGTGAACCTTACTCTCATCTGATTTGACTTAAGGAGAGAATAACATGCACACACAATTAGGTATGAAAATCTACCTTACTCTACAAGAAATAGGTGGGGAAGGGATAAGGGGGCAGCTATAGAAGGGAGGTCAAATAGGTAGAAGGGGTAATCAGAAGCAAACATTTTTGAGGAAGCACAGAGTCAAAGGAGACAATAGAATAAATGGAGGGCAGGGTATAATGAAGGGAAAGATAGTCTTTCACAACTTCACGGTTTTGGAAGTGTTTTGCACAACTACACATTTATAACCTGTATAAAATTGCTTGCCTTCCCAATGAGGGCGGGTGGGGAGGGAGGAAGGGAGAGAATGTGGAACTTAAAGTTTCAAAAATGAATGTTAAAATTGTTTCTACATGAAACTAGGGAATGAGATATACAGGCAATGGGGTATAGGAATCTATCTTGCCCTACAGGAAAATAGAAGGGAAAGGGATAAGAGAAAGGGGTGGTGGTAACAGAAGGGAGGGCAGATTGGGGAAAGAGGTAATCAGAATCCACACTGTTTTGGTGTGGGGGGGAGGAAGAGATGGGGAGAAAACTCGGAAATTCAAATCTTGTGGAAGTGAATATTGAAAATGAAAAATAAATAAATTAATAAGAAGATTCTAAAAATAAAATGTTCAGATGAATAGTGAACAAACAAAAAGAAATATTCCTCGGGAGTCATCAAGTCCACCTGCTTCATTTCATAGATGAGATGGCATAGAGAGGTTAAGTGATTTACCTTGGATCACAGAGCTAGGAAGTGTCAGAGTAAAGATTAGAACTTAGGCATCCATCATTCTTCCTACTACATTTCTTTACTACCTAAGTGTTTGCCTCTGTGCCCTGCCCTTTCCATTTCACTTTCCCTCTGTTCCCCTCCACACACATTTTGTAGATAAAATTAAAAGCTTGGGAAATAAAGGGTTAACACAATAGCTATAATAATAGCTAGTTATCATTTTTATGACACAGTCAAACAATTCAGTGCTAGAGCACTGGGCCTAGAGTCAGGAAGACCTGAGTTTGAATCTGATTCCAAACACTTACTAGCTGTGTGACTCTGGGCAAGTCATTTAAACTCATTTTGCCTCAAGCCTCCAGAGAAAGAAATGGCAAACCACCATTATCTTTGCTAAGAAACCCCCCTGGACAGTATTGGCATGCTATAGACCATAGGGTAATAAAGAGTCAGACACAATTGAATAAAAACAAGTATAAGTATAGTGTTTTAAGTTTTGCTAAGTACTTGACATGTGAACTCACTTGATCCCCACAACTATGTGAGGAAAGTGCTATTTTATAGATGGGGAAACAGTTTTTCTCCTGCTCAAGTTCACACAGGCAGTCAGAGATGAAGCATGAATTCAAACTAATGTCCTATTTAAGATCCTACACTTTCCTCATTAAGCCAGAGTTTCTGATACTATGATATGCAAACTTAGAAGAGATACCCCAAAGCCGGGACTAAAAGAAACCATAGAATTTTCAACCCAGGGGTGGCTGGGTGGCACAGTGAGTAGAGTGTCCACCCTGGAATCAGAAGGACTTGAGTTCAGATCTGGCCTCAGACACTTAACGCACACACACACACACACACACACACACACACACACACACACACCAAAAACCTAGCCGTGTGACCTTGGGCAAGTTACTTAACCCCAATTGCCCTCCAAAAAGTGCAAAAAAAAAAAAAAATTTTCAATGCAGGAGAAAAAAGGGAAAACATCTCCTCTGAGTGTATATCACATTTTGTCCCTGTGATAGGAAATAGTGATTGTATCTATTGTCTATCTACCCCTTTCTGCTCCTTAGTTTGGTTACCTAAAGAGATGACCTTCCCACGGTTCCTTACTCTTGGCACCCAATCCTTTGTGTGGGAAATAGAATGATACAGTACAAAAAATTCTGAACTTTGTATTACAAAATCTGAGTTCAAATCTTGGCTCTGCAACTTGCTTACTGTGTGATCCTCGGGCAAATCATTTGATCTCTGTGGGCTTCATTTTCCTCATCTATTGAAATAATCTGATTTTTTTTCAGTGTCAGAACCCTCTCCCTACAATGCTCTAAAAACAATTGCAGTAGGATTCTTCTAATAAAATCATTCAAAATTATCTTTAATACCATCTACTAATAATGCCGATGAACATTAGGCACTTTTTTTAATCTGATATTTCCAAATCAATTTTATCCCTGAATCTAACTGTATTGGGGGGGGGGGATGAAATTATTGAGAAGGATGTGGCTATTTAATATTAGTGTTTTATAATTGGAAATAATATTGAATTTGTATGAAATTAATCATGCAATATTCTTCACCACAATGTTCATTTTCCCCATTGCTTACATACACCAGCATTATACAGGATTGTTAAAGTTTATTTCATTTTTACTTTAAGAATTTGAGAATTTTGTTGTTGACTGTGCTTTCTTTATAAACACTTTATAATTTCCCAGAACCATTGGATTATTATGATTATTATTTTTGCATTTGGTAACACAACACAAAACAAATTAGCATCAGTAGAAATGGAGTGAGCTAGCATCATTTTTACATTCCCTACTGGGGATTGGGAAATAAGTCAGGTCTATGAATATTTGTAGAATGCAAGTCTCTTCCAGGCAGAGATAATTTCATTTTTATGTTAGTATTTCCAGTGACTTAATACAATTAAATCATCAGTCCTAGAGATTAACACTCATTTCTTTGTCTCTTAAAATGTTCTGTGACTATTATATAGAGGCTCTTACAGATGTAGCTTCTTTTTTCCCTCAGTAAAGAGGAATTTTCACCAAAAAATTAAAACAATACTTCCAATCGGTCCTGATGAGCTTTGGCTTCCCAGATTCCTGACCATCTAGAAGTATAAGAAGTTGACTCATCTGGAGTCTGGGCCTTTCAGACTTGGCAGGTGCTGAAGACCAAATGAGTGGCCATATTCTGACAACATACTGACCAGATGCATTTCCATAAAGAGACAAAGTGAACTGCATACAGAGAAGATAAATGCCACTGTATTCTTGCTGCGTAGACTTACTATGTTAGAGCAATGTCAATCTGTTTGTGAATGTTCAATGACTTGTTAGTGCCTCATTTTGACCTATATCAAACATGGGCCAAGAGAATGTTGTCACAGAGCCAAACCCTAACAGTTATTGATACCAAGAAAAAAATTCTAGAGGAAAAAACCCTAAGAATTTCAACAAACACCAATTATTTGTAGATACTCTGAGAACACTAACACTCAAATGATTACATAGTTCAGGGTCCTTTACCATACTGATTATACTCCTCTGAATGCTAATTAGCTTATTATCAATGCCATTTGTATGAATGGCACACCCTAGTTACAGCTGAGGGTTATAATAGGTTTTGTGGCTACAATATTTTTCGCTTAGCCCAGGTTAAGTTTTCAGTACATTGAAATCTCCAGATCTTTTTTAGATAAAATTCTGTTTAGTCCTCTCCCCACCCCCCCCCCCAATTTTATAGTGTGAAGTTTATTTTCTAAAGCCCAGATATAAGGCTAGGGATTTAATATGGTATGTGGAATGAGAAATGAATTTTGCATAAAATGGAGGTTCGGATCCTGCTTTTGTCATTCCCGCCTTGTGTGACTTTGAATAAATCATTTCACTTCTCTTGACTTTAGGTTCTTTATCTGTAAAATGAGAGGGTTGAACCAAATGGACTCTAAGGTCCCTTTTAGCTTGAAATCTATGACTGTATGGTTCCATAATCCTATAACTTCATCATTCATCTCTATTCGATTTTATCTTCTTGAAGTGGCCTGTCAACATCTTTTCAGATCCTGAAGCTGTCACTTTACATGGTAACTATCCCCCTAGCTTTACATCATGTGCAAAATTAATCTTGTCATAACTGCCTATATATCTATTGAATAAAAACGTTGTATGGCACAATGCCAAATACATCTCTACATCCCTTAGGCATTCTACACTAGATTTCCTTCCCAATTGACAATGAAATGAAAGCAAGTCATGTCATAAACTTTTGGAATACGAATGCAAAAATCCAGACAGCCCTTGCCCTCAAGGAGCTTACATTCTAATAGGAGAGACAACATATGTAGTTACGTGGAGGCCAATGAAGGAAAAATTACAAAAATGGAAAAAACAAGAGGACAATCCACTGATGTGCCCTTCCAGGAAGCAATAGCAGGATTCATTTGGTTATATCCTAGAGCACAAGATATTAAAGGCGAAGAAAATGCAGCAGAGTAAAACAAGGTGGGATGCAATATAGGCTGCATGGTCCCAGGAAGTTCTAGGTGCTCCCAGACATAGTCTCTGAAATAGTGAACATCAGGCAGTGCAGTGAAAAGTGACAGGTGAAAAAAATTACATGGTCCCAGGGTGTCCTAAACTATCACTATCTCTTTTTGAGATCTGGTCATTTCAACCTTTCAAAATCCACTTAACTGGAATGTCATCTTTTCCATACATCTACTTCCTTTTCCCCAGGCTAGCACAATAAACTGCAAAAATCTTTGCTAAACTCTAAGTAAACCATCTCTATAGTGACTTGTTTAGCAACCCTGTAAGAAAAGGAAATGAGGTTAGTCTAGCACGAAGTATTCTTCATGAAGCCATGCTGGCTTTCTGTGATCACTGTTTTTGTGAGTGGATATTCCCATATACTGTATCTTTCCAGGAATGAATGGTGAATTTTCTTTGCAGAGGGGACACAGATTTCAATTCTGCCCACCAAAGGGCATGATTTACCTTCTTAGTATGGTAACCACTTTTTCCCCAGTTAGAATTATAGAATCATAAAAGTGGCATTTTACAGTGGAAAGGAATCCTGGAGTTGGAAACCAGGGAATTGAGTTCAAATTTGACTCCATATTGTATGTCTGAGCTTAGGCAAATTACTTAACCAATCTGGATCCTTTTATTCTCATCTATGAAATGAAGAGCCTGGAGGAGACCTAGTGTTCTTTTTTTCTATTTCCTACCTTGTTTTATTTTAATGTGAAATATCTTTTTCTTACAAGCAGATGAGATAGAAAATGAAGATAGCTTTCTTACTTGGAGGATGCTGGGATGAGAGGGAGGCATAAGCTAGACAGTAATACTCAAGAAAAAGGAAAGAAATTTGCCCACACATCCCCCACCCATTCCCAACTTTTCTCCAGTTAATGTGTTGATGTATACTGCTACAAAGACACAGGAGTAGGTTGTGGAATGAAGGTTTTGGGGTTGGAGAAGGGAATTTGATCCATTTAACTTTATATCTTCCCCACACCCCAGAATGTAGATTGTTTGGCACCTGATCTGGAGAGCTGGGGGTGAGGGGTTCCCTTCCCCATAATGGGTCAAGGGAGCAAGTTGGTTGTCACAACCCTGCTCCTTATACATAGACAGGTATGGTTCAATCCTGAGTATCAAGTTGAGGGTCTAACCTGAGCCCCAGAGAAAGTGGGATTTGGAGTTTCCGACTGAGAGGATCAGGGAAAGAAGACAAGGAAGGCATGGACAGATGGATGGATCCTGGGGTTGGGTAAACAGAGCATTCAAGTGGCAGCCATGCAGTTCATAGGTCTGGGACTGTTTGATTAGCTCTTGCAGTTCTCATTTCTCTTAGATCATTGCTGCTTAGGAAGTCCAGAGGAAATCAGCTCCTCACCTTCCAAGGGACCTTTCTGAGAAGGCTCAGTCTTTTCTTCAGCCTTCTCCTCATTGTGCTTCTTTCTCATTTCAAACAGAAGCGACTTGTGCATCAAGTTCTCAAAATCCTTTCAGTTCTTGGCCTCCATATTTTTCTTTAGTTGTTTCATGTTCTCCTGAAAGCTCTGGGTCAGCTCAGGGTCAAGGGACCTTCTGGGGTCACACTGCAGTAAAAGGTACTTCACTTGGTCCTTGGTATTATTTCCAATCTTTGTCAAGTCCACAGATGGGAGGTTTGGGGGCTCTAGTTCCCTCATGAGCAGGGGTATAGCCATTCAGAGTTTGTTCACTGGAATGGAGGGCTTAGGGAGCTTCATCTTCCAAGATTTGAGTTGTAGATTCTGGGAAATGACAGTAATCTTGTCCAACCCCCCCCTGCTGCTGGTACACAAAGGAGATAGTCGTATCTTGTCCAGCAATGAGCAGGGCAATCAGCACAGAGAAGTCCCTGTAAAAGGCTCCCTGGTTGCAGGACCGCTGTTGTCCTCCTGTGCTTCCTCCCAGCATGGGCTGCTGCTCATGGTTGGAGATGAGATCTCGCTGGCCTTCCATGGTGTTTACAGGTGGTTTACCCCTCACAGAGACTTCAGCTGCTGCTTGTCTGATTTGCTCTGCTCTCCTGGGTTCTCTGAGACCTGGGGTTCTTATTCCTCTTTGTGTTAACTCTTTTGTCATTCTTATGCCAAATGACCCTGTGGATCTGCAGAGTCTATGGACCCCTTCTTAAAAATATGTTTTCAGGGGCGGCTAGGTGGCGCAGTGAGTAGAGCCCCGGCCCTGGAGTCAGAAGGACCTGAGTTCAGATCCGGCCTCTGACACTTAACCCACACAAACAAAAACCTAGCCGTGTGACCTTGGGCAAGTTATTTAACCCCAATTGCCCTAAAAGGGGTGGCTAGGTGGCGCAGTGAGTAAGAGTGCCGGCCTCGGAGTTGGGATGACCCGAGATCAAATCCAGCCTCAGAAAATGAGCACCCGCACATAAATAATGACTAGCCGTGTAACCTTGAGCAAGTTACTTAACCCCAATTGCTTTTAAATATATATATATGTTTTCAAAATACATGAAAGAAAATAATATAATTTTAAAGAAAACAGATATTGTAATATAATTATTTAAAAAAACAAGGCCATAAATGTTAGGTTAAGGACCCTTTAGGGCAGTTAATATAAAAAGTCCCCTTCAACTCTAAATCCTATGCTTCCAAAAGGATTGAAGACACAGCAAGGACCTTAGATATCAGAAGATGGGAAAAACACAGAAGAAGATTAGAGCTAGGAAAGACCCAAGAAATCATCTAAGTTAGCACCCTTTTCTTATGGCTGAAGAGACTGAGGTATGACTTGTTCAAGGTCACATCATTATTCCAGGATATGAAATAAGTTTACAATTCAAATATTATGTGGGCCAAATATTATTAATATTATTATTCAAATATTATTAAGAGGGCCAATATCACTGAATCACTGAGTATATGGTGAAGTTTAAAGTATAATAAGACTAGAAACATGGGGGATTATGAAAGTATTTGAAAGTCAAATAGGGGATTTTATATTTGATCCTGGATTTTATGGGTGCCACTTTAGCTTATTGACTAGGGTGGGGGAAAAGAGAACAGGAGATGACATAGTAATAAATTTGCTTTTAGAGTCTAACTTTTGCAGATGAGAGGAGGATGGACTGGAGAGGGGAGAGCTTTGTAGCAAGAAGATCAACCAGCAGTCTGTTGCAATAGTCTAGGTGATGAGACACTGTACCACAGTGGTAGCAGTGTCAGAGGAGAGAGACAGTTTTTTTCCCATTCCCTTGCTATGCTGCTGCCTTGCCTCTGAGATCCTCTTTCATTGATACTATACATATCTTGTATATACATTTTTGAGTACATTTTCTCCCCCTTCACTATGAGCTCCTTGAGGACAGGAAGAGTGTTTTTACCTTTCTTTGTCTCCCTGATGTTAAGCACAGTTCCTGACATATGGTAAGTACTTGATAAATACTTGTTAACTAATTGACTATGTTATTGGAAGACAAGCTCTAGCAGTTTCTACCAGATTGGAAAAAAATTTGATTATGTGCTCAGTAATGTACATTATTAAACCACCATCTTGGCTAAATGTAGCAAGGCCCTTTGTCTTTCAATAAGCAAGGAACCAATTGATTAATGTTTTTCAACAAAATTAATTGATTAGAGGGAACTGGGATCTATATCAGTGGAGGGTGTAGCTCCATTAATTAAAGTGTTGAAAGTGTTGGTTGATAGATATATTTGGTGATTTCTCTGAAGGTATCCATTCAATTCATCAAACCTTTATTGACTGGCATAATGTACAAGGCACTATGCTAATGAATGGAGATACAAAAATAACGTAAAAAAATTGCCATCATTGAGCTAATACTTTATTAATTAAAGTAATACTCATGGTATTTTAAAAATAAACGAATAGCTTCTGTGATTCTAGACCAACTCCCTGATATCATTCTTTAATTCCACTTCTTCAGTACCATGGTATAAGCTGTACCCTTATGTAGGAATAGATGCTTTCCACATTTCTCTCTGGTGGAATACCATCTTCCTTCAAGGTCCCATAAAGGTACCACCTCCTCCATTGACTCTTTCATAATTCTTCCAACTAAGTGATCTCTATTCTCTCTCAATCTCTCAGAAATCCAACATTTGCTTTGCACTCCTCATAATAATTCATATTATAGTCTAATAGACCAAAGATCTAGAGTTGAAAGAGGCCTTAGGGGTCACCTAGTCAACTCCCTTCAATGGATAAATAAGGAAACAGAAGAGTACAGAGATTAAGTGATTTTCCCAGAGTCACATAGGCGTTAAATGGTAGAGTTCATGAGACCAAGTTGTGCACTCCTTCTGCATTGCCTTTCTCCTTTGCATATTCCTTAGATTTCAGTACTGTGCCATTTTTTTTTTTTTGGAGAGGGGAAGGTAGGGCAATTGGGGTTAAGTGACTTGCCTAAGGTCAGATGGCTAGTTTTTTTGTGTTAAGTGTCTGAGGCTGGATTTGAAAACAGGTCTTCCTGACTTCACGACCGGTGCTCTATTCACTGTGCCACTTAGCCGCCCCTGCTGTGCCATTTTTCATGTTGATACAAGATACCACAGTGCTTTGCTCTTTTATTTTTAGATACATAACTCTGATTTCACCTGTATAGGAAAATGCTCATATGGAAGTTCCTTCCCCTGATATAGACTGATCTGTTTTGCAGCTGCCAGCCTCAGAAAATTGCCTAGAACACTGAGAGATTAAATGACTTGTCTAATGTCACACAGCCAGAATGTATCAGAGAAAGGGTTTGAATCTGGGTCTCCTGATCCCAAGGTCAGTCCTCTAGCTATTATGCCACACTGACTCTCCATTTATGTATGTTATTATATATTCATAAATAGAGGAACAGAATTGTGCAGTGGATAAAAGTGTTAGACTTGGAATCCTACAACCTGGATTTGAAGTTGCTTCTATCATTTACTATCTGTGTGACCTTGGATATGGATACATCCTTTAATGTCTCTCAGTTTCCCCATCTGTAAAATTGAACTAATAATAGCACCTCTCTCCCAAGGCTGTTGTGAGGATCAATGAGTTGACATAAGTAAAACACTCTTCAAACATAGAACTGCTATATAAAAGTTTTTATTATTATCACTAATCTATATGTATGGCTTAATGAACTACTGCTTTAATATTCTGCTTGATCCTTGATAGCAGTATGTTGTCATGGAAACAAGTCTGTCTAGTTATTAACACATTTTTCCACATAGAAATTTCAGTGTAATATTATTCTCACAACAAGTATTAAATTAGCAATTATTCACCTGACAATTGCAGCAAAGAGATTAAGCAAATGTATGGCATACAAAATTTGTGTAGTTCACATAAATCTTACTCAAAATATACACATGGCACAGACAGTCACTGCAAATAGCTCTAGTATGAGATGCCTAAAATATAGACTAAGAATTAAGTCTTTGCTCACTGGAATCAACAGCAAGAATTGGGGAAATGTGATGTGATTTGTAAAAAGAGAGGGCAGGAAAGAATGACTAAACTGCTGGCCTTCATCCTTGAAAATATACTGCTCTTGACCCTGTGAGACAGAGAGCGATGTATTTGAGGCCATTAAACCTAGCTTGTCTCTACTCACACAGTTACCACCCTAGTTCATGCCCTTACAACCTCTTTCTTGAATCTTTCAAACATTTTGATTGGTCTCTCTGCCTAAGTGTCTCCCTTCTATAATCTATATCCTCTACTAAATTTGTACTCCAAAAGAATATTTCTGGTCATGTCATTCCCCTGCTCAAGAAGTTTAAATGACTCCCTAAACTCCTTAGGATAGAATACAAACTCACCTTTTTGGCATTTGAAGCCCTTTCACAATCAGGCTTTAGTTTATATCTTTGGACTTATTTTACATTATAGCCCCATTTGTCCTCATACAGTTCAGCCAAATTGGCTTCCTCTGTACATGGCATCCTATATCTTGTCTCCATGCCATTGTATTAGCCATCTCCACCCTCCCAGTACCCTCATGATCTCTCTTTACTCATTTTTTTCTCTGAATTTTATGTCTTTGAAAGTCCTTAGCTTAAGTGCCCTTCCTCCATGATGCCTTTCTTGATTCCTGCTAGATGTAATTACTTTGAAATTTCCTTGTATATATTTTATATTTTACCAATCTACATATTATACCCACTGAACAGAGTATAATAAGTTGCTTGAGGACAGCAACTGTATTCACTTCTGTCTTTATGAACCCAATAATTATCACCATGCCTGGTTCATGGCAGTTATTTAATAATATTTGTTGAATTGATTTAAGCTGTAATATATACTAGACTATCTAATCTTATGTTGATTTTGTCTTGATGAAGCTCTCCTAGAGGAATAGAAAGAACTTTTAGATATGATTGCTGAATTACTGTTGGATGAGTAAGTGGTGGATGAGTAAGTGGAGCAGTGGAGAGAGTGCCAGGTCTGGAGTCGGGAAGGTTCACCTTCCTGAGGTCATATCTGGTCTTAGACTTTTACCAGCTGTGTGACCCTGGGCAAGTCACTTTATTGTGTTTGCTTCAGTTTCCTTATCTATAAAATGAGTGGTAGAAAAAAAGGGAAAACCATTTTAGTATCTTTAACAAGAAAACCCCAAATGTGGTCATGAAGAGTTGGACATGTCCAAAAATGACTGAACAATAGCAAGAGATCAAAAGCTCTGATAAGAGATAGAAAATACTGTCTTGGATTTTAAGAAGAGGAAGAAATTGAATGCTTCAAAGTGTAGACTATGGAGCTTAAATAGGTTATTAAATTGATGACTCATGAGGATTTGCTAAGGGAAGCAGTGATAACTAATGAGTGTCTTGGGAATAAGTCATGAACACAATCTTTAAATGGTCGTCATATGGAGGATGGTTTGATTTCCTTGTTTGGCCCCAAAGGATGGAATAGTGGATAGAATTTAGATAGAGTTTATTTTCTACAGAAGGAGGAAAAGATTTCTAATAATTTAAGCAATCTATAATTGGAATGGCCAGTGTTGTGAGACGGTACATTTCTCTTCACTAGCAATATTTAAATGAAAAGTGAGTCAGTACTTGTTGAGAATTCATTTATTTCTTCATTCAATAAGCATTTAGTGCCAGATTTGGTGGTATATGCCTGAAATCCCTGCTCCTGGGGAAGTTGAAGCTAGAGAGCATCTTGAGCTAGCTAATTCTGAACTATGGTGGGGCTAAAGTCAATCATGTACATGTACTATGTTCAGTATTAACATAGTGAGATCCAAGGAAAGGAGAAGGTTGGGGGAATCAGATTGCTGAAGGAGAATTTATCTGACGCAGATTGGAAAATGGAGCAATTCAAGAATCCCTTGATAACAGTGGGACAGGCCTTTGAGAGGCCCTTGTGCTTCCACCCTGGGCAAGATTGGAAGATGCAGGCTCAAAGATAAAACAAAACAGACAAAAATAAACATTTATTAATTTCCTCACATGTGCAAGGGATGCAGTAGGGGCTGGTCCTATAAAAGTGTAGGACTGATTGGACCTAGAATAACTCACAAGATCACAGAATTTGGAATCAGAGGAAAAGCTTCAACTCACTCAACTCTGCTACTATATGTAGGGCTTAGTAATATATGCATCCCAAACAAATAAGCAAAGCTAAAGAAACAGCAAGGGAGGCGGGTCCTAAAACCTAATCAAGTGGAAGGAATAGAGAATTGCTGACTAGTTGAATAGTGTTAAAATGTGCCTGATCATTGGATTCTACTTAAGGCCTCTGCACAGATAATGGCTTTCCTTGGCTGTAGTACTTTTGGTAGCTGTGGATGGAAATAAGTAATCAAAAATCAAAGATAGTTGAGCAATTATTTTCAAATCAACATATGTTTACTAAGGGCTTATTATGTTCAATGAGCAGCTAGGTAATGCAGTGGATAGAGCAGGCCTGGAGTAAGGAAGATTAGTTTTTCTGAGATCAAATCTAACCATGAGCATTTGCTAGCTGTGTGACCCTGGGCAAGTCACTTAACCCTGTTTGCTTCAGTTTCCTCATTTGTAAAATGAGTTGGAGAAGGAAATGGCAAACCACTCCAGTATCTTTGCTGAGAAAACCCCAAATGGAGTCACAAAGGGTTGGACATGATTGAAAATGACTGAACAAGAACAACTTTTTTTCCCCAATAAAGGGGAAAGACAAATACTCTCAGAAACTGCTTATTGCAATCTTAGTCTTGCAAAGGAAAAAAAGAGGCAAATTTGTTTTTATGAACATTTAATATTAAGTTTGATGAGACCCATGATTGAAATATTTCTTTGTGAGGGGCAGAGCCAAGATGGTGGAGTAGAAACGGCACTTCCAAGGTGCTCTGCCCCACACCACTTCAAAACAATGTAAAAGGTGGACTCTGAACAACTTCTGGAGCTCCAGCACCTACAGAAGGACACAGAAAAGCTAACCTCCTGCTGCGGACAGCCCAGCAACCCTGCAGGGAGCGGCCAGCACAGCACAGCACAACGCTCTGGGAGCCAAGTGAAAGGCTCTGGGAGCTGAGCCCAGGGCCCATGGAGGTTTTAGCTCCAGGGCAGCCAGGCCAGCAGCTGGCCAGAGGGACCCCAGAACACCAACAGCTGTGGTGATTCCAGAATTATCAACACAGATATGCCTAGGACAAAGTGAGAGGTTAGTGCCCTATGGACTTTGGGACCAGTATTTGGGGAATGCATCGGCTTCTTCCCCTGGGGGCAAGAAGCAGCTGAGGAGCCATGGCACAGAAGCCATACTGCAGCTTCAGTGGCAGCTTCAGCTCCTGCTCTGCGAATTGTAGGGAGATCCAGCAATCAGTCTTGGGGTTAATCACTCTTGCTTTAACCTCCCTGGATCTGGATTGTGGTCTGGGGGGAAGGTCTGGGGTGGGTATCCAGCTTGCCAGAGCCTGTGGAGGCTTTACAGAGGCCAACCAACTAATACCTCCAGAAGTTGTGAAGACCCCAACATTTGGGACAAAAGCTCCCCTGTCTGGTGTCAGAGTCCTACTGTGGCAACAAGCCCCAAAATCAAGTAAATAAGTGGAAACATGCCTAGGCAAAGGAAACAAAAGAAACAGAAAAATGCAACATTAGACTCCTATTTTGGGGGCAAAGAGGATCAAAGCATGGAAGAGGAGGAGGTCTGTGAGGTCAGAACTCCTGCTCCAAAAGCCCCAAATGAAAATATGAGCAGGTTACAGGCCTTAGAGGACCTTAAGAAGGATTTTAAAAACCAAATAAGAGAAGTGGAGGAAAAATTGGGAAGAGAAAAGAGAAGGATGCAGGAAAAAGTATGAAATGAGAGTCAACAGCCTGACTGAGGAAAATAACACCTTAAAAAAAAAGACTAACACAAATGGCAAAGGAGGCTCAAAAAGGCAATGAGGAGAAGAATGCCTTAAAAACCCGAACTTGCCAGATGGAAAAAGAATCTCAAAAGCTCACTGAGGAGATTCCTTCCTTCAGTGTTAGACTGGAGCAAATGGAAGCTAGTGACCTTATGAGAAATCAAGATGCTGTTAAATAGATCCAAACAAATGAAAGAATAGAAGGCAATGTGAAATATTTCATGGGAAAAACCACTGATCTGGAAAATAGATCCAGGAGAGATAATTTAAAAATTATTGGACTACCTGAAAGCTATGATAACAGATAGAACCTAGAAATCATCCTTCAAGAAATTCTCAAGGAAAATTGCCCTGATGTTTTAGACCCAGAGGGGGAAATAGAGGTTGAAAGAATCCACAGATCTCCTCCTGAAAAAGAGATCCCAAAAAATAAACTCCTAGGAATATTATAGCCATGTTGCAGAATTCCTTGATCCAGATCAAGGAGAAAATACTACAAGCATCCAGGAAGAAACAATTTCAGTGTTGTGGAAACACAATCAGAATAGCACAGGACCTGGCAGCTTCTACACTGAGGGATCAAAGGGTATGGAATATGATATTCCAGAGGTCAAAGGAGCTGGGATTGAAGCCAAGAATCACCTACCCAACAAAACTGAGTATCTTGTTTCAGGGGAAAATTTGGTCATTCAGTGGAATAGAGGACTTTCAAGCATTCTTGAGGAAAAAAACAGAGTTGAATAGAAAATTTGACATTCAGATGCAAGAAGCATGAGATGCTTGAGAAAGTAATCAGGGAAAAGAAATCAAAAGGAACTTATCAAAGTTGAACTATTTACATTCCTACATGGAAAAACAATAACTGTGACTGATGAAACCTTCCTCATTATGAAAATAATTGAAGAAGGGAATATGGGCATATGAATACACATGTGAATGTGTGTATATATGGTTACAAGTATACATGGATAGAGGGCACAGGTTGAATTTGTTGGGAAGGGATTATACTTAAGGGGTGAAGTTAAGAGGTGAGAGAAGAAAGTGGCAAGAGGAGATGGGGAGAGACAGGGTAGGGTAAACTATCTCATGTAGAAGAGGCAAGGGGAAGTAGTTGCAGGGGAGGGGAAGAACAGGAAGGCAAAAAGACAAAACCATATTCTCATTGAATTTGGCTCAAGGAGAGAATGACATAAATACTAAATTGGATATCTCACCATGCAGGAGAGTAGGGGGTAGGGGGATGAGAGGGGGGATGATGGAAGGGAGGGCATTCTGAGGGGAGGGGAGGTTGGAAGTACCCACTTTTGAAGAAGGACAGGATCAAAGTAGGGAATGGATCAGGTGGGGGTGGGATGGGTGGGAGGGAAATATAAGCAGTCTTTTACAATATATCTACTATGGTAATGTTTTGCATAGCTATACATGTACAAAATATCCTGAACTGCTTATATTTCCAGAGGGAATGGGTGACAAGGGAGGAAGGGAATGGATCTGAAATTCGAAGTTTTAAAAGTAAATGTTTCAAATGTATATAAATACTATTATTAATACTTTTTTGCATGTAATTGTGAGATAAGATGTGCAGGCATTGGGGCACAGAGTTTCACCTTGCCCTAATGGAAAAGTTGAAGGGGGTATGGGAGAAGATATGGGAGAGAGCAGATTGGATGAGGGGATATCTTGTGGGACTGCTATTCTGGGGTGGTGGGTAGGGGAAAAATGGGGAAAAATTGTAACTCAAAATCTAGCTGAAGTGAATGATGTCAACCAGAAGTTAATAAAGCATTTGTTAAAATTTTACAAAAGAAATATTTCTTTGTGACAATACACATCATTCATAAGTAACAGAAGAAGTAAAATAATTGGGAGGTATAGGGGCAGAGTAGCATTGTAGAGAAAGAAGATATACACTCTGTGAAGAAATCCAGGAATCCCAAGCAGGAAGGGATGGTGGGGAACAGTTATGTGAAGATCAATGATGGTAGAAACAGAATTAACATTGTCATTAGTGAACACTAGAAACCACTAGGAAAGAAAGAGGTACTTGAGTTAAAATCACAAGCCTTGGCACCAAGTACTAATGTACAAGAGGCACCGTAATGGGAGAATTCAATTATCTAGTCAAACCCTCTCTCTGCCCAAATAAGGGCTAATGATGTCTTAACTTAATTATAGTTTTAAACTTCAAAAGTTAGAGAAAGCAATGTCAGGGATGGGGGGAATTTAAGTTTTAGATATGATTCCCACTAACAGGGATCCCTGATTTAGGGATGGGCAGGACCTTAGGGGACATCAAATCCAGACCTGCCTTATTTTTTTTTTCCAATGAAGAAATGTATTTTCCAGCAACTTGTCCAGGGTCACACAGTTAGAAAGTGTTTGAAACAGTTTTTAAATCTAGTGCTCTAGATGCTACTCCATAGTGCCTACTGAAAAGACATACCAGTTCCTGAGAGCAGATATAAAGAAAACCATGAGGACGAGGTGCCACTACATAAAGAAACTGTGATGGAGAAAGAAAGGAAAGTTGACCATATTCTGAAATACCCCCTACCTTTTGGAAGGCAGATTTCAAAGGCTCCATGATTAGTAAAATGCCATCACCTAAAAGTTCACAGGGAAAGTTAACTGAAGAAAACTCCTGTCTGATGGGATAAAGAGAAACAGTTACACTGAGAAGGAAAAGGAGGAGTTGTTTAATTCATTGGCATCAAATTTAAATAGAAATTGGGGGCATTAAACCATATATAAGGATCCCTGTAGGCTGCATAGTGACTAAGGAAACTTTGTATGTGTGTATACATACATACACATGCATACATACTACATATATACATATACATATAGGTAGAGAAAAATATACAGAAACAGAAATACAAACAAATATATAAAATAGATTAATATTATAGATATATGCTATATTAGAAAGATATTAAGAAAATATATATGGTAATATTTACATATCTAATCACATCTTTCTCATATATATCTTATGTATACTGTATATCACGTATAAAAATACATATTCTTTCTCTTTCAGTATCTCATGCACACACACATATGCAAGTCTGACTTTCTTTTATTTATTTATTTTTTGGTTTTTGGAGGGCAATTGGGGTAAAGTAACTTGCCCAAGGTCACACGGCTAGGTTTTTGTTTGTGTGTGTTAACTGTCTGAGGCTGGATCCGAACTTAGGTCCTCCAGGGCCAGTGCTCTACTCACTGCACCACCTAGCCGCCCCAGCAAGTATGACTTTCTAAGTCACTATGTAGCCCACAGGGATTCTTAGATATGATTTAGTTTATATATGTATATATTATATGGTTTGATATATATATATTGCTTAATTTATATATAATAAAGTTATATAGGTTTGTATATAATAAATATTGTACATGAACCATATATGAAAGATAACACATAAAGATAATATATTGATATTATATGTAATGTACATTAATAATGCATCCCAAGGAGATCCTTTTGTATGCTTTAGTTTATATTATATGTATAATAAACTATATTACATATTATCTGCTTTCTATATAATATACATAAAGATTATATATATATATATTAATTAATGAGCACATTAACATCAGACAGGGATTTCATTTTAATCTTGTTTGGAGAGAACTCGGGAGTATTGTGGTCATGCATATTTGACATTTTTTTAGTCCAAGGACCAGAGTGGATGCCTAGGGAATTCAAAGACAAATGTAGATTTTAAAAACAACAGCAATAGTATATAGAACATGGAAGAAAGGGGCAGGTAATGGAGGATAAATACAAAAAAACATTGTCCTGTAAATGTTGGAAGTGCTAAAACTGCGACTTTGATGAGGTTATCAAAGGTAGCCAAAGAAAAACAAGAGTATAATATTTATAGTTAAATTGAGGAAAAGAAGGCCAAAGAATGAGTAAGACTGTAGCTTGTGTCATATGTCACAATAACATATAATGGAGAGAAGACAGGGCTACTCAATTCATATTTCCCATATGTCTCCTCTGCTTAAGAGACTTCTTTTTGAACTTAAACAACAACAAAACAAAACAAAACAAAAAAACAAACAAAAAACAGAATAAAAGTGACTTTTAGGGGAGTGAGACTTAAGATAAGCTCTCCCTTGCTCAGGAAACTCCAGTGGTTTCCTATTGCTCCTAAGATAAAATACAAAAGCCTTTTTCTGCTGTTTAAAGCCCTTCACACTATGGCACCCACCTCCCTTTCCAGGTTTCTTAGACATGATGAACCTTCATATATTCAATAATCCAGTACAACACGTCTGCTTGCTCTTTTTCAAACTCAGAATTTTTCACTTGCTCCTCCTCCTGACCTAAAATAAACTTCCTACATACCTTTATCTCATGAAATATCTAACTTCCTTCAAGAATTAGCTCATGTCACCTCCTACCCAAGGCTTATTTTAATTCACTCCACCCCAGAAATAGAGCCTCTCTTGAAATTATTTTGTATTTTGGCTTGTCTACATTTTTGCATATACATATGTGCATATGTGTAACTTTGTCCCATTAAATGGAGATCAGCGATTGTTTTATCTTGATGTTTCAGTCTCCAGTCCTAGTTCAGTGCTTGCAATGCGCAGGCATTTAATAAATACTTGTCAAATGAATGAAGCATTTGAGGCTGTTTCCGCATCTATAAAAATAAGGATATTAATATCTACACTACCTACCTCAGAGGGTTATTAGGCTGCTCAAATGAGATAATTTATGTAAAGCATTTTACAAGCCTTAAAGCATTATCTAAATATTAGGTATTTTATTGTGCTGATAAGACAGCACCAAACTGCTTTTGATGAATTCAAATCACCAGGCCCAGTTGAACTTTATCCTGGAGCACTGAATAAACTGGCAGATGTCACAGAAATGGAGAGGCACTTTAGGCTTAGAGAAGAACAAATATCTTTATTTTTACAGAAGAGAAGAGAGTGGAGTCTTTAAAATACTTTTGATTTAAGGCAATCTTTATTTATCATTAAATTGTTAAATTTAAGTCAGTGTTGGCACAATGCTGGGACTTAGAGTCAGGGAACCCCCAGTTCAAATCCTTCCTTTGATAATAGGAGTGTGGCCCTGGGCAAGCCCTTTAATATCTGTAGCCTTAGTTTTCCTCATCTGAAATGGAAAAAACAATTTCACCTATCTTATAGAATTAAGGATCAAATGAGAAAATATGTGTAAATGAATATTAGCTGTTATTATTCCTGGGGAAATTCTAGAATACATTTTAAAATATAGTTTTATTTATTTTGTTAAATATTTCTCTTAACATGTTTAAAGAATTAACTTTCTTTTTCTTTAATATCAAGTACAAAATCTCTCCCTCTCTCCCTTCACACATCCCTTTAGAAGGCAAGCACTGCGATATTGATTATACATGGGAAATAATGAAAAATATATTTCCATATTAGCCATGTTGCAAAAGAAAACATACTCAGAGAGAAAAACTAGAAAAGTAAAGATGCTTCAATCTGCATTCAAGAGCTCATCTGTTTTCTCTCTGAAGATGGATAGCATTTTGCTTCTTTTTTTTTTCTTTTTTTGGAGGGCAATTGGGGTTAAGTAACTTGCCCAAGGTCACCCGGCTAGGTTTTTATTTGCGTGTGCGTTAAGTGTCTGAGGCCAGATCTGAACTCAGGTCCTTGTGACTCCAGGGCTGACGCTCTACTCACTGCGCCACCTAGCCGGCCCCTTGGATAGCATATTTCATCATGGATCTTTCATAATATTACCTTGAGTAAAGGTCTTGATCAGAATAACGAAGTCTTTCACAGTTAATTATCCTTACAATATCACTGTTATTGTGAACAATGTTCTCCTGGTTCTGCTCACTTCACTTTGTATAAGTTCCTAGAAGTGACCTTGGGTTTTTCTAAAACCATCCTGCTTTTCTTTTCTTATAACACAATAGTATTTCCTCACAATCAGCTATTACAACTTTTTCAGCTATTCCTCAAATTACGAGCATTCTTTGATTTCTAATTCTTTGCCAACATAAAAAGAACGGATATACATACATACACATATGCATGCATACATATATTATTCACACATTATTTATATGTAAATATATGTTTGTATGTATGAATGCATAACAAATAAGTCCCTTTCCCTTTTCTTGGATCTTTTTGGAATCCAGACCTATCAGTGATATCACTGGGATCAAAGCATATGCATAGTTTTATACCTGTGTGGACACAGTTCTAGATCACTCCCCAGAATGGTTGGATCTGCTCACAACTCTACTAACAGTGCATTAGCATCTCAATTTTTCCACATCCCCTCCAGCATTGCCATTTTCCTTTTCTGTCATGTTAGCGAATCTGATATTTGTGAAGCGGTATCTCAGAATTGCTTTCGTTTGCCTTTCTCTAATAAGTAATGACTTAGAATATTTTTAAAATGTATCTATTGATAGCTTTGATTTCTTCTCTTGAAAACTAGCTGTTAATATTATTTGATCATTTATCAATTGGGAAAGAGGTTATATAATTTACTTATGATATCAACATTTATGTCTCAATTTTTATCCATTTCAGTCTTAACTTGGTATATGGGGTGAGATGTTCGTGTATGCCTATTTTCTGCCAAGCAGCTTTCCAGTTTTCCCAGCATTTTTTGTCAAATGATGAATTTTTATCCCAAAACTTGGATCTTTGGGTTTATCATACACTAGATTACTGTGGTCATTTGCTTCTGTGTATTGTGTACCTAATATATTCCATTGATCCACCACTATATTCCTTAACGAGTATAATGTTGTTTTGATGATTACCATTTTTAATATAGTTTAAAATCTGATACTGGTTAGCCATTTTCTTTACATTAGTTTCCTTGATATTCTTGACCATTTGTTCTTCCACCCAAATTTTGTTACTATTGTTTTTCTAATTCTATAAAATAATTCTCTGGTGGTTTGAGTAGTATGTCACTGAATAAATAAACTTAGAACTGTCATTTTTTTAAAAAAAGCAATTGGGGTTAAGTAACTTGCTCAAGGTTACACGGCTAGTCATTATTTATGTGTGGGTGCTCATTTTCTGAGGCCGGATTTGATCTCGGGTCATCCCAACTCCGAGACCAGCGCTCTTACTCACTGCGCCACCTAGCCGCCCCTTTAGGGCAATTGGGGTTAAGTAACTTGCCCAAGGTTACACGGCTAGGTTTTTGTTTGTGTGGATTAAGTGTCTGAGGCCTGCTCCAAACTCAGGTCCTTCTGACTCCAGGGCCGGCGCTCTATTCACTGCGCCACCTAGCCGCCCCAGAACTGTCATTTTTATATTACCTCAGCCTACCATTGAGCAATTAATATTTCTCCAATTGTTAGATCTGTCTTTATTTCTGTGGAAAGTAATTTACAATTGTATTCATATAGTCCCTGGGTTTTTCTCAGCAGGTAGACTCCTTTGTGTTTCATATTCTATAGTCATTTAAAATGGAATTTTGCTCTTTATTTCTTCCTGTTGGGATTTGTTGTTAGTATGTGGAAATATTGATGGTTAATGTGGGTTTATATTTTTTTATCCTCAAACATTGCTAAAGTTATTGATTGTTTCAGCTAGTTTTTTTTAGGTGATTCTTTAGGGTTCTCTAAGATTACCATCATACTATCTACAAAGAGTGATAGTTTTGTTTCCTCGTTGTAAATTTTTATTTCTTTAATTACACCTTATTGTCTTATTACTATAGTAGTGATAATGGACAATCTGCTTCACCCTTGATCTTGTAGTTGTAGCCTTCCCAGCAAGATCAAGGGTGAAGCAGATTAATCAAAAGATTTTTCTGTATCTATTAAGAAAACCATGATTTTTATTTTTATTGTTATTGATATGGTCAATTGTGCTGATAATTTTCTTAATATTTAACCAGATCTGCATTCCTGGTATGTCCCTCCTCTTCATAGTGTATGATCTTTCTATTACATTGGTATAATCCACTTCTTAGTATTTTATTTAAATTTTCGCATTGATATTCACTGAGGAAATTAGTCTATAATTTTCTTTCTCTGTTCTTTTCTTCTCACTGATTTAGGTGTCAAAACCATATTGTGGCATAAAAGCAATTTGGTAAAACTCCTTTACCTATTTTTTTAAATGCTCTGTATAATATTGAAATTAACTGTCCTTAAACAGAGGTAGAGTTTACTTGTAAATTCATCAAGTCCTACAGATTTTTTTTGTAGGGAGCTTATTTATGGCTTGTTCAATTTCTGTTTCTAAGATAGGGTGATTCAAGTATTCTCTTTTCTCTTCTGATAACCTGTGAAATTTATATTTTTGTAAATATTCGTCCATTCCACTTACATTGCCAGTTTTACTGGCTTATAGTTGTGCAAAATAGCTCCTAATAATTGCTTTAATTTCATCTTTATGTGTCATTTAATCACCTTTTTTGGTTTGGTTTGGTTTTGCTACTAGCAATTTTTTCTTCTTTCTTTTTTAAAAATCAAATTAGTTTCAAAATCAGTTTCTAATTTTATTAGTTAATTTTTTTACTTTCTTTTTTTTTTTTTAGGTTAATCCTTTATTTCCTTGAGGTCACTGTTTCATTTTCTTTTTTTTTTTAAACAAATGCTTTATTAACTTCTGTTTTACATCATTCATTTCCTCCAGATTTTGAGTTACAATCATTTTCCCCCCATTATTCCCCTACCCAACCTCCCAGAATAGCAGTCCCACAAGATATCGCTTCCTCCAATCTGCTCTCTCCCATTCCTCCTCCCATACCCCCTTTGACTTTTCCATTAGAGGAAGGTGAATCTTTGTGTCCCAATGCCTGCACATCTTATCTCCCAATTATAAGCAAAAGAGTATTAATAATAGTATTTATATATATTTGAAACATTTAATCTTAAGATCTCGAATTTCAGATCCATTTCCTTCCTCCCTTGTCACCCATTCCCTCTTGGGAGATGAGTAATTCAGTATATGTTGTACATGTCTAGCTATGCAAAACATTATCATAGTAGATATATTGTACAAGGCTGCTTATAATTCCCTCCCACTCATCCCACCCCCCACCTGGTCCATTCCCTACATGATCCTGTCCCTCTTCTATAGTTCGTACTTCCAACCTCCCCTCCCCCCAAGGATGCCTCCCCCCCATCAATCACGCCGCCTCTCATCCCCCTTCCCCCTATTCTGCTGCAGGTTGAGATATCCCATTTAGTATGTGTGTCATTCTCTCCCTGAACCAAATTCAATGAGAATGTGGATTTGCCTTTTTTTTCCCTTCCTATTCTCCCCCTCCCTTGCAACCACTTCCCCTTGCTTCTTCTACATGAGATAGTTTACCCTACCCTGTCTTTCCCCATCTCCTCCTGCCACTTTCCTCTCTCACCTCATAATTTCATCCCTTGAGTATTCTCCCTTCCCAACAAATTCAACATATGCCCTCTATCCATATACACACACATTCACATATGTATTCATATAACCACACCCCCTTCTTCCATTATTTTCATACTGAGAAAGATATCATCACTCACAGTTATTGTTTTTCCATATAGGAATGTAAATAGTTCAACTTTGATAAGTTCCTTTTGATTTCTTTTCCCTGATTACCTTCTCAGGCATCTCTTGCTTCTTCTGTCTGGATGTCAAATTTTCTATTCAATTCTGGTTTTTTCCTCAAGAATGCTTGAAAGTCCTCTATTCCACTGAATGACCATATTTTCCCCTGAAACAAAATACGCAGTTTTGCTGGGTAGGTGACCCTTGGGTTCATTCCCAGTTCTTTTGCCCTCTGGAATATCATACTCCATGCCCTTCTATCCCTCAGTGGAGAAGCTGCCAGGTTCTGGGCTATTCTGATTGTGTTTCCACAATATTGAAATTGTTTCTTCCTGGCTGCTTGAAGTATTTTCTCCTTGATCTGGGGATTCTGGAACCTGGCTATAATATTCCTGGGAGTTTTCTTTTTGGGATCTTTTTCAGGAGGTGATCTGTGGATTCTTTCAACCTCTATTTGCCCTCTGGATCTAAAACATCAGGGCAATTTTCCTTGAGAATTTCTTGAAGGGTGATTTCTAGGTTCTTCCTTTGATCATGGCTTTCAGGTAGTCCAATAATTTTTAAATTGTCTCTCCTGGATCTATTTTCCAGGTCAGTGGTTTTTCCCATGAGATATTTCACATTGCCTTCTAATCTTTCATTTGTTTGGATCTGCTTAACAGCATCTTGATTTCTCATAAAGTCATTAGCTTCCATTTGCTCCAGTCTAACTCTGGAGGAATGAATCTCCTCAGTGAACTTTGGAGATTCTTTTTCCATCTGGCAAATTCGACTTTTTAAGGCATTCTTCTCCTTGTTGCCCTTTTGGTCCTCCTTTGCCATTTGAGTCAGTCTATTTTTTTTTTTTTTTTTTTTATATTTGAAACATTTAATGTTACGACCTTGAATTTCAGATCCATTTCCTTCCTCCCTTGTCACCCATTCCTTCTTGGGATATAAGTAATTAAGTATATGTTGTACATGTCTAGCTATGCAAAACATTATCATAGTAGATATATTGTACAAGGCTGCTTATAATTCCTCCCACTCATCCCACCCCCCACCTGGTCCATTCCCTACATGATCCTGTCCCTCTTCTATAGTGGGTACTTCCAACCTCCCCTCACCCCAAGGATGCCCTCCCATCCATCATCTCTCCTCTCATCCCCCTTCCCCTATCCTGCTGCAGGTTGAGATATCCCATTTAGTATGTATGTCATTTTCTCCCTGAACCAAATTCAATGTGAATGTGGTTTTGCCTTTTTAGCCTTCCTTATTCTCCCCCTCCTTTGCACCCACTTCCCCTACATGAGATAGTTTACCCTACCATGTCTCTCCCCATCTCCTCTTGCCACTTTCCTCTCTCACCTCATAGTTTCATCCCTTGAGTACTCTCCCTTCCCAACAAAATCAACCTATGCCTTCTATCCATATATAACTGTAACCATATACACACACATTCACATATGTATTCGTATGACCATACCCCCTTCTTCCATTATTTTCATAGTGGGCAAGATATCATCAGTCACAGATATTGCTTTTCCATATAGGAATGTAAATAGTTCAACTTTGATAAGTTCCTTTTGATTTCTTTTCCTGATTACCTTCTCAGGCATCTCTTCCTTCTTGTGTCTGGATGTCAAATTTTCTATTCAATTCTGGTTTTTTCCTCAAGAATGCTTGAAAGTCCTCTATTCCACTGAATGACCATATTTTCCCCTGAAACAAAATACTCAGTTTTGCTGGGTAGGTGACCCTTGGGTTCATTCCCAGTTCTTTTGCCCTCTGGAATATCATATTCCATGCCCTTCGATCCCTCAGTGTAGAAGCTGCCAGGTCCTGGGCTATTCTGATTGTGTTTCCACAATATTGAAATTGTTTCTTCCTGGCTGCTTGAAGTATTTTCTCCTTGATCTGGGGATTCTGGAACCTGGCTATGATATTTCTGGGAGTTTTCTTTTTGGGATCTTTTTCAGGAGGTGATCGGTGGATTCTTTCAACCTCTATTTTGCCCTCTGGATCTAAAACATCAGGGCAGTTTTCCTTGAGAATTTCTTGAAGGGTGATTTCTAGGTTCTTTCCTTGATCATGGCTTCCAGGTAGTCCAATAATTTTTAAATTGTCTCTCCTGGATCTATTTTCCAGGTCAGTGGTTTTTCCCATGAGATATTTCACATTGCCTTCTAATCTTTCGTTTGTTTGGATCTGCTTAACAGCATCTTGATTTCTCATAAAGTCATTAGCTTCCATTTGCTCCAGTCTAACTCTGAAGGAATGAATCTCCTCAGTGAACTTTTGAGATTCTTTTTCCATCTGGCAAATTCGACTTTTTAAGGCATTCTTCTCCTCATTGCCCTTTTGGGCCTCCTTTGCCATTTGAGTTAGTCTATTTTTTAAGGTGCTGTTTTCCTCAGTCAGGCTGTTGACCCTCCTTTCATACTTTTCCTGCATCCTTCTCATTTCCCTTTCCAATTTTTCCTCCACTTCTCTTATTTGATTTTTAAAGTCCTTCTTAAGGTCCTCTATGGCCTGCAACCCGCTCATGTTTTCCCCTGGGGTTTTTGGAGCAGGACTTCTGACCTCACAGTCCTTTTCCCGCTCTATGCCCCCAAAATAGGAGTCTAGGGTTGCATTTTTCTGTTTCCTTTGCCTTGGCATGTTGCCACTTGATTGCTTGACTTTTGGGCTTGTTGCCACACTATGGCTTTAAGGCCAGATAGAGGAATTTTCGTCCCGAACGTGTGGGGGGCAACTTCCGTTTCTGGCAAGCTGTAAACCCACCCACGACTTCCACCCTAGATCACAATCCAGATCCAGGGAGGTTAAAGCAAGAGCGATTACCCCCCCCCCAAAACTGATCGCTGGATCTCCCTACAATTAATTGCAGGCCGGGAGCCGGAGCTGTGTCTGAAAACTACAAAATGGCGTGTCTCCTCAGCGGCTTCTAGCCCCCAGGGGAGGGAGCCGACGCATCCCCCCAAATACAGGACCCAAAGTCCATAGGACACTAACCTCTTACTTTGTCCTAGGCATGTCTATGTTGATAATTCTGGAGTCGCCAAGGCTGCTGGTGTTCTGGGGTCTCTCCAGCTGGCTGCTGGCCCTGCCGCCCTGGGGCTAAAACCTCGGCTCACGTGGACCTGGGCTCTGCTCGGCTCCGCTTCCTGCGCCCTGCGCATTGCGTGCTGCCGGCTCCCAGACCGCTGTGCTGGTCCTTCCTGCAGGGCTGCTGGGCTGTCCTCAGTGGGAGGTTAGCTTCTCTGTGTCGTTCTGTGGGTGCTGGGGCTCCAGAAGTTGTTCAGAGTCCCCTTTTACATAGTTTGGGGGGAATCTGGAGACAGAGTTGCTTGGATGAGCTGTTTCTACTCCGCCATCTTGGCTCCGCCCAATTTTTTTACTTTCAATTTTATTAATCTTTTATTGATTATTAATTTGTTGTTTAACTGGGGATTTTTAATTGATTCTTTTTCTAGATTTTTAGTTGAATGCCCATTTCATTGATTGGTTCTTCTTTTTATTGATGTACTCAATTAGAAATATACAATTTCTCCTAAGTACTACTTTGGCTGTATCCCACAAATTTTCGAATGTTGATTCATTCTCATTATCTTTAATAAAATCATTGTTTCTATTATTTGTTTTTTGACCCATTCCTTCTTTGAGAATAGATTAGTTTCCAGTTAATTTCTAATTTAAGCTTCCTAGACCTTTATTACATGTATTTTTTATTTTATTATGACCTGAAAAGGGTGCGTTTTGTTATTACTTATTTTCTGCATTTAGTTGTGAGGTTTATATGTCCTAATACCTGATCAATTTTTTTGTGAAGATGTCAGATATAGCTTAGGAAAAGGTAAATTCCTTTCTGTTCCCCATTCAATCTTCTCCAAAGATTTTTCCTATCTCACTTTTCTAAGATTGTATTCATTTCCTTGATTTCTTTCTTATTGATTTTATGGTTAGATTGGAAGGCTGAGGTTCCACATTAGTACAATTTTAGTATTTTCTCCTGTAATTCATTTAACTTTTCGTTTATGAATTTGGATGCAATGCCATTTGGTGCATTTATGTTTAGCATTGATATTACTTCATTATCTATGGTGCCTTTTAGCAGGATGTAGTTATCCTGCTTATGTCTTTTAATTAATTCTCTCTTTCTTTGCTTTTACTTTGTCTGAGATGATGATTTCTACTCCTGCCTTTTTTTCTTTAGCTGATGTATAACAAATTCTGCTCCAGTTCCATATTTTAACTTTGTCTCTCTATTTAAAGTGTGTTTCTTATAAATAACTTATTGTTAGAGTCTAGCTTCTAATCCATTCTTCTCTCTGCTTCTGTTTTATGGGTTAGTTCACCCCATTCACATTCATAGTTAGGAATGATAGCTGTGCATTTCCCTACATCCTATTTTTTATTTATCTTTTTCTTATTTTGTCCTGTTCCTTCTAAAAATTCTCTCTTGCTTCTGACCACTACCTTCCTTTGTCTGCCCTCTTGTTTTATGAAACTCTCTCCTTTTTTCTTATACCCTTTTGCTCCTACTCTCCTTTTGGTTAAGATAGATTTCTACTACCAATTGAGTGTGAATATACCCACACCCACATTCACATATATGTGTATTTATGTATATATGTGTGTGTGTGTATGTAAATTTTCCTTCTTTGAACCAGTTTAAATGAGAGTGAGGTTAAGACATTCATATTCTTCCTGTCATTTCCCCCTCCACTATAAAAGGGTTTTTTTTACACAATTCTTTTATTTGAGATAATTTTTCTCATTCTTTCCCTCCTTTCCCCCTTCTCCCAGGTCATTCCTCTTTTTCATCTGTTTATTTGTTTTTATACCATGCCAACATAATCAATTCAATTCTATGTAGAATCTTGCTAACTAACCCAAGAGTGATAAAGTTCTTAGAAGTTACATGTATTACCTTTCCACATAGAAATGTGAACAGTTACAAGGGTGGGGAAATCAGCAGCTCCTAGGCCACATGTGATCCTCAGGGTCTTCAAATGTGGCCCTTTGACTGAATCCAAACTTCATAGAACAAATACCCTTAAAAAAAGAATGTGTTTTGTAAAACTTGGAAGCAGCAAAAAAATGGCTGCTCCCAAGGACCTAGAAGGCCACATGTGACCTCAAGACTGCAGATTCCCCACCCCTGGTAGCCTTATTGAGTGCTTTGTGACTTCTCTTTCATGTTTATCTTTTAATGCTTTTCTTGAGTCTTATATTTGAAGGTGAAATTTTCTATTCCACTTTGGTCATTTATCAGGAATGCTTGAAAATGCTATATTTTATTACATTCATTCAGTTTTTCCTTTGAAGGATCATTCTCAGATTTACTAGATATATAATTCTTGGCTGTAATTCCCATTCTTTTTCTGTCTGTGATACTCATTGAAAGCCCTCAAATCCTTTAATGTGGTAACTACTAAATCTTGTGTGAACCTGTTGCTCTAGAAAATTTGAATGGTTTCTTCCTGACTGCATGAATTATTTCCTCTTTAACTTGGGAATCTTGAAATTTGGCTGTACTATTCATTCCTAAGAGTTTTAATTCTGAGGTCCTTTTCAAGTGGTTGTCAATAGAATTTTCAATTTCTCTTTTATTTTTGGTTATAGGATACCAGGCTAGTTTTTCCTAGATGATTTCTTGAAAGATGATTTCTAAATTCTTTCCTTGATCATGTGTCTTTCAGGTAATATAATAATTCTTAATCTATCTCTCCTCAATTGATTTTCCAGATCAGTTGTTTGATAAGACATTTCACATTTCCTTCTATTTTTAGTGATTTTGGCATTATTATATTGTTTCTTGATGTCTCATGGAGTTGTGAGTTTCCACTTGCCCAATTCTAATTTTAAGGAATTGTTTTCTTCAGTGAGCTTTTGTACTTCTTTTTCTCCATTCAGTCAATTCTGTTATTTTTAAGGTGTTATTTTTTGCTTCTTTTACCAAGATGTTAATTGTTTTTCATAATGTTTTTTCCCTTATTCTCATTTCTTTACTTATGTTTTTCTCTACCACTGTAATTCTGAAGTTTTTTTTAGCTCTTCCAGGAATTCTTGCTGAGTTTATGTCTCATCAATATTTTTTTTCTCCTCTGAGACTTTGCTTGTAGTTCTTTTTGACTTCATTGCCTTCTAAGTTTTTGTCTTGATCTTCCCTGTCCCTATATCATTATAGTAGCCTTTTATAGTCAGGTTCTCTACTTTCTCCTCCTCCTCCTCCCTTTTACAACTCACTTCTTGACCTTGAATTTATGTTGAAGTTGGGGTCTGTTCCACACAGCAGGTGATAGAGTAAGTTGGTAAAGGCACTATTTCAAGCTTCAGGCTTTTTTCCACTGATGTTTCAAAACTAGTTCTGAAAGACTGGAAGTTTTGGGGTGTTTCTAAGGTGGTATGTTCTGGAAAAGGAAAAAAAGGAAAACCACTACTCTCCTGATCTTCACTCTGGTCCTTACCCAAGAAAAGTTCATTTTCTCTTGAGACTGGAAGCAATACTGATCCTCATGACTCCTTGGGACAAGAAATGATACTGCTCCTCAGGGCCCCTGCTCATTCTAAACCAAAAGTGCATGTTTCCAAATTTAAACTGTGACTCAGAAATTGGTATGGACAATGTATTTGCCAAAAAAAAAAAAAAACTTGTCCATGCCCTGGAATCTTTTTTCTGACCAGTTGCCAGGACTCCATACTATCACTGGCTTGGGATGTCCAAAAGGTACTACTGCTTTTGTTGTCACCACATATTCCCACCACTAGTATTTTATCCACATGAGCTTTGGACCAACCTCCATTGCCATGTCACAGAGCCCTCCTTTTGCCTTCCTAATTTATCTTGGACTGGAAGAATGTCTCACCAGGAACTTTTGTGGTGGTTTTGACACTCCATTTGAGGCATTATTTTAAAGTTGTTTGGAGGAGAATGTTGAGAAAGGTCAGTTAACTATCTGTAATCTTGGGTCCACTCTCAGAGGTTTCTAGAATATATTATTAAGGGGAATAGATAGCATGCATGTAGAAAAGGAAGCCCTGGTCACAAAGAATTAACCTGATACATAGCTACATGTCATTTAAGAATTTATTTCCATTCATGAAAGATTTGATAGACTGGAAGATCCATGGAACATTTTATGCAAGGATGGTTTAATATTAGGAAAACTATCAGTATAATTGAGCACATCAATAATAAAACTAGCAGAAACCACATGATCATCTCAATAGATGCAGAAAAGGCTTTTGACAACACCCATTCCTATTAAAAACACTAAAAGTGGCTAAAGTGGTTGGAGTTGATGTTCATGCAAGAAGTGGCATTTTACTCTACTTTTAGCAAATAGATGAGAGTGGATAGCATTGTATATTGGAGGAAGTGCTGTGCTGGAATCAAAAGACCTGCCATTTATAGACTATATGACCAGGGACAAGTCACTTCATATCTGGAAACCTTACTTTCCTCATTTCTAAAACAGAATAAGAGGGCAGCTCGGTGGCACAGTGAATAGAGCCCTGGCACTGGAGTCAGGAGGAGCTAAGTTCAAATTTGGCCTTAGAAGCTTAATACTTACTAACCATGTGACCTTGGACAAGTCAATTAATGCCAATTGCCCTCTCCTCCTCCCTCCAAAAAGGAAAAAACAAAGCAAAAAAAAAAAAGACATACATTAAAAAAATAAAACAGAATAAAAGACTACTTCATAGGGCTGCTGTGAGGAGTTTCATCAAGAGAGGTAGTATAGTAGGATGGAAAGAGCCCTTAGTTTGGATCACATGATCTATAATTTGAATCCCAGTTCTGACACTTGATACCTATGTGACTCTGGGCAAGTCACTTTACTTTCTTGTTCTTCATTTTCCTTTTGTGTAAACTGATGAGGATGAGCTCTGTGGTCTCTTTTAAATCTAGAATTCTATTCAGATTGAATGGAAAGTCTTCTTGTCTTTTAAAGAAGGAATGGGTGGAGCCAAGATGGCAGAAAGGAAGCAGTAACCTCGCTGAGCTCCTCAGTCACTAAGTCTCAAAGGGTGAATCTTAGCAGATTCCGGAGTGACAGAGCCCACTGGAAGACAGAGCGTGGCAGAATCCAGCCCAGGAGGTTGCCCAGTGTGCCCGGACAGGACGAGCACAGAGCATGTGGGGTCTGCACAGCTCAGACCTAAGAGCACACAAGCAGACTACACCAGAGGGAGAAAAAGCCCCAGCCTGCAGACTTACCAAAGACGAATTCTGGTCATCTTGCAGAGGGAAAGGATCATTGGAGCCAGGTAGGAGAGTTGAGCCCCCAGTGGAGAGAGCAGCTTCTCTGGCTGCACTCAGCCCCCAGCCTGGAAGTTTAGAAACTGCCTGCCTGTATAATACAGGGGCTGGAATGGCAAAGTAAATTCTAGCTGCTCTGATCCTCCCATCCCTCCTTCATGAAGCAGAAAACCCAAAGATAAGTCTCCCACCCAGATTGAAATACCAAGTTATTGGAAATAGCCTCAAGCTTGAGAGTCTCCAAGAAGGGGTGTAACTGAGCCAGCCAGAAGTCTGAAGAGAAGAGAGGGAGGGGTCACAACAAGCCCCACCTCACCTCAACAACAAAAGCCTACTTATAGCCCAGGGGTATAGAGGCAGAAATATGAAGTGGTCAGACTCATAACCACCTACACATCTACATTCCTCACTGATTTCCCTGACTTAGCCATAAACTAGCCACCCAGAGGTATTCAAAGTCAAGGATCAGGCCCTAAACTCATAGCCTGAGAAACTAAGAAACAGGAAGTCACAATGGGAAAGAAACTAAGAAACAGGAAGTCACAATGGGAAGGAAGAAAGCTGAAAAGGAGAAGGGGAAGGCAAGAAAGTCTATTCAAGCCTACTATGTAGGGGAAGAACAACTAAATACACAGGACAATATAGACTCTCTACCCACACCTGAGACCACAGAAGGAAACATGATCTGGTCTCAAGCCCAAATAGCATTCCTGGAGGAGCTAAAGAAAAAATATAAAGACCAAATCAGGGAAGTAGTGACCAACTTGGAAAAAAAGTCTCAGAGAAGAAAACAAATCCTTAAAAAGTAAAATTAGTGAAGTAATTGGAGAAAATAACTCCCTAAAAAAGGAACTTCAAAAACTAACTGAAGACTATAATTCCCTAAAAAATAGATACAATCAAACTGAAACTCAGAACTCTATAATGCAGCAGGAGTCAATTAAAAAAAAAAAAACGATCGAAAAATTGCAAGAAAATGTAAAATATCTCACGGGAAAAATAACTGACCTAGAGAACAGATCCAGGAGAGACAACTTAAGAATTATTGTTCTAACAGAAAGCCATGATGAAAAAAGCAGTCTAGACAACATCCTCCAAGAGATTGTCAAAGAAAACTGTCCTGAGGTCCTGGAATCAGAAGATAAAAGAGCTATCGATAGAATTCACTGGACTCCTCCTGAAAGAGATCTCAAACTGAAAACTCCAAGAAATATAGTAGCCAAATCCCAGAATTACTAGATTAAAGAAAAAATTCTACAAGCAGCCAGAAAGAAACTATTCAAATATCGAGGAATTACAGTTAGGATCACACAGGACCTAGCAGCTTCTACATTAAAAGAGTGGAGGGACTGGAATTTGATATTTTGTAGGCCAAGAGAGCTAGGACTACAACCAAGGATTAACTACCCGGCAAAACTGAGCATAATCTGTCAGGCAAGGAGATGGTCATTTAATGAAATAAGAGACTTACAGACTTTCCTAATGAAAAAGCAAGAGCTCAATGGAAAATTTGATCTCCAATTACAAGACTCCAGAAAGATATAAAAAGGTAAACAAGGGAAACACAGACTCACACATGCATAAGTGCACACACCCACACCCACAAATACACATTCATTACTTGGGATGCAACAAGAGCAAAATGTTCACATCCCTATATGTGGAGCTGATAACTAGCAATATTCGAAATCTTTATGATTGTCATGACCTTCAAAAGGGTTATACTTAGATAGAGGGTGCGGGTATGAATGCACTAACATGCAGTCTAAGAAAAACAAAAAAAGACTATTAAGGGGATCAAAGAGACTGTAATGGGAAAAAGGAAAGGATTAGATAGGAAAAGGTAAAATACGCCATCTGAAGAGGCATAAAAACACACTATAAAAGAGGGGAAAGAAAGAGGGAGAAGAACATCATTTAAACACTATTCTCACTGGCTCTGGTCTAAAGAGGAATCAAATTAATCAGTGAAGTTTAAGATTCTAATGTGAATGGACACATAAATTCATTAAATAGAGGAAAAGGAGGGAGGGAGAGGATCAATGTTTGAAATTTACTCTCATTGGTTTGGAATCAAGCAGGGCGTAATTTACTCTGAAAAGTACAAAAATTTATTGTGTCCTATAGATAGTGGAAGGGTAAGGGGGGGGGTGAAAAGGAGGAGACTAAAAGGGGGATTAGAAGGGAGGGAAGCCTGAGAAACTAAGAAACAGGAAGTCACAATGGGAAAAAAAGAAGCTGAGAAGGAGAAGGGGAAGGCAAGAAAGTCTATTCCAGCTACTATGCAGGGCAAGAACAACAAAATACACAGGACAATATAGACTCTCCACCCACACCTGAGACCACAGAAGGAAACATGATCTGGTCTCAAGCCGAAATAGTATTCCTGGAGGATCTTAAGAAAAATTTTAAAGACCAAATCAGGGAGGCAGTGACCAACTTGGAAAAACGTCTCAGGGAAGTAATTGGAGAAAATACCTCCCTAAAAAAGGAACTTCAAAAGATAACTGAAGACCATAATTCACTAAAAATTAGAAACAATCAAATTGAAGCTCAGAACTCTATGATGCAGCAAGAGTCAATCAAACAAAATAAGACGATCGAAAAATTGCAAGAAAATGTAAAATATCGCACTGGAAAAATAACTGACCTAGAGAACAGATCCAGGAGAGACAACCTAAGAATTATTGGTCTACCAGAAAGCCATGATGAAAAAAGCAGCCTAGACAACATCCTCCAAGAGACTGACAAAGAAAACTGTCCTGAGGTCCTGGAATCAGAAGATAAAATAGCTATTGACAGAATTCACCAGACTCCTCCTGAGAGAGATCCCAAACTGAAAACTCCAAGAAATATAGTAGCCAAATTCCAGAATTACAAGATTAAAGAAAAAATTCTACAAGCAGCCAAAAAGAAACAATTCAAATATCGAGGGACTACAGTTAGGATCACACAGGACCTAGCAGCTTCTACATTAAAAGAGTGGAGGGACTGGAATTTGATATTTCGTAGGGCAAGAGAGCTAGGACTACAACCAAGGATTAACTACCCTGCAAAACTGAGCATAATCTTCCAGGCAACTAGATGGTCACTTAATTAAATAAGGGACTTCCAGATGTTCCTGATGAAAAAGTCAGAGCTCAATGAAAAATTTGATCTCCAATTACAAGACTCAAGAAAGACATAAAAAGGTAAAAAAGAGAAACACAGACTCACACACCCACACCCACAAATAAGCTTATTACTTGGGATGCAACAAGAGCAAAATGTTCATATCCCTATATGTGGAGCTGATAACTGTCAGTATTCAAAATCTTTATTATTATCATGACCTTCAAAAGGGTTATACTTAGATAGAGGGTGTGGGTATGAATGCACTAACCTGATGTCTAAAAAAAAAAACTATTAAGGGGATCAAAGAGACTGTAATGGGAAAAAGGAAAGGATTAGATAGGAAAAGGTAAAATATGCCATCTGAAGAGGCATTAAAACACACTATAGAAGAGGGGAAAGAAAGAGGGAGAGGAACATCATTTAAACACTATTCTCACTGGTTCTGGTTCTAAGAAGGATCAACTTAAATCAGTGAAGTTTAAGATTTTAATGTGAATAGACTGATAAATTCATTAAATAGAGGAAAAGGAGGGAGGGAGAGGAGCAATGTTTGAAATTCACTCTCATTGGTTTGGAATCAAACGGGGAGTAATTCACTATGATAAGTATAAAAACTTATTGCGTCCCATAGAAAGTAGAAGAGTAAGGGGAGGGCGGGGATGAAAAGGAGGAGACCAAAGGTGGGATTAAAAGGGAGGGAAACAGTAGTAAGGGGAGAGGGTATGTTAAGAAGGGGGATCACTGGGTGGGAACACTGAGGGAGGGGGTGGCCAAAAGGGAAAACTTCAAGGAGGGGAAGGGAGAAGGGAGAAACAAAAACATAAAGAGGGGAGGGAATAGGATGGAGGGGAACAGACAGATAGTCATCATTACTGTGAATGTGAATGGGATAAACTCTCTCATAAAACAGAGGCAGATAGCAGAATGGATTAAAAACCATAATCCCACAATATGCTGTCTACAGGAAACACAATTGAAGCAAAGAGATACCCACAGGGTAAAGGTAAAAGGTTGGAGTAAAATTTATTATGCCTCAGCTCAAGTAAAAAAGGCAGGGGTAGCAATACTTATCTCAGATAAAGCAAAAGCAAAAATACATCTAATTCAAAGAGATAAGGAAGGAAACTATATCCTACTAAAAGGCACCACCGAGAATGAAGCAATATCACTACTTAACATATATGCACCAAGTGGTATAGCATCCAAATTCCTAGAGGAGAAGTTAAAGGAATTAGAGGAAGAAATAGATAGCAAAACTATATTAGTGGGGGACCTAAATCTCCCCCTCTCTTAACTCGATAAATCTAACCTCAAAATAAACAAGAAAGAAGTTAAGGAGGTGAATAGAATCTTAGAGAGCCTAGATATGATGGATCTCTGGAGAAACCTGAATGGGGATAAAAAGGAATTTACTTTCTTCTCAGCAGTGCACGGTACATACTCAAAAACAGACCATGTACTAGGGCATAAAAACCTCACAATCCAGTGCAAAAAGGCAGAAATATTAAATGCATCATTCTCAGATCATGATGCAATAAAAATTATATGCAATAAAGGGCCATGGAAAGATAGACTGAAAACTAACTGGAAACTAAACAATTTAATCCTAAAGAATGGATGGGTCAAAGAAGAAATTATAGAAACAATCAATAATTTCATTCAAGAGAATGATAACAATGAGACAACATACCAAAATTTTTGGGATGCACTAAAGGCAGTTCTCAGGGGAAGTTTTATATCCCTGAGTGCATATAAGAATAAATTAGAGAAAAGGGAGGTCAATGAATTGGACATGCAATTCAAAAGGCTAGAAAAATTACAAATTGAAAATCCCCAATTTAGTACTAAATTAGAAATATTGAAAACCAAGGGAGAGATTAATAAAATTGAAATTAAGAAAGCTATTGAATTAATAAATAAAACTAAGAGCTGGTTTTGTGAAAAAACCAACAAAATTGATAGTCCCATAGTCAATATGATAAAAAAAAAAGAAAGAAGAAAACCAAAATTTGAGTATCAAGAATAAAAAGGGTGAATCTACCTCTAATGAAGAGGAAATCAAAAAAATAATGAGGAATTATTTTTCCCAATTGTATGCATATAAATATGACAATCTTAATGAAATGGATGAATATTTACAAAATCACAAGTTGCCCAGATTAACTGAAGAGGAAGTGAATTACCTAAATAATCCCATCTCAGAAAAAGAAATCAAACAAGCCATCAATGAACTCCCTAGGAAAAAATCTCCAGGGCCAGATAGGTTCACTAGTGAATTCTATCAAACATTTAAACAATTGATTCCAATACTCTACAAACTATTTGGGAAAATTAGTGAAGAAGGAGTCCTACCAAATTCTTTCTATGACACAAATCAGGAAGAGATAAGACAGAGAAAGAAAATTATAGACCAACATCCCTCATGAATTTAGACACAAAAATTCTAAATAAAATATTAGCCAAAAGACTCCAACAACTTATCACAAAAATAATACACTTTGATCAGGTAGGATCCATTCCAGGAATGCAAGGATGGTTTAATATTATGAAAACCATCAGTATAATTGAGCATATCAACAATAAAACTAGCAGAAACCACATGATCATCTCAATAGATGCAGAAAAGGCTTTTGACAAAGTACAACACCCATTCCTATTAAAAACACTAGAAAGTATAGGAATAAATGGGGCCTTCCTTAAAATAGTTGATAGCATCTATTTAAAACCATCAGCAAGTATTATATGCAATGGGGATAAACTAGAAGCCTTTCCAATAAGATCAGGAATGAAACAAGGGTGTCCACTATCACCCCTCTTATTCAATCTGGTACTAGAAACGTTAGCAGTAGCAATTAGAGAAGAAAAAGAAATCAAAGGAATCAAATTAGGCAAAGAAGTGACCAAGCTGTCACTCTTTGCAGATGATATGATGATATACTTGGAGAATCCTAGAGAATCAAGTAAAAAACTACTTGAGACAATAAATAAATTTGGCAAAGTTGCAGGATATAAAATAAACCCACATAAATCCTCAGCATTTCTGTACATCTCTAATGAAACTCAACAACAAGAGATAGAAAGAGAAATCCCATTTAAAGTCACTGTAGACATTATAAAATATTTGGGAATCTACTTGCCAAAACAAACCCAGAATCTATATGATCACAACTACAAAGCACTTCTCACACAAATAAAATCAGATCTAAATAGATGGAAAAATATCAATTGCTCGTGGCTGGGTCAAGCTAATATAATAAAAATGACAATTTTACCCAAACTAAACTATATATTTAGTGCCATACCAATCAATTTAACAAAAAACTACTTTTTAGAGTTAGACAAAATAATAACAAAATTTATTTGGAAAAACAAACGGTCTAGAATATCAAGGGAATTAATGAAAAGAAATGCTAGGAAGGTGGACTAGCTATGCCAGATCTTAATCTGTATTATACAGCAGCAGTCATCAAAACTGCTTGGTACTGGCAGAGGTGTAGAGTAGTGGATCAATGGAATAGATTAGGTGCAGGAGACCCAGCAGTTAATGAATATAGCAATCTATTGTTTGATAAACCCAAAGATCCCAGTTTCTGAGATAAGAATGCACTGTTTGACTAAAACTGCTGGGAAAACTGGAATACAGTATGGCAGAAACTGGGCATAGATCACTATCTAACACCATATATCAAAATCAAGTCTAAATGGGTGCATGATCTAGGTGTAAAGGATGATACTGTAAGCAATTTGGGAAAGCAAGGAATAGTTTACCTGAAAGACTTGTGGAGAGGGGAAGATTTTAGGACCAAACAAGAATTAGGGAGCATTATAAAATGCAAAATGGATAATTTTGATTACATTAAATTGAAAAGCTTCTGTACAAACAAAGCCAATGTAACCAAGATCAAGAGGGAGGTGGGAAATTGGGAAAGAATTTTTACAACTTGTGTCTCTGATAAAGGACTCCTTTCTAAAATTTATAGAGAATTGAGCCAAATCTATATGAATACAAGTCACTCCCCAATTGATAAATGGTCAAAGGATATGAACAGGCAGTTTTCAGAGAAAGAAATTAAAGATATCTATAAGCATATGAAGAAATGCTCTAAATCACTATTAATTAGAGAAATGCAAATCAAAACAACTCTGAGATACCACATCCCTCCAGTCAGATTGGCTAAGATGACAAAACAAGAAAGTGACAAATGCTGGAGAGGATGTGGACAAATTGGAACACTAATACATTGCTGGTGGGGTTGTGAACTTATCCAACCATTCTGGAGAGCAATCTGGAATTATGCCCAAAGGATTATAAATAATTTCATACCCTTTGACCCAGCCATACCACTTCTAGGGTTATATCCCAAAGAGATCATAGAAGTGGGAGGAAGACCCATATGTACAAAAATATTTTTAGCAGCCCTTTTTGTGGTTGCAAAGAATTGGAAACTAAAGGGGTGCCCATCAATTGGGGAATGGCTAAACAAGTTATGGTATATGAATGTAATGGAATATTATTGTGCTATAAGAAACGAAGAGGTGACGGATTTCACAATTACCTGGAGAGACTTATACAAACTGATGCTGAGCGAGAAGAGTAAAATCAGAAAAATTTTTATACAGTCACAGACATACCATATCTGTGATGACCAACTATGACAGACTGGACTCTTTTCAGCAATGCAGTGACATAAGTCAATCCCGAAAGACTCAAGAAAGTGAGAAAAGTACCATCCAGAGATATAACTAGAAAGAACTGAGCCTGAATCCTGATGGAAGCAAACTAAATGATCTTGTTCTTTTCATTGTTTGGTTTTTTTTCTTCCTTACCATCTTTCATCCCACCTAGTACAATACACCTTTATAATTGGAATAATGTCTAATATGAATGCATCTGCAGATCTTATACTGGCTTTTGTGGGGGGAGGGGGAAGGTAAGGAAAGGAAATTTGAAAATCAAGGAACTGTGGAATTGAATCTTGTTAACTGAAACTAAACTAATAAATTAATTTAAAAAAAAAGGAAAAAAATAAAGTTCAGGAAACCATGTTAATACAGTCTCATCTGATCAAGGCTAAATATACTGAGTCACTACAGTGTCATTTTTACATGGTCATTTTTACAAAATTAAACCATTCTCAAATTATTGCTTTCCCAGGTAATTTTCACTGGAATGTAGACTTTAAAGGAGGAGGAAACAGACAAAAGGAAGGGAAGAGAAAGATAATAGGTTTTAAAAAGCAAAAAAAAAATAGTGGTAAAAGATATATAGGTGTGTGTGTGTGTAGGTGTGTATATATATGCATATATACTTGCACATATATAAATAAGCATACATATATATATACATATATATCAGCAAAAACTTAGTGTAGACGAAGTCTGATCTACATACCAACAATTAGGAAAAATTAAATTAAAGAATAGTGTAAGACCACATTATCAACTGACAAACGGTTTGGTACAGTCCAAAAGAGACTTTATCCAGAGGAGCATGAGAGCAGTGTGGGCCAAGTTCCTCAGGGACATACTC
This sequence comes from Gymnobelideus leadbeateri, assembly GCA_011680675.1. Taxonomy (NCBI): domain Eukaryota; kingdom Metazoa; phylum Chordata; class Mammalia; order Diprotodontia; family Petauridae; genus Gymnobelideus; species Gymnobelideus leadbeateri. The sequence continues at coordinate 57,563 of WOXC01008526.1, forward strand.
CTTAGAGAGGTGTCTTTTGATCTGCGCTTTTTAGTGTAGAAAAGATCAATTTTTATTTGATATTTTTGTTATTGTGAAATTAATATTTGAATATACAAAGAATAAAAAAAGCTTGACTAAGAAAAAAAAAAAGGAATGACTAGATTACTCAGAGCACTCATTATAATACTGACTCCTATTCACAAGGCAACCTAAACCTCAGATTTTTAGTACCCATTTTATCCAAGTTAGATGCTAGGTCAATTTGAATATCAAGGTTCTGCCAACAGGTTGTCAGGGGTTAAAACTGAAACTGGCATTTCTAATTTGTTTCTCTCTTCTGGGGACCTTTCATCACACTGGAAGCAAGCCAGACTAATCCACTCAGGGAGAAAAAAAAAGGAAGTGAAAGAGATTAACATCTAGGTGGTTCTATTTTGGGAGGTCCCTTGCCTGTGCAGACAGAGGTGAAAACATGTATGTAAGTAACTCAAGGATTGTTTCTCTAACTTTCCCTCTGAGACATTGGCTAAAACTGAGCAGCTCAGCTTTGTTGCTCTTTGCTCATGAGACAAAGGGTATTCAAATAAGCTGTCTATAGCAGACAGACTGATCCAATCCCCGATTCTCAGTTCTATTACTTTGCTTAGTTGTTACAGTCCTATTAAACCGTTTTGACAAAGTGGAGAGCACACTCGCCTTGGCATCATTGCATTGGAATTAAGACTTTGGCTACGACCTTCATTAATTATGTGACCTTGGATAAACCTCTTAATACCTCATGGCCACAATTTACTCCTGGCCACAATTTACTCCTGTTGAACTACTTCAGTGAGTTCACAATCTAGATTCCTCATCTGTAAAATAGAGTTAATAATACTTGTCCTGTGTCAGGACCAGATGAGACATTTGTAACCAGTTCTAGCACTTGACTAGTCAGGAACCATGAGGTTGTGGCCAAGAGGATGGTGACCAATCCCTGTCCTTATTTTCCATGTTTAATTCTGGGTTCCTTTACTCTAGGCTTGCCTGTCTCTTCAATAGGAATACAAATTAGTCATCAAATAAGCATTTATTAAGTGCATACTATGTATCAGTCACTGTGCTAAACACAGGGAATAAAAGAAAAAGACAAAAACATAATTCCTGCCCTCAAGGAGCTAACACTCATATTTGTTTCAATTCCACTCCTTCCCCAGACTCATTTAGAAAAAGTTATATATTGGCTATTATTTAAAGAGCTCCTCCCAGGAAGGGGAAAGGGAAAGAAGTGGGGAGAAGGAAGCAAAAACAGGTATCCAGATCACAAATATTAGCCATGTATGAAACAGGCAGCTGTATTTATCATCACTTAGAAAGGGTATAGTAAGTGGTAAAGAAGACTTAAAGCAAAATGAGATGCTAGTATTCAAGCTTCCTTGAGACATTTATATCTGGGCTATTCATTGGCTATTTGATGTTTCACCTCCACTAATTACAATCTGATCATTGTCAAGATGGCTTCTCTCTACTCTTCAGTGGTGTCTCTTTGGAAGACCCTATCCCTTTGGATTTGTTGTTTACTTCCACTTTTGCTTACACAACTAGTCGGGAAGTTTATGGGAAGACACCAGCTACCTTTCATATGCCCCAAGTTTATGAACCAAAAGAAAGGAGAGATAAACAGGAGGAAGTCCCATTTTAGACACGTTTACATAGAGTTCCATAAGGTCCTAGGGTGGCCAGACAGGGAAAAGAGGATTCCACCCCCACTCTCTCCCCATATTCCTGTTCTTAAGTGAAAGGGAAAGGGTCCCTTTTACCACATATCCCTAAGGGGATACTACAAGAGATAGCTCTGTTTTGAAATTATTATATGTTGTTATTATATTCCTGTTGGTGTTCTAGCTTAATGCCTTATGTGGAACTTGAATTCTGAAAGTTTTTTTTGCCAGGGGATAGGAAACCTCCATCAGGTATCACCTGGAAAGTCTTCATGGAGTGGCCCAGAAACAGACTATATGTCATCTGAAAAGTGACCTAGCTAAATTCAGATAAGACCTTCATTTATGTCATCTAAGCTAACAATCATTTTTACATACTTACCATGTAAAAGGCACCTTACTCATCATTATCAAGCATATATTAAGTGCCTCTTTGCTCCAGGCACTGGGAAAATTGGGAGGGAAAGGATACAAAGGCTAAGGTGACACAGTCCAAGTCCTTAGAAAAAAACATGCAATCTAACAAGAGAAGATGCATGCAGAATAGATTAAGATAATCTCATAGAAAATAAAGGACTAGGATGGGGAGGAGAAAGGAGCGGCTTCCTACAGGGGATGAAATTTGAAGCGAGTTTTGAAAGAAGCTAGAAAATCTAAGAAACAAAAGTGAACAGACAGTCTTACAGGCATAGGCTGCAGCCAGTGCAATTGAATAAAGAAGGGAAATGGAAATGTGCTCAACATTTCTTGAATTCACCCCTTTCTTTCCACTGCCACTACTGTTAGCTCAAGACCTCTCAACTAAACTATTGCAATAACTTTCTAACTATTGTTTCTGCCTCTAGTCTATTCCCTTCTCTATCCTACATAATGCTTTTACAAAAGTTTTTTTGAGTTCTACTGGAAGTAGCTCCCAAGTTCACTTGAACTACATCTTTTCTCAACATTCAAGAGTGTCCAGAGTGAAATCAGTCTATAATAACTAACTTTTTTGTCATGTGGGCCTGCTATTGAAAAATATATAAATGGGGGCGGCTAGGTGGCTCAGTGAGTAAGAGCGCTGGCCTCAGAGTTGGGATGACCCGGGATCGAAACCGGCCTCAGAAAATGAGCACCCACACATAAATCATGACTAGCCATGTAACCTTGAGCAAGTTACTTAACCCCAATTGCTTTAAATATATATATATATATATATGAATAAAATGAAAGTTAAATGTTTTTCAAATGTATGCCATGTTTACTAATATTTCACCACATTAATTTTTAAGAGGAAAAATAAATTTTGGTGGAATTTTTCTATCTTATCTCAGCAATCCTGAACCTAAGAAGTTTTGGTACACTTTCAAGAGTCAAGAAAGACTTGAAGAGTCAAGGCAAGGCAAGAAGCATTTTTAAGCACTAACTACAGAAAGAAAGAAGGAAGGAAAAAGTGAGGGAAGGAGAGCAAGAGAAAAAAAGAAAAAGGAAAGAAGGAAGGAAAGAAAGAAAGAAAGAGAGAGAGAAAGTGAAAGGAAGGAAGGAAAGAAGAGAAAGAAGGAAAACAAAAAGAAAGAATGAAAGAAGGTAGAAAGGAAGAAGGAAGGAAGGAAGGAGGAGAGGGAGAGAGGAAGGAAGGAAGGAAGGAGGAGAAGGAGGAAAAATAAAAGTTTACTTATTTCTTGTACAAATGAGATAAAAATCACTTCAACAGAAGTTACACCTCTTTTCCAACTTTAAGTCATAAAGATATAATTGTTGACTTTTTAATTAAACATGTTATTGTGATGTGTAAAGGATCAGGTAAGAAATGACTGCTGTTTAATAATGTCTCTCACCCAGAACACTGAATGAATTTTCACATTCCCCTTGTTCTCCTCCTTCCACTGTTTTATTGGAATTTTCACCTCTGTATTTCTCTTACCACCATACCACATCCTGTCTTACATTGTACTGATCTGTGTGATGGCCTTATCTCCCTTTCTGGTTTGTAAGCCCCTGACTAGCAGAGATCCTCTTTTTTATGTCTATACCTTCCCTAATACAGAAACTTTTCTATATTAAGGCACTCATTAAATGCACTAAATAGAATGCGTGTTTTCAGGCATTATTTTTTTTCTTTTTGCAGGAAGGAAGGTAGGGCTATTGGGCTTAAGTGACTTGACCAAGGTTACATGGCTAGTTTTATGTTGTGTCTGAGGCCAGATTTGAATTCAGGTCCTCCTGACTTCAGGACTCATGCTCTATTCACTGTACCACCTAGCCGCCACAGGCATTAAAATTCTTGACCTAAAACATTTCATGTTACCTAATTTAGGGAGCATTTCAAGTGATAACAATTCTACCTCTACTCTTCTAGTCAAGATAATTCCAGTTCAGTCCTGAAAAATAGAACTAAAACTACTTCTCCAAGGCCTCCTGGTGTTTGCCTAGTGCTGCTTAGTGTTTACATCACTGGCTGGCATATACCAGAACATAAATACTATACTTCTTGCCACTCTTATTGTTCAGAAATTTATCTTAATATCTTGCCTAATAACCTCATGTTGCAATTTAATACAGAAATACCAATTCCAATGACCACTTGATCATAGAGACCAACACTGAGACACAAAGGAGATAAGCAAGAAGACTACATCCTGATAAAAGGCACCATAAACAATGAAGTAATATTAGTACTAAACATATATGCACCAAATGGTATCTGTATTCTTAAAGGAAAAGTGAAATAAAATACAGGAGGAAATAAAGACAGCATAAATTCTTCTCTTGCTTCTACTCGCTTTATTCTGCACCAGTTCATACAAGCCTTTCCAGGTTTTTCTGAAATTTCCTTCTTTATTGTTTCCTATGGAATAGTACCATAGTATTATGTTCATTTATCATAATATTTGCAGAATGATACACATAATTTTGGACAGGGCTGTTTTGAGAAATTGTTTTGCTTAACTTTGCATATTTGTTATGAGCTTTTTTTTTCTTTTTCCTTTTTTTCTCCAGTAGATAGTAGAAAGTTCAAAAGTAAATGCTTGTTATTGTTTTTAAATACAGTTTAATTAGCAAACATGATCATTTGATTCTCAGGGTGAGATATATCTGGAAATGAATTGATCTAAAAACAAAAATAAATGATATATTTTTAAAATAAAAATACCCACCATTTTACATTTGTAAATGAAAAAAAAATTCCATAATGTATAAGTGAATATGTTCCTACTATTCAACTCTGGATTCATCTGTTTTAACATATCCCTCTAAGGACAGTACACATCTAAAACGTCAATCACAAGCAGCTTTCCTGAGGACTGCTGCTGTGAATAATTTTAAGGATCTAATCATATAGTACAGTGAACTCTCTATTTATTCAGTAATAAACTAAAGCACAACATTCAAGAAACTAAAGCACAACATTCACAACAATATAACATAACAACTTATTACTAACGTGGCCACATAGTCTTGAACAAAGCATATCATTCAGTAAGTCACACTCTCCTGAATCAATACACAGTATCCAAGTAAAGTCATCTTTCATGTTAACTTGATGCTGACTTCCAAAACTCACAGCTTCTGTTCCATGTACTGACTGATCCCAGCTCTTGACTGGATTCACCCAACTCTTGCCTGGACTCGTGTGTTGGCAACTCTCCACTCCTTTTTAATGCCTCAGCTTACTGCTCCATTCCAAGCTCTTTGAAGGTTCTGTTTCTAGTAAGACAAAGCTTAACAGAGCTACAATATTTACACACATTGCCAGCACCATCATCTCAATTCACTTTTTGTCTGACAAAGTAACACAAACGAACAGACAAGATTTCTGTTTGAGAAATCAAACACAAATAAACAGTAAAGCCCCAGGGCTTCTGTAATAGCAATCAAGTCCTCTTTTGGGGCTTATGTAACAGCAGTAAAGTCCTCTTTCAGGACTTCTGTCTAAAAACAACAGACAAAGTGCTTTTGTCTGACAGACCAATAGACAAAGTGTTGAAATCATAAGCATTTTCCCTCTCAGTTCTGCTTGGTCCCAGATTGTGCTCCAGCTTTTCCCTACTCTGCTTCTTCCTGTTCTATCCTTCCTGTTCTGTTCTTTTAATAAACTCCTCCCATCATGGGCTTTATGTGATAATGTTAGGCCTATTAAGGGCAGGGGAGGTCTCCAAAGTCCCTTAGACCTAATAAGGGCAACACAATGTATACTATTTCCAACAAAGATTTGATACAGTCAAAGATAAGGCTCAAAGGTGCTTGAATAACTGAAACAAGAAGCAAAGTACTACTTTGCTTGCCATTACTACATCTCATTGGATTACTTTGGGTAGCCAAATGGGTAGTATAGCACTAATAAAATGTCTGCCACTACCTGATTCTTGGTTTAATAGGAAATGATGACGGTGATAATGAAAGCAATGGTTATGGTATTCATTGTAATGGTGATGGCTGTTGATAAATGATGATGGTCTGGTGGTGACTATAATGGTAATGGTGAGTATGAAAGCGAGTGAGTGAAAGAATGGATGAGGGTCAATAATGATGATGTTGATGATGCTGATGATATTAAGGGATAGTGATGATTGTGGTGATGACTGCATGGGCATGATGATGGACGTGGGTGTGAATTTTGTCATAGTGGGCACTCCTGATAGTGGTGATTATTATTATTTCTATCATCTTCCCAGAGTTAGGAAATGAAGAAAGGCTGACTAGGTTTAATGTGAAGAAATGAAATAGGTATTCACATGCTGAACAGTATTCTCCTCATCCAGGAAAGATATATGTATATGTGTCTGTATATGTAAATATGTGTATACATATATATTTATATATACACACATATACATATATGTGTGTATACATAAACATATACATATATGTATGTATATTCAAATTGCTGAGTCCAGAAATGGCCTCCTACTCAGAGAAGTGATCCCTCTGCTTAGGGGAAGCAAATTGGGCTCCCAAGTCTCCTGTCACCAATCTCTTCCATACACAGAGAGCCCCAAGTGAAGTCAGTGACAGTGCCATAGAAATGATGGCATACCTGTCAAGGGCTTCAGTGTGAACACATGATGAGAGAATGGTGGCAAAAACATCTAGGCAATTAATAGCTCAGGTGAGTGAGACAGGTATTCCAGTAGCTAGGGAGATAAACAGAATTCTTTATTCTCTGGTCTGTCAATCCATTCCTAAAACCTAGTGGTGGTCATGTTTTTATGCCTATCATTTAGTCATGTTCCCCTGTCTTATCTGTTCCCCCACATATACATGCAACCTTCTTGCTGACTTACTACTAAAGCACATGATATGATGTCTCTCCCTGCAAAACAGGGATGTAATCTTTTGCTGACTAATCACTGCTTTTTAAAACCCCAATCCCTACTTTCAGACTGAATAGATAATGTAATGATGGTTGGTGAAATCCCTGACACCAACTAGACATCTGGATTCAGTAAGTGGTAAATTGGAAGAAGTCACTTCCTTGGGAGGGGAAGTGGATGGAAGAGAGTTCAGAGACAGGATCAGGGCACAAGACACTCTGGGAGTCAAAGAAAAAAAATAATCTAAATACATGCTATTTCTTTTGGTATGTGCTTATTTGTCTCTAATTTATAGTTTGCAATTAGTTTAATTTACATCACAATGAACAGCTAAAAATACAGTAGGGATTGATACCATGTCTAGTACCAATTCTGGCTGCACCACTGAGTTCAGGGGTGAATAGCAGCTGAGAAGGAGGAGGAGAAGCCCTGGTGTATTTCTGTTCACTAAGGCCACAATCAGTAACTGGGGGCAGGTTCTATAGGGACGTCTCTGAACTGTAAAGACTTCAGACTGAATACTTGACCAATTCCTGAAAGAGACTCCTTTCATTTCCCCCACCCCCATCCCCATCTCCAGGGGACCTAGGAGTGATGTGGCATAGTCAGAAGAGCTCTGGACTTAAGAGTTAGGAGACTTGAGTTCAAATCAAGCTTCTGATATTTAAAAGTATGACTATGGAAGAGACAGTCATTTTAATATTGCCAAACCTTAATCTCCTCAACTGTAGAATGGGGACAAGGATATTTGCAGTATTAACCTAACTAGGGATGTTCAAGTATTTTTTATTAAACCTGTAGATAGCTTGTTTCTACATATATAGTTTGCTTGTTGTTTATCTCACTAGATTGTGAGCTCTTTGAAGGCCAGGACTTGACTTTTGCCTTTTTATACTCCCAGTGCTTTGCTCAATGCCTGGCACATGGTTGGTATTTAATGTATAAATATGTACTGTTTTTTTTTTTTCTTTTTTGACTGACTGACAGGAAAACACCAGCAGGTGATTCTATTAACAGTGATAAGACCATAGTACTGTGTTGTACCCTGAGGCTACCTGGGAGATGGCCTGATGGGCTGCCTAATCAGCTTCCAATATTTGTAACTAAAGAGCTGATGATGTTGACAAGAGATGGGGCAAGAGAATGAAGTGAAAGCTCTAGGGTTCAAGTCCCAGAAGAGTCTGGTTAACTGAGTGGATTTCTCAAGGTGTCCATATTCCCTTACATTGTACATGTATTTGAGAAAAGTCTTCTGTGTTAGACCATTCATCCAACTGTCTAAGGTCTGTAGACACACTGTATACCAGCCAACAGAGGACTAGGATATGAGGTCTTTGTCACAAGTTCAGGGAAAGTTATATCTTTGAGAATACCTTCTGAGTAAGTCATTTTTATTCCCTCAGGTACTTCTGTGACAAATAAGAGACCTTGACATTCATGGCAGTTCTGAGGGGATGAAGCAAGCATCTATTAATCTCCTACTATAATTCAGGCACTATGCCAACAACAATATTAAATGCTATTAATTTCACTAATCTTACATTTTACAAAGGAGAAAACTGAAAAATGCAGAAGTTGATGACTTGTTCATTGGATTGTAGGCTCCCTGAGGGCAAGGATTGTCTTTTGACTCTCTTTGTATCCCCAATACTTAACACAGTGCCAATACAGAGTAGGGGCTTAATAAATGTTCATTTACTGATTGGATCACAAAGCTGGTAAGTATTTGAGGCTGGATTTGAAATCAGTTCTTCCAGACTGTAGGCCTAGCCTTCTATCCACTGCATCACTTAGCTGTCATATGAGAGTTACTTTCTAAACCTTAGAACATTATATAAATGTAAAGTCTTATTTGTCTTTTTTTCTCTTTTGATCTAAACCTATATTTTCATTGTTGCAGAAAAACATACCTCCCTCTACTGATGCAGATGGATATCTGTTTGCTGTGCTTGTCCTTCATTTTGGAAGAGGACCATAACATCAGGGAAATAATGACATGACTTGCAGTTGATTTTGATTTGGAAGTAGGAGGGCTGTGCAAAGTCACCAGCCTCACTTTCTCCTACAGACCCATCTGGGTCGAGTAACCACATAGCAATCAAAATGGAGGTGTGCCAGGATGCAATGGGAGACTTTGGCCCTTTAAGACTAAGGCCTTTTCAGGTTCTCACTTTGAGTGAGGTAGTGCCCATTCTGTGAAAAGGCCTCTTAAAGAAGTGAGGAAATGGATATCCTCTTTAAGATAAAAAAATAAAACTGGGAGTGGAAGACCCTCAGGATTTCTGGTCAAAAGAGAAACAATTACTACTGACATTCACTCCAAACCAGGAGGGTCAAAATAGAGCCATTAAATGGTGCTTAGGCAGGCCCCTACTGTGGTCCAATCTATAAGATCCAAAGTGAAATGGGAGAGAGAGAGAGAGAAAGAGAGAGAGAGAGAGAGGAAAGGAAGGAAGGAAGGAAGGAAGGAAGGAAGGAAGGAAGGAAGGAAGGAAGGAAGGAAGGAAGGAAGGAAGGAATATAGGCAGTAAAACCCAAAGTAACCTAGCAGCTTTTGGGCATCAAAATTTAGCACCGCATTTGAGGACCTAGAGGGCCATATATGGCCTTGAGCCCATCGGTTCCCCACCTCAGATGGCTTTTAGCATTGACAAACTGATATTTCAAAGTCCCAATAATATGCTGTAATAGTGTCAAAACAGTGAGTAGAACACAATTCTCAGGATTTCCATAAAGGAAGGAACAATCCTTTATTGAGTATGTACTTTGTGCCGGATATTTTGCTAAGCACTCTAAAAATATTATCACATTTGATCCTCACAAAGCATCCTGGGTAAGAGCTATTATTATCCTCATTTTACAGTTAAGGAAACCGAGACACACAGAGATTGAGTGACTTACAAGATTAACTAATTAAAGAAAATCATTTAAATTTAATAAGTAACACTGTTAGTAAGCATCCAAGGCTAGATTTGAACTCAGGTCTTCCTGACTCCAAGTCTAACACTCTATTCACTGAGTCATCTTGTTGCTCTTTCTATTCTGACATAGATTTCCATGTTTGTGTATTTTCTATTCTGTCATATTCTTCCTCTCTCCCAGAAGAAATGTGTATTTTTATAGTATATTATTTTTTCCTCAGTTACATGTGAAGAAAAATTTTAGCATTCATTTTTACAAGATTTTGAGTTCCAAATTTTTCTCCCTCCCTTCCCCTCTTCTGAAAATGTTAGGCAGTTTGATGTAGTTTATAATGTGCTATCATGAAAAGTATATTCCCATATTAGTCACAATTGTGAAAGAAGAAGCAGATAAAACAAAATGAGGAAGAATAAAGTAAGTTTTAAAAATTGCTTTTATCTCCATTCAGAGACCACCAGTCCTTTATCTGGATATGGATAGCATTTTCCTTTACAAGTCTTTTGTATTTCTCTTGAATCATTTTGTTGTTGAAAAGAGCTGAGTCATTCATAGCTGATCATCACGCAATGCTCCAGTTACTGTGTGCAATGTTTTCCTGGTTCTGCTCATTTCACTTTGCATCAGTCTGTATAAGTCCAGAATTTTCTGAAATCTGTCTGTTCGTGACTTCTTATTGCACATAGTATTCTGTTACATTCATATAACACATCTCGTTCAGCTATTCCCAGTTGTTGAGTATCTTCTCAGTTTTCAATATTTTGCCACCACAAAAAGAGTTACTAGATTTTTGTATATGTAAGTCCTTTTCCTTTTATGATCTCTTTGGGATACAGGCCTACCAGTGCTATTGCTCAACCAATGGGAATGCACAGTTTGGTTGCCTTTTGGGCATAGTTACAAATTGTTCTCCAGAATGATTGGTAAAATGCATATATTAAGAAGGACCCTTAATCCTGTAACTGAAAAGACTGTGGCAGAATGTCAAAACCAAAGGGGTAATGTTTTGAGGTATCTGGGGACAGTAGGGCAGGGAATTGACTGGCCTTCATCTTACACCATATAAGGAGACAGATAATTCACCTATCCTTAGAGGCTAACATGTTAGGAAACTAGTGATGGCCCCCAAAAGTATGCTTTAGCAATAAAATACAGGCTTGGGGGCAGCTAGGTGGCACAGTGAATAAAGCCCTGGCCCTGGAGTCAGGAGGCCTGAGTTCAAATCCAGCCTCAGACACTCAACGTTTACTGAGTAACATTGGGCAAGTCAGTTGACCCCAATTGCCCTCCCTTCCCCCACTCCAAAAAAAAAAACTCTCTGGGGCAACTAGGTGGTGCAGTGAGTAAGAGCGCTGGCCTCAGAGTTGGGATCACCCGGATCAAATCCATCCTCAGAAAATGAGCACTCACACATAAATAATGACTAGCCATGTAACCTTGAGCAATTTTTTTTGACTCTTCGTGACCCCATTGGGTTTTTTTTTAACTTAATTTATTAGTTTAGTTTCAGTTAACAAGATTCAATTCCATAGTTCCTTGATTTTCAAATTTCCTTTCCTTACCTCCCCCTTCCCCACACGGCAGCATATAGTCCAGTATAGGATCTGCAAATGCATTCATATTAGACATTATTCCAATTACAAAGGCGTACTGTACTAGGTGGGCTGAAAGATGGTAAGGAAGAAATAAAACCAAACAATGAAAAGAACAAGATCATTTAGTTTGCTTCCATCAGGATTCAGGCTCAGTTCTTTCTAGTTATATCTCTGGATGGCGCATTTCTCACTTTCTTGAGTCTTTTGGGATTAACTTATATCACTGCATTGCTGAAAAGAGTCCAGTCTGTCATAGATGGTCATCACAGATATGGTATGTCTGTGATTGTATACAAATTTCTTCTGATTCTGCTCTTCTCGCTCAGCATCAGTTTGTATAAGTCTCTCCAGGAAATTGTGATATCTGTCACCTCCTCATTTCTTATACCACAATAATATTCCATTATATTCATATACCACATCTTCTTTAGCCATTCCCCAATTGATGGGCACCCCTTTAGTTTCCAATTCTTTGCAACCACAAAAAGGGCTGCTAAAAATATTTTTGTACATATGGGTCTTCCTCCCACTTCTGTGATCTCTTTGGGATATAACTCTAGAAGTGGTATTGTTGGGTCAAAGGGTATGAAATTATTTATAATCCTTTGGGCATAATTCCAGATTGCTCTCAAGAATGATGGTTGGATAAGTTCACAACTCTACCAAGCAATGTATTAGTGTTCCAATTTGTCCACATCCTCTCCAGCATTTGTCACTTTCTTGTTTTGTCATCTTAGCCAATCTGACTGGAGGGATGTGGTATCTCAGAGTTGTTTTGATTTGCATTTCTCTAATTAATAGTGATTTAGAGCATTTCTTCATATGCTTATAGATATCTTTAATTTCTTTCTCTGAAAACTTCCTGTTCATATCCTTTGACCATTTATCAATTGGGGAATGACTTGTATTCATATAGATTTGGCTCAATTCTCTATAAATTTTAGAAATGAGTCCTTTATCAGAGACACAAGTTGTAAAAATTCTTTCCCAATTTCCCACCTCCCTCTTGATCTTGGTTGCATTGGCTTTGTTTGTACAGAAGCTTTTCAATTTAATGTAATCAAAATTATCCATTTTGCATTTTATAATGCTACCTAATTCTTGTTTGGTCCTAAAGTCTTCCCCTCTCCACAGATCTCTCAGGTAAACTATTCCTTGTTTTCCCAAATTGCTTACAGTATCATCCTTTACACCTAGATCATGCACGTATTTGGACTTGATTTTGGTATATGGTGTTATATAGTGGTCTATGCCCAGTTTCTGCCATACTGTATTCCAGTTTTCCCAGCAGTTTTTGTCAAATAGTGCATTCTTATCCCAGAAACTGGGATCTTTGGGTTTATCAAACAATAGATTGCTATATTCATTAACTGCTGGGTCTCCTGCACCTAATCTATTCCATTGATCCACTACTCTACACCTCTGCCAGTACCAAGCAGTTTTGATGACTGCTGCTGTATAATACAGATTAAGATCTGGCATAGCTAGTCCACCTTCCCTAGCATTTCTTTTCATTAATTCCCTTGATATTCTAGACCGTATGTTTTTCCAAATAAATTTTGTTATTATTTTGTCTAACTCTAGAAAGTAGTTTTTTTGGTAAATTGATTGGTATGGCACTAAATATATAGTTTAGTTTGGGTAAAATTGTGATTTTTATTATATTAGCTCGACCCAGCCATGAGCAATTGATATTTTTCCAACTATTTAGATCTGATTTTATTTGTGTGAGAAGTGTTTTGTAATTGTGATCATATAGATTCTGGGTTTGTTTTGGCAAGTAGATTCCCAAATATTTTATAATGTCTACAATGACTTTAAATGGGATTTCTCTTTCTATCTCTTGTTGTTGAGTTTCATTAGAGATGTACAGGAATGCTGAGGATTTATGTGGGTTTATTTTCTATCCTGCAGCTTTGCCAAATTTACTTATTGTCTCAAGTAGTTTTTTACTCGATTCTCTAGGATTCTCTAAGTATATCATCATATCATCTGCAAAGAGTGATAGCTTGGTCACTTCTTTGCCTAATTTGATTCCTTTGATTTCTTTTTCTTCTCTAATTGCTACTGCTTGTGTTTCTAGTACCAGATTGAATAAGAGGGGTGATAGTGGACACTCTTGTTTCACTCCTGATCTTATTGGAAAGGCTTCTAGTTTATCCCCACTGCATATAATACATGCTGATGTTTTTAAATAGATGCCATCAACTATTTTAAGGAAGGCTCCATTTATTCCTATACTTTTTAGTGTTTTTAATAGGAATGGGTGTTGTACTTTGTCAAAAGCCTTTTCTGCATCTATTGAGATGATCATGTGGTTTCTGCTAGTTTTACTGTTGATATGCTCAATTATACTGATAGTTTTCCTAATATTAAACCATCCTTGCATTCCTGGAATGAATCCTACCTGATCAGAGTGTATTATTTTTGTGATAAGTTGTTGGAGTCTTTTGGCTAATATTTTATTTAGAATTTTTGCATCTAAATTCATGAGGGAAATTGGTTTATAATTTTCTTTCTCTGTCTTATCTCTTCCTGATTTAGGAATCAGTACCATATTTGTGTCATAGAAAGAGTTTGGTAGGACTCCTTCTTCACTAATTTTCCCAAATAGTTTGTAGAGTATTGGAATCAATTGTTCTTTAAATGTTTGCTAGAATTCACTAGTAAACTCATCTGGCCCTGGAGATTTTTTCCTAGGGAGTTCATTGATGGCTTGTTTGATTTCTTTTTCTGAGATGGGGTTATTTAGGTAATTCACTTCCTCTTCAGTTAATCTGGGCAACTTGTGATTTTGTAAATATTCATCCATTTCACAAAGATTGTCATATTTATGTGCATAAAATTGGGAAAAATAATTCCTCATTATTTTTTTTATTTCCTCTTCATTGGAGGTAGAATTGCCCTTTTTATTTTTGATACTCTTAATTTGGTTTTCTTCTTTCTTTTTTTTTATCATATTGACTAAGGCTCTATCAATTTTGTTGATTTTTTCATAAAACCAGCTCTTAGTTTTATTTATTAATTCAATGGTTTTCTTAATTTCAATTTTATTAATCTCACCTTTGGTTTTCAATATTTCTAATTTAGTACTAAATTGGGGGTTTTCAATTTGTTCTTTGTCTAGCTTTTTCAATTGCATGTCCAATTCATTGTCCTCCCTTTTCTCTAATTTATTCATGTATGCCCTCAGGGATATAAAACTTCCCCTGAGAACTGCCTTTAGTGCATCCCAAAAAATTTAGGTATGTTTTTTCATTATTATCATTCTCTTGAATGAAATTATTGTTTCTATAATTTCTTCTTTGACCCATCCATTCTTTAGGATTAAATTGTTTAGTTTCCAATTAGTTTTTAGTCTATCTTTCCATGGCCCTTTATTGCATATAATTTTTATTGCATCATGATCTGAGAATGATGTGCTTAGTATTTTTGCCTTTCTGCACTGGATTGTGAGGTTTTTATGCCCTAGTACATGGTCTATTTTTGAGTATGTACCATGCACTGCTGAAAAGAAAGTAAATTCCTTCTTATCCCCATTCAGTTTTCTCCAGAGATCCATCATATCTAGTCTCTCTAAGATTCTATTCACCTCCTTAACTTCTTTCTTGTTTATTTTGAGGTTAGATTTATCGAGTTAAGAGAGGGGGAGATTTAGGTCCCCCACTAGTATAGTTCTGCTATCTATTTCTTCCTCTAATTCCTTTAACTTCTCCTCTAGGAATTTAGATGCTATACCACTTGGTGCATATATATTAAGTAGTGATATTGCTTCATTCTCGATGGTGCCTTTTAGTAGTATATAGTTTCCTTCCTTATCTCTTTGAATTAGATGTATTTTTGCTTTTGCTTTATCTGAGATAAGTATTGCTACCCCTGCTTTTTTTTACTTGAGCTGAGGCATAATAAATTTTACTCCAACCTTTTACCTTTACCCTGTGGGTATCTCTTTGCTTCAAATGTCTTTCTTGTAGACAACATATTGTGGGATTATGGTTTTTAATCCATTCTGCTATCTGCCTCTGTTTTATGGGAGAGTTCATCCCATTCACATTCACAGTAATAATAACTATCTGTCTGTTCCCCTCCATCCTATTCCCTCCCCTGTTTATGTTTTTGTTTCTTCCTTCTCTCTTCCCCTCCTTGAAGTTTTCCTTTTGACCACCCCCTCCCTCAGTGTTCCCACCCAGTGATCCCCCTTCTTAACATACCCTCTCCCCTTACTACTGTTTCCCTCCCTTCCTTCTAATCCCCCCTTTGGTCTCCTCCTTTTCACCCCCCCCCTTACCCTTCTACTTTCTATGGGACGCAATAAGTTTTTATACTTATCATAGTGAATTACTCCCCGTTTGATTCCAAACCAATGACAGTGAATTTCAAACATTGCTCCTCTCCCTCCCTCCTTTTCCTCTATTTAATGAATTTATGTGTGTATTCACATTAAAATCTTAAACTTCACTGATTTAAGTTGATCCCTCTTAGAACCAGAACCAGTGAGAATAGTGTTTAAATGTTGTTCCTCTCCCTCTTTCTTTCCCCTCTTCTATAGTGTGTGTTTAATGCCTCTTCAGGTGGCATATTTTACCTTTTCCTATCTAATCCTTTCCTTTTTCCCATTACAGTCTCTTTGATCCCCTTAATAGTTTTGTTTTTTCTTTTTTTAGACATCAGGTTAGTGCATTCATACCCATACCCTCTATCTATGTATAACCCTTTTGAAGGTCATGATAACCATAAAGATTTTGAATATTGACAGTTATCAGCTCCACATATAGGGATGTGAACATTTTGCTCTTGTTGCATCCCAAGTAATGAGCTTATTTGTCGGGGTGGGTGTGTGCACTTATGCATGTGTGAGTCTGTGTTTCTCTTTTTTACCTTTTTATGTCTTTCTTGAGTCTTGTAATTGGAAATCAAATTTTCCATTGAGCTCTGACTTTTTCATCAGGAACATCTGGAAGTCCCTTATTTCATTAAGCGACCATCTACTTGCCTGGAAGATTATGCTCAGTTTTGCCGGGTAGTTAATCCTTGGTTGTAGTCCTAGCTCTCTTGCCCTACGAAATATCAAATTCCAGTCCCTCCACTCTTTTAATGTAGAAGCTGCTAGGTCCTGTGTGATCCTAAATGTAGTTCCTCGATATTTGAATTGTTTCTTTTTGGCTGCTTGTAGAATTTTTTCTTTAATCTTGTAATTCTGGAATTTGGCTACTATATTTCTTGGAGTTTTCAGTTTGGGATCTCTCTCAGGAGGAGTCTGGTGAATTCTGTCAATAGCTATTTTATCTTCTGATTCCAGGACCTCAGTACAGTTTTCTTTGTCAATCTCTTGGAGGATGTTGTCTAGGCTGCTTTTTTCATCATGGCTTTCTGGTAGACCAATAATTCTTAGGTTGTTTCTCCTGGATCTGTTCTCTAGGTCAGTTATTTTTCCAGTGAGATATTTTACATTTTCTTGCAATTTTTCGATCCTCTTGTTCTGTTTGATTGACTCTTGCTGCATCATAGAGTTCTGAGCTTCAATTTGATTGTTTCTAATTTTTAGTGAATTATGGTCTTCAGTTATCTTTTGAAGTCAATGAGGGATGTAGATGAGTAGGTGTGGGTGTGTCTGACCACTTCAGATTTCTGCCTCTATACCCCTGGGCTATAAGTAGGCTTTTGTTGGTGAGGTGAGGTGGGGCTTGTTGGGACCCCACCCTCTCTTCTCTTCAGACTCCTGGCTTTCTCAGTTACACCCCTTCTTGGAGACTCTCAAGCCTGGGGCTATTTCCATTAACTTGGGATTTCAGTCTGGGTGGGAGACTTATCTTTGGGTTTTCTGCTTCATGAAGGAGGGATGGGAGGATCAGAGCAGCTAGAATTTACTTTGCCATTCCAGCCCCTGTATTATACAAGCAGGCAGTTTCTAAACTTCCAGGCTTGGGGCTGAATGCAGCCAGAGAAGCCGTGCTTTCCACTGAGGGCCAAACTCTCCTACCTGGCTGCAATGATCCTACCCGTCTGAGAGATGACTGTGATTCATCCTTGGTAAGTCTGCAGGCTGGGGCTTTTGCTCTCTCTGGTGTGGTCTGCTTGTCTGCTCTTAGGTCTGGGCTGTGCAGACCCCACACACTCTGTGCTCGACCAGTCTGGACACACTGGGCAACCTCCTCGGCTGGACTCTGCCACACTTCATCTTCCAGTGGGCTCCATCACTCCAGATTCCGCTCAGATTCAACAAACCTTGAGCAATTTACTTAACCCCAATTGCTTTAAAAATTAAAAAAAAAAAAGAAAAAAAATACAGGCTTCTAATAGCAATAGTTGTCCTATCACAGCCTCAAAGGTGCTATTTAAGGATTAGAGAAAATTGCAATATTTTCCTACTCTTTGGAGCATGCCCGCAAACTTATGGTATTCAGTCCATACTGTGCAGAGATTCTGATTAGTAGAGATGAGAGAAACAAAAGGTTTGAAAAAGTAGCAAATTTAGAGAAAGTAGCTGCAAGGTCATGAAATTGCTGGTACGACATGTTAGGCAGGCAAAGGGAAACTGCCGGTTTTCTAACTGTTACAAAGAAAAAAAAATATTCCAGGCAAAAAAGTTTCCAAAAAGACAGGCCTTGGACTGGGAGGAAGGGAGAGGAAGGACAAGAAAAAATGCTTCCCTTTAAACATTTTAAGGGAACAGAAAGAGCAAGAAAAATGAAAATGCTTCATAAAGAGAGAGAACACCAAAATGTGCCATAAGTTGAAAAGAAATGCAGCAGTTCAAAGAAAGAAAAAAGGGTACAGTACTCACATTTATTAATACTTTAAAAAATACTTAGAAGATATCTCATTTGATGCCAACTCTACTCCCTATGAAAGTCAGAACACAATCAAGCAGCCCATTTTACAGATGAGGAAGCTGAGGCTCAGACAAGTTAAATTTTTCCCAAAGTGATATACATAATAAGAGGAAAAATGGAAATTTCATTCCAAGTCTGATCCTCTGCCTTCTACCCACAGTCCTCTAGAAGACTGACTTAAACTGGGTGCCTGTACAATGATTGAAGCCAGGGGTGGGGAACCTGCTTCCTCAAAGCTACATGTGGCCCTCTAGGTCAAGTGCAGCCTTTTTACTGATTCCAAACTTCAAAAATAATTTGTTCCCTTCTGTGAAGTTTCAGTTCAGTCAAAGGGTTGTACTTGAGGACCTATATGGTCACATGTGGCCTTGAGGCTACAGGTTCCCCACCCCTTAACCTATTGACAGTCACACCTACTTTCAGGGAGTAGGACACTGTGAGCCCAATTGTTAAAAGTAAGGCTTCATAGGAAACTCAACATCTTCCCAGGAAAGACTCTTATACCAGAGGACTGTCAGAAAACATTATTGCAATAGTTTAGGCATGAGGTGATGAGCTCCTGACCCAGTGTGGTGGCTTTTTCAGAGAGAATAGAGGGTGGCATGTATAAGAGATGCTAAGAAAGTGTAATCAGTAGCTTTGGTAACAGATTGATGTGGAGGGATGGGGCAAGAAAGAGTGAGGAGTTGAAGATGAAATGTAGGTTTGGAGCCTGGTGGTATGGAAATTGTGGTGCCCTCAATAGAAATAGGCAAAGTTAGGAATCAGGGAGAGTTTGGGAGGTAGGAAGATAATCATCACTTCAGTTTTAGACACATTGACATTAAGATGTCTATAAAATTTTCAGCTTGAGATGTCTGAGAGGCAATGGGAGATGAAAATACTGAGGTTAGAAATGAGGTTAGGGCAGTTTAAGCAGATCTGAAAATCATCTTTTGTTGTTGTTATTCAGTCATTTGCAATGATGTCTGACTCTTCAGGGCTGCATTTGGCATTTTCTTGGCAAAGGTACAGGAGTGGTTTGCCATTGAATTCCTTGAGGTCATTTTATAGGTGAGGAAACTGAGATACAGATCTCAGATCACAGAGCTAAGTGTCTAAGACCAGATTTGAACTCATGAAGATGAATCCCTTGATTTCCAAGCCTAATACTCTGTCTAGGTTGTTAGGGAAATCTGTGGTCTTCTAGGTCTTTGGATGCAACCTTTTGACTGAGTCCAAGTTTTACAGAACAAATCTCTTTATTAGGCGGATTTCTTCTGTGAAGTTTGGATTCAGTCAAAGGGTCATACTTGAGGTCCTAAATGGCCACATGTGGCCTTGAGGCCACAGGTTCCCTGCCAGATTCATTGAACCACTTAGCTAGCCAGAGGATCATCTGCATAGGGATAATAATTGAATAATGAAAGCAAATGAGATCACTATGTAAAATAGTATAGAGGACAAAAATAACATGTCTCTTTTTGTGTGGGGAAAAAATTGGAAAGCGGGGGGCAGGGCTCATAAGTTGGTAAATGACTGAACAAGTTATAGTATATAAATGCAATAGATACTGCTGCACTATCGTAATGATAAAGAATTGATTTTGTCAGTACTGAAATTTATTATTATTGCAACCTTTGAAAGGGATATACATAGACAGAGGGTGTGGGTATAAATGAAATAATCTGATGATAATAAAAGCCTAATTAAGGGGTTCAAATGGATTGTTTGGGGGAGGTTGTAATGGGAGAGAAGAGATTATAATGGGAGAAAATGAAAGGATGAGGCAGAAAAAGGTAAATTATGCCACACAAAAAAGCATAAAAACATACTATAGTGGAGAGGAAGGAAGGAGGGAGATGAACACCATGTGAACTTTGTTCTTATTGGTTTTGATTCAAAGAGGGATCAACATAATCAGTTAAGTTTAAGATTCTAACATGAAAAAATCATTATAATAGAGGGAAAGGAGGGAAAGAGAGGAGCACTGTATTATATTTACTCTCATTGGTTTGGGGTCAAAGAGGGAATGATATACTCTGATAAATATAAAAATCCATTGCACCCTATAGGCAGTAAGAGGGGTAAGGGGGGAAAAAGAAGGGGGAGTGGTGATAAAGGAGGTAAATAGTAGTAAGGGGAAAGGGTAGATAAAGAGGGGGAGTCACAGGGAGGGAATACTGAGGGAGGCAGTAGTCAAAAGGAGAACTCTTAAGGAGGGGAAAAGAGAAGAAAGAAACAAAAACATAAATGGGGGAGGGGGATAGGATGGAGGGAAAGACACAGATAGTAATCATAACTGTGAATGTGAATTGGATAAACTTTCCCATAAAACAGAGGTGGTTAGAAGAATGGATTAAAAAACACAATCTTACAATATGCTATTGACAAGAAACACATTTGAAACAAGGAGATACACACAGAGTAAAGGTAAAACACTGGAGTAGAATGTATTATGCTTCAGCTAAAGTAAACAAAAAACAAGGGTAGCTATCCTTATCTCAGATGAAGCAAAATAAAAAATAGATGTAACTGAAAGAGATAAAGAAGGTGCTAAAATGCACCATTTATGGGGCAGCTAGGTGGTGCAGTGAGTAAGAGTGCCGGCCCCAGAGTCAGGAGGACCTGGGATTAATTCCGGCATCAGATACTTAACACCTACACAAAAATAATAACTAGCCATGTAACCATGGGCAAGTTACTTAACCCCAAGTGCTTAAAAAAATAAAATAAAATACAGCATTGAGTATGAAGCAATATCATCACTTAACATATATGCACCAAGTGGTATAGCATCCAAATTCCTAGAGGGGACATTAAGGGAATTAGAGGGGAACTAGTGGGGAACCTCAATCTCCTGCTCTCTGAACCTGACAAATTTAACCTCAAAATAAACAAGAAAGAAGTTAAGGAGGTGAATAGAATTTTAGAGAGGCTAGATATGATAGATCTCTTGAGAAAACTGAATGGGGATAAAAAAGGAATAGACCTTCTTCTCAGTGGTACATAGCACATACACAAAAATAGACCATGTACCATTTACATAAAAACCTCACAATTCAGTGCAGAAAGGCAGAAATATTAAATACATTATTCTCAGATCATGATGCAATAAAAATCATATGCAGTAAAAGGCCATGGAAAGATAGACTAAAAATTAATTGGAAACTAAATAATTTAATCCTAAAGAATGAATGGATCAAACAGGAAATTATAGAAACTATCAGTAACTCTATTTAAGAGAATGACAATAATGAGACAGCATACCAAAACCTGTGGGATGCAGCAAAGGCAGTTCTTAGGGGAAGTTTTATATCCCTGAGTGCATACATGAATAAATTAGATAAAATGGAGGTCAATGAATTGGGCGTGCAATTGAAAAAGCTAGAAAAAGAACAAATTGAAAATCCCCAATTAAATACTAAGTTAGAAACAATGAAAAACAAAGGAGAGATTAATAAAATTGAAATTAAGAAAACTATTGAAATAATAAATAAAACTAAATGCTGGTTTTATGAAAAAAAAATAAAATTGATAGACCCTTAGTCAATATGATAAAAAAGAAAGAAGAAAACAAAATTATGAGTATCAAAAATGAAAAGGGTGACTCTACCTCCAAAGAAGAGGAAATTAAAACAATAATTTGTAATTATTTTGCCCAATTGTATGCACATAAATTTGACAATCTTAGAGAAATGGGTGAATATTTACAAATATATAAGTTACCCAGATTATCTGAAGAGGAAGTAAATTACTTAATCCCATCTCAGAAAAAGAAATCAAACAATCCATCGATGAACACCCTAGGGAAAAAGCTCCAGGGTCTGATGGATTTACTAATGAATTCTATCAAACATTTAAAGAACAATTGATTTCAATACTCTACCGAGTATTTGGGAAAATTGGTGAAATAGGGGGGTGGAGCCAAGATGGTGAAGTAGAAACAGCACTTCCAAGGTGCTCTGCCCCACACCACTTCCAAACAATGTAAAAAGTGGACTCTGAACAACTTCTGGAGCTCCAGCACCCACAGAAGGACACAGAGAAGCCAACCTCCCACTGAGGACAGCCCAGCAGCCCTGCAGGGAGAGGCCAGCAGAGCAGAACACAATCCTTTGGGAGCCAATCACAACACTCTGGGAGTTAGCCCCAGGGCAGCTGGGCCAGCAGCCAGCTGGAGGGACCCCAGAACACCAGCAGCTGTGGCAATTCCAGAATTATCAATACAGATATGCCTAGGACAAAGTGAGAGGTTAGTGCCCTATGGACTTTGGGACCAGTATTTGGGGAACACATCAGAAAATTGATGAAATAAGAGTTCTACCAAATTCTTTTTGTAACATAAATAAGGTACTGACACCTAAATCAGGAAGAGATAAAACAGAGAAAGAAAATTATATACCGATTTCCCTCATGAATATAGATGCAAAAATTTTAAATAAAATATTAGCAGAAATAATGCAGCACCTTATTACAAGAATAATACATTTTGATCAGGTAGGATTTATTCCAGGAATGCAAGGATAGTTTAATATTAAGGAAACCATCAGTATAATTGATCATATCAACAATAAAACTAGCAGAAACCACATGATTATCTCAATAGATGCAGAAAAGTCTTTTGACAAAATACAACATCAATTCCTATTAAAAACATTAATAGTATAGGAATAAATGGAGTCTTCCTTAAAATAATAAGTAGCATCTATTTAAAACCATCAGCAAGTATTGACCCTACCTACTAATGAACAATTAATATATCTCCAATTATTTAAATCTAATTTTATTTGTATAAAAAATTTGGCTTATGTAGTTTCTGGGCATATATTGGCAGGTATACTCCCAAGTATATGGTCTAGAGTTATTTTACATGGGGTATCTCTTAATAGCTGTCCTAGTAAAGTTTTGTTTGCATAGGAATGCTGATGATTTAAGTGGCTTTACTTTATAGCCTACTATTTTGCTAAAATTAGTAATTGTTTCACCTAACATTTTAGCTGAGTCTTTGGAATTTTCCAAGTATATCATCATCTGCAAAAAGAGAAATGCAAATTATAGCAACCTTAAGATATCATTTTATACCTATGAGATTGACTAAAATGATTAAAAGGGAAAGTGACAAACATTGGAGGGGATGTGGAAAAATTAGGATACTAATTCTCTGTTGATGGAACTGTGACTTGATTAAACCATTTTGGGGCACATTCTGAAATTATGCCCAAAGAGTTATTAAACTGACTATATTAAACTGATCTACTTACAGAAATGGTTGGGGAAAAGAAATAAGACCTATGCATTCTAAATATTTATAGCAGTTTTCTTTGTGGTAGCAAAGAACTAGAAATTGTGGGGATGCCCATCAGTTGGGTAATGGCTGAAAAAGTTGTTGCATATGATTACAATGCCATACTACTGTGCTATAAGAAATGATGAGCATGTTGATTTAAAAAAATGGGTAAACTTACACAAAATAATGAAGAGTGAAATGAGCAGAACCAAGGGAACATTGTATACAGTAACAGCAATATTGTTTTAAAAACAACTTTGATCTTCTAAATCATTCTAAATCTATTATAAATATCCAAATTAACTACAAAGGACCTATAAAAGAAGACTCTGCATGTGGAGAAAGAATTGGTGAATAGAAGTATGTATATAACATATATATTTGTGTCTAATGGTAGCCATTTCTAGGGTGGGGTTGGGGGAGGTGGGAATAAAACAAAGAAAAAAAGAAATGTATATGATAATTTCATTATATATTTAAAATGAGTGGCAAATTGTACATAAAGGATTTACAGTTTTATGTGTAATCATCTTTTTAAAAAATTTTTACTGCTATGGAAATGTTGGTTTTATTTCATGAGCAAAAAAATTAAAATTAAAAAAGGTAAGATGAAGGGGACAGTTTCAGAGAGATTCTGTAAGATTTATACAAACTTTTATTAAGTACCAATTAAATGACAAGCATTGGAGATCTGAAGACAGGCAAAACTCTCTCAAAGAGCTGGAAGTCAGAGAAGAGATGACATGCTAGCACAATATGCAAGGAAGATGTTATATATATATATATGAATTTTTGTTATTCTTTATATGTTATTGCCAAGTCTTTTATCCGTTTCTAGCATACATTTATAGGTGCTTGTGAATTATTTGCAATTTTTATATTTTGGGGGCCTACTACTAAAGGCTCTTCTGCATTTACATAGTTACTTTAAATACTTGCATAAGATGTGGGGACCCTACTCTCATCTCCAGGCATCTAGACACTAGTTATATTCTGTGGTTTTCCCAGAGTATACTTTGGATCAATGCAATACAAAATAAAGTTTGGTTTGTTTGTTTGTTCGTTTGTTTATTGTTATAGCCCACAGAACTATATCATTTGGAAGCCCTAAGCTCAAGGATCTTGGTTCTATCGAAATTGCTTTTTTTGGAAAAAAAAATCCTGCTTTTAAGTTATAAAAGATTTCCTTACACAAACACTTTTTGGAGATAAAAAAAACTGGTCATAAATGGAGTGTTGCTTGTACATAATAAGATGACAGATTAATTAATAGTTGTACAATTTAATTAAAACAAAATAAGGCAAAGGCAGTTTCTAAAGAAGTGACATGATTAGCAACCTCATCCCCTTGGCAAAGTGCCAAACCAAACTTTAAGGAGGGCAAAGTTAAGGTAGAACCTTTAGAAATAATTTTTCACTGTAGAACTTAAAAGGACGTTGAAGATCATCTATTATAAATCACTTATTTTTTTCCTCTGGTAAGGAAACTGAGGCTTAGAGAGAGAGAGTGGTTCACTCTGGGTTATATAGCTACATTATGTCTTAATATACAAAAGAACTTCCTAAGAGTCTAATTTATCTTAGAATAGAATGGTCTGCCTCTTGAGGTACTAAGTTCTTCATCACTGAAAGTGTTCAAGTAGTGACTGAATAGTAATTCAATCAATTAATCAATACAATTCAATTACTATATGAATTACTATTCTATTTCTATTTAAACATTTTCAGTGTGCTTAAAGGGACATTATAGCAAAAAAAGTTCATTTATTGGGTAGGAAGTTTGAGAAGATGACCTTCAGGGCTCTTTCCAACTCTAGAATTCTGATATTCGTTAGCAGAAAATAGCCATAGATGTTTTTGTTTGTTGGTTGTTTCCTTTTTTTTCTTGTTTTTTCCCCTTCCACCATACTGCTACCCTTCTTCCAAGCCACTGGGTGCCTTAGCTTTAACAGCAGCTTCCTCTTCCTTATAAAAGAGTCAAGGTCTTGACCAGGGGTGGGGAACCTGTGGCTTCAGGGTCACATGTGATCTGTAGATCCTCAAGTAGGGCCCTTTGATTGAATCTAAACTTCACAGAACAAATCACCTCAATAAAATAATTTGTTCTGTAAAACTTTGAACTCAGTCAAAAGGCCACACCCAAGGACCTAGAAGGCCATGTTTGGTCTCAAGGCCACAGGTTCCCCACCCCTGGTCTTGATACAGATGTGCTTAAGCTTTTTTTGATTCCCAGACTCTTTTGGCAAACTGATAAAGTCTATTGACTACTCTATAAAGTTTTTTTTTAATGCATAAAATAAAACAGAGAAGATTACAATGGAAGTCAATTATATTGACATTTAATTGGCAAAAAAGTATTTTTTTTTTTAAACAAATTCATGGACTCTAGGTTAAGAACCCTTGATGATCAAAGACAATGATGGTGTTGCCTCCCTCAGAACTTCATCATTTCTCTGTGGTCCTGTCCTGTTGTACCCAAAACAGCTTTTCTATCTATGGCTATGTTCTGGGAGATTTGGTTCTTTTTGTTTAGGCTTTATAGATCATCCTTTAAAACTTTAGGGCATTGTACAGGTAATTTGGCATAGGGATATTGAGATTCACTATCCTAGCAACAAACTTTTGCTCAGAGGCAGAGTCAATTGCTAACTCTCTGGGTGAATGTAGCTGGTGATGCTTGCCCTTCTTTGTTTTCATATTGGTAAAATAAACACAAGGATAAAAAAGAGAAGATAAACACTTTACTTACAAAATTTTGAAGTGCTACATAAATGCTATTAATTATCATCATTTTGTGATGTAATATCATTGATTTAGTCAACTCCCATTTCCCCCAAGATCTTACTTTTTCTGTTATCAGCTCTCTGACTAATTTTCAATTTCTCCTCATACATTGTCTCCTTCCTTTTCTCTTTGCAAATGTGCCTAGATCTCTTCAATTAATAAAATAAAATAAAAACAAAACTTCATCTTACCAAACTATCCCATCAAGTTATGTTTGTCTTTCTCCTCCTCCCAGCCAAACTCCAGGAAAAAAAAATTATCTAAACTTATTACCTCAACTTTCTTTTCTTCCACCTATGAAATCTGACTTCTGCCCTTAACACTCCACTGAAACTTCTCTCTCCAAGGTCATCAATGATCTCTTTTTTGTTAATCTAATGGTTGTTTTCTCAATCCTTACCTTTTTACAAGGATTAACATTGTTGATCCACTCACTTCTGGATACTCTTTCTTCACTGGATTTTCACAATTTTGTTGTCTCCTTTTTTCCTCCTCTAGGACAGATTTTCCTCAGTCTCCTTTCCTGGATTATTATCCATATTATATTCCCAATGGGTGGCTGTACCCCTTCACTTTCTTCTCTCTGTGCATTTCTTTTAGCAATCTCATCAATTTGCATAGGCAAAATTAACATCTCTATATCAATGGCTGCCCAGTCTATATCTCTACTTTCTTATATCATCTTGCTTACACTAACCTCTCATATCCAATCTATTGCCAAGCCTTACTGATTCAAGTTCAACAACATTTCCCACATCTGCCCTATATCACCACTCAGACCCAAACACCCCAATTAAGCCCCCACCATCTCTCATATATTATTACAATAAATTTTAATTGGTCTCCTTGGATCCAGTCTCTCCTCTCTCCAATGAATTCTCCATATAAGAAACTTGTACTCCTAAGTTAAGGGACTGGCATGGCACTATCCTTCTAAAGATACCACAGTAGATCACTTTTGCCTCTAAGAAGATAACAATGGGGAAAAAAGGACAGAAGGAATGAAGTGAGAAAGCAAACAAGGAAAAAAAGGGAGAGGAAAAAAAAGAAAGAAAGAGAGAAAAATGAAGAGAAAAAAAACAGAAGAGAAAGGAAGGGAGGGAAGATAAAAGAGAAAGAAAAAATTTAAATACAGATTCTTATAAATGTGTGTACAACATTCATAATTATATACATACAAAAATGTATAGCTCCAAATGTGGGTATTTAACATTATATATATATATATATATATATCTGCATCTATCTATATTTTGTACCTCTTTTATAATATATATTGTCTACCCTATATAGGGTAATGTTCTTGAGGGCAGAGACTGTCATTTTACCTTTCTTCATATCCCCAGTGCTTAGCACACAGTAAATACTTAATATATGCCCATTGACTGATTGGCTCATCCACTATCTAGCATTTAAAGCCTTTCCCAATTCGGTCCCATCCTCTGAATCCAAGATCTTACCACATTGTTCCCCTTCATGCCTTCTATGCTCTATGTGTTAATCCAGCTAACAGCTGACAGTGCACACAGTGCTGAACCTCGAAGGTCAAGACATGAGTTCACATTCTCCCTCAAATACTTGCTAGCTCCCTCAAATACTTACAAGTTTCTTACAGGCACACCGAATAACCTCTTCCTACGTAAAGAGAAGATAATAATAGTATATTCTCTCAAGTTTGTTGTGAGAATCAAATAAGATCACATGTGTAAAGCACTATGCAAAATTTAAGGCACTTTATAAATGCTAGGTATTGTTGTTTTTCCCCTTCATCTTTTACTCTCAATCTCCTTTCAAGATTCAGATCAAATGCTTACCCTAGTCATTAGGGTTCTCTTTTAAAATCTTACCTCACATTCACTTTGTACATATTTTATATTTAATGAATAGTGCACATTCCCCTTTTCCTTTCCCCCTTACATAAGTTCTTTGAACATAGGGACTGTTTCTTTTTTATTTTATATCCTAAATCCCTAATGCATTGCCTGGTATATACTAGGCACCTAACACGATTTTTGTATTGAATTAAAGTATTAAATTGCTTATACTCCTTTCATTATAGGATTGTGACAAAAGCACTTTGAAAACATTCAAGCAGAGAGAAGATTCTGGGAGGAGGGTGGAGTAGGTAAGAAAATTTCAAGCTCTCAAGATTTTCGCACACCAAAGAGTTAAAATAGCACCTTAGAGTGAACAAAATGGGGTGGAGATAAAAACAATAGGGGCACAAAGGGGTCTTCTTGGGACAATTTGAGAAGATGAGAATAATCCCAGGATGAAGTTTGGTTCCTGGGAAGAGTAAACATCTCCAGGCTAGGTTCCTGTTTAACAACAAGGGGCAAGCTGCTTAAAAAACAAGTGGCAAGTCCTGGACTTAGCTGGTTTGAGAGATTGCCTTGGCCCCAGCTGCCAGAACTTTTACACCCGGGACAGTGAGGGGAGTTGGATGTTTGAGCCCAGGAAGATCAAGGGGACCTCTGCTGATAAGGAATGCCAGACCCAAGTGTGCTGTGAAGAGAGGTGGGGGCAAGAAGGAACCAGCACACACAAGGTGAGTGCAGAAGCCGTAGGGCAGAAAGTCTCTGGCTGTGGGCACTTACAAGAGGTATAGGTTTGACTGTGGTTCAAGGATAGAGGGGGGAACTGAAGATCTGGGGCAAGAGGCACCTTTTTTCATACCCCAGAACTAGATGTGTTTATAAAAATTAAGCTATTACCACAAGAAAAAAAAATGCACAGGCAAAGGAGAAAGAACCCAACCATAGAAAGCTATTATGGGAATAGAGATGACCAGTGTTCATCTTCAGAGGAGGATATTGAAGTAAAGAAACCCCAAAGTGTAACACCAAATGGTCACATGCCCAAAAAGTATTCATAGAAGATCTTAAAAAGACTTTAAAAATAAAATAATGGAGATGGAGAAAAAACTAAAAAGAAAATAATAATAATAATAATAATAATAATAATAATAATAATAATACAATGGGGAAAAGGGTATAAAAGGAAAGTCAGCCAATTATAAAAGGAGATCCAGAATCTTAAGGAAGAAAATGACACCTTGAAAATTGGAATTGGACAAAGTGAAGTCAGCAAAATTACAAGAGATCAAGAAATAATTAAACAAAATATGAATAATGAAAAAATAGAAAAGAAAGTGAAACATAAAAAACAACAGATTTGAAGAATAGATCAATAATAGAAAATATAAAAATAATCAGACTAACTGAAAGCTATGATAAAAAAAGAATCTGGATACAATAATACAAGAAATAATTAAAGAAAATTGTCCTGAAGCATTAGAACAAAGGGGAAAAGTAGAAATAGAAAAAAAGATTTCATCAATCACCACTTAAAAGAGATCTTATCAGGAAAACTCAGGGGAATATAATAATCAAATTACAAAACCCCCAGCTCAAGGATAAAATATCAAAAGCATCAAGATTAAAACAATATAAACACAATGGTGCCAAATTAGAATTCCATAAGACCTAGAAGTGGAGATGTTAAAGGACTGCAAGTCTTGGAACACCACATATTGAAGAACAAAAGAACTGGGGCTCAGGCCAAAAATATAATACCCTGCAAAGTTAAGTATTATACTGAATGGAAATAAAATGAACATTTGATAAATTCTCTGACTTTCAAGGCTTTGTTAAAAAAAATCCTAAACTTAATAGAAGATTTGACCCACAATAACCAAGAGAAATGCAAGGCACATATCGAAGACTGATTATAAGGGATCCATAAGGACAGAGATAATTTTTTACATATGCAAAATGTATAACTAAGTTTCTTATTAATAATTGCATAGCTCATAGGAAAGATTGGGGTTAACCTGAGTATGATGTGAATTTAAAAAGTAAAGTTATTTAGGAACAGCTAAAAAAAAGTATTCATTTTATTCAAATGAAGTGCAAGAGGAAGAATTGATACAGAGAAATTAGATGGGGGAGGAAGGCTAGTAGTTCTGATAGCCTACTTTCATCAGGAATGGGTTCAAGAGGGAACAATACATACATACGTGCATGCATGCATGCATGCATATATACACATATGTATGTGTGTATGTATATATATTTAGAAGAGTAGATCTAATTTCAGAAGAAATAAAATGGTAGGGGCATGGGAAGGGGAGAGAAGACAAATGAGGGATCTCTAGAGGGGAGGGTGAGGGAAGAGGTAAAAGGTGGGTATAGAAGAGTCTTTAGATTTATAGGAATGGGAGGATAAGAGAGGGATCTTTGGAGGAGGGGAGGCAAGTAATAGGAGGGCAAGGTAGTGGGTAGAAGTAAAGAAGAAGAGGCAGGAGATATAGGAAACAAGAGGTATGCAGAAACATAAAAACAAAGATCAAGAGTAGAGTTTGTTTGGGAAAGTATATGTCTATGTATGTATGTGTGTGTGTGTGTGTGTGTGTGTGTGTGTGTGTATAAACACATCTAAACTTTATCATAGCGTTTGACTTGGGGAAGGGAAAAAAGAACAAAAGAAAACTTACAAGGAAGCAAAGAAATACAGACAGTTCTCAACACAACAGGTATTATTTATCATGCAGATTTTCTTGAAATGAAGATTTATTGTTCGATATTTTGAATCCTCTCTTATGTTATGCTATGCCCATGACATGCTTTGTTTTCTTTATTTGTATTTGTTTCAATTTTTAAGCTTATGATATGTTTTTGTTTGTTTGTTTCTCTTGTCTATTCTGTATTTGTATTCTGGCCATTGAGTCTTAAAAAAAAAAAAGAAAGGAAACATTCAAATACCATGTAAGATTATTCAAAAACCAAGGAGTTTATCAATGTGGGCAATGTGGGTGCTTCCATGTCCAATATAGGCTATAGTCCCTATACCTTGAGAAAGGAAGGAAGGAAGTGAGGAAGTAAAGGAAGGATGGATGCAAAGAACAAAGAAAGGAAGGAAGGAAGGAAGGGAGAGGAATGAATAAATAACCTAGTATCCATTGCTCTGATGAAATACCTTTCTTCACTTTGCTAGCATGTACCTAAGAGACCTGCCTGATAGCCTATCATCAATCACAATCTTTATGCCTTCTCAGCTTAGGACCTACCAGGACTTACGTTCCACAGGAACAGCAAAAAAGAGCTGCTATAAATATTTTTGTACATATAAGTTCTTTTCCTTTTTCTTTGATGTCTTTGGAATACAGACATAGTAGTGATATTGCTGGGTCAAAGCACATGCAATTTTTATAGACCTTTGGGCATAGTTTCAAATTCTTCTGTAAAAATAGTTAAACCAGTTAAAAACTTTATCAACAGTTCATTACTGTACCTATTTTCCACATCCCCTCTAGTATTTGTTATTTTACATTTTTATCATGTTAGTTAATCTGATGGATGTGAGATGGTATTTCAGTGTTGTTTTATATTGCATTTCTCTATTATTGATTTGGAGTATTTTTATATGACTATTGATAATTGATATTGATTTGGTTTCTTCTGAAAATTATCTATTTGTATCATTTGATCATTTATTAACTGAGGTATGGCTCCTTTATAAATCTGAATCAGTTCTCAATATCTGAGGTATGAAGTCTTTATCAGAGAAACTTGCTGTAATTATTTTTTTCCTGTTTCCTGCTTTCCCTTTCAATTTTGGCTGCATTGGTTTTCTCTATTCACAAAAATAAATTTCATATAAACAAAATCGTACATTTTACTACTTCTGATATCTCTTTTTGACCATAAAGTCCTTTCTTATCTATAGATCTGACATAAAGAAAGACAAAATTAATACAATTGGAGAAATATTAATTGCTCATGGGTACACTAAACCAATATAAGAATGACAATTCTACCTAGATAAATTGTTTTATAATTGTGTTCATATAGTTCTTCTGTGTGTGGAAAGGTAGCCTTCCAAGTATTTTATACTATCTGCACATTATTTTAAATGGGGTGGGTTGATTATTTTGAGATAAAAAAAAATAAAATAAAATGAATAGGTAACAAAGAGGAATATCCTGGGAGAAGTAAAAAGGAAGAGGAAGAATGAGGGAAATCATCTCACATAAAAGAGGTACATAAAGAAGAGTTTTATATTGGAAGGGGAAGTAAGGGGCAGTAGACAATATTTGAACTTCACTCACATCTTAATTTGTTAAGGAATCTATAAATGCATACTCAGATGGTCATAAAAATCTACATAATCCTATAGGGAAATAAGAGAAAAGGGAATAAAAAAAAGGTAGGGGTAAAAAAAGTGTAGCAGCAAGCATCCCAACATCCTCAGGGTGGCTGCCAACACAGGTTCTTAGATCTGCTTTTGTAAAGGAAAGCAACTCAAAATTAGTTAACAAGCTTACTTTAATCAAACAAACATATTACCTAGTTCAGGGGGAAAAGGTCAGCACCCTGAACTTCAGAGTATACAGACAGATGAAGCAGACAGGCTTCCAAACTGTCTAACCATTATATAAATACCAAATCACAGTTACCAGAGAGGGAAGCATCAACATCTGGGTTTTCAAAGCCGGTGGCTCTCAACAGCTGCCCAGAGTCTCATCTGGTCAAATCACACAACACTTCTCAAAGTGAGCCCCAAAGCAAAGCCTCACATCAGGGTTTATATAGCCTTCTCCTGGCTCAGAGAATGTAACCACCCTCTTGACCCACTGCCCAATCACACAGCATCAAGGTGTGGTCATTCCTGAAAACCAAGCCTCCTACCACAGGCTCCATGTGACCACATTCAGCCTATTAAGAGGCAGAGTATATTTTCAAATCAAGGAAGGTTTTCAGAGTCTCAGGCAGGGAAGATCTTTAAATCTGCATTTCCATTACAAAAAGGAGGGCAAATAAAAAAAGACAGTGGTCATAAGTAATAAAGATTTTAGAGGAAGGACAGAATAAAAACACAGAAAGAAGGATATACAGAAGAAATTACAGTGGAGGGAAATGCACAGTTAGTAATCTTAACTGTGAATGTGAATGGGATAAATCATCCATAAAACAGAAGTGGGTAGCAGAATAGATTAGACACCAGAATCCAAATGTTTGTGGCTTACAAGAAACACATTTGAAATAGAGAGACACATACAAAGCTAAAATAAAGGACTGGAACAGAATCTAATATGCTTCAGGCTGAGGCAAAAAAGGCAGAGATAGCAATCATGATCTTATACAAAGAAAAAACAAAAATTAAAGGAGATAAATAAGGAACTTCATATTGGTAAAAGAAACCATAGACAATGAAGTGATATCAATATCAAACATATGCATCAAATGGCACAGCATACAAATTCTTAAAGGAAAAGCTCAATAAATTAAAGGAGAAAAAAAAAGTAAAACTATATAAGTTGGGGAATTCTACTTTCCCATCTCAGGCTAGATAAATATAACAAAAAATAAATAAGGAAGAAGTTAAGGACAGGAATGGAATCTTTAAAAAGTTAGATATGATATGCCTCTGGAGAAAATTGAACATGAAGAGAAAAAGCTTTTTCTAAATTGTACATGGAACCTTTACAAAAATTACCCAGTAAAGAGATTACTGAAATATATCGCAAAGGTCATACACTATGGCCAGATGGGCCATATAGCAGGAGTGCAGGGCTGATTCAATATTAGGAAAACTATTAGCATAATTGACCATATCAATAACAGAAACAAGAAAATCATATTAATATGTCAAAAGATGCAGAAAAAGTTCAACAAAATACAGCTCTCTTTCTTTTTTAAAAACACTAGAAAGCAAAAAATACATGGAGCCTTTCTTAAAATAGTAGACAATAATATCTAAAATCAAGAGCAAATATTATCCATTATAATGATAAATATGAAGGCTTCCTAAGAAGATCAAGGATAAAGCAAAGATATCACTTATAGTGCACTAGAAATACCAACTGTAGTAATTAGACAAGGGCAAAAATGAAGTAATAAAAATTGGCAATGAGGGGAGGAAGCTATCTCTCTTTGCAGATGATATCATGGTAATCTTAGAGAATCCTAGAGAATCAACTAAAAAACCATGTTAGCAAAGTTACAGGATATAATGTAAGCCCACATAAATCATCAGTGTTGCTATATAATACCAACAAAACCCAGCAGCAAGAGATGAAAAAATCATTTAAAATAACTACTGACAATATAAAATACTGGTGAATCTAACTGCCATGAAAAATCTAGGGACTACATGAACAAAATTACAACACATCACACAAATAAAGACATAACTAAACAATTGGAGATTTATTAATTACAAATGGATAGGCTGAGGCAATATAATAAAAATGACTTCTATCTGAGTTAATTTACTTTTTAGTAATGTACCAATCAAACTGCCATGGAAATATTTTATAGAACTAGAAAAAAAAATCATGACAAAATTTATTTGGAAAAATAAAAGGTCAAGAATATCAAGAGAATAAAAAAAAAATGTGAAGTAAGTTTAGTAGTTCCAGATTTCAAAATATATTACAAAGCTGTAATCATCAAAACAATCTGGTAGTGGGTAAGCAAATAAGTGGTAGACCAGTGGAATAGATTAGGTATACAATACATACTAATAAGTGATCATAGTAATCTAGTGCTTGCTAATCCTAAAGATCCATCCTTTAGTGGCAAAAATTCACCATTTAACTGAAAATACTGGTAAAACTGGACAATTCTTTGGCAGAAAGTATTTTCAGACCAATATTTCATGCTGTATACAAAATAAGGTCAAATGGATAAATGATTTAGATATAATGGGTGATATTATAAGTAAATTAGGGGAAAATGAAAAAAAAATGTACCTGCCAAATCTATGGATAAGGGAAAAGTTTATGACCAAACAAGAGATAAAAAAGGATCATGGGAAGTAAAATAGGTAATTTTGATTATATGAAATTAAAAACTTTTGTGGAAACAAAACTAATGCAAACAAAATTAGGAAAACATTAAACTAAAAATAAAATTAGAACATTTTTCCCCAGATAAAGGCCCCATTTTTTAAATATATAGGAAGCTAAGTCAAATTTATAAGAGAAATAAAAGAGCCATTTCCCAGTTGATAAATGGTGAAGGGATAGGGACAGTCAGTGTTCAGAAGAAAAATTGAAGTTGTCAACTGTCACAAGAAAAAGTGCTCCGAATCACTATTGACTAGAGTAATACAAATTTTAAAACTCTGATATACCATGGCACCAGCACATTTATCAGATAAGCTCATATGACAGAAGAGACAAATGACAAATGCTGGAGAGGATATGAAAAAATTAGGTACACCACTGTTGGTGGAGTTGTACACAAGTCTGACCACTTTGGAGACTCATCTGGAACTATGCCCAAAGAGGTATAAAACTGTGCATACACATTTACTACAGTGATAATCACTATTAGGTCTGTTTCCCAAAGAAAGTAAAGGGAAAAGGACCTATTTTTAAAAATACATTTATATCTGCTTTTGTGTGTGTGTGTTGGCACAGAATTGGAAATCAAGAGGATACCTATCAATTGGGGCATGATTGAAGAAGTTGTGGCACATTATTTTGATGGAATACTATCTTGCTCTAAGAAATTATGAACAGAAAAATTTTAGAAGAAAACTGGGAAGATTTATTCAAATGCATGCAAGGTGAGGTAAGTAGAACCAGGAGAACGTTGTACACAGTAACAGCAATATGTTAAGGCTGATTCACTCTGAAAGGATTTAGCTTCCTCTGATGAAGACAATTCCAAAGAATGCATGATAATAAGTGCAATTCACCTACAGAAAGAACCGATAATCTCTGAATGCAGATTGAAACATACCTTTATTTAAATTTTTTTTAATTTTTATTTTAATTTTTTTTGTTTATGCTCTTACAACATGATTAATATGGAGATATTTTTCCATTAATTTATATGTATAACCATTATTAAATTGCTTGCCTTCTCAAGGATGTGGGAGAATTTGGAGGGAGAGAATTCAGAGCTTATTTTTTAAATTAATGCTAGTTTTTTCTTTTAATTGAGAAATATTTAATGAAATTGATAAAACATATTATAAAATAAATGGATTTCAATTGGCAAAGCCAAGATAGCAGAGAGAAGCCAAATAGCTGCCTGAGATCTCCTCAGTTTCCCTCAGAAACAATGTAGAATCAAGCCTTTACCCTGGCACCTAAAACAAGAAGCTCGGGACAGTGTCTCCTGTACCCCAGGAGCAGAGCTCAACTTTAAAAGTGATGAAATAGACAAAGAAGAATTTTTAGCAAAAGCAAAAAAAGAAACGTGACTATAGAAAGCTACTATGGTGACAGGAAGATCAAAACACAAACTCAGGAGACAACATTGTCAGAATGCCTACACGTGAAACCTCAAAGAATATGAATTGGTGTCAAAATCAAAAGCCTTTTTAAGGGCTCAGAAAAGATACTAAAAAAACTAATAAGAGAGGTAGAAGAAAAATTAGGAAAAGAAATGAGAGGTATGGAAGAGGGAATCAATAGCTTGGGAAAGGAAGGACAAATATGACTGAAGAAAACAATTCCTTAAAAAATACAATTGGGGGGAGGGGTGGCTAGGTGGCATAGTGAATAGAGCACTGGCCCTGGACTTAGGAGGGTCTGAGTTCAAACCAGGCCTTAGACACTTAACACTTACTAGCTCTGTGACTTGGGCAAGTCACTTAACCCCAATTGCCCTTCCCTCCCCCTCCAAAAAGCAAAACAAAACAAAAACAAACAAACAAACAACCAAAAAAAAAAAAAAACACAGAATATGATTGAACAAATGGAAAAAAATCCACTGAAGAAAACAACTCCCTAAAAAGTAGAAGTAGATTAATGGAAAGGGAGGTAAAAAAGCTAACTAAAGAAAAATATTCCTTAAAAATTAGAATTGGGTAAGTGAAAGCTAATGACTCTATGAGATACCAAAAAATTAGTCAAATAAAGTCAAAAGAATAAAAAAAATAGAAGAAAATGTAAAATATCTCATTGGAAAAGCAACCAAGCTGGTACATAGATTCAGGAGTGATAATTTAAGAATTTGTCAAGGAAAACTACCCTGATATCCTAGGAACAAGAGGGTAAAATATTCATTGAAAGGATCCATCAATCACCTCCTGAAAAAGGTCCCAAAAGGAAAACTCTGAGGAATATTGTAACAAATTTCCAGAATTATCAGATCAAGGGGAAAATACTGCAAACAACTGGAAAGAAATAATTCAAATATGGTACAGTCAGGATAACACAAAATTTAGCAGACTCTACATTAAAGGATCAAAGGGCTAGAAAAGTGATATTCTGGAGGCCAAAGGAGTTAAGATTACAAGCTAGAATCATGTACCCAGCAAAACTGAGCTTAATATTTCCAGGGAGAAGATGGAAATTCAATGAAACAGAGGACTTTCAATCATTCCTGATGAAAAGACCGGAGCTGAACATAAAATTAATCTTCAAATACAACACGAAAGAGAAGGATTAAAAAGTAAACAGGAAAGAAAAAAATGTTATTCAATAAGGTTGAACTATTTACATCCCTACATGGGAAGATTATACTTATAATTCCTGAGAACTGTATCTTTATTAGTGCACTTAAAAGGGACATTTGTAGACAAAGGGTATGGATTTAGTTGATTTTGATGTGATGATATAAAAAATTAAGGAGGGAAAAAAAGAATTGTATTGCGAGAAGGGGACAGGAGAGGCAAGATTGAGGGGATGCCCATCAATTAGGGAATAGCTGAACAAGTTGTAGTTTATGAACGTAATGGAATATTATTGTTCTATAAGAAATGATGAGCAGGCAGATTTTGAAAAAAACCTGGAAAGGCTTACATGAATTGATGCTGAGTGAAGTGAACAGAATCAGAACATTGTACACAGTAATGCAACATTGTGAGATGATCTACTTTGATAGACTTAGCTGTTCTCAGCAACACAAGGATCTTAGATAATTCCAAAAAACTCAAGATGGAAAATGCTATCCATATCCAAAGAAATAATTATGGAGTCAGGTGCAGATCGAAGCATACAATTTTCATCTTTTTTCTCGCATTTTTCCCCTTTGTCTCTGATTCTTCTTTCACAACATGACTAAAGTGGAAACATATTTAATATGATTGTACTTATATAACTAAGATTGCTTGCCATCTTGGGGAAGGGAAGGAAAGGTAAACAGGGAGAAAAAAAATTGAAAATCAAAATCTGAGAAAAGTGAATGTTGAAAACTATCTTTGTATGTAATTAGAAAAAATAAAATTCAATTAAGTAGGGAAAAATTAACAATTAAAATAATTAATGGAATTTCTCTTTCAAGATAGAATCTTTTCAATAATTTTACTACTATAGATACCAGCTTTTTCCTAGATCACAAATTCCCCTTGATTCTCCTGACTGAAGTGAAAACATCCATGATTCTGTTAATATGCCACCAAGCAGAAAAATGTCTTAAAAGAAGATTTAATTAAAGTTTTGAGTAAAAATTAATATTTAAAAAGTATAGATTCACAAATTTCAAAGATGAACATCTTATTTTTAAACTATCCCTCAAGTGGGCTATGCAGTTTATGGTCTAACTAGTTCTTTGTCCCATCTATAGTCACTCACATGAATATGTCATGTAGCCCTGATGATCTTATAAGAGACTAGAATATAGAACATAGAGTTCATCTAGTTAAAACTCCTCATTTTGAAGGTGAGAAAACAGAGACCTAGAGATTTTAAGTGACTTGACCAAGATTACACAAATACTCAAATGGACCCATAATCTCAATTGGGATGATCCTGCCAGTGGCAAAGATCTAAACCTATCCATGCCTCACCATCCTGGGAATTTTTATCCATATCCTCTGGTAAGAATGCTACAGAGTATCATTTCAACATGGTAGATTTTATTTTCCAATACTATTTTGATACCAGTTAAGTGCTTGGGAGGTCTAATAGTAATCCTAAATATTACATGACTAGGACATCTTTGATTCCTATCATATTTTCCCTAATGGCATCTTTTTCATTTCTATGTTTCATCAAAATTCTTCATTGGTTATATGTTAGTCTGCTCCAGCCCACCATGTTCTTTTCCATTGCCTTCCATGATATTTATTTTCAACTCTTCAGAGACTATGTTCCATGTCTAGGAGACGTTAAACCATCCCAGGAGAAAGCCAGTTTTAGAAAGAGGATTGTTGTTTCAGAGGAAGCTTAGGGTAATTAATGGAACACTACAATTTCCTGAAGAATTCCCTTCTGAACCTAAACTATTATTCATTTGTAATGTGTATAACAGATGTACATACTGATAGACTAGCTCCATAGCTTGTCTATCCAGTTGCACATTACAATCTGGTAGATATTCTGTGGACTCAAGTTTACAGTCAGGAGATGGAGCCAGGATTTTTGCTCATGTACTCTAACTTCAAATTTAGCTCTCTTTCTGCTACCCATGGTGCTTCATTCAATATAATCAAACAGGCTCTTCTTAAGCACAAGTCATAGTGAGGCACTGGGGAGACAGAAGAGAAAATGAAAAGCAGACTCTTCCTTCAAAAATTTGCATTTAAATGGGGAGACGCAACACCTTTGAGAAGGAAAGAGAAGGCAATAACAACTAGAAGGAATTGCAAAGGTATCTCACAACCTGACCCTTGAAGGAAGATGGAGTTTCCAAAAGTTAGAGATGAAGGGGGATATAATATAAGAATGAGATATAGTGCCCTATGCAAAGATGTGGAGGGGGAAGATAGAATTCTGAGTTTAGAGAACAAATTGGCCAATTTGTCTGGAATACAGAATATGAAAAGGGAAATATATATGCTATTCGCTTGGAAAATTAGACTACAACTACCCTGTGAAGGGGTTTAAAAGCCAAGCAAAGAAGTGTATAGTTTATCCTAGAGATAAAAGGGGATGAATGAATATTTTTTTTTTAACCAGGGGAATGGCATGGTCAGTCTTGTGCTTTAAGAAGATTACTTTAATATCTACCTATTTCTAATGCAGTTAAAATGACTTTTCTGGTCCTTCCCACTAACTTTCAGAGTCAATTGTTTGGACTATCATAAGGCTTCCATATTATCAAGGATCCACCCAATTCCTCCACATGATTGATTCACCATCATTGATCCCCCCCCCCCATCCAGGAAATATTGGGACAATCGCAAATAGGCATACACTATGAATTTAGTACAGTCACACTAGAATTCAATGGCCACCAAGCATAAGGAAAATATTTCTTTATATAGCATAATCTTCTCTTCTTCCTGGATACCTCTCTAGCCAAGATTCAAGGAGAAATAATTCAAGCCCAGATCTAAAGAAAGTTCTTTTTTACATGTTCTGCCTGGAAGGAGAGTGATTGGAAAAGAAATGGAGCAATTCACCAACAATAAGATTCCAATCAACTCTGATTACCCCCATGTGTTTTATTTGTGGCAAATTGTAAATTTCAAGCTTCCTGCTCATGTATCATCAGTTAGTACATTTTTTCAGGAGTAACTAATTTAAATATCATTATTCATTTAGACAAATATTCTAATCTAAACATAATTAGAAGGGTAAACATGCTACCAAATGAGTATGTAATAAATTCTAGAAAGTCAAGTATAATAAAATCTCATTTATCTAATAATGCTAATGATGGTTTGAAGAGTCCTTAGCCAACTGGGGTGCAGCGCGACAGCCTGGGAGTGGCAGGAGGGTCCCTGGCCTATCAGAAACAGGCTACAGGAGGAACCCGGAAGGCCAAAAGGACCGTCAGCAAAACAATCTTAAGTGTCGACGTGGCAGTAGAGAGACTTCCTGGTTAGGAGACTTCCTGGTCTGTTACACCGGAAACCTCTTAGCCCGATGAGCTGATGTGTCCATGTGGGCAGTGGGTTACCACCCCTCACTCTCGGGGCAGTACGCGATTGGCTCGCAGTGGCGGGGAAGGTGGTGCTTATGACCCGGAACTGGAGGCTGGAAAAAGGAGGCTGCCTGACGGGGCGGGGAGTTCTGGGAGGAGTCCGGGGAGAGACCTGGCTGAGTTCGCGTGTATGTCCTGAGACAAATAAAGATAATTATCAAAAATCAGAAGGGTGTTCTGCGTGGGTAAGATCTTCTAGAAAGTCTAGAAGCAAGAGACGTCTGATGCTGGGAAAAGGTAATATGTTCTTGTAGGTTCGAGAACCTAGGAACCCTAACAATGGTTAATGGTGGCAATGATGCGATGATACTAAGAGCTGATGTTCATATAGCATTTGGTTATTACAAAATATTTTGACCCATTAAAATTGTGCAACACATAGTTGCAATTGTTTTGTAGTGATTGCTCTTCTTCTTTACATTGTTTTAGTTCTTTTGGATATTGTTTTCCTGTCTCTGCTTACCTCACTTTGCATCAGTTGCATGTCTTCCCATGCTTCCTAATATTCATTATATTCATTGATTTTTACATCAAAGAAATAGACTATGGCATTTATATGCCACAGCTTGTTTAGCCATTTCCTAAGTGATAGGCATTTAATTTGCTTCCAATTATTTGTTACTGAAAAACAAAGTGCTACTACAAATATGCTGATGTATATTGGACCTGTTTTAGCCATTGTTCTCCTTAGGATATATGCCTACCAGTGGAATCTCTGTATCAAAAGACAAAAAGATTGTAATTAATTTCTTTGAATAATTCTAAAAAGCTTTCCAGAAAGGGAAACCCAATTTATAGATCCATAATCAGTGTAGTGCTGTGCCTGTGCTACTACAACTATTTCATTATCAACTATTCCCATCTTTGCTAATTTTCTGCATGTGAATGAAATGTCAGAGTTGTTTTGGCTTGCATTTCTCTTATTATTAGAGTTTTGGAGTATTCATTGATTTGATTGTTCATAGTTTACTGTTCTTTGCAAACTAGTAATTTCCTTTGACCATTTATCAATTGGGGAATGACTTTTGGTTTTAATACTTGTGTTAGTTTTCTATGTATATTTATCAGAAATATTTGATACAAAGTTTTGCCTCTCAGTTCACTTCTTTCATTCTTTTGTTTATCAATAAGTATTTTTAAAATTAATTTACTATTACTTTATGACATTCAGTTATGCAAGTTTTTGAGTTCCAAATTTTCTTCCCCATCCACTCCCTCCCCTATACCCTCATGGTGGCATGTAATCCAATATAACTTCTACATATACCTTTGCATTAAATATTAGTTGTAAAGAAAAATTATAACCAATAGAATGAATAATGAGGAAGAAGAAACAAAACAAAACAAAATGAAAAAAGAGAGCAAGTACTTTGCTTCAATCTGCATTAAGACTCTGTAATTATTTCTCTGGATGTGGATAGCCTTTTCCATCATGAGTCCTTTGGAGTTGTCTTATAGGCTTGCATTGCTGAGGGGAGTCCTGTCTATCAAAGTCAGTCATCATAGATAACCAAGTGTCTGTAACTATGTATAATATTCTTCTGGTTCTGCTCTTATCACTCAGCATTGGTTTATATAAGTCTCTCCAGGTTATTATGAAGTCTGTCTCTTCCTCATTTCTTAAAGCACAGTAGTATTCCATTACAATCATATACCATAATTTGTTCAGCCATTCTCCAATTGAACATCATCTTG
Organism: Gymnobelideus leadbeateri; assembly: GCA_011680675.1. Taxonomy (NCBI): domain Eukaryota; kingdom Metazoa; phylum Chordata; class Mammalia; order Diprotodontia; family Petauridae; genus Gymnobelideus; species Gymnobelideus leadbeateri. The sequence continues at coordinate 100,465 of WOXC01008526.1, forward strand.
ATTTCCAATTTTTTGCCACCACAAAAAGAGACTGCTAATGAATATTTTTGTACATATTGATGATCCTTCTCCCACTTGTATGATTTCTTTGGGATATAACCCTAGAAGTGGTATTGCTAGGTCAAAGAGCAGGCACATTTTTATAGCCCTTTTGGCATAGTTCCAAATTGCTCTCCAGAATGGTTGGATCAGTTCACAACTCCATCAACAATGAATTTGCGTTCTGATGTTTGCACATTTTCTCCAGAATTTTCCCGTTTTTTCATTTTAGCCAATCTGACCCCTGAGATGTCACTACTTTCATTCTTATGATAATTGAATTAACTTTGTTTATGCAAAAACATTTCAATTTTATCTAAGGGAAACTGATGCATTTTTTTTAACCAACTTGTTTATTTAAGAATTCACAACAGGTTCATATCCAACCACAGGCACGGCCTAGGTGTCAAGTCACTTACTAGGTAGGCAAGTCACTTACCCCTTTGCCTCAGTTCCCTCATCTGTCAAATAAGCTGGAGAATGAAATAATAAACCACTCCAGTATCTTTGCCAAGAAAACCCCAAATGAGATCATGAAGAGTCACAACTGAAATGACTGAAGAACAGCAAACATATAACAGAGTGCTAGCCGAGAAAGATGTTCAAGGTCTGGGAGACAGTTTCCTTGCTCCAGCTATGGTTGCTGCCTGGCCTTCCCCAGCCCACGAGAACTTGCTCAGCACCTGCACAGTCACTTGCAACCCACACAGTCCATGGAAGGCAAGCTGTTTCACTGCTCCACCCCAAGCTGTACAGAGACCTTCCCCAGCATGCAGGAGCTGATGGCCCACACCAAGCTGCACTACAAGCCCAACAGATACTTCAAGTGTGAAAATTGCCTTCTCCTCTTCCGGACTCACTGCTCCCTCTTCAAACACCTACACGTCTTCTCGGACCAGTCCCACAGCCCGGCCCCACCCCCAGGCCCCCTGCCCCCAGCTCTGGAGAAGGAGCTGCCTGATGCTCAGAGACCAGCTGGCCCCAGCCCTGACAAGGCCCCACTGCTCACCCCGCTGACCCTGACCCCGGAACCTTGTGCCAGGGCTCCCTTCCCACTGCTGGAGGCCTCACTCTACAGCTCTGCTGCACTGCCCTCCTATTCCAGCCAGGCCTCAGGCCCTGTACCTGCAGCCTTCCTACCCTACCTGGGTCCCTCTCCCTATGGGCTGGCCCCTATCTCTGGGCCCCAGCGCCTTCATCCCTTCCTGCCTGCCCAGGCCCAGAGTCTCCCTAGCTCTGGCCCTGGCTCCGGCCCTGGCTCCAGCTCCAACACTAATGCAGCTGTCTGGAAAAAAAAATCAGGGTTCCAGTGGTAGCCCATGGAGGCCCCCTGGGAGCTCTGAAGGACCTACAGGTCATTCTTCTACCAGCAGAATTGTGTGGGAGCACACCAGGGGCCGCTACACTTGCATGTAGTGCGCCTTCTCCACTGCCTCCAGACCAGCCATGACCCTTCATCTGGAGGACCATCGCAAGACCCCACCCCCAGCCCCACTCCCACAGCCCCCATCACCCTCAACTACCCCTCAGCTGGAGGCCCAGGGGGGCCCAGTCTGGTCACTGGAACCCACTCCTGGATCGTCAAGTGGTCCTCCTTCCCTGACCCAGGGTCCCCCAGCCTCAGGGGAGGACTGGGATTTCTAAGGCTGGGAAACCAACTCTCCTGTCTCTCCAAGCAGCATGAGGCCACCCTATGATGTGGAGTCATTCACTCCTAGGCAGACTTTGCAGGTAGCCTGACTTATTCCCCTTCCAAGGTGGACCACTCCCTCTACTCTCCACTCTGGGCCCAGATGACTGTAGGGGGTGGGGAGGTAGAAGACTATTTTTATAATTAACTTAATGTTGCTTTGGAACTCTGTTGGGTCATTGGGTCCAGTTGGCCTGGCTTTACCCAGGATCAGCTGGGGGTGAGGATAATAAAAACAGTTGTATAGGAAAAAAAAAAAAAGAATTCACAACAGCTCCACCCATATCTTTAAAAGGGACCCTTTTTAAAATGTTATAACCATTCTTACCCAGGACATCTCACAGTGTTTGTATAAGCAAAACTTTTACTTGATTGCTTTCTTGTTTTCTCAGCAATTTGGGTTAAATTGTAGGCTATCCATTAAGTAATTTTTGCATGTGAAATTATAAAATACCAATATATTGAATTTGTTCAATTGGTATTTTTCCTTGTCTATTCTTTTTCATTGATCTACTTTTTAATGATAATAAAATATTTTTTATTTCTGATTAATAATATGATTTGAGATCCAAAAGTGTTATTATTCCTTAATTTTTTATTTTGTCCCTTGATAGTTTAGGTCTTTTCTTCCCCTCCAAATTAATTCCTTTACTATTTTTCCCAATTTATTAATTTATTTATATTTAGTTTTCAATATTCATTTACACAAGATTTTGAGTTACAAATTTTTCTCCCCATTTTCCCCTACCCTCCACCCTAAAATAGTTAGATTACTGAATACCCCTTTCCCCAATCTATTCTCTCATATCTTCCCCCATCCTTCTCCCCAGCATTCTAGTAAGGCAAGATGGATTTCTATATCCTGGTGCCTGTGTATCTTATTTCCCAGTTGCATGTTTAAAAAAAAAAAACAATTTTACACATTTGTTTGTAAAACTTTGAGGTCTAGATATTTTCTATTCTTCCCTCCTCACTGGGAAGATAAGCAATTCAATATAGGTTGTACATATGTAGTTATACAAATCATTTCCATAATAGGTATATTGTGAAAGACTAACTATATTTCCCTCCATCCTATCCCACCCCTCACTTATACTATTTTCTCCTTTGACCCTGTCCATTTTCAAAAGTGTTTGCTTCTAACTACTCTCTCCCCCAATCTACCCTCTCTTCTATCATTCCCCCTCTTGTCCACTTTTCCTCAATTTTCCTGTAGGGTAAGATACCCAATTAAATGTGTATGTTATTCCCTCCTTAAGCCAAATTCAACAAGAGTAAGGTTGTCCCATTCCCTTTTTGCCTTCCTGCCCTCCCCCTCCATTGTAAAAGCTTTTCCTTGCCTCTTTTATATTAGTTTTTTTTAGTTTTTTATATTAGTTTACCTAATCAATCTCTCCCTTTTTCCTTCTCCCAATATATTCCTCTCTCACTTCTTAATTTTATTTTTTAGATATCATCCCTTCATATTCAACTCATCCTGTGCCCTCTGTCTATATATACATGTACATACATATGCACACCCTCACATATATATTTATACATACCTACACCCTCCTATACATACATGTATATGTATGTATGCCTATATATACTTCAGCTATCCTCATACTGAGAAAAGTCTTATGAGTTACAATTGTTCCATGTAAGAATGTAAATAATTCAACTTTAATAAGTTCTTTATGATTTCTTTTCCCTGTTCACCTTCTCATGCTTCTCTTGCTTCTTGTATTTGAAAGTCAAATTTTCTGTTCAGCTCTGTTTTTTTCATCAAAAATGCTTGAAAATCCTCTATTTCATTGAATGACCATATTCTCCACTGAAGCATTATACTCAGTTTTGCTGGGTAGGTGATTCTTGCTTTTAATTCTAGCTCCTTTGACTTCCAGAATATCATATTCCAAGCCCTTTGGTCTTTTAGTATAGAAGCTACTAAGTCTTGTGTTATCCTGATTATTTTCCACAATACTCAAAATTGTTTCTTCCTAACTGCAGTATTTTCTCCTTGACCTGGGAACTCCGGAATTTGGCTGTAATATTCCGAGGAGTTTTCTTTTGTGGATCTCTTTCAAGAGGCAATCTGTGAATTCTTTCAATATCTATTTTGCCCTCTGGTTCTAGAATATCAGGGTAATTTTGCATGATAATTTCTTGAAAGAGGGTGTCTAAGCTCTTTTTTTATCATGGCTTTCAGGTAGTCCAATAACTTTTTAAATTATCTCTCCTGGATCTATTTTCCAGGTCAGTGGCCTTTCCAGTAAGATATTTCACATTGCCTTCTATTCTTTCATTTGTTTGGATCTGTTTTATAGTATCTTCATTTCTCATAAAGTCATTAGCTTCCATTTGCTCCAATCTAATTTTGAAGGAGTTATTCTCTTCAGTGAATTTTTGAAATTTTCTTTTCCATCTGGCAAATTCAGCCTTTGAAGGACTTCTTCTCCTCAGTGGATTTTTGGGCCTCTTTTGCCATTTGAGTTATTCATTTTTTAAGGTGTTATTTTCTTCAGTCAGGCTGTTCACTCACTTTTCTTGATTTTCTTGAATCATTCCCATTTCTCTTCCCAATTTTCCCTCCACTTTTCTTACTTGTTTTTCAAAATCCCTCTTGAGTTCCTCTATGGTTTGTAACCAATTCGTATTTATCTTGAGAAATTTTTATGCAGGAGTTCTGACTTTGTTTTCTTCCTCTTGATCCATGCTTTGATCCTTTTTGTCACTGAAAAAGGAATCTATGGTAGGATTGAGTTTCCTATGCTTGCTCATGTTGCCAATCAATTACTTAACTTTTGAACTCTTTGCCACAGTAGAACTCTGCTTTCAGAATGGAGTGAGCTTTGTCCCAAATTGCTGGGATTTTTACAGCTGCTGAAGCAATTAGGAGGGTCCTTTCTCTGCAGCCCCTACAGGCTCTGGTACCTCACCACACTCCACAGGAACTTCCACCCAAGACCAGGATCCAGATCCTGGCAGGTTAAAGCAAGAATGATTGCCCTCTGAATGGTCAGTTGGTCCCCCTTCAATCTTCAGGCCAGGAGCTCCTGAGGCAGCCATTTGGCACAACCACCACACCTCCATTGCTTCTCGCCCCAGGGGGCAAGGATTGGACCATGTTCCTCAGTCCACACCTTTTCCGAACAGGGTTCAACACTGACCTTTTTTTTTTTTTTTGCTTTTTGGAGGACAATTGGGGTTAAGTGACTTGCCCAAGGTCACATGGCTATTTTTTGTGTTAAGTGTCTGAGGCCAGATACAAACCCAGGTCCTCCTGATTCCACAGCTGGTCCTCTATTCACTGTGCCCCCTAGCTGCCCTGGCACACTGACCTTTTACTTTGTCTTTGGCATTTATGGGTTGAGAAATCTGGAAACCATCCACAGCTGCAGGTGCTTCACTTTCCTGATGACTGCTCTGATGCTGCTGGTTGGGGATGCCCTGGGGCCAAAATCACATGGCTCATGTGGGGCTGGGCTCAGCTCCCAGCTCTGTGCAATAACTCCTTCTTACCAGCCTGCCAGCCTGCCCTCAGTGGGAGATTTGTTTCTCTCTGCCATTTTGTGGGTTCTATATCTCTAAAATTTGTTTAGAGTAATTTTTTACATGTGTTGGAGGAAGTGGAAACCAGAACCATGGGGAAGACCTATTTCTACTCTACCATCTTGGCTCTGCCCCTCCTTACTATTTTTAATACCTGTGCAAAATATCTCCTTGGTAGTTCAATTGTGACAGTGCCAAATCTATAAATTAATTTTGGTAGCATTGTTCTTTTCATTATATTGGCATGGCCCAGACATGAGCAGTGAATAGCCTTCTATTTGCTTAAATTGTTCTTTATTTCTTTAAAGAACATTATACATATAAAGGTATTGACTGTGCTTTTGTAGAGGACTTCAAAGATATTTTATGCATTTTGTAGGTGTTTTCTATTATTGGCTCCTGGATTTTGTGATTGCAATATAATAATGGACTTGTTGATTTTTGTGGGTTTATTTAATAGCCTGCCACTATACTGAAGATGTTGCCTCAAATTACTCATTGCCCAGAATTTCCTAAGTAAATCATCATGTCAATAGGTATATACACGATCCATGTATCCCTGGCATATATCTCAACTGGATTACAGTGACTGATTTTTGGTATAATTACTATATTTCTCCAGTGATCTAATTTTAAAATTTTTGAATATTCAGAAGTGATATTGGGCTATAATTCTCTTTCTTTACTTTATCTTTCCTTGATTTAACTGTCAAGAATATATTTGTCTCATAAAAGAAGTTTGCCTGAATGTAGATATTCTCATTTTTTTGGAAACATTTGTATAATATAAGTACTCATTGTTCTTTCAAAGCTTAATAAAATTGCCTAGTAAATCTATTTGAACCAGAAGACTGCCTAATTCATACAGTTACTCTTCTTTTCAAAATTATGATCTAAATATGTACTGCTTTTATTTTGACAATTCTCAGTTAACTAGAATGTTCTGCTCAGCAAAAAGGGCTAGGTTTTTGTTTTTGTTTTTGTTTTTGTTTTGTCCTTCTCCACTTTGGAGAAATGACTGTATCCTTATGATGTTTCATCTTTTCCCTGTAAGGGTTATGGGATTTAAAGATCTTCCATGCCCCATAGGACTTGCTGATGTAGCAGGAAGGGGTGGGGCAAGAGGAAGCAGAAGAAAAGCTAGAGTTCCAGTGGTGACTGGCAGCAGTAGCAGCAGCAGCAGTGGCAGCAGTGGCAGCAGGGGTAGCAGTGGTAGCAGCAAGGTAGAGGTGGAGGCGCAAACCCTTTTTTGAGCCAGCCAGAATTTCTGCTAAGGACTCTTGTTGGGGACTGTCAGGGACCAGAACTGTTGACGGAGGGGGGGTGGGGCGGGCGCAGAGCTGTTGGGAGCACACTTCCTGGACGCTGAGCAGTTTCTGTGAGAGGGGAGAGAAGGACCTTTGCCTTAGGTAGCCTATTCTGTTTTGAAGGCTTGAGAATGTGATTGTTTACTACATTAACTACATGTGCCAATTTCATAACTACTCTGATGGCTTTGACTTTCTGGTTTTGGGACTCAGTTATTTTGTATTTTAATAAATGTTCTGGCTTTATCCTCCATATAGAGAGCCTGGTATATTTTGTGATTAATAACCACATAAGCCTATTTATAATTGCCATAGGCATAGTGAATATTGCATTGTTAATACATTCCCTCAGCTCCTAAAATTCTGCTCTCTTTAGTCATATTCAAATATAATTGTTAGTAACAGTAAAATGTTCTAAATCCCAAGAAATGTATTTTTCATTCCACAAAAATTTAAGTACCTCTTGTTTGCCTGACACTATGCTAGGCCCTTAAGATACAAAAGCTAGAAATGTTTTAATTTCTGCCCATAAGAGACCTACATTCTGTTATGTTTGAACAACACAAACACACACACACACACACACACACACAAATAAATAAATCAATCTCTCTGAAACTAGGATTCTTTATCTATAATATTAAAATAATAATTATAGTGCCTCAAAGAGTTGCTTCCGGGTTCAAAAATGATACTATATAAAGCACTTTTCAAATTTTAAATTTAATTTAAATTAAATGTCAGTTTTTTTAGCAGCAACAGCAGCATCCCCTCCTCCCATCCCTGAGGATCTTTTGGGGTTGCCACACTCTCTAACCAACACTACCACCCCTTCCCTTAACATCCCAAATATTCTCAGCATGAGTAGCCACTTGATATGTAATTAAAAGTCAAACTTGGCATGGACTTTGTTACAACACTATAGCCAGTGAGGAGTCCCACACTTTGTAGAGATACAATTAGAGCTGGCCCAGAGGACAGCAATGAAAATGATGAAAAGGTTGGCAAATGGGGCTTTGAAAGCAAGAATAGAGAGATGAGGGTTATTTAGTCTGAAGAAAAGGCAAAGGAATGATTTAATAACAGTCTTTAAGCATATGAAGTATTATTATACAGAAGATGGTAGCCAGCTGTTCAACATCACTGAGAATAACAAGAACGGAAGTGGGCAATTCAATGATATCATGGGACTTGGAAATAACAGCTTCATGATAGTGGGGTTATTAGGTTCCAGGATATAGTATATATGGCACCTAGAGTAGTGGGCAGATCTTTTCCCTCAGAAGGCTTTAAAGTCCTTATCATTATCCCTTAGATAGTCTAGTATGTTCATTGATATCATTAAAATGGACTAAACTCTTTCAGTTTCAGTAGATAATGAATCTAGAAACCTCAAAGTGCTTGAAATTAAATGCCATTTATTATTATTGTTTGGGTAGTATTAACAAAGGTAAGGATTTGGTCCTACATCAAAACATCAGAAGATTCTGGCTGAGAACCATTGTCTTGAGAAAATCATTTTTACTCCCAATACGAATCTGGGGGGAAAAAAAGAAAGGAAACTGAGTATTGATTCATAAATTTCCTGAATTCTAGATCGTTACTACCAGTGGGCAGTTAGGTAGTACAGTGGATAAAGCACTGGACCTGGAGTTGGGAATATATGAGTTCAAATCAAGCATCAGATACTTACCAATTGTGTGACTGGACAAGTTCCTTACCCCCATTTGCTTCAGTTCCTCATCTATAAAATGGAGATACATTGAAGAAAGAAATGACAAACCAGTACTCTGTCTTTACCAAGAAAAACCTGACTGAAAACCAACAACAAAGAACTAAAAAAGGACATTACTAGATGTTTTAATTTTTTTAATTTAATTTCCTTATTTGACCTAACATAGTATTAAATGATTTGAAATTGGAAAGGACATGAAAATAATCGAGTAATATACTTTCATTTGTGAATAAGGAAACTGAAAGAAGATGAAGTGACTTCCCTAAGGTCACACAGTCATTTAGTGACAAGGCTTGCAATAGAACTTGGATGTCTTTATTCCTTTTAGACTCACTCCCTTCATCTCCAGCTTCATCTCTAGCTTTCACATGCTTGGTTGACTTTGCTTTGTTTACTGTCTGTTTGCTTGCATTAGATTAAGAGAAGATAGAATTCAATTTAGTGTGACAAATATTTATTAAGCTCTTACTCTGGGTTCTCTGCTGGACTTGGGTTGTGGGGATAGAAACGTTGTAGAAGACCTATTATCAAGGAACTTCTACTTATTGAAGAAACAGGACATAGGTTTACAAAGCCATGACATAGAAACAGAAAACAGAATATGATAAAAGTACTCAAATTAGTGGTAACAGAAAGGATGTTGTACATATGTTTAGAGGAGAAAGAGAAAATATGACTTCCTTTAGGCAATTTTTGATAGAGAAGATGGCCTTGACCCAGACAGTCTGGGTCCAAGTGTTCACGAGAAAGAGAAAGGGGGGGGGGGGGGAGGAAGGGGTAGAGAGAGAGAGAGAGAGAGAGAGAGAGTCCAAGATCAGTTGATAGTTCTGCCAATCTGAGTTATATTGTTGCTTTAGTACTGTTCAAATTCAAGATGATAGAATGATAGTATTTAGTTGGAAATGAAAAGGATCTAATCTAATCCCCTCACTTTTTAGATGAGAAAATTACATTAAGTACCTGTTTGATCTTGTACAAGCCCTTAATCTCTGTGGCCTCACTTTCTTCATCTGTAGAATTATGGTGTTGGAGTACTTCACCTCTAAGGTCCCTTTCAGCTCTAAATCTATGATCTTAGGAGATTCCAAGAAGATGCATTTAGTAGCAATGAGACCATAGTGCAACAACTGATACATTGTAATCCCTTCTAACATGTTTGTTGACTGATCACAGAAAAGTCATGACAACTCTCTGTTCCTCTTCCTCATCCATTAAAAGGGAATATTAACATACAGATTACCATAAAGTCATTGATGATCAAATGGCATCACATATTTAAAGTGATTTTCAAACCTTAATGTGTTATATACAAATCAGTAATTACAGTTATTATTATTATTATTATTATTATTATTATTATTATTATTATGGCTAGGGTGGAGACCAGAACTCAGGTCTCTTTCCCCATGAGTTAGTGCTCTTTCCCCTGTACCATCTAAGTGCATGTCTGGATGACTTTTAATTATCTGGACAATTTAAAATTCAAGCTACATGAGTTGCTGCCTAGTGCATAGTGTGACAAACCACCCTCCCTTTGGCAACCAGTGTGCTCTACTTGGCATGCTGACCATTTTGTACAACTTCTGAGGGAGACCTAAAGTGGGGAATCTGATCCAGTTTGGCAAATGTCGGGGGATACTGCTGAGCCAGTGACATTGAGATAAACAAGTGTTTATTTGCTCTTGAAGTGACCTTAATTACACTTGTCAAGAGATTTATACTAGAGCAGCTGACAAGAAAACAAGACAACAAGTGGACATTAGGGAAAATTTGTACAAAAAGTTTCTACAGTTAAGCTCAGCTGGGGTTTTCATCACTCTGTACATGCCAGACTCAAATTGTGAAAATAAAAAATGGAAGGGACCAACCAGGTTAAAAATAATATAAGGTTAGGTAACCTTCAGTTTCTTTTACTGGATTCTCTTAGAGTCCCTCTTCCCTAAAATATGTAGGGTTCTTGCTGGTATCCACATTCCTTAAATTGTATTCTTATCAACTCCCTATCTTATACCCTGAAGTTATTGTTCTACCATCTATTAACAGGCTAACGGAGGGAGACAAATATCATTCTTTTTTTTTTTATTTTAAAGAAATTGGGGTTAAATAACTTGCTCAAAGTTACATGGCCAGTCACTTTTGTGTGGGTGCTAAGTCTGAGGCTGGAACAGATCCCAGGTCCTCCCCACTCTGGGGCCAGCGCTCTTACTCACTGTGCCACCTAGCAGCCCAGACAAACATCATTCTTAAGCTACCCTCACTCAAAACCTCCCCTGTTCTTCCTTCCCTATTCCATGTCCAAATAAGGCCCATTTGTCAATTCTTCCTTTCAGTTGTCTCTTCATATGATCTTTCATTTCCAGCTTCACTTCCACTGTTCTAGTTCAAGGTTTTATTTCTTCACCACTACATTAATGTAATAGCTTCAAAATGTTCCCTAAGTGTATCTTCTCTTAATAATATGCTAATAATAGCTAGCATCTTCTCTGCTCATGGATGATGGGTTAATCTTCCTAATATACTGTTTTGATCATATGACTGCCCTGTTTAAAACTTCAATATACGGGGCGGCTAGGTGGCACAGTGAATAGAGCGCCAGCCCTGGAGTCAGAAGGACCTGAGTTCGGAGCCAGCCTCCGACACTTAATCCACACAAACAAAAACCTAGCCGTGTGACCTTGGGCAAGTTACTTAACCCCAATTGCCCTAAAGGGGCTGCTAAGTGGCACAGTGAGTAAGAGCGCCGGCCTTGGAGTTGGGATGACCCGAGATCAGATCCGGCCTCAGAAAATGAGCACCCACGCATAAATAATGACTAGCCGTGTAACCTTGAGCAAGTTACTTAACCCCAATTGCTTTTAAAAAAAAACAAAACTTCAATATATCTTCACTTTTTACTGAATAAAATAAGTTCCTTATCCCAGAAATTAGAGTATTTCATAGCCTTGATATCCAATCTTTCTACAATAACACTTCATCAAATATTCCAGCCAAGCATATTCAATAACTCAATAAGCCTACCATGTGTCCTGTGGTAAGTAGTAGGGATTCAAATCACACAATCTAATGGGGAAAGACAACACACAAAAGGAAGCTAAAAACCAGGGTACACTAAGAGGTATCTTGCTTCATGGAGATAAAACCAAGCAGAACTGCTCATGGAAGATGGAATGAATTGATGTATAATGTAAGGTAGTTAGGTGGCATAATTAAGAATGTGTTGCACCTGAAGCCAGTATGACAAAAGAATATGAATACTGCCCCAAATATTTGCTACCTGTATCACCCTGGGTAAGTTATTCAAGCTTTCTAAGCCTGTTTCTCATCTGTTAAATGGGGTTGATAATAGCACTTACTTAACAGGGTTTTAGCTTTTTGCTTGCCTAGTCTTCTGATTCCAAAGACAATTTTCAGTTTTACTGCTCTGTTGATAGAGTATGGCCTACGATGAATGAAGTGACAAATAAAATTGCATCAAACTCTTTCATCATAAGATGAAAGTTATTCTGCCTTGCTGGGAGCTGTAAATACAAGAATAAATGGGGAATGCAAGTTGAGGTATTTCCCTCAGTCTTCAGAAAAAGTGCTCTGTATACAATGAAAGATCAATACATGTTCATAGAATATATTAACATTAAAAAACACACTTTTCTCAATATGTAGCTGGGAGGTGGGCTATATTTCACAGCATGATTATCCAGTTTTATAGATGAAGAAAATGTGGCTCTAAGTCTTAAGTGGTTTGCCTGAGGTCACACATTTAGTACATGAAAGAGCCAGGAATGAAGCCATCTGTTAAAACACCACACATGTGCCTTATAGGCTCTATTAGCAGTATTTTGTGACTGTGTGACTGCATTCAGCTAGTCATCAGAGACACTACTTTGTCAATATTTAGTTAGTTTCCTGATTTGTTCCACCATTCCTACCACAAGGCAGAAGGTCAAAATTATTGTTACATAAAGCATTTCTATTATTTACTTTTCCCAGAACATTCTTTTATCTTTTCTACTTTTCTACCTTTCCTCATGCAACCTCATTGCCATAACTATATTCTTTGTGGACTATCCCAAATGCTATATCTTCCATGAAACCTTTTCCTAAATCTAAACCTACTCCAAAGTTGAACTCCTATAGCATTTACCATCTACACCATTCATCAAATACTGATGAATCAATGATGAGTCCCTAATATGCTTTTTTTCACTAGAACAGTATACAGAGAATTCCAATAAAGAACTGCATGGTACAGTGACCACAACATTGGACCAAGAGTGCTAAAGACCAGCCTCAAACATTTATTAGCTATGTGACCATGAGCAAATACTCTGCCTCTGTTGCCTCAACTGAAAATGGGCATAATAATACCAAATACTTTCCAAGGTGGTTGTGAAAATCAAATGAGACAATATTTGTAAAACATTTATCACATTTCCTGGCACATAGTAGGTATTTAATAAATGTCTCTTTCCTTCCTTCTTTTCCTTTTTCTCTTCTTTTATCCCTGTGAAGATCAGCGTTTTCTCAGTTATTCATACTATTAGCACATTACAAGGTGCCTTCTGTAGAGTTCTGCAGCCAGAATGTGTCAGAGACAGAACCCCAATCTTCCTGATAGGGGAGCCAGCTCTCCAACCACTGTGCAATGCTGCCTTTCAGATTTTACTTCATACTACAGTTCTTTATGTCTTATTTCAAATACCTCAAACCCCTATTAGCTTGAAAACTCTTTTGGATTAAGAATTTATATCTTAATCATCTTTGTATCTTTTCCAATGGCTGTCACTGGGCTTTTCTACAGATTGGGTGTTAAATATTCCCCATTTAATAAATGATGGAAAAACTATAGATAATTATATTACTTATCACAGAAGTTGTACTCCTTGAGTTGCAAGGACTATTTTTTTTTTACTTTTCTTTGCATTCTCAGGTTAGCATAGTGCCCAGTATATAATAGGTACTTAAAAATGCTTCTTATTGACTTTTAGGAATCATGCTTTGTGAGCCACAAAGCACTATATAACTATGAGCCTCTAATAATATTGTCATTAAAATATACTCCAAAGATCAGTGAGTTGATCTATATGGCCACTTCTATAGGTAATAATAGCTCAGTGTTCTTTCAAAATTATCTTTGTAACAGAGACCAGTAACTAAAGTCAGGAATCTGTGGTGAGAACTAAGGAATCAGAACTTCTAATAAATGAGCAATTAAAACCACTGAAAATTCATATCCCATGCAACTCTATAAGAGAATGATTTTTTAATAGTTTTCTAGTTACTGCGACTTTCTTGGACAAAACAAAACAAAAATAAAAAAGAAAGAAAAGTAATCTTTACCTTATGACATGGCCCAATTCTCATTTATTAAAATCTAACTTTTTAATGACTGGGTTGTTTTGTGGGACTAAAAGTTGAAACTATGGAGAAGTGATGCCACTGTTTAATATTGTTTTATATGGTTTTTTGAGGTTCAGAAGGTGAATATGCCTCCTTTCTGACTGGAAAAAAAAACTGTCATGTTGCTCAGAGCCTTAACTAACATGTGGCAAATTATTTGTCCATATCTCTGGGGAGAATGATTCTCTCATAAAATTTCAGCTGCTTGCCTTTCCTCATAGTCGTTCACTGATCAAAACCAATACACTGTACAACTGCCCTTCAGTCTGTCCATGCTGTTCCTATCACTGGAACCAACTTTCCCCCAAACCCTGCATGGGAAAAGTGGGTCCATCACTTCTCCCAGTGTGACTACACCCAAAGTTATATCAACCTCTCTTGCAAAGCCCACCACAACTACCTCCACCAAATATTTTTGTACTACATGAAAATATTCCTCATTATAGCTTTAATGAGGTTTTATGCTACACTGATTATATAGGGACACTTCATGTGTATGTGATTTTCTTTCCCTGTCCCCTTTCTGCTTGGAAGAGTAAAGGTAGATCTATTCAGGCATCTAACTAAAGAAGTCTCTCTCTCTCTCTCTCTCTCTCTCTCTCTCTCTCTCTCTCTCTCTCTCTCACACACACACACACACACACACACACACAGACATACACACCCACACCCACTCACACATGCGTGCACGCGTGCACACACACACACACACACACACACACAATCTTCTCTCTTGCTCTGTCCTAAGATTTGGTGAATGAAGTAACACACTACCATCAGGTCCTTGAACGTACATGTGTGACATGTGTGACATGTGTCATGTTATGACATATGGCTCTACTCTTGGCTCTTCCATGTATGAAGTATATGATCTTAGGCAAGCCACTAAAACACGTATTTCCTTCTTGTATGAAATGGGGTTATCATATTATAAGGATTTATTTACTGCAGTGGTTCATTTCAAAGAAAGTGATTTGTAGATATTAATAAATTCAGCAAACATATTTTGAGCTCTCATTGTATAAAGAGCACTATTCTGTAAACTGAGAGAGATAATACAATTTTGCCCCTATAGTCATGGTTCCCAGAGGTACAGAATATGTTTTCACCTTATGATGAAGGCACTTTTATAGGAATCAAATTATATTAAAATGTAATTATCAAAATGCTGGAAATTTTTAACAATTGATTTATCACGATTAAAAACCCTTATTCAATATCCTTACATCTGATCTGATTCACACCCTCTACTCATCCTGAGAGCAGGGCACCCCACAAGTCTCTAAAAGCTGACACCTTAATCTGCAACTGACTTTATGTACCATGAAAGCAAGTTTAGTTTATTTGTGTGTATTATGTGGCAAGTTGTATTGGGGAGGGGGTGCATTGGGAATAGTAGAACTGGAAACTACATTTCGATGGGCTAGTATTCCATCATTTTTTATTTTTTAGCATTATCTTTGTGAGTTCTTTCAGGATTTTTCTCAGCATCATCGATGTTATTTTACCACTTGAGGGCATTTTGCTTTTAGTCTCTTTTTGAGTAGATTGGAGTATGAAGTAGGAGCTAGATCCTCAGTTATCCTTTTAGATCATCATCCTTTCATGATTCCCCCAGAATCATGTTAAACAATCATTGCGTCTGCTATCTGATTCCAACTCCACTAGTAATATTTAAGATGCATGTATGAATGCCAAAGGAACGTTTTCACAGTATTTAATTCAGTTCATCTCCAAAGTATCCATTATTTGAATAGTAAAATATTCCATATATTTCTGATTCATTCTATAATGTTGATTATATTTTTTTTTCTTTTTGTAAGAGGAGCCTACTGAACAAATTATTAGGGAAATCTTTTTATTACGCCTCAGCAGTGTTCATTATAAACTTATAGATACAGAACTGGAAGACATATCAGAGACCGTCTAGATCACTCTCTTCCTTTTATAAAGAAACTGAGTCCGGGATGTTTAAATGACTTGTCCAAGGTCACATATGTAATAAGCATTGGCATTAGAATTTGAACAAAAGTCCTATGACTCTAACATCAGTGCTCTTTTTACTAAGCTATGTGACTTCTTTTATTATTTTTGCTCCTTTTTACTCCTTACTAAATGTCCCAGATTTTATATACTTATATTTTGTTCTTATGCATGTGTGTTCAATAGATATCAATATATCAATAGATATCAATATCAACAGACCAAAGATTTCAAAGATAGAAGGGAATTTCATTGGATATTTCCTCCAACTCAAACCTGAACAAGAATTATCTTTTCAAATATGCAATAAATGATAAGTGTTCAACTAGATTTTTGTTGTCGATCAGGCCTCATTCAAGTTCTTCTGGTTCCTCATGTTTGAAAAAATGAAACACTTAGAGAACATATGCCATTTAACAAAAGGACAGGAACAATATCCAGAACAGGGAAAGGATATTCAGTATAAATAAAGCTTTGATTAAAATGATTGCTACTTGTCCTTGCTGGTATTGGTCCAGGTTTTAGTTTGAATGTCAGAAGCCTGAGGAATGAACTAAGCAATTATTTATGCTCGATTTTTATTTTTATTTTTTGCAAATGATAAGCATTTGTTCTCTCTTTGCCAGTACTACGACCCTTCCCTCCTCACACATCAGGAAAAAAGAAGAAAAAGAAAACCCTAGCAATTAATATGCATACCCAATCAAAACAAATTCTCATATTGGCCATATCTGAAAATGTCTCATTTTGCATATTAAGTCCATCATTTCTAACAGGAAGTGGGTAGCATTCACTATTAGTCTTCTAGAAAACTGATTGTTGCCTTTATCAGAGATATTAAATCTTTCAAAATTGTTTATCTTTACAATATAAATTGTTCTCTTGATTCTTGTTCCCTCATTTTGTCTCAGTTCTTCCAAGTCTTTCCAGGTTTCTCTGAAACCAACTCCTTCATCATTTCTTAGATGCCTGGTTTTTGTACCTAACAGCACCAGGAAGCTGTTTCAATAGCTTAACCTATACATCTCCTGAGTCAATTATATCAATAATGTCCTTAAAGAAAGTGAACTTTTAAAATCAGGACTTCAGAGAAAGGAGGGAATTCCAGAGCTCTCCAAATCTTTTATTTCATTATTATAATTCACATCTAAACTTGTGCTGAACTTCTGATTTCATGGTGTCCTGGAAAAATGCTAGATTTAGATTCATAATACCTGAATTTGAATGTATACCCAGGAATTTATTTCTCTGAACCTCAATTTCTTCCTCCATAAAATGAGACCTCAATGATCTTGAAAATCCCTTTTGGGAGCAGCTAGGTGGCTCAGTGAATAGAGCACTGGCCCTGGAGTCAGGAGGACCTGAGTTCAAATCTGACCTCAGACATTTACACAAAAAACTAGCCCTATGACTTTGAGCAAGTCATTTAACCCAAATTCCCCTACTTTCCCCCACAAAAAAAGAAAGAAAACCCCTTTTAGCTCTAAGTATATTGATTTTTGATACCATATACCACAATCCCAGCCTAAGTCTGCTTCTTGAATTGAATGTGCTCAATTTTGCCTCTGTGACCCACCAGACAAAGATAGACAATCTATTGACAATGTCAATAAAACATTCATTCAGTACTTACTCTGTGCCAGGCATGGTATAAAATCAGTCACAAGAGAATAGCTTTAACCCTCAGAGTTCACCATCCATTATAAATTCCCTTATTATTAAACTTACTTTTACATTTTAAATAAGAAACTCACATTGGTTAGTTATTCACAAGAATGGTCCATTAATTGAGTTCCAAAGAATTTAGAAGAAGAAAGAACTGAGACTTTTCTTACCAGCTCCCTTGGCATCTGTTGATTAATTCAACTCAATTGGGCAATCATAGATTAAACATCTATTATATTCCAGGCCCAAGGTAACAAACAGAGTTAACCTCAAACCCAGGAATACCTCGTTTCCAGCTGTGAGAAACACACTTGTGGGCAATCTCAGGACTTCCCAGGCAAAATCAGGGAGTCAGCCCAAGCAAGCTTCTGCTGTTTACTACTTCCCAGATCATGTGCCCTCAGGAAGATCCCCAGGATAGACCTATTCTCCCTGAAAGAACTCAGAAAAAGATTGGGCAAAGAAAGGTGTCTATTACCCTTTTCCAAGGAAGCAAAGTGTGATGCTCACTAGGAACACCTACACTGATACAGAAGCAGGAGTGAAGTTAAACAGTTCTACCATTTCCACCTGAGTTAGGGTCATTTACATTCTTCCTTACCCTGCATTCCCTCCTTATGCTGATTACATAGGCTTGGTAGTAAGGAGTGCCTACCATGACCCCTCAGGTTTGAACTGGTTGCCCCAACCCAACCTTTCTGGTCCCCCTGGTTCCAGGATGACCATTGTCTTGGTAAAAATAAGATAAATGAGCTTCTCCCACAGCTTAGGAATGTTGATTATCTCCCAATAACATCTGTGGGGGCAACACAAGATAGCATAATATCTCCCTAACATAGTCCTGCCTTTCACATATGCTAGCTGTTTGACCCTGACCAAGTTGCTTCAGTTCTCAGTTTTCTAAGCAACTCTATAAAATTTTAAGTTAGAGAAAATGCCAATCTGCATTGATAGAGGGAGTCTCCTCACCTTGGACTTCCCTATGCCAATGAGTCAGAGGCCTAGTCCTCATCTCTTTCCCTATATGTAATACACTAGGTCCAGAATATGTGCTTTACTACTAAAAGGAATTTTTTAAATAGCTAAAATATCAAAGAGGGATTTAAATGCAGAGATGAAGTACAAGCACAGAATCAGAAGAAGCTTGAGAAGGGGAAATGCTTTAAGTCTTTGCCACTTATTACATTGAACATTTATTATACTTCTCAAAATCCCCCTAATTCCAGATAGTCTAGAATCCCCAGTAATAAAGGGATGGAACAAATAGAGACATTCCCAGATATAAATGGGAAAATTATAAAAATAAGAATCAAGGTGTTTACTATGAGCCAGAATTTGGAGACACTTAGCCCTGGAAGGAAAGGGTATCTCAGGCCATGAGGAAGGTCTGGGATCCATTTTGTTAGAGGGGGCCAGGTCCCTTAAATAATGTGCTTTGGCTCAGAGCTCTTTTCAGTTTCTCTTTTAGTCATTCAGGGTAATTTTTGTATCCACATTCTTTCTGAGAAAACTGAGGCCTAGAAGTAAAATGAATTTCCCACCATCACATAACTCATAAGTAAAAGAAACAGACTTTAAACCCAGACCTTCTGACTACAAGTCAGGAGGTCTTTCCATGATACCAAGCTGCTTCTAACTCAGATAAAAAATTTGCTGAAGAGGGGTGGCTAGGTGGCACAGTGTATAGAGCACCAGCCCTGGAGTTAGGAGGACCTGGGTTCAGATCCAGCCTCAGATACTTAACACTTACTAGCCATTGATCTTGGGCAAGTCACTTAACCCTAATTGCCCTGCCCTCCCCTCCAAAAAGAAAAAAAATACTCTAGAAACTAGGTAGGGATGTTTCCCCTATGGAAGCATTAAGCAGTTTACTATCTAGTCCGGTCCAACTTTTCATGATTCCATTTGGTATTTTCTTAACAATGATACTACAATGGTATTCCATTTCCTTCCCAACTCCTTTTATAGATGAGGAAACTAAAGCAAATAAGGGTCAAGGGACTTGCCCAGGGTCATACAGCTAGTCAGTGTCTAAAGCCAGATTTGAACTCAGGAAGATGAGTTTTCCTGACTTCAGCCCTGGTACTCTATGCACTGTGCCACCTAGCTGCCCTGTCAAGGGGTTAGTGATATAAGAACTTCTGAAAATGACAGATTAAGAGAATATGGAGAGACACATTTATTAAGTTAATATTATCATAATAATATTATTATGTACAATCACTGTACAAAGCACAGGTAATATAAATACAAGCAAAAAGAAAGACAGTCCCTGCCCTCAAGGAGTTTTCATTCTAATGGGGAAGACAACACAAAAAAAAGAAGCTGAAGGTGGAGGGGATAATATCTGGCAAAAGCTGTCAAATATGAAATGAAGAGGTGACTGGTCTGGGTGCCCTCCAAAACCAAGATTCTGAGAGGAGTCCTCCACTCTCTAATCAGAAAGAGAGCCTCCCCAACTGGCTGCCGGGAACAGTGTACTGATATAGTCTGAGTTCCAGAACTGACATGATCTTCCAAGTTGAAGAGGTTCTTAAAGATAGGGTGGTGAAATCCAGAGGGGTGCAGCCCAATGGGAAATAAAAAGGGTAAAATGAAATCTATTTTCAAACAAGGTCATGTGTGAAGTTATTTTTTACTCTTTCTTAATTAAAAAGGAGGGCTTAGGAGCAGTTGGGGAGTCGTAAGTGGGTAGTGATAGTGATGCAAAAAAAAAAAAACCACCTGAAGAAAATGCAAATAAGCTAATCAAACACTTTTTGAAATCCATAGGTAAGGGTATACAGACAAACAGGACAATCTTATTACCGTCACGCTAAATTTAATTTAATTTAAATTTTAAAAATAAACAAGGCTGTCTGATTTGAGCATGTACCCCAACAGTCCTGCGGTAATAAAATCCACTTTTTAAACTTAAAAAAATAAACAAAACATAATTTCACAGTTTCAATATACAATCTTTCTTTTCCTGTTCTATATACTGAAATGTCCATGTTTATGGATGTTTTTTCAATTCATAATAAAAAAAAAATGAAAAGAATCAAGGAGTTATTTCCTGGGCAGATTACTTTAATCCTCTCTGGGACTCAGTTTCCTTATGTATAAAATATGGAGTTGACTGAATCTCTAAATCCTATACTTATTTAATCCCTTGATATGATACCTGTTTTCAAATATTCTTTTGGAAATAGGATTAGAGTTGTTTTGCTTGAGCCAAGAGAATAGGACTAGCATCAGTGTATACAAAATAGATGTGGTCAGCCAAATTCTAGTCTCCCATGTGACAGAGGATAGTACAAGGTAAAAGTACTGTAACTGGAGTTCCAAGCTAAAGCAGCAGGCTTCAAATCCCTCCTCTGCCATTTACTGTCTTAAATAATAAATCAATAAGGCACTAAGGGCTCTGTAGTCAAAGGATGTGTGTTCAAATCCCACCTCTGTCATTACTTCTGTTACTCTAGCCAGTCATCTCTCTGGGACTCTGTTTCATCTTCCAAATGAAGTGGTCTGATTAGATGATTTCTGAGATCCCTTCCCATTCTATGTCTGCAATAATGAATGTTGTACAAAAGTGAAATGAACTACTTGAAAGAGGGTAGTGAGTTGATTATCTGATAATGACCTGTCAAGGATATCGTAGATAGATTTCATGATTATTGCAGGGCTTCTTCTGGATGACCTCTGATGTCCTTTTCAAATCTAGATCTTTAACCTTGTAGTTCTGCTTTCTTATGAGCTCTTATGTGTCTCAGTGTGTTCATCTATCAAATGGAGATGATGAGGTTCACACTTGATGTCTATTCAAATGAAGTGATATGATGCATGGAAAGAACTCTAGCAATAAAGCATCAAATGAGATTCTTTTTTTTTTTTTGGAAACTCAGACTACTAGTTTAACTGAGGATTGAAGACTGACAGCACTCCTTGAGACCAAAGCCTGGGATGATTGGTCCTGGACCTTGTGATGTTGCTTTTGTGTCTTGCACACTTTTTTTTAGGATGGGGGGGAGGGTTACATTGTAAGTATCCTTGGATGGAGAAGTTATCTCCATCAGCAGACTACAGCAATCCCTGTACACAGTATGTGACTAAAAACTGTTTGCAGATGCTAATAGATAGCTCTTTTCCAATATTCCAATGAAAAATTAAAGAGATCTTTTGTCTCTAGGTGAGAGACACAACCAAAGAGGAGGGGGCAATGTGGGAGACAAGTAGGATTATTACTCTCACAAACCAGAACATTAATTCTTGGGAAAATAAAATTCAGAGCTGGAAGGAAACCTAGGCCAAGTCCTGATTTTATATATGAGGAAACTGAGGCCCAAAGAGGCAAAGGAACTTTCTTAAGGTTACATAAGTATAATTAGCAGAGCCAGGATTCAAAACCCAATACCCTGCAAATCAAGTCTTCTGTCCACAGCACATACTGCAATGAAATTGCTGTTAAGGATCAATGTTGATTTTTTTTTGGCATCATCATTTCAGGATGCTGGGGACATGGGTCCCATGCTGACATGGAACCATAATTAACTTATAATATTGCAATTCAGACCCATGGCCTGTGATGGTGTGCAGGCCCTAGGAAACCCCTCACCTTGAATTCTCCCTGAGTTGTCCCATTTGATCTGTCTTTTCATGCCCAGATCTGTTACCCTTAACCTAGCCTAGCCCTTCATTGTCTGTTACCTCCAGATTGTCTCAGACTGCTTCCCATCCTTGACCCCTTCAAAATCCCATTCTCCTTGTTCCTGGAATCTGACCTCTAGTCACCTCAGTGCCATCAAGATCCTCCTTAGACTCCTCCTGAAGACCCTCCCTAAGCTCCTCCTCTAGTCACCCCGACCACTTGACCACCCCTAGTTCCCTCCCAGTCTTTCAGTATATAAGATCCATCTTGCCTCCATGAAGGTGCTCAGATTCAATCTAACCTGCCTGTCAATACAAGCCACACAAATGCTGACTCCTTAAGAGTCAATCCAATATGGAGAATCTTTAATACATTTTGTTTTTCTTTGCCTGAAAGTAGGGTTGGGTCTAATTCATTTGGGAAACACCTAATGTGTTGGTATTTTGGTCCCAAGCACCCCTAAACCTCAACATGTTTAACCCCCAACACCTAGAAAATAGGATTCTTTGATGGAAACTGAGCTTCAATGTGAGGATCCACTGCTGTTTGTTGGACTCCACGGTCATTGATAAGAATGATTGGGGGGAGGGGCAGATTTGTTTGTTTTCTTTCGATAACTAAGTGAGACAATGCAAAATGAGAATTCCACTGCATTGCAGCAAAAAATAACAACAAAAAAGAAGATATTACAGTGTACTAGTGGCAGGCAGAGATCAGAGCCCTAAACAAGCAGTAGAAATTAGGGGTCCAAGCACGCAGGGCACCTGTGGCAGATCGTCTATTACCTTCACTGGATCTATGACCTTGGCTTTCTGAAAACAAACAAAACAAATGGCTCTTGGACCTCATTCCCCTTGTTTAAAGAAAAGAAAAGATAGCAGCTGCTTGGTTATATTCCAGAGATCCCTCTCCCTTTCTCACCCTACCTCCAGCCCCTGGGAAGGGACAATGTTGTGGCATGTTCATAATTATCTCTGGATTAACACATGGTGACATTTCACATGATCCCTTCCTACTATGTGTAATGACCCAGACCCTGGTATTTCAAGCCCATTCCACAGCAGCCTATTTAGAATGATTGATTTGTTTTCTGCATTTGCAAATAGATTTTGCTCCTTCAAAATCTTGGAGTGCAGCCTCACAGCAACTTGTGTGACCTCATAGACTTTCTATTATTAATGATATCATGATTTTCTCCATAGCAACACTCCTTTAAGTTCCAGAGACTGTGAAGCAAAAGAAATCAAGTCACCCAGGTAGCAGTTACAGTGAGTAGAGACCCGGAAGTCTTTCATTCCAAAAAGTAATTCTTGAAAGGAATGGAGTTTGAGTTATTAACTTGTGCTGTCTTCCCAAACTCTCCTCCTACCACTTTCAGTGCAGGAGGGCAATGTTTATATGAATATTTGGGTGTGGGATCCCCTATTAAGTGGACTCAGGGCTTTCAAAACCAAGGGACAGAGAAAATATATAAAATATGCATGCACTATCATAAGCACAACATTCCATTTTCAGCTTGTTATGTTTCGTATTGCTTTTTTCCCCCAACAATTTGTCTGCTAGAAGTAGCAACTCAGAGTTGTCTGGTGCAATCATTGAGAAGTTAAAGTTATTCTCCTTTTCACCCCGCCCCCCCTTACCCTTCCACTATCTATAGGACACAATAAGTTTTTAGACTTATCAGAGTAAATTACTCCCCATTTGATTCCAAACCAATGAGAGTAAATTTCAAACAGTGCTCCTATCCCTCCCTCCTTTTCCTCTATTTAATGAATTTATCTGTCTATTCACATTAGAATCTTAAACTTCACTGATTAAGTTGATCCCTCTTTGAACCAGAACCAGTGAGAATAGTGTTTAAATGATGTTCCTCTCCCTCTTTCTTTCCCCTCTTCTATAGTGTGTTTTAATGCCTCTTCAGATGGCATATTTTACCTTTTCCTATCTCATCCTTTCCTTTTTCCCATTACAGTCCCTTTGATCCCCTTAATGGTTTGTTTTTTTTTTTTTTAGACTTCAGGTTAGTGCATTCATACCCACACCCTCTATCTAAGTATAACCCTTCTGAAGGTCATGATAATCATAAAGATTTCGAATATTGACAGTTATCAGCTCCACATATAGGGATGTGAACATTTTGCTCTTGTTGCATCCCAAGTAATGAGCTTATTTGTGGCTGTGGGTGTGTGCACTTATGCATGTATGAGTCTGTGTTTCTCTTGTTTACCTTTTTATGTCTTTCTTGAGTCTTGTAATTGGAGATCAAATTTTCCATTGAGCTCTGGCTTTTTCATCAGGAAAGTCTAGAAGTCTCTTATTTCATTAAACGGCCATCTCCTTGCCTGAAAGATTATGCTCAGTTTTGCCAGGTAGTTAATCCTTGGTTGTAGTCCTAGCTCTCTTGCCCTACGAAATATCAAATTCCACTCCCTCCAATCTTTTAATGTAGAAGCTGCTAGGTCTTGTGTGATCCTAAATGTAGTTCCTCGATATTTGAATTGTTTCTTTTTGGCTGCTTGTAGACCTGGCAGCTTCTACACTGAGGGATCTAAATATTATAGAAACACAATCAGAATAGCATAGGACCTGGCAGCTTCTACACTGAGGGATCGAAGGGCATGGAATATGATATTCCAGAGGGCAAAAGAGCTGGGAATGAACCCAAGGGTCACCTACCCAGCAAAACTGAGTATCTTGTTTAAGGGGAAAATATGGTCCTTCAGTGGAACAGAAGACTTTCAAGCATTCTTGAGGTAAAAAACAGAGTTGAATAGAAAATTTGACATTCAGACACAAGAAGCAAGTTGAACTATTTACATTCCTACATGGAAAAACAATAACTGTGTCTGATGAAACCTTTCTCATTATGAAAATAATTGAAGAAGGGTATATGGGCATATGAATACATATGTGAATGTGTGTATATTTGTTTACAGGTATACATGGATAGAGGGCCCAGGTCGAATTTGGTGGGAAGGGATGATACTTGAGGGGTGAAGTTAAGAGGTGAGAGAGGAAAGTGTCAAGAGGAGATTGGGAGAGACAGGATAGGGTAAACTATCTCATGTAGAAGAGGCAATGGGAAGTAGTTGCTAGGGAGGGGAAGAATCGGAAGGCAAAAAGGCAAAACCATATTCTTGTTGAATTTACCTCAAGGAGAGAATCACATACATACTAAATGTGATATCTCACCCTGCTGATGAGTAGGAGGAAGGGGGATTAGAGGGGGGATGATGGAGGGGAGGGCATTCCAGGGGGAGGGGAGTTTGGAAGTATCCACTTTCGAAGAGGGACAGGATCAAAGTAGGGAATTGACCAGGTGGGGGGTGGGATGGGTGGGAAGGAAATATAAGCAGTCTTTTACAATATATCTACTATGGTAATGTTTTGCATAGCTATACATGTACAACACATACTGAATTGCTTATATTCCCAGAGGGCATGGGTGACAAGGGAGGAAGGGAATAGATCTGGAATTCGAAGTTTTAAAATTAAATATTTCAAATGTATTAATACTATTTTGCATGTAATTGGAAGATAAGATGTGCAGGCATTGAGGCTCAGAGATTCACCTTGACCTAATGGCAAAGTCAAAGGGGATATGGGAGAAGCTATGGAAGAGAGCAGATTGGATGAGGGGATATCTAGTGGGACTGCTATTCTGGGATGGTGTGTAGGGAAAAAATTGGGAAAAAATTGTAACTCAAAAATCTTTGTGGAAATGAATGATGTAAACCAGAAGTTAATAAGGCATTTGTTAAAATAAAAAAAGAAAAAGAAAAGAAAAAAAAAAGAAAATTACTTACCCAGAGTCATACTGCTAGTAAACGATTGAGCAAAAATTGGAACTCAGGTCGTCTTTAATATGAATCATGCACTATGCCGCTGGCTTTCCATAAAACCTTAGGCTGTATTGAAACAAAACTGAACAACTGAGCAAACAGCAAACAAGAAAACTGTTATTTCTAATGTCCTAGTGAAAATGTCGGGTCATGAAAGACTGGTGGGGGAGATTTAAGGTGGCAAGACCACTGCAAAAGGATGGCCTTCAACCTGAAGTCCTTTCCCTTAGTGCACAGAAGAGTAGAGGTAGCAAAGTGAAATAGCTAGAAATCCCTGAGAGGTCTACCCTAGGTGTGGAAGACATGTTCCAGTTTTTAACGTGGGGTTTAGAGCAGAGGTGAGCAGAAATAGGGTGCAATGATACTCTGATCTCACGAATATTTACGAACAATACCAGTAAGATACAGCCACAGAGGTAATGATGTGATTAAACCTGGAACAAAGGAGATGACAGTACATCCAAAATGAAGGATTTGTAGGCCATGAGTTGTGGTCATTGGTCATTCATCCCCATTGACTTTTTTATGGGCCATGAGTGGGCATCATTGGGTCCTATAATATTTGGCATACTTTAAAGTCTCCTTCTTCCAGGAAACACTTAAGCTCCATAAGTGTGACTAATCAAATGATTCCCATGTTACCCCTAAGTTTAGTCCTCAAACAAATGCAATTCAAGAAACAATTAAGAGCTTTTGGATATAAGAAGACAAAATAAGTTACAGAATCACAAAACTTTAGGACCTTAGTGACTGTCTAGTCTAATACAAACCCAAAAGAGAATCCCATTTACTGCATTTTTGCCCAGCGGTACTGGACCTGATGTCAAAAAATCATGAGTTCAGATATGACTTCTGACATTTGCCAACTTCGTGACCCTGGGCAAGTCACTTAAACTTTGTCTTCCTCATTTTCCTTATCTGCTAAAAAATAACACTACCCACAATAGTTGCAAAGAGCAAATGAGATAACATATGTAAAGTGTTTCACAAAATTTAAGCGTTCTATAAATACTGGTCCTTAGTTAAATCTGACTTTATACTCTTAGCACCTCTATGACCTTGACAAGTCGCAACTTCCCAGGCACACTTTCCTCATCCATAAAATGGGGATAATAATAATATCTACATCACAGTGTAATTTTGAGGGGCCAAATGAGAATAATTATAAAAATAATTTGCAAATAAATTTGTACATTCAAAGCCTGTAAAAAATATTAGCTGTTATTATTATCATTTACATGAAGACCTATACTCTTTCTCAAGGCAATTCATTCCTCTTTAAAATTACGAAAATCGTTAAGAAGTTTTGTTTGGTTGTTTTTTTTTTTTTTTAACATGAAATCATGGGGCGGCTAGGTGGCACAGTGAGTAGAGCGTCAGCCCTGGAGTCAGAAGGATCTGAGTTCAGATCTGGCCTCAGACACTTAATGCACACACAAACAAAAACCTAGCCGTGTGGCCTTGGGCAAGTTACTTAACCCCAATTGCCCTCCAAAAAGCAAAAAAAAAACAAAACAAACAAACAAAAAAAAAAACAAAACATGAAATCAAAACATGCTTTTTTCCCACCCTCTAACAATTGTTTCTAGTTCTGTCCTCTTGGGGCAGACTTGAATAAGTCATATACCTCTTCCACATGATTGTCCTTTGATAATTGAAAGAAATCAATCAAAATACATTCATTGCATGTCTACTATCTACACTTAATATATCCTGAGAAAATGAAATCTCTTTGCCCTAAAAGACCTTGCCTACTATTGGTCTTGTCCTCTCAATTCCTGCCCTCAAGAATCTTACATTCTCCTCCTCCTCCTCCTCCTCCTCCTCCTCCTCTTCTTCTTCTTCTTCTCCTTCTTCTTCTTCTTCTTCTTCTTCTTCTTCTTCTTCTTCTTCTTCTTCTTCTTCATCTTCTTCTTCTTCATCTTCTTCTTCTTCTTCTTCTTTTCCTCCTCCTCCTCCTCCTCCTCCTCCTTCTCTCTCTGTCTCTCTGTCTCTTTCTCTTTCTCTCTGTTTCTGTCTGTCTCTCTGTCTCTCTCTGTCTCTCTCTGTCTCTCTCTTTCTCTGTCTCTCTCTCTCTCTCTCTCTCTCTCTCTCTCTCTCTCTCTCTCTCTTTCTTTTTCTCTCTCCCTCCACCCCCCACAATTGTTGATTCTCATTGCACTATCTCAAGGTCAAAACCAGAGAGGGTTGGGGAGTTCTCTACTCTTTTCCATTGTTTTTTCCCAATTTGAAGGGCCCAGTGACTATCATTCTGGTTCCATTTAACCATATGATCATTGAACTTCAGGTTAGCTTTTAAAAGTATATTTACTTCAAATATTTAGTAATAGCAAACATACAGGAATGTCCTAAAACATATTTGTGAAATAATTCCCACCCCATTCCCATTACCCAACTCTGACAAGGTGATTAGGGTCACATTTTGGCTCAGTTTATTGTATATGTTTTCTTGAGGCTCTGGATAATGTTTCTTTCATGAATTTGAATGCTAAGCAATTTGGAGCATATAAGTTTATTACCAACATTGTTTTGTTTGTTCTGATTCCTTTGAGCCTAATATAGTTTCCTTGTTCATTCTCTTTTTGTTTTTTGAACTTTTTTTTTTTGCTTTGTTTGATAATATGCTGGCAACTTCTGATTTTTTTGGATTCACTTAATGAGTAGTAATTTTTTTCTAACACCACAGTTTTATTTTGTGTAGTCTTTGTTTTTCCCTAAATTTGCATTTATTATATGTTTATAATTACGGCTAACAGTTGTATAGTCTAAGGTATGTTTACAAAGATTTTATATTTTTTAAAAATTGCCTTTTAAATATTTTTTCAAATTTATTCCCAAATGCTTTATTAAATTGTGGTTTACATCATTCATTTCTGCCAAATATTGAGTTACAACTCTTTTCCCCATTTTCCCCTACCCCCACCCCAAAATAGAAGTCCCAAAGGATATCCCCTCATCAAATCTGCTCTCTCCCATATCTTCTCCCATCCCCCCCTCGACTCTCCCAGTAGGGCAAGGTGAATCTCCATGCCACAGTGCCTGTACAACTTATTTCCCAATTATATGCAAAATAGTATTAATAATAGTATTTATACATGTTTCCATATTTGATTTTAAAACTTTGCATTCCAGATTCATTCCCTTCCTCTCTTGTCACCCACCCTTACTGGGAAGATAAGCAGTTCAGTATATGTTGTGCAAGTATAGCTATGCAAAACATTACCATAGTAATTGTAAAAGACTAACTATATTTCCCTCCCTCCTATCCCACCTCCCACTTGGTCTATTCCCTACTTTGATCCTGTCCCTTTTCATAAGTGGGTGCTTCCAACTTCCCTCCCTCCCTTCCTTCCTGCCCTCCCTTTCATCATCCCCCATCTCATCCCCTCCACCCCTACTCTCCTTTACAGTGAGATATCCTGTTTAGTTTGCCTTTTAAATATTTTGCCAACCATATTTAAATATAACTGTTTTCTTTTCTTACCCTATGTATTTCATTTTATGCATTTTAAAACAATATTCTCAAGAGGGTTCCATAGATTTTACCAAAGAGGTTTATAAAACAAAAAGTTTAAGATTTCCTTCTATACATTTTGTTATCCTTGTTTTCCACTGCCTATTTCCCTATTGTGTCTCTGTTTCTTGTAAGCAACAGACTGTAGGATGTTGTTTTCTTATCCAACCTGCCACTCTTTTTCATTTTATCATATTTTTTAATACATTCACTTTAAAGTTATAAGAGTTATGTTCAAATTTTCTTCCATCTGTCTCTATTTTTTAAGATATATTTTTTCGGAGGGCAGAGCCAAGATGGCAGAGTAGAAACAGCACTTCCACAGTGCTCCAGCCCATACCACTTCAAAATAATGCACAAAGGGATGCTGAACAACCTCCGGAGCTCCAGCACCCACAGAACAACACAGAGAAACTAACCTCCCACTGAGTACAGCCAGGCACCCCAGCAGGGAGCAGCCAGCTCAGCACTCTGGGATCTGCCAGCACAGTGCTCTGGGGGCCCAGCCCAGGACCACATGAGTCCAAGGTTTCAGCCCCAGAGTGGCCAGACCAGCAGCCGGCTGGAAGGACCCCAGAAAACCAGCAGCTGTAGCGATTCCAGAATTATCAATACATATATGCCTGGGACAAAGTGAGAGGTTAGTGCCCTATGGACTTTGGTACCAGTATTTGGGAACGTGTCGGCTTCTTCCCCTGGGGGTGAGAAGCTGCTAAAGAGCCACCATTTTGCAGCTTCAGTTGCAGCTTCAGCTCCTGGCCTGAGAACTGTAGGGGGATCTGGTGATCAGTCTCAGGGATAATCGCTCTTGCTTTAATCTCCCTAGATCTTGATTGCAGTCTGGGGTGGAGGTCTTGGGGTGTGTGTCCAGCTTACCAGAGTGTGTGGGGGCTTCAGGGAGGGCACCCAACTAATACCTCCGGCAGCTGAGAAGATGCCAACATTTGGGATGGAAGCTCCCCTGTCTGGTGGCAGAGTCCTACTGTGGCAACAAGCCCAAAAGTCAAGTAATTAATTAGCCAGGTTCCAGAATTCCCAATACAAGGAGAAAATACTACAAGCAGCCAGGAAGAAACAATTTCAATATTGTGGAAACACAATCAGAATAGCACAGGACCTGGCAGCTTCTACACTGAGGGATCGAAGGGCATGGAATATGATATTCCAGAGGGCAAAAGAGCTGGGAATGAACCCAAGGGTCCCCTACCCAGCAAAACTGAATATTTTGTTTCAGGGGAAAATATGGTCATTCAGTGGAATAGAGGACTTTCAAGCATTCTTGAGGAAAAAACCAGAGTTGAATAGAAAATTTGACATCCAGACACAAGAAGCAAGAGATGCCTGAGAAGGTAATCAGAGAAAAGAAATCGAAAGGAACTTATCAAAGCTGAACGATTTACATTCCTACATGGAAAAACAATAATTGTGACTGATGAAACCTTTCTCAGTATGAAAATAATGGAAGAAGAATATATGGACATATGTATACATATGTGAATGTGTGTATATATGTTTACAGTTATACATGGATAGAGGGCATAGGTTGAATTTGTTGGGAAGGGATGATACTTAAGGGATGAAATTAGGAAGTGAGAGAGGAAAGTGGCAAGAGGAGATGGGGAGAGACAGGGTAGGGTAAACTATCTCATGTAGAAGAGGCAAGGGGAAGTGGCTGCAGGGGAGGGGAAGAACAGGAAGGGAAAAAGGCAAAACCATATTCTCACTGAATTTGGCTCAGGGAAAGAATGAAATACATACTAAATGGAATATCCCAACCTGCAGCAGAGTAGGGGGAAGGGGGACAAGAGGGGGGATGATGGAGGGGAGGACATTCTCGGGGGAGGGGAGGTTGGAAGTACCCACTTTTGAAGAGGGACAGTATCAAAGTAGGGAATGGACCAGGTGGGGGGTGGGATGGGTGGGAGGAAATTATAAGCAGCATTTTACAACATATCTACTATGGTAATATTTTGCATAGCTATACATGTACAACATATACTGAATTACTTATCTTCCCAGAGGGAATGGGTGACAAGGGAGGAAGGGAATGGATCTGAAATTCGAGGTCTTAAAATTAAATGTTTCAAATATATACAAATACTATTATTAATACTATTTTGCATGTAATTGGGAGATAAGATGTGCAGGCATTGGGGCACAGAGATCCACCTTGCTCTAATGGAAAAGTCAAAGGGGATTTGGGAAAAGATATGGGAGAGAGCAGATTGGATGAGGGGATATCTTGTGGGACTGCTATTCTGCGATGGTGGGTAGGGGGAAAAATGGGGAAAAATTATAACTCAAAATCTTCATGGAAATGAATGATGTAAACCAGAAGTTAATAAAGCACTTGTTGAAAAAAAAGATACATTTTCCCCTCTTCTGCTGTAAACACAGTTTATATTCCTTCAGTTATTTTACCATAATCTTTTTTAAAAGGTGATCTTATTCCCAATGGCTCTCTTCACCTACCCTCTGATCCCCTTTTCTTGTTTGCCATCCTTTTCCCTTTAGGATTTTATTTTTTCTTCTCTCCTACTATTTTCTAGTTATATATTTCCCCCCTCTTTTTTTCTTCTCAGTCATCTCTATTTCCCCTTCCTCTTCTCCCTTTCAGCTAGTCCTATTCATCAGTTTTTAAAATTTCATTATTTGGGCTCCTCTCCTACAAGGTCTTCCACTGCTCCCTTCATTATCCATCATCTCTTTTTGTTTCCTCCAGGCCCTCCCTCTCAGATGTATGACCATGTTCTTTTATAAATCAGTCTTCTAAGGTAGCCATTCTATGCTTTTCCCACAGGTACTTTCTGCTACTACTTTGAAGGATATGCTTGCCCATTTTCTATTGTGCCTCCTCTTAGAAGGTTGGTAATAATTGTAGGCATCAGAGAGGATAGTGCTCCACAGCAAGGCTCCTCTTTCATTTCCCCCCTTACCCACCACCTAGCTATCCATTCTCTTATTGATTTTTTTTCTAGAGGTGCCTAGAAATCTTTTTCCTAGGTCCACATTCTCTCACTCTTAAAGTGGTCACTTTCCTCCAGGAATTTCACACACATACACACACACACACACACACACACACACACACTTTCCAGAACAAGCAGTTTTTCATGCACTAAATCATCCAGACTTTATCCAGTGTTAGGTTCTTCACCCATAGGAACATTCATCAGTGGAACTCACTCCCACCTCCAGAGTAAGACCTAATCCCGCCCCCGCCCCCCAGCCTTCTCAATCTTTCTCTTCCTCTTTTTCAACCACTCCTCTATAGGCTCTTCTCTTTCTATGACCAAAAAGATCACTCTCTCCTCATTGCTAGAATTTGTCTAACCCTGGTAAATCACTCATTCTTCTCTATCCCCTGCTCCCCTTTTCATATCTCCTTCCATGTTGTAATGTAGTTCCACAAAAGAAGCATTCATCAGTAGGCAGGGTATTGCCAGATTCTATCCATAATGCCCCTTGTCTATGCTCTTCATTGTTATATCTACCAAATTTTTTACTTCACCCATCTCCTTGTGCAGGAGGAAGTCTCCTCTTGTTTTTTTTTTTTTCCTGTTCTTACTCTGTTGCTGCTACTATCTATATTTATTCACTTTTCTTGCAATTCTTTTCTTTGGAGTGTTTAAAAAGCAAATAATAACTTCAGTTCTAGTTTCCTTAAAAAAATGTTTCAAACTACTGTTTGTTTTTGAATGTCTGTCATTTGTTGTATATGGTTATGTCCAGATTTTCAGGATAGGTTAAGTTGGGCTGCATTCTGACCTCCACTGTTCTTCAGAAAGCATTTTTTCCCATTCCATCCTCCTGTCTGTAATCGATGTGTAATAGTGTTGTTTTTTCAAATATCCCTTCCTTTGTCTTTGGTGGTTTTTCTCCTGATGGCTTGCAGAGTTTATGGTTTCTAAATTGAATTGTTAAATTTAACCACTATGTGTCTTGGAGTTTGTAGCCTTTTTCTTTTGTTTCTGGAGACAATTTGTGAAATCTTTCTATTGAAATTTTATTTTCTATGTTGAAACATTCTGGGCTACTCTTTTATATATATATATATATTTTTTTTTTTCATTATGGCATTAAGGGTTTTTTTTTGTCCTGTCATATTCTGGGAGACCTAAGATCTAAGACTGGGCTGTCTCTATGCCTCCTGTCTTTGAGATGGATGTCTTGTTTGCATAGTAAACATATTTTCTTTTCATGTTTTGGGTTTTTTTCTTTTTTCTTTTTTTTGCTTCTCTTCTTCTAGGCTATCCTTCACTTCTGTGTTTTTGCATTGATAATATGTTGCTCTCTCTTTTGTGTCTTTGGGAAGACTTACTATTGAAAATTAAAGTTTTTTTTTAATTATGCTCATTGTTTTTGCTCTGCAGGACATGAATTCTGATTTCATAATTCTCAATTCTCTTTTAAACCACTAAGGAACAGTATTTTGGGATGCCTTGTTCTCCACAAATTCCACAAGGTCCTTTGTCACATCAAGTATCAGATCATTTTCTTTCATTTTTCAGATATGCCTGAACTCATTTACTAGATATGAAGACCTTATTTCCTTCTGTTATTATGCTTCTTGCTGATTTATCTGTTTATGTTCAAGGTATTTGAGGGTTTTTTTCTCCCTGAATCTTTGGTACTTTCAGTCTTCCCATTATCCTTATTTTCTTTTTCACTCACTTCCTGTCTCCTGCTTTGATGAAGCTTTGCTTAGGGGCTGGATCTCAAAGTATCTCATTTTTCTCCCACACTGAAATTCACAATTAATCAGCCTAGATCTGTGCCCCTACTTGCTTTTGGGTGATCAGAGAGAGCCTCAACTGTATGCTTTCCCTCAGGATTAGTACAGTTCAGAGCCTGCTGGCACCAGCAGTTCAGAGCTTCACAATACCTGTGCATCTGGATTGCAGACTCTGGCAGGCTTTTGTTCCTAAAGGCTGGTTTTCAAGTTGGCTCTCAAGGCCCAAGCAATTTTCTGCAGCCTGAAGCTGGGGTCTCAATGGCATTAAAAAGGTAGAGGATAAAATGTGGTATAAGGGTAGGTCTTGATATAAAGCCTGCATTATATCCTTGGGTCTGCTAGCCAATAGTGTAGGAGGTAGGAGTTGAGTGCTGAGTTCCCAGGTTTTTTTTCATTTGGAGTGGGTGGGTTTACCTTATTTTGGATTCTTGGTGGTCCAGACCATGGGAACAGCTAAAATTGCTTTTTTTTGGTAAATAATTTTTGTTTTGGAGAGGTTTGAAAGTTTATGAGGATCAAAGAAAATGTCTTGTCTACTGTAGTGTTGTTCACATGACCTGGAAGACCTCTTCATCTCTTCTTTAGGCTAGAAAATCAACAAAACAATAAATCAAGTCCTTATTTCTAGCATTTTACAATTTCCAAGGTATAAATGCTCACAAAGAAAATGTCACAATTGCTTCTCTCAAGACAATGGGAGTTGGTTCCAGCATATTGCTACTTAAGTTCTAATTTCTCTTATCACCTCATTGACCTTAAACAAGTCACTTCATCTTTCTTGGCTTCACTTTCTTTCTCTATCAAATGAAGGAATTTCATTAAGTTCTCCTTTGAGGTCCTTTACAATCCTAACATTCTATGGAGCTCACCTTTTGCAGCTTACCAGATCACAGTCCTTACAATTACAACCCAAGTCCTAATTCTTCTGTGGGATTTTATGTGTTCACCTTTGGAAATATCTCTTCTCTACTGCCACTGATTCACATTTCCTATTTGCTGTGCTTTACCCATACTGATAAAAGCCATTTGCTTGCACTCCCATCTCATCTAACCTCTCCACATTAATTAGCTAATAATTACATCA
This sequence comes from Gymnobelideus leadbeateri, assembly GCA_011680675.1. Classification (NCBI taxonomy): domain Eukaryota; kingdom Metazoa; phylum Chordata; class Mammalia; order Diprotodontia; family Petauridae; genus Gymnobelideus; species Gymnobelideus leadbeateri. Next base: position 135,617 of record WOXC01008526.1, read on the forward strand.
AAAATGTAACAATAGAAAAAGTACAAACATCTCCCCAACACCTAGAGTGTATATTTTCTACCATATCATCTCAGTTTCTGGGGAGAATGGTTTTAAATTTAGCTAAATCCCCACATAGTCTTGGTCCCAAGTTCATGTCCAACTATAAGGTTTCTGCCAAATTACTTCTTGTTTCATCTACTTCTTGGCTACATCCCAAAGTAGCTGAGGGTCACTCCTTCTGGGCATTGGTGCTGGGCTGGTTGGAAAACCCAGCATTAACTTGGACTCTCATTCTCCTGGAAACTTACTTTTCTAATATTTGATACTTTGAAGGCCAGTGTTTCCAGATTAATTTCCTTCAACCAAAATTAAAAAAAGAACAAATGCCAGGTCAAGCAAAAAAATAAAATACACAAAAAAGTTTGTCTTCACAGGACATATTTCAGCCTTGGTAGGAAGGGGCCAAGTCATCCCTTCAGCATTGTCTCTCACTACATGTAAAATGAAGAAGTCTATCAGATTCACCAGGAGTCCAGTTAAAGAGATAATATCTGACCCTTTGGTCCCTAATAGATTTTTAATGTCTCCCAGTCAATTATTCTATCTGCTTTTCTTCATGTGTTTAACTGAACCAAACCAGTAAGTATACTTCTATGCATTCTCAAAAGTCTCTCCTAGGCACTTCTACTACATACTCTCAAAATTCTCCTGGAATCTGGCTTTCAAGTCTCCTCCAGATGGAGAAACACCAGAGGAATATTCCACATAATCTTGTCTTTGTTATATATTATTATGAATATTGTCATCTGTAGATATGGATTTTTCTACTTGACAGTAAGCTCCATGAGCACAGACTTTTTATCTATTCTTTCTATCTCCCCCAGTAATTAGCACAATGCTCTAAAAACATTACGTCCTTAATGCATGTTTTCTAAATGAATTATGATTGTGACCATGGGCTCTGTAATGCTTAAACTGACTGAAGGCTAGAGTTTCCCTTTTTCACAGGGGAATCAGACAATGGAATAGCACAACTAGCCAGTCAGGATGACTTCTGATGTCCAAGGGTGCTTGACATACCAACACTCCTTTGTGGTGACTGGCTAAAGCCAATTAAGCACATAAGCAGCTGTGAAGAAGGCCCTGAGCCATTGGTGGTTTATGGACCTACAAGAGCCACCCTTTTTTTCAGAGACTCACTTAACTGTTGGTTATGGAGCTCTCAGACAAAAATCCTGTTTTATGTTTTTTAGAAACATCTCCTCATCTTGCTATCTGTGACCAAGCCTTGAACTGTGGACTACTTATCATCAAGGATGCCTTCTGATTTGTGTATCAATGGCCATAGCTCTGACACTTAGAATTCCTCATTTCCCTTGTTTCCTGGGTCTTCCTGCCTAGGATCTGCCCAAATTCTTGTCTTTTCTCCTTTTTTGCTCAAAAATTATATATATGTATATTTCACTCTTTCCAACTGGACTTTTTCCACTGTTTCAGTTTGCAAACTTTCCCTTCTAAGGCAAAAAATGCATTTCAATCTGTATAAACTGTGATCAAACTCTGGTTCATTCCAGGTCCCCCTTTTGGGTCCTAGGGTTTATTCTATTTAACTATTCACCTGTGTTTTTCTTTAACATGATTAATTGAACTGCATTCTTAGTGCCATGAAAATTCTTTACACTTGCAAATTGGATGCTCACAGTTTTGCTTTTTTAGACTTGAGGGCAGGAACACATTTCATTTGTTGTATTTGCCCCCTCTCCCAGCGCTTAACACAGTGCTCTAGAAACAATATACATTGATCTAGTATTTGCTATTGTTTTTGATCTCCCAATTTATCAGACATAAAAGAACATTGTCAACACCTCATATCTATCTAAGTATAAATAGTAGTTGACCCCCTAAGGGTCTTCCCCTCCCAGATTGATTCTTTTGAATAGGCAAATTATACCATGTTTTGCATCGATTCTCACTTAGCTTTAAATCAGTAAATGGTTCTTGCCTCCAACAAACTAAGACCTTGGAAAGACCTAACCTTAAAAAGTCCAAGGTCTCCCCAGAGCATGCAGGGCCTTCTCCAGTTTCCCTAACCTATGTCTTGCCACTGAACTCAGAAGACTCTGATGGAGGGAGTGAGGCAGACAACTGCACAGCTCTGCCTCACTTAAATCCACTCACTTGGGAGTCAAGACATCATCCTCCCAATGTCTTTGGTTCTCTTCAAGAATGAAAATGAGCAACAACAAGCCTCTGCTGACAATTAAGCTCTGCTCCTTGGAAGTCTTCAACTCACACCGGCATCTAGGGAGGATGCCCAGTTCAGTTTTGACCTCTAGTTAATTGAGGCCTTACCAATGTGCAGCCAGCAAAATATGCACCTGTGTGTATAAAAACTTTGTGTCCAATGTCTGTGGCTGGTCTTTCCTATCACTTCACTATCTGTTCTCATTTATTTTGGGAAACATTCCATTCCCTTTGTGATCACACAGTCTATCTATCTTTTGCTAAGCTATTTCTCAATCCTCCACCCTCTTTCTCTCTTATTCTTCTCAGTCCCCATCATTAGGTGCTCATTGATGCTGATCTCTTTGTGGCAGCATATTTTAGGGACTCTGCCATCCTCCTAACAAGCACCATATCACTGAAGCTTTCTGATCCTTCCTTTTGAGAGCCATCTCAGGAGTTTGCTTTTCTTCCTGAAACTTCACATAAAGACTAAAAAATGTGAAGAATAATAAAGAAAGGTCAGTTATTAATGGACAGCCCCAGAAAGGTTATATAAAAACCATTCTTTTATATAGACATGTAGATATATAAAGAGAGACAAAGAGACATCATAATGTCTTGGGATACTTGGCAACAATTTTAGTATGACAGACCCCTGTTTTTTTCTGAGAAAAAAAGTTAGCTCAAGCTTTTTATGAGCTTGCTCACTGATGCTATGAGTCCTTTTCTGTACAAAAACATTCTTAAAAATAAAAAAAATTGAACTAAATTATATTTCACCGGAGGGGTTGAAGAAAAAGCTGACTGATCACTTCTCAGGTATATTATAATGGGCTTCACAGCATACTCTGATTCCTTAACCTATGTTTGAGAAAATTGTGGGCTAGGGAGGTTCAGTGGCTTGCCTAAAGTAACAAAGTAATTTTAGAGTGAAGATTTTAACTCAAGTCCTCTGACTTGGTTATGAAGACTATATCCATGCCAAAGAAGGAATTTAGTATGATCCCTCCTGTTGCTATTTTTGCAAATAATTTATGTTATATTTGAATGTATTTTTCTTTTTTTTTTTTTAAAGCAATTGGGGTTAAGTAACTTGCTCAAGGTTACATGGCTAGTCATTATTTATGCGTGGGTGCTCATTTTCTGAGGCCGGATCTGATCTCGGGTCATCCCAACTCTGAGGCCGGCGCTCTTACTCACTGTGCCACCTAGCCGCCCCTTTAGGGCAATTGGGGTTAAGTAACTTGCCTAAGGTTACAGGGCTAGGTTTTTGTTTTTGTGGATTAAGTGTCTGAGGCCGGCTCCGAACTCAGGTCCTTCTGACTTCAGGGCCGGCGCTCTATTCACTGCGCCACCTAGCCGCCCCGAAAGTATTTTTCTTTAAATATTTGGCAGAATGGACTTCTGAATTCAATTGGTTCCAAGGTTCCTTTGTTTGGAAGTTTATTTATGGCTTGTTCAATTTCTTCCTTTGAAAATGCATTTTTAATCTATATTTCTTGTCCTGATAATCTAGGTATTTTATATTTGTATAAATGATTATATTATTTTGTTGACATATATATGTGAAAAGTTTCTAGTATCCTTTACTTCTTGATTTTCATATTTCTTCTTCATTAGGTTAAGTAATATTTTATGCCCTATTCTTAGAAAATTCTCCCTTTTCAAATCTCTTCACTGACTTTCTTGGTTTCCGTAAGCCCCAAATAAAATCTTTTTTTTTTTTTAGGAAGCTTTTCCTAAATCCTTTATATTCTAGTGCCTTCTCTCACTTAATGATTTCCTATTTATTCTGAACATAAATTACTTTACTTATATTTATTTGTATGTTGTCTCTCCCATTGGAATATAAGCAACTTGCGAAGAGAAAGTCTTTTGCCCATTTTTTGTATCCCTGATACTTAGCAGAGTGCATAACCCATGGGAGGAACTTAAGAAATGTTTATCCATTATTTTATTTAAAAAGAAATTGCTCCTAGTTTTGTTTTTTAATTCAAAGCCTTTTTATTTTCTGCTTTGTTAATTCTTCTTTAATTTTCAAGATATTTTTTCTATTAAATTGAGATTTTTAAATTGTTAGCTTTTGAGTATGTTTTGTTATATTCCTAATTCACTGAACTACTCTTTCTCTTTTTCTAATTAATGAAATATTTATAGATCTCAATTTTGATGTAATTTTATTCCATTGTGTTCAGTAAATGATATGCATAACATTTCTATTTTCTTGCATTTGTTTGTAAGTTTTTCATTTCCTAAAGCATGATCAATTTTTGTAAATGTGTCATAAACATTTGAAAATACATTTACTTGGGGTGGCTAGGTGGCGCAGTGAGTAAGAGCACCGGCCTTGGAGTTGGGATGACCCGAGATCGAAACCAGCCTCAGAAAATGAGCACCCACACATAAAATAATGACTAGCCATGTAACCTTGAGCAAGTTACTTAACCCCAATTGCTTAAAAAAAAAAGAAAAGAAGTTTACTCCTTTCTATTTCTTTTCAATAATTACTAGAGGTCTATTGCATATTTTTCCCAAAATTATGTTCAGTTTCATATATCTTTCTTGCTTATATATATTTTTTCTTAGATGTACTAAGGACTGATTAAAATAAATTGAGCCCTACCTACATTATTAAAATTTTATTGTTTATTTCTCATTGTAAAACATTTATGTTTGTTTTACCTTTAATTATTTAGAAGCTATTTCATGGGATGGATATATTTTAATTATTTAAATCATTTCAAAATACTTTCTCTTTTTTAAATTGAATTTTATCTTTACCTTTTCTGAAATTATAATTGCTACTACCACTTTTTTGTGTGATTTATGATAGATTTTTGTTTTAAACCCTTATTTTAACTCTGTGATTTTTTATGTTTCACATGTCTTATAAATATTAGATTTTTGCATTTTACTTTTGAATTCATTCTGTTTACATATTCCAGTCTATCAGTAAGTTCATCCCATTCACATTCAGAGTTATGATAGTTAATTGTTAATTTCTCTTCAGGCTATTCTTAAACTTTTTTTTCCTTTATAATCCTTTCAACTTGCTTAAATTATTGTTTTCCTTTTTTTTCAACCTTTTCTTTACTATTTTTAATTTTTGTTCTTACTAATCCCTCCCTGAATCTACCCTCTCTATAATATTCTCTTTTCCCCTCTTCTTGTTACCATCAGTATACCTATTGAGTTGAAAATATTTCTATATCAAACTTTCTGCATGTCTTCTGTCCTCCTTTGACTCTTTTAGTTTCTATCTTATATATTAGAAAATAAACATTTCATCTCTATAAAATCCTTTATGATTATTCACCATTAGTGTTATTTTGTCTTGACTTCCATATTTATATTTTAAAAATTCCTTTTCAGCTTCACTTTTAAAAATCAGGATTATCTAAAAATTCTCTATTTTATCAAAGATCTATGTTTTTCCCCTAGTAGGACTCAGTTTTGCTAGGTAAGTTGTTCTTAGTTATGGACCTTAGTCTTTTGTCATTTGAGATTTCTCACCATATATTCTAGACTCCTTTTTTTAAACTGAGGGCTAATAAACTTTGTGTGTTATTTAATGAAGTTCCTTGATATTTAAATTCTTTCTTTCTGGATACCTCTAGTGTTTTTTTAAATTTGTCTAGAAGTTTGGGATTTTAGCAATGACATTTTTTGGAAGTTTTCATTTTTGCTCTTTCTTTCAGGAGGTGATAGGTGAATCATTTCTATTTTCACATTGTCCTCTTTTTCTAAAATACCTGGATAATTTTCTTTAATGATTTCTTGAAATATGATATCCAATTATTTTGGTCACTGATTTGAGGTAATTTTTTGACTACAAAGCTATCATAATAATTATTAATCATAGTCTTTTGATTATAAAGCTATGAAATTTCATTGATCTGTTTTCTAAGCAATTTGTTCTTGATATGAAGTATATTTCCCTCCATTTAAAAAAATTCTTTTGAGTTTGTTTTAAAAATTACTGTTGTGTCCTATAGTAATAAATTTTCATTTGGTCCATCATTATCTTTGAAGAGTTTGTTACTAGGATAAGGTTTTGTACCTCTTCTATTAGGTTGTTGATGTTTTGTTTTGGTTTTTTTTTTTCCAATTTTCCCCTTCATAGCTTTCATTTGTTTTATAATATTTTTTAAACTCTTGCATTGTATCTTTGGGAAATCTTAATTGCTCCTACATGGAAGGTGCCTTATTTTTCTTTGAAGTTTTGATTATAGAAATTTTTGAGTTATTCTATATTTCTGGGTTTCTGCCATGGTCATCACTGGCATCATAAAACATTTTTTTTAAACAAATGCTTTATTAACTTCTGTTTTACATCATTCATTTCCGCCAGATTTTGAGTTACAATCATTTTCCCCCCATTACTCCCCTACCCAACCTCCCTGAATAGCAGTCCCACAAGATATCGCTTCCTCCAATCTGCTCTCTCCCATACCTTCTCCCATACCCCCATCGACTTTTCCATTAGAGGAAGATGAATCTTTGTGTCCCAATGCCTGCACATCTTATCTCCCAATTATAGGCAAAAGAGTATTAATAATAGTATTTATATATATATTTGAAACATTTAATGTTACGACCTCGAATTTCAGATTCATTTCCTTCCTCCCTTGTCACCCATTCCTTCTTGGGAGATAAGTAATTCAGTATATGTTGTACATATCTAGCTATGCAAAACATTATCATGGTAGATATATTGTACAAGGCTGCTTATAATTCCCTCCCACTCATCCCAACCCCCACCTGGTCCATTCCCTACATGATCCTGTCCCTCTTCTATAGTGGGTACTTCCAACCTCCCCTCACCCCAAGGATGCCCTCCCTTCCATCATCCCTCCTCTCATCCCCCTTCCCCCTATCCTGCTGCAGGTTGAGATATCCCATTTAGTATGTATGTCATTTTCTCCCTGAACCAAATTCAATGTGAATGTGGTTTTGCCTTTTTAGCCTTCCTTATTCTCCCCCTCCTTTGCAACCACTTCCCCTACATGAGATAGTTTACCCTACCATGTCTCTCCCCATCTCCTCTTGCCACTTTCCTCTCTCACCTCATAATTTCATCCCTTGAGTATTCTCCCTTCCCAACAAATTCAACCTATGCCCTCTATCCATATATAACTGTAACCATATACACACACATTCACATATGTATTCATATGACCACACCCCCTTCTTCCATTATTTTCATAGTGAGAAAGATATCATCAGTCACAGTTATTGCTTTTCCATATAGGAATGTAAATAGTTCAACTTTGATAAGTTCCTTTTGATTTCTTTTCCCTGATTACCTTCTCAGTCATCTCTTCCTTCTTGTGTCTGGATGTCAAATTTTCTATTCAATTCTGGTTTTTTCCTCAAGAATGCTTGAAAGTCCTCTATTCCACTGAATGACCATATTTTCCCCTGAAACAAAATACTCAGTTTTGCTGGGTAGGTGACCCTTGGGTTCATTCCCAGTTCTTTTGCCCTCTGGAATATCATATTCCATGCCCTTCGATCCCTCAGTGTAGAAGCTGCCAGGTGCTGGGCTATTCTGATTGTGTTTCCACAATATTGAAATTGTTTCTTCCTGGCTGCTTGTAGTATTTTCTCCTTGATCTTGGGATTCTGGAACCTGGCTATAATATTCCTGGGAGTTTTCTTTTTGGGATCTTTTTCAGGAGGTGATCAGTGGATTCTTTCAACCTCTATTTTGCCCTCTGGATCTAAAACATCAGGGCAGTTTTCCTTGAGAATTTCTTGAAGGGTGATTTCTAGGTTCTTTCTTTGATCATGGCTTTCAGGTAGTCCAATAATTTTTAAATTGTCTCTCCTGGATCTATTTTCCAGGTCAGTGGTTTTTCCCATGAGATATTTCACATTGCCTTCTAATCTTTCATTTGTTTGGATCTGCTTAACAGCATCTTGATTTCTCATAAAGTCATTAGCTTCCATTTGCTCCAGTCTAACTCTGAAGGAATGAATCTCCTCAGTGAACTTTTGAGATTCTTTTTCCATCTGGCAAATTCGACTTTTTAAGGCATTCTTCTCCTCATTGCCCTTTTGGGCCTCCTTTGCCATTTGAGCTAGTCTATTTTTTAAGGTGTTGTTTTCCTCAGTCAGGCTGTTGACCCTCATTTCATACTTTTCCTGCATCCTTCTCATTTCTCTTTCCAATTTTTCCTCCACTTCTCTTATTTGATTTTTAAAGTCCTTCTTAAGGTCCTCTATGGCCTGCAACCCGCTCATGTTTTCCCCTGGGGCTTTTGGAGCAGGACTTCTGACCTCACAGTCCTTTCCCACTCTATGCCCCCAAAATAGGAGTCTAGGGTTGCATTTTTCTGTTTCCTTTGCCTTGGCATGTTGCCACTTAATTGCTTGACTTTTGGGCTTGTTGCCACACTATGGCTTTAAGGCCAGATAGAGGAATTTTCGTCCCGAACGTGTGGGGGGCAACTTCCGTTTCTGGCAAGCTGTAAACCCACCCACAACTTCTACCCTAGATCACAATCCAGATCCAGGGAGGTTAAAGCAAGAGCGATTACCCCCCAAGACTGATCGATGGATCTCCCCACGATTTGTAGGCTGGGAGCCGGAAATGCCTATGAAAACTACAAAATGGCATGTCTCCTCAGCGGCTTCTAGCTCCCAGGGGAGGGAGCTGACGCATTCCCCAAATACAGGTCCCAAAGTCCATAGGACACTAACCTCTTACTTTGTCCTAGGCATGTCTATGTTGATAATCCTGGAGTTGCCACAGCTCCTGGTGTTCTGGGGTTCCTCCAGCTGGCTGCTGGCCCTGCTGCCCTGGGGCTAAAACCTCGGCTCAGCCGGACCTGGGCTCGGCTCGGCTGGGCTCCTGAGCTCTGCGCTCTGCGTGTTGCAGGCTCCCAGACCGCTGCGCTGGTCCTTCCTGCAGGGCTGCTGGGCTGTCCTCAGCGGGAGGTTAGCTTCTCTGTGTCGTTCTGTGGGTGCTGGGGCTCCAGAAGTTGTTCAGAGTCCCCTTTTACATATTTTGGGGGGAATCTGGGGGCAGAGAGGCTTGGACGAGCTGTTTCTACTCCGCCATCTTGGCTCCGTCCCCCATAAAACATTTTTAATTTGTTTGTTTCTGAGTCCTCATGATATGAGTTCTAGGTCTCACCTATTCTGGGAATTAAATCATATTGATAAGCTTTCCGTTACCCAGGTGGTATTTCTTTAGACACTTTTCCTTCATAATAATCATGTAATTTGAAGTGTTAGTGGTTTCCACTGAACCCTATCATCTTCTTGATCGTGTACATGAGGGACTAGACTATGGCTTTTAGATTTTTTCTTCTCCCACTCTGAGACTGAGTAATATTATTTTCTGGGCAGAATGCAAAATGCAAAAAAAAAAGTTAGACAATCACTTTCCACTCTAGACATTCACTTTTGAAAAAGAATGCAGGAACAAATCCCTTCCTCATCTGTTTAATGGCAAAAGCAGAAACAAATGAACATAAGTCCAAAGGCTGAAAATATCTTTGGAGGGAGCAGGTTTGAATTTCCCATTGTATTTCATGCTATGATTAAGAATCAGGTTCAATCTGAAAGTGTTTTGAAGTTGGGCTTGTTGATATTGTTGCTGCTTCTACTGGCAAATCACTTTTGGTTTCACTTTCCCTTAAAGCTTTGAGATGTCCAAATGCCATGAAATAGACTCCTAGCAATTACCACTGGAGCAGTACTGAAGACTATTAGTTTTAATTAAGTCCTTAGTTCCCAACTGGAAGTAGAAAAGAAAAAAATAGCTAGCTCCAATTATTGTGAAAGAGGAAAGGAGAAACTTGTCAGTCATGGATGGGAAAATTGCTATGCAACTTCTAAGGGATTCCAGAATGAGCCAGCAGACAGGGGACCTGCATTTAGGCCCCAGTTTTGCTACTGGTTAGCTACAAGATCTCAGACAAGCCTCTTTCCATCTCAGCCTCTGTTTCCTCACTTCTAAAATAATGAATTGGAATTCAGTGATCTCTCAGGTCTCTCCCATATCATGTAATCTATGTGGTCAGAATGAACACAATGCAGGCCTAAATCCAGAGTCCTGTGACAGATATTTACTAACTGTGCATCTCTGTACATGTCACTCACCTAACTCTCTTGGCCTCAGTTTCCTCATCTATAAAACCAGAATAAAAATAGAACCATCTCATATGATTGTTGTGAGGATCAAATGAGAGTAGAGTGTTTTCCAAACGTTTATATCCTATGTGAATATGAGCTATTATTATGCCTACCCAGGAATGCCAGAGCAGCTAGATGACACAGTGACTAGAGTGACAGGCTAAAAGTCAGGAATCCTCATCCTTTTATGTTCAAATCCAAATTCAGACATTTACTAGCTGTGTGACCCTAGGCAGTTCACTTCACCACTTTGCCTCAGTTTCCTCATTTGTAAAACAAAAAAGAGAAGGAAATGGCAAACCACTCCAGTATCTCTACCAAGAAAACCCCCAAATGGGGTCACAACAAGTAAGACAAACAACAGAACAAAATATATTATGAAAAAATTTGTATTTATACTGTTCTTTCTAGATGTATAAGATACTTTTTTCACAACATGCCTGTGAAAAAAGTAGATCTAATATTTCTATCACTGTTTTGTAAAACAACAACACTAAAAATAGCTGGTGTGTATACAGGGCTTTCTGGGCACAGTGGATAGTGTTGAACCTGAAGTCAGAAAGACCTGAGTTCAAATTAGGACTTACTAGTTATATAACCTTGGGCAAGTCACTTCATCCTGTTTGCTTCAGTTTCCATTTTGTAAAATGATCTGGATAAGGAAATGGAAAACCGTTCCAATTTCTCTGCCAAGAAAACTCCAAATGGGGTCACGGAGTCAGATAAAACTAAAAAAATAACTAAACAACACCACACAATGCTTTACATATATCATCTTGTATGGTCTTCACAACAACTCTGTGGATATTATTATCCACATTTTAAAGAAGAAAAAGTTTAAACTGGGAGAGATGAGGTGATTTATCCAAGGTCATATAATTAGTAGTGTTGGAGGTAGGATTACTACTTAGGTTCTCTTCACTCTGTTGTGGAAAACTTGAAATTTGGAGAGTCTGTTTGAGTTGCCCAATGTTGTACAGTAGAGAAAGAATTATGGAATAATGGATCTAGAAGGAACCTCAGAGGTATCTAGTCCTATTGCCTTATTATATATTTGAGGAAATCTGGGCTCAGAGAGTTTAAGTAATTTTCCCATGGTCATATACTATGAGACATGGGATTTGAAGCCAAGTCCTTGGACTCCTGAGTCAGCATCCTTAATGAATTGAACCCAGATTTTCTTCTTGAAAACATACTGCTCTTTTCTCCAAATTATCCCTCAACACACACACACACACACACACACACACACACGCACCTGAGAACAGAAGGAAAGCAGTATAAAACTTAAGTATACATGCAGGCACAAATGGTCAGGTTTGATCCTACAGAAAATGGCAAACTCTCTTCCTTATACCTCCTTGATCTTTTCTGCTCCTTTCCCATCAGTTTTGTTGCTCTGTGCATTTGTCCAGGTACTTTAACCACATGGAATTCTGAAAAAAAGGAGCCTTTAATTCTTCCCTAATCAACTCATTCCCCTTCCTGCCCTTTCAGCCAAGGCAAGAGAAGTAGGATTTTTTTAACATCTCAGCGGTATTCATAATGGGATTTTTGAAGCCAAAATGTGTGAATTTACATTTGTTTTTCTATTTTAAAATATATCATACTGTTTTCTCCTCAGCATTCTAGAATGTTGATTTTGCAATGAATTTTAGCTATTTAACATATTTTCCCAAATAACAGGTTACCTGATGAATATGTTGCCCTCCTCAGGTAATTTAATGCCTTAAATCTGATGTATGTCTCCTTAAGGAATGACTTCACTAGTGGGGATTTTAAACATAATGTAAGACAGCAGGAGAATATTTTGTGATGGGGGGGGTGGCTTTCAGCACCTTTCCATTTGTATTGTGTGGGAAACTTATAACTCAGCTTATGAACAAGGCTGTAAATGATATTATTTTGACTTAAATGTAGGCTGTACCCGAATATAGGTTACACCATGAAAATGAATGAGATGTCTTTGAAAGGGAGAAAATGAATATGTGTATACAAAAAAAAAATAAGAATGATTATAGGTTTAGGCATAAGTTTTATACAAGCCACATGAGATTAAAAGTATCCTTCTATTTGTACCAATAAGATATTTATCAAATGGCTGTGATCAACAGTCCCCTGATTTCCTGAGGTATTGTTACAGACATTTCCTGGATTTTAACAGTCACTTTTTGAACTGTCTTATTGGGTGATCCCTAACTGTATTAAAATATTTGTTGGTTGATCATTTGTCAACTATTATTGCCAAGGAATTCATCTGCTGGACAGGAGGTTGTAAAAGATGACCCCAAAGGTCCCTTCCAACTTTGAGATTCTATGATTTCATGATTCATCCCTCTGCTAATACAAGAAAAAGAGTGAAGGGGAATCTGGTCTATCCCGTCCAACTCATGACCTTATATTGCTTGTCAAAACCAACACTTGGGAACACTGGGAAGAGACATTTATGTTTGGCACCCACAGAGTTTTCCTTTCTGTAAGTATTTGTCCTTCCATGCCTCTTTTTTCCTCCCAGCCCAATGGCCCAGCACCTTTTTTCTTATGTTATGATATAAAAGGCATTCATTATTCTAGAACCTGGAACACTGAGCTAGACTTTTGGCTCTTGCATTTATAAGAATACTGAAAAGTTTTCTGGTGTCCAGAAGAGCATGACTAGAATTGTAAGGAGAATCAAAACCAGGCCAGTTCTCGTGTAATTGCTTGTATAGAATATTCAGAGATTAAGGTAGAAGGCTCCAGTGATGTAGGTCTTTTCATTTTCTGTGAAAAGAACTAGGAAATTCAAGACTTTAAAATACGTGTTTTAGGTTATACTAATGCACCATTAAATTTTAGTGTCTAACAAATCAGAATTGAGGAGTTTTCCTAAAAAAAGATTTCCTAAAAACCTTTGCTCTCTCCTCTCAGGCATATACATTGAACCCTGGCCATTAATTTCATGATCATTTAAGACTGGGAAATGTCATAGGATTTTTATAATTATAATAAGATACCATACAGAACAACTTTCTTCAAGTCTTACCTCATCTCTCTCTTTTTAAAAGTCTTTAGAAATGGGGGAGGATGAAATATTTGGTATGAATAGGTGTTCTTTTTAACAAAAGAAAGTGTTCTTGCATGAAGAAGAAAAAAACCCTCAGTAGGGTCTGATCAGAACCTTTATATAGTTGATGGCCTGCCATGGGGAGGAGGGAAGGAAGGCTTATTCTACAAGTTTCCAAGGGCAGAAATGAAAAGGGAAGGAGGAAGGAAATTTATTAAGTACCTACAATGTATCTAGATGTTGTACTAAGCACTTTAAAAATATTATCTCATTTGATGCACATAACAACCCTGTAATTTAGGTGCTGTTTTATCATTCACATTTTAGAGTTGACAAAATTGAGACTAGGACAGTTTAAATGATTTGCTCAAGGTCTCAGAGCTAATAAGTGTTTAGGCTAGATTTGAACTCAAGTCTTCCTGAATCCAGGCCCAAAGCCCTATACATTACACCAGTTAACTGGATTCCATAGCAAAGTTACCTGGGAGGACAAATGTCAGTTCTCTCTTATTTTCTGTCTCTTCCCCCCTCCTTTCTTTCCTTCTTTCTTTCTTTTCTTTCTTCCTCTTTCACTTTCTTTCTTTCTTGTTCTTTTTCTTCTTTTGTCCCCTTATTTCTCCTTCTCCCTTCTATATATGTATTTGCCGACAGATAGATTTTTAGATAAATATAGATAGATAGATAGATAGATAGATAGATAGATAGATAGATAGATAGGTAGATAGGTAGATAGATAGATATTTTAGGCTTCTTAATAACTAAAACTGTTCAGCAATGAATGGACTGTATAGAGGAAATTCCCATCAATGGGAGTATCCAAAAGAGACTCAATAATTTACTTTTACAGTGAGATTGCAGCTTTGGGTGGAAGTTTGAACTGGATAATTTCTTCCTTAGGTAAAATTTTATGGGTTCCTGAAGGTCTCTTAAAGCATTGCTGTCTTGAATAGTGGTGAAATTAATGCTAGAGTAGGAACCCCAGATCAGAGTTTTAGATCTGGTATTTTTGCTAGTAATACCTGGAAGATGTAGGAATCAGAATTACAGAATGTTAGAGCCTAGATATCATAAGTCCAACTATGCCATTTTAATCCTGAGGAGATTCATGCTCAGTGCGAGCAAATGGTTTACATAAAGCCATAACTCAAACAAATAGAGGGACTAGAAGTAGAACCCAGATCTTCTGTCTTGGAGATCAGTATTCTAGTCACCATACCATGCTTCTCCCATAAGCCCTGGGTTTATAGTTGTTTCTCCCACGAGAAATAACTTGTCCTTACTCTTTGGGGTTCCCTTCATCCATAGGCTATGAAATTGAGTCCCTTGTGTGATATATCAGCTGAGGAATATTTGAAGCTATTGATATATAAGCCAGATGGAAGTGGGGCATTAAAGATTCCATTCCTCACCAAAGCCTTAAGACTATTAACAGTGCCAGGCACCTCAGTAATTTACAGGGTGACTGGGGATTTGGGGCTTGTTTCAGCATAAACTGAGCCTCTGAATAATGCAGTACCTGATTGTTCTCTTCTTTTCCTTCCTAGAAATATTGAGATTAAAAACAACGGCCTGGGGGCGGCTAGGTGGCACAGTGAATAGAGTGCTGGCCCTGGAGTCAGAAGGACCTGAGTTCGGAGCCGGCCAAGACACCTAATCCACACAAACAAAAACCTAGCCCTGTAACCTTGGGCAAGTTACTTAACCCCAATTGCCCTAAAGGGGCGGCTAGGTGGCACAGTGAGTAAGAGTGCCGGCTCTCGGAGTTGGGATGACCCGAGATCAGATCCGGCCTCAGAAAATGAGCACCCACGCATAAATAATGACTAGCCATGTAACCTTGAGCAAGTTACTTAACCCCAATTGCTTTAAAAAAAAAAAAAAGACAAAAAACAACGGCCTGCTGCTTAATTGTACCAGCCACCAAAAGCACAGCCATTCTAAGACTGGAAAACCTTGATTGGCAGACTGTTGTAGGTTTTATTGTTATTTTTAAAATATTAGATTCTCTTTCTTCTTCTTGAAAACTAAAAGCAAAAGAAACACACCAGGATACATCAAGACAAAGGTATTAAAGGAGTACCAGTAAATAACAATATAAAAATTATAATCACATAAATGGTGGCCTGTCTTCTTACCAAGATTTGTGTATACACCAAGTTATTTACATATTTTCTACTCCATCTGAACACATGCTTCTTAAGAGCAAGGGCCAGGCCCTGCTTTATCTGGATTTGATTTTTTAAAATTATTATTCATTCATTCATTCATTCATTCATTGGTTTGCTTGTTTATTCCCTCTCTTTGAATCCCTTTTGCTTAGCACAGTGCCTAACATATAGTAAGCTCTTAAGAAATGCCTTTTGACTGACTCACTCATTTACTGGATCATAGAAACAGACCTCTGCCATGTCTCATGTCATACAAAAGATAACTTCTCTGAGCTTCAGTTTCTTCATATATAAAATAAAGATAATAAAGCAGCAAAGTGGCACAATTGAGTGCTAGGCCCAGAGTCAGGAAGATCTGAGTTAAAATCTGGCCTTGGGAATTTACTAGCTGTGTGACACTTTAAACTCTGCTTGCCTCAGTATCCTCCTGTGTAAAATGGGAATAATATCGTCTGCCTCCTAGGGCTATGGATAGGCTTAAATGAGATACTAACGGTAAAAGGCTTAGCCCAGTACCTGGTACATAAAAGGTGCTTTATAAAAATTAATCATTGTTACTATTTTTCTTGTTGTTGCATTTCCCACCTGCCTTATTTAATTGTGAGCAAAGACAACAATTTGTAAAGCTTTTTAAAAGTACTACATCTAATTCAGTTCAACAAACATTTATTAAGTGCCTGTTCTATTCAAGGCACTGTGATTACAAAGAAAGAAACTTAACTGTCACTGTCTTAAAGAAACGTGAATAGAGTAAAAAGAAAATTGTACTATGGTGGGAGCCCTATGTCGTAGCATCATACCAAAATAATCTGCTAAAATTTTGATAAGTTTCTTCCTATTTTAAGTATAACTTATCTTAATGTGCCTTAAATAGTTTAGACAGGTGTTTGGATCAACAGAGGATCAGTTGGATCAACAAATACAGACATTACCAGAATAAAACAGAATTAGTAAGTTTAATGAAAGAGGAATCACTGACATTCTCTAAAAAGCCATTAGCCTGTGTTTTTACACACATTAAAAAAAATTTCTAAATGCGGTTTACATGGAGATATGTTTTCCATGTTCTGTCATGGTGTCAACTTGTTTACTTCATCCTTAGTAGTTATAAAATTATATCATCTTTAATCTATCCAACACAATTTATGGAGTTTAAGTAGAGTTGACAAGGTCTCTGCCTCTGATGTCTAACCCTTAGTGAATAGAAGGATCAGAATTTCAGGACAGCTTCAAAGATAGGGTTATGTATAGTTGGGAGAGAGTCCATCTGTCAAACAATTTCACAAATAATAGAAGATGTCTACAGCATCCCTGAAAAAGCAGTTTTTCAGAGATAGGCACCTCACTGTCACTCAGGGAAACCATCTATTCGAAGCACTCTCAATGTTAGGAAGTTGATCAATGGATAGAATGCCAGACCTGGAGTCAGGAAGACTCATCCTCCTGAGTTCAAATCCAGACTCAGACACTTAAAATGAACTGGAGAAATAAATGACAAACCAGCCTAGTACCTTTGCCAAAAAACCCCCAAATGGGGTGACAAAGAGTTGGACAAGACTGGGATATTCAACATTAACAACAAAATGTTAGGAAATATTTCTTTATGTGGAGTAGCCTTATGGGATTAAAAAACAACAACAACAACATAAGATCATGAATTTAGAGCTAGAAGTCACAATCATAGTAAATAAGCATGTATTAAGTGCCTAACATGTCCCAGGCTCTGTGCTAAGCAAGGGAAACAAATACAGAAAAGAAAGATAGCCTTTGCCTTCAGGTGGCTAGCAATTTAATGGGAAAAGACAACACACAAAGGTAAGCTAAAAATTGGTGAGGGAGAAGGTCCAGGGGAAAGGAGGAAAGTACCTGGTGGGGGGAGCATAGCACAGTGGAGAAGATAAAAAAACTCATATGAGCAAAATGAACATTAGTCATGCAAATTCCTTATTTCACAGATGCATAAACTAGAGATGAAGGATCTATCACTCTGGAACTTCCATCTCACTTGTACTACTTCTGCCCTCAGAGGCCAAACAGAGCAAATATTTCCCATAAGAAATGAACAAATATTTGAATAGTCTCTATTAACCTTCTATTATTAGTAAAATTACTCAATTTCTTCATCTGCCTCTGGTATAATGATTCAAGATAGACAATGATGGTGGCAAAGGAGAAGTCTGCATAAGATATTCTAGACATATTGAGGGTTATCAACTGGGAGGATTATAGAAGCCTTCATGGAAAAAGTGGTGCCTAACAGGAGACTTTGAGGATGAAAAGAGTAAGGCTATTGTGAGGATCAACTGTGATGGCATATATTAAGTACTTTGCAAGCCTTAAAATGCTATGTAAATGTTATCTATTATTGCTGCTACTGTCCAGTACTAGGAAGTTGAAATGGTAGAAAGAGCATTAGTTCTGAAATCAGAGTCCCTGAATTTAAATCCATTTTTTGTCATAATCTGTGGGTGATCTTGCCTAATTCATTTAAACCCTTGAGCCTCAGTTTCTTCATCTGTAAAAAGAAGACATTGGCCTGGATGCCTAAGGTAATGCCTAGCTTTTGATCCTATGATTCTATTATACTTGTACCCCTGAGGTACTTAAAGAATGAAAAAATGCTTTGATTTGGGATAGATCCTATATAAACAATTCATGATAAGGCATATATTGGGTAAAATGCTAGCTCTGTAGTCAGGAAGACCTGAATTCAAATCTTGATTTAGACATTTGCTAGCTAAGTGACCCTAAGGAAGTCACTTGTTGTTCATTCATCCTTTGTTTCGAAGAGCAACAATGACGTTACTAATGACATCTTAAATTGTACATGAAGTGAATTTAAGTGAGGCAGAATCACACAAGGTCTTCAGTCTCATTCTCTCCTCCAGTCCTTGAGGTCTGATGGCAAGATAAATAACAGGAAGTCTAGTAATGACCCAGGATGCACTGGATGACCTTGAGATCTTTGGTGTCTGATCAAGCTCTAAACATTCTATGATGCCTGCTTCAACTGCCTTCATGGCTGTTGGAACAAATTATTCTCTTCAATCCATTTTGCTGAGAGAAATCTTCACTTGCTTGAGGTAAACATATCCTTAAATAACTGATGGGTTTGAGACCTTTTGGTTACCCTCAACCTGATTTAGCCCATCTGCTGAGATGATTTTTACCAGGATGTGATTGTTGTGAATACTACAGGAGCCACAGGTGAGAGTTTGGTCACAGGTAGATGCCAAAGGTAGATGAACGGCCCTGAGAAGGACTCAACAAGCTCCAATACCACGTCCCGTCCCTGAGTACCCCATATACCTCTTGTTGACCAACTCACTTAACATCTCTCTCATATACTAACCTTTCTCTCCTTTGATACTGCAAGTATCCAGGGACAGGCCTTTGTCACCTCATGCCTGGATTATTGTAATACCCTGATGATTGATCTCCTTTCCTCATGTCTTCCTACTCCAGTCAACCCCCATTTAGCTGTTAAATTCATCTTCTTAAAACCAGTTCTGACCATATCACACCCCTCTCTCTTTTGTGCAGTGGCTCCCTATTACCTCCAGGATCAAATACAAAACCAATTGTTTGACTTTTAAATCCCTCCATAACTTACCTCTTCCTACCTTTCCATACTTTTTATACTCTGACCTCTTCCATGTATTCTGTGGTCCAGTGACACTGGCTTCTTTACTATTCCTCACATGACATTCACTCTCCCAACTCAGGGCATTTTCATTGGTTGTCACCTGTACTTGGAAATCCCTCCCTTCCCATTTCTGTTTCCCAACTTCCCTGGTTTTCTTCAAATCTCATCTGGTTTCATCTTCTGAAGGAAGCCTTTCCCAGTCTGTCTTCATCTCAATGTCTTCCCTCTGATATTACCCCAATTTATTCATATACATCTTATTTATACATTGTTTTTGTTTTGTTTTGTTTGTGTTATCTCTTCCATTAGACTATGAGAACCTTGAAAGCAGGGAATATGCTTTGTTTTTCTTTTCTCAAACTCTAAAAACTAATGACCAAAGATGATAGTACACCAACTGTCGACTCTGAACATACCAAAGATTTAATTAAATTATATACCAACAGTTAACTCTAAATAGTAAAATAAAATAAAACCAACAAACTCACAGAAGTTATACACAAAAAAGTCTTTTTATTCAATCGTTGGAGAAAAACTAGATATGTATGCAAGAGTTTCCTCTAGGAGGAGACCCAAAGCACTGAGGCTGAGCCTTGATACATATAGTTGTAGCTAGAAAAAGAGCCAGGCAGTGAGGGGGCTAATAGCCACAATGAAGCAAGTTTGCATAGAGAAAAAAATAGTATGACCAGAATGTTGTTCCTGCAGGTACTTGTCTTAGCTGAAGGACCACCTGGGACTGGTTTTAGCCAATTCTGTGAGTTAACTGCTGCAGAGTTCATCCAGAGGGTAAGTATAAAGAATTGTTGTTATGCCAAGCTCAGGGCACAGCTGGCTTGCTGATGGTGTCTCCTGATAGTAAAAAGAAGGGCATGAAAAGACAGTGGTGGTCTTGGCATGAAGATCCTGACATTTCCTCTTTTGGGGCATTCTGGCCAAGAAAGAATACGCAGGCATAAGCCAAGAGTCCACAAGAGGCCAGTTTGTCCAGGATGGTATAGGATGTCTCCTAATAGTCAAAAGAGAGGAATGAAAAGAAACAGGTAGTCTTGACATTGGGATCCTGTGACACTTTCTATCCCTAGCACTTGGGGCAGTGCCTGGAACACAGAACTTGCTTTATAAATATTTGTTGACTTTACTTGTGATCTAGACTCAGCCTCAGTTTCTATATCTATAAAAAAGGCATAATAATATCACCTACCTCATAGTTATTGTAAAGATTAAGCTGATTAACATATATAAAATGCATTGCAAGCCTTAAAGCACTATATAAATGCTAACTGCTGCTGTGCTGTTATTGTTTTTGTTGTTATGGTTATTCTTGTGTGACCAGGAGAGTGGATTGCTACTTTGGAATCTTATTAGCTTCTGAATATGATTGGGGTAGATAACTATTAAGAATGGTTTATATTTAAGTAAGTTAAGTTTAAGTTCCATTAAGTAATGGAACAAAAGCAAAAATAAACCTGTCCTTGTCCTCAAGTAGCTTATATTCTATGGAAGTGATAAACCGTGTACCAGAGAAGTAGATAGAAAATGTAGACAAGGCAACAGATACTATTTCAAAATGCAGAGATCACTAACTTGGTGGAGGGGATTATTATGAGGGAGCTGAGGCAAGACTAACGGCTGACCTGGATCAGTCCTTCATAGAAATGAGAACAAGTACATTTTACGTTCTTTTCAAAGATATTACAGCTGACAGGAAAATTAACTATTAATTTGGTTAATATAAAATGCAATATTCCCATCTCTGTTATAACAGTAAGAAAGCTGGCCTTCAGCTCTTCTTAAACTGTGAGTTTTGACCCCATATGAGGTCAAGAAAAATTTGGCAACAGTAAAATGTTTCTTAAAGTTCAATGACCAAAAATTAATTAAAAATCAAACAAGTAATAAATCTGAGGTGTTTCTGGCAGTGCTTTCCCATGTTACATCTGACAACTTCACTGCAACCTGGGTTCTGCACACAAAGCATGAGTACTTTGCTCTTCACATGCCCTCAGGCCACTCAACAATGAATACTGCTGAAATGTGACAAAAGAAAGCAGACAGAAGACCTTCTCTAGACATCCCTTGGAATGTCCTCTCCTTCCTGCTCTTCAGTAACTCTCAATTAGGTTGGATTAGGCCCAGGCCCAGGATCTTTAGCTCTGTTAACTTGTAAACAGAGCTAGCTGGATCTGATCACCAGTACCAAATGTCCTTGCCTCTTTCATTAAGGTCTGGGGCAAAGGGGATCATGAAAGGTAAAAATCAGAATAAAGTGGATTTTCTTGCTGGCATGGCCAAGGGCATCTGCAGTCTCATGACTAGGCCTCATTCCTCATATGTGCCCCCCACACCTCATTTTTTCTTTCCTTTCAAAAATATAAAAACTTTTCTGTAAGTTTTGTTGGTGGATATCCATGTACTCAGATGAGGCTTGACCCTTTTTTCTCAATTAAAAATGCCATTTTTGTCCACTTGTAAGGGTTATGGGATTTAAAGATCTTCCATGCCCCATTGGACTTGCTGACATAGCAGGAAGGGGAGGGGCAAGAGGAAGCAGAAGAAGAGTTAGAGTTCGTGTGGGGACTGGCGGTGGCCGCGGCAGCAGCAGCAGCAGCAGCAGCAGCAGCAGCAGCAGCAGTAGCAGCCAAGATAGAGGTGGAGGCACAAACTCCTTTTTGAGCCAGCCGCAATTTCTGCTAAGGACTCTTGTTGGGGACTGCCAGGGAACAGAACTGCGGGGGGGCCGGAGCTGTTGTGAGCACGCTTCCTGGACGCTGAGCAGTTGCTGTGAGTGGGGAGAGAAGTACCTTTGCCTGAGGTAGCCTGTTCTGTTTTGAAGGCTTAAGAATGTGGTTAGTTACTACATTAACTACTTGTGCCAATTTCATAACTACCCTGATGGCTTTGACTTTCTGGTTTTGGGACTCGGTTATTTGGTATTTTAATAAATTCTCTGGCTTTATCCCCCATATAGAGAGACTGATATATTTTGTGATTAATAACCACATAAGCCTATTTATAATTGCTATAGGCATAGTGAATATTGCATTGTTAATACACCACTTATGAGTTGGATTCATTTCAGGACTAACACAGCAGATAAAAATTCTGAATGGTGCCAGGATGTTATCTAAAGCCATTCCAGAAGGGCACTAACTTTTACCCAAGATAGTCAACCAGGAAGATAGGGACAAGATTCTACCTTAGACTACTCTAATGGATCTCACAGTGATTACCAAAACAATCTGATCTCAGACATCAGAGTGTGTGTGTGTCCAAAGGCCTAAAATAACAATGAGATAATTATGGCCTATGTATAGGGCTGTCCAGTTGTCCAGAGGACTGAGCTCTGTGATTTTCTAAACTTCCTCACAATCATAATCTGATAATTTAATTATCTCTTGGAATTTGAATTATGCCTTGATGTTCTCTGTACTTAAGGCCAAAGAATCCCAACTCATCCTTTTATCATAAATCCCATTATCTTGTCCTTTAATTTTTCTGCTACTCTGACTTTTAATGATTCATTCAGTCATAATTTCTGAGTCTGAAACATTACATCTATTTATTTTTGGGGAAAAAAGGCATAACTAAATGAACAACAGGAAAATGAGCAAAAGTAATGTCCACATTTTTAAAACATGCCATTTGTTCTTGAATCATCTGTCCCTTTTTAATCAGAAGCTGATGATGCACAAAAGCAATCAACAGATCAGAAAAAAATAGACACTTGGTAAGATTGAGAAAATAAATGTACAGCTACCCAATGATGCATTTCCTTAATGTTAATTATATCCATTTCATAAGCCTTAAAATCATTCATAAATACTTGATTTGATGGGTCTTCTACTTATTTCTCTTTTTATGATGGCATTCTTATAGGAACTAATTCTGCCCATCTCCATGTTGTTAAATTGCCTCTTGGAACATCATTTTTCAACCAAAGTCACTGCTGTCATATAATAGTAATACTTCAGTGCTTGCATTTTATGCTTAATACCTTGTAGATTGTCTTGTAGTTTTATTCAATGTAATAATATAATTTATTGCTCTGAGACTACTTGCTAATGCCTGTGTAATAAGATGTACTCAAGCGTTTAATATATGTGTGTGTATATGAAATTTGGATTTGCTTCAGCATAGTTCTGTATAACATACAATCAAAACTGTGAATACACAAATAATTTTTTGTCTGTATTGCACTTCTTGATTTCATTGGTATAGGCAATTCACATTGAAGAAAATCCCTTTCCCAATGCAGATTGTCATCTCCTGCTGTTTACTAGTTTCAGAGAGTTCCTGGAGGTACTGAGAGATAAAGTTTCTTGCTAAGAGGCACACAGGTCCAGTGTATGTCAAATGAGGGACATTCATGTACCAAATGAGAATGTGAGGGTTTAGGAATGCTGCTCTTATATTAGTTCATCAGATGTTTACCTTATTTCGGTTCTTGGTGTCCTTGATTGTGGAGACAGATAAAACTCCTTCATCTCTTGTGGATATTTACTATTTTGAAGAAGTTTGAGAGCTTGTGAGGATTGGAGAAAATTGATAGCCCTCTATGTTGGCTATACAACTCAGAAGTCCTGTAAGCTATCATTTTTTTATTAAATATCAAATTTTCATTATTTCCCAAGGAAACATTATCAAACATTTTCCAACATTTTATTCTTATAAATTACTCTCTTCCTCATGGGGATTTTTATAGTGCTGTGTTTTTACTGCTAAGCTTTTCATAATGAGTTACTATTTTTATTCCAGCTTCAATGCATTATATAGCAGCTATTAATGAGCATTCATATGCTAATTTTAATACAACATTCCCAATTCCATTCAAAAGCTTTCTTATGTGGGGGACAATTTGGAATTATGGAAAGTTGCTGAAGAGCAATGGAAATATTTTTACACAAATATAATCAATCAAAATTATTCTAGAGAAAGCTCTTCTACGAAGTCACCTTTGTTAAAAGGCTTACCAAATCTATGGCAAATGAGGAAGAGGACAAGCACATTTATCCATCTTTCAAGGTTCAATTTCAATACCAGCCTCTCCATTGAAGAGTTCTTCAATAGGGTTGGTTGATTTCATTCAATAAGCATTCATTTGTGCGAAGTTCTGTCTTGTGGGGAGAGTGGAATAAAAAAAAGCCACTTAAAATTCATTACTTGACCTCTAGGAACTTACAGTCAGAAGTGACCCCTTTCTCCTGAACTTTTCACAGTACTTTTATGTTCTACTTTGTATTCTATTTATTTGCACATGTGTCTTGTTCTCTATTAGTAGTTTAAAAGCTACTGAATAGACTAGACTCTATATGATTTATCTCTATATCCATCATGCTCTCTACCAAAGTCCTTCTCTGGTGCTTCATTGTAATATGAGAATGGTCTTGGGTTCTTAAAAGCTATGCCAGAAGTGCAGAAATTATATATGGTACTATCAAGTTGAAATCACTTGAAGTATGACCCTATAAAGAATGTCTGATACCAGAACAATGTTTCAAGGTAGGGGAGGGACACCCTCAAAATGTTTGACTCTAATGATGAATTCTTGGGCCATACCAACCTATCAACAAAAAATATAAGTGCCCATTTTCAATTAATGCTCTATTACAGTATATATAATGTATGTATTATATTCCAGAAGATACAAAATGAGATAGTCACTGCCCTCAGGGAACTTATTTTCTATTAGAAGGAAGTTTGAAGAGAAGTATATTCAAATTATATACAAAATAAAATCAGAGTAATTGGAAGGGGTAATAACAACTGAAAGAAACCAGGGAAGACTTCTTAAAGTTATTAGTCATAACATTTAAACCAATCTGAAAGAGAAGTAAGAAATCTGAGGAGGCAGAGGTTTCCAGGTATGGGGACCAGGATATGCAAAGGCATAGAGGCAGGAGATGGAATGTCATAAATGGAAAATGTTTCAAGGACCTGGAATTTTGTTGGTTTGAGAACTCCCTCCAGCTATGTAGAATTCAGCCCATCTATCTTTTGTTGTTTTTGAAGTTCAGAGTACTTATGATCAGACAGCTAATAGATACCAGAAATGAATTTTGAACCTGGTATTCCTGACTCCGAGTACAACACTCTGTCCACTGCCTCTACTGAAAGAGATGACAATGTAAAGTAGCCCTTAGTGATGTGGTAAAACACCACTCAGAAAATGCAAACAGAAAGTCCTATTAGTCATAACATTTCCTCTTCTTTTTCCTCAAGATAGCACCACAAATATTTGAAAATAACTGATTTCCTTATATCTTCTTTCTTTCAAGCTAAGCTGCCCAGTTCTTTTTAACCTCTCCTCATATAGCCTAGCATTAGAGCTCTTCTTCATCCTCCCATCCTCTGGACACTGTCCAGTTTATTAATGCTTTTCCTAATATGGGCCATCCAGAACTGAAAACAGGTCAGGAAGGAGGTTTAACCTATATGGAGGTACTTGATCTACCACCTCTTCATTCCTAGATACCATGTATCTCATTGTAATCAGATTCTTTTTCTTTGTTGGGTTACTATGTCACATTCTTGCCTCCTATGGGGCTTGTGATCCCCTAGTCTACCTCCTAAATCCTTTTTTCTTTCTTTGTTCTTTCCTTCCTTCCCTCTTTCCTTCCTCCTCCTCCTCCTCCTCCTCCTCTTCCTTCTTCTTCTTCTTCTTCTTCTTCTTCTTCTTCTTCTTCTTCTTCTTCTTCTTCTTCTTCTTCTTCTTCTTCTCTCTCTCTCTCTCTCTCTCTCTCTCTCTCTCTCTCTCTCTCTCTCTCTCTCAAACAAATGATCCAATAACCTCAGAGTCCTAGTAGTAAGTATTAGAAAAGAACCACCATTCCCAAGCATCCCTCATTTTTAATGACCTGGTAGCTAGTCATGCTTCCCCATTTTGTACTTTTAAAGTTGATATTTTATGCCCAACTGTTACACTTTATATCAGTCTCTATTCAATTTCTTTTACTATAAGTAGCCAAAAATACATCCTGTTAAAATATTTTTATATCCTGACTCTGTCATTCAGTATGGTAGCTATCCTCTGTAGTTTTGAATCATCAAAACAAGAATGTGACAAGGATGTCACCCCTGTCTTCATCTAAGTCATTGATAAAAGCATTTTTAAAGCATTGATCAAACAGAGCACTCTGGGGTACTCAATTTGGCAAACTTCTTGATTGACACTGAATCATTAATAACTGTACTCTGGATCAAACCATTCAATCAGGTCTGAATTCAGATTTCAAAGTCATGAATTTAGATGTCATGTAAAGATAAGCATCCTAAAATTAGGGCAATTCAAAGAAGAAGGGGCTAACTTATGAGGTTAATCCTGCATTACTTAAGGTCTTCAAGAGAAGACTGTATGACCATTTGTCAATTATGTTATAGAGGGCACTCTGTGATTAACTCACTCACACTGGAGGCTGCTTGTTCCACTTTTTTTTTTCTTTTTTTACAGCTCTGATTGTTGGAAACCTACATCTGATTCTTTGCAACTTCCACTCATCCTAGCTGATTGCTGCTAGGTTTGCCCTCCATGACTAAACAGAACAAAATTAATTCATCCTTCACATTAAAGCCTTTGAAATGCTTGAATACGTTGATACCCCAGCAACAAGCATTTTCTTCTCCTCAGTATACCCCCCAAATTATTTCAATAGATATTCATGGCATAATCCACACAGTGTAGTATACCATGAACTTGGGGACATAAAGACCTGATTTCTTATCCTACCTTAGACACTGATTAGCTCTGTAACCCTGGGTAAGTCATACAACCTCTCTAGACATTAGTTTCCTCATTTGTGAAATGAGGAGTTTAGACTTGGTGGTCTCAAAGGTTTCTTCTAGCTCCAAATCTTATCAGCCTATGCTCCACCCTTGTTGCCACTTTCTGACTATTTCCCAAAATTCATTTTGGTCATTCATCATCATCATTATTTCCTATAGATGTGTTTTAATTTGTTAATCATCCAGAGGTCAAAGAATCTTCTCTTTATAGGCTTTACTGCATCAGACCCAGGATAAATAAAATGGCATTTCCAACATTAAATAACAAGTTAATCAAAGGCATTATTAGAACCATTGTCTCATAAGATCTGAGTCAGTGTTCTTTCTATCAAATTGCAAAAATCCTTGCCACTCAGTGAAGTGGTAACAGAGCATCATAGAGCCTGAAAGTTCATCTAAACCTATTCACCAGTACAGTGGGCAAAGTGTTAAAGCTGGGGTCTGAAGGCTTAGGTTTGAATCCTGATTATGCTACTCAGTGCCTGTGTGCCGTCAGCAAAATCACATTAGCTCTCTTGGCTTCAGTATGCTGAGGCTCATATGCAGAATGAGGGGGTTGTATTAGATGACCTCTGATCTACCTTGCAGATATTTATCTATATACCTGAAATTCATGCCAGAACAAGAATGTTCTCTATACCATATGGGAAAAGGCATGAATGGACCTTGGTATAAAGATCTCTTCCAAAGAGGACCTCACTGCTAACTTAGGCAACCCATTCCATTTCTACAGAGCTCCAATTATTAAAAAACTTTTCCATACATCAAACTTAAATTTACTTCTTTGTACCTTTTACCCTTTGCTCCCCATTCTGCCCTCCAGGGCCAAGCAAACCAAATACAGTCCATTTTCCAAATGATGTCACTGGAAACTTCAGGTAGAAGCTGGATAAATACTTTGGGGGATTATTGTCAAGAGGATTTTTATTTGAGTAGATATTGATCTAAGTGGTCTCTGGTGACCTTTCTAGCTCTGCGGTTCTGCATTTCTAAGGTTTATCCTATAGGAGAGATAAACCATTTTGATAAACAGACATTTTGTGTGGGCTTTCCAAGGGCATAGCATGTTTTTTATATAAGTTATGGAGACAATTTCATTTTACTGATAAAAGTTCTTTTTTTATCCCTTCCTTCCCACTTTTCTTAACTAGCTAGTTATTTAGCTTATTACTTATGATGATATAGATAAAACACCAAAATCTACCAAAAACCAGGGCTCCTGGTAAGGTAGAGGGGGCTTGGAACAGCAGAGCAGGTAAATGAATTTGACCCCTAAACAAACATCTAGACTAATATCAAATTGGGCTGAAGGATTTATGGCATGAGTTGTCATATTTGGGATACCATAAGGAAACTTAATTTTCCCAATCTTAAGAAGATTAGGATCTGAACAAGGTATAGAGGACCATAGTAGATAACTTAGTGGTGGAGGTAATCTGGAATGTGACCAGGTAGTTTACTTGTATTACTTTTTAACTTTTATTACTTAATTTAAAATTTTCCTTTATTTATATACTTTATGCTTTATTAAAATACTTTATTTAAAATTACTTTATTGCTTTTATTATATACTCCCAGAAAAAAATGAAAGGTCAATCACATAGCAAGATTAAAAGACAAGGGAAGCTATTCTATTGGTAAGAGATGTAGAGGAATTCCTCCGGGGTACTGAGTGAACCTTTGTGTGGAGGTCACCTCCAGGTGCTGTAGAGGATGTGAATAAGAGTAAAGCAGCAAGGTCAGATGTGAATTGTTGAAGGGAACATAGACACCGCTGATTCTTTGGTGTCATTGAGTATCAAGTATGATACTTCAAGGGTTTGTGATTTCATCAGGGAAAGCATTGACACAACTAGCACCCCCTCCCTTTCTTTAAAGATGGTCATTGATAGTTGTTTCAGTTGACATATCCACCACCCTGCAACAAAACTGGAGATGTGGCTCCCTGAACAATGTGAAATTGGTCCTTGGACCAAAATCCTTCCATCTTGATAGATTCTGGAGAGCTTGTATTTCTCTGGTTTAGCTTTTGAAAATCAAAAGTCAGCTCTGTGCCATGAAAAGTGGTCAGAAGAGGACCTCAAACTCCAGAAAACCTAGGAAGTTTGTGATAGACAGCAGAAGATTTAAAAGGCACAAATATCACAAATGGATGTTTACCTGTGGTAGAAGAGAAAAAGAGGAAAAAGTAATTAGTAAGTTATGTGACAAATGTCTGAGCCCGGGAATCCAAGATTCAAGGTCAAGAGACTCTGCCTAGAGCTGCCAGTTCAATGATGAATATAAGCTTAGACATTAATGAAAGGGAAAAAACAAAACAAAACAAAAGTAAAAGCCTACAAGATTAGCTTCAAGGAGGAACAGAATTTTTATGTGTGTATATATTAATATATGTATGTGTGTGTGTATATATGTATAATTTTTCCAATTATATGTAAAAAAATTTTTCCTTTTTTTAAAAAAGTTGAGTTTCAAATTCTTCAACTTCCTCCCTCCCTCCCTCCCCTCATCCTTCCTTAAGCTAATCAAGCAACTTGATATAGGTTATACATGTGGAGTCATGCAAAATATATTTCCATATAAGTCATGTTGTGTAAGAAAACACAGACCAAAATAAAGTTAAAAAAAAAAACAACTTCTTCAATCTGCATTCACATTCCATCAATTCTTCTTCTTCTTCTTCTTCTTCTTCTTCTTCTTCTTCTTCTTCTTCTTCTTCTTCTTCTTCTTCTTCTTCTTCTTCTTCTTCTTCTTCTTTTTTGCTTTTTTGGAGGGCAATTGGGTTCGGAGGGCAATTGCCCAAGGTCACATGGCTAAGTTTTTGTTTTGTGTTAAGTGTCTGAGGCCAGATCTGAACTCAGGTACTTCTTACTCCAGGGCTGAAGCTCTACTCACTGTGCCACCTAGTTTCCCCGACATTCCATCAATTTTTTCTGTGGAGGTAGATACCATTTTTCATCATAAGTCCTTTGGAAGTGTCTTATATCATTGTATGGCTGAAAAGAGATGCCATTCATGTTTGATTGCCATTTCTTTTCCTAATTTTTCCTCTACCTTTCTTATTTAAATTTTGTTTTTTGTTTTGTTTTGTTTTATTTTTTGCTTTTTGGAAGGCAATTGGGGTTACGTAACTTGCCCATGGTCACACAGCTAGGTTTTTTTGTTTGTGTGTGTTAAGTGTCTGAGGCCGGATCCGAACTCAGGTCCTTCTGACTCCAGGGCCAGCACTCTACTCACTTCGCCACCTAGCTGCCCCTTTTTTTTGTTTTGTTTTGTTTTTTTTTTCTTATTTAATTTTTAAAATCGTTTCTGTGCTCTTCTAGGAATTCTTTTGGGGTTGGAGACCAATTAACTCTTTTCTTTGAGGCTTTGTATATATGTGTGTTTGTGTGCATATGTATGTATATATGCACATATGTATATATATATATATATACATATATATTTGTATGTGTATACATACAGGTATACATTGTTGTATTCTGAGTTTGTATTTTAATCTTCCCTGCCACCATAATAACTTTCTATGGCCAGGCTCTTTTGCTGTTGTTGCTGTTTGCTCATTTTTCCAACTATTTATAAACTTCATATTAAAATAGATCTCTGCTTCTGAGGTCACAGTAACAAACTTCAGAATTTTTGTGCTAGTGTTTTCAGAGCTAGTTCTGTGGAGTCTGTAGTTTTCAGTTCTTCCAAGGTGGTATGATCTAAGGAGAAGTTTGGTCACTGTTCTCCTGATCTGTGCACTGGTCTATGAGTGACAACATACACTCTTTTCTGTCCTGAAACTGTGCTTAGGATCCTCAGAAGAGTTGAATTTCAATAATGACTTATTTAGGAAAAAAGGATTCTAATTATAGAGTTAGTTGAGACCACAGAGGCCATTTAATCCAATTCTCTCATTGCAACAGATACCTACAGGTACCATGACTTGTCCAAGGTCACAAAGGTAGCCAATATCAGAAGTAGAATTTGAATTTAGGTTCTCCAACACCAGAATAAATACTCATTCCACTGCATGGCTACATTCAATCATTAATGATATTTAATTTGCCTGAATTACTTGGCATATAATCCCCTTCTTTGTTGGAATGTTTTCATCTTCTCCTTAATCCATTGTCTTGATCTTCTTTGATAGCTAATAGTCTTTTACACTTTCTTTTGTACAAAATCCAGAATCTTACAAAATATGTACTGCCTCCCTGTACCCATCCATGTGAAATCTTTGAAAGCAAATAGATGGATTATTTTCCAAACTGAGCAAAAGTAGAGAAATATTCATACAACATTTTGAGGAATTGCAGAAGCACCAGAGGGAATTCAGTAACAACAACTGGTATAATTGAATTTTTTAAAACGTTGAAACAAAAAAAGTCTTGTCCATTTCTAGAATATGACAACCCTGTCATCCAAAGTAGCAAAGGCAAGCCCATAATAAATAATGTAATTTATTGTGAATTTTACTACAGTAATAAAGAGCATTACTGTGACATTTATAAAAACCTCCTCCATTACCTGGAGAAAAAAAGAGGAAATGTCAGGGGCTTTGTTTGGTTTAGAAAATCATCCACATAAGCAGGTCATCAGAGGGGAAGAGTAATTGAGTTAACCACACCCTGTACTGCTTCAAGCTGTAATCTTGGACTGAGATGACCTGGGGGCCTAAGGATTTTCCCATCAGTTGTGATGAAAGAATTCTCTCATTTGACTGATTTAGAATCAAAGGACTAATGGAAAAGGAAAGTTGGGAGATTCACATTTGCAGATTTGAACTGTACAGTGACTTTTAGGATGATTATAAAAATGGCAAAGAAATAGAGAGGGCATCCTACTACACATAAACAGCAGATACTGCTATCAGAGAGCAGTGTGAAGATGGATGTGATATTGAAAAATAACAGAATTTTATTTTTTTTCTGAATTTTGAATCAATGAGATAGGTAGAATCTATCACAGATTGGAAGCAGAAGCAATTTCAAATGTTATATAGTCTAGTCCTTCCATTTTACAAATGAGGGAAGGAAGGAAGGAAAGAATGAGATGAGGAGCAAAGAGAATAGAAGGAGGAAGAGAATGAGGGGAGGGAAGGAAGTAAAGAAGGAGAGAGGGAAAGAAGGAAGGAAGGAGGGAAGATAAGTAGATGGATGGATGGAAGCAAAGGGGAAATGGAAAAAAGGAAAGAGTGAAGGAAGGAGAAGGGGGAGGGAAGGATGAAGGAAGGAAGGAGAAAAATCTACTATGTGCCAGGCATCATGCTAAGTGCTTTATACATGTTAGTCTAAGCGGGCTAAGTCATTCTCCCAAAGTTATATGTGTGTTAAACATTAAAGACAGAACTTGAATTCAAGTATCTTATTCCAGAACCAGTGCACTTTCTACTATACCACACTTCCACAAACAGATATTTAGTGGTTCATCTCGGATTTGCACCCAGGTCTTCTGATTCACACCACTACCAACAAGGTTTTATAGGGAAGCTAGGTGGTTCAGTGCCAGGACTGGAGTTACAAAGACCTGAGACCAAATCTGGCCTCAGACGAGTGTGTGATCCTGGGCAAGTCCATTCACCACTCCAGTAGCTTTGCCAAGAAAACCCCAAATGGTGTCACAAAGAGTCAGACATACCTGAGACAGCTGAACCACAACAGCAACTTCTGGTTCTAGAACCAGCATTTCTAGAATCTTAGATCTACTGGAAGGAAGGAAGGACTAAGGCAACTTGTCAAAGCACCTTATTTTACAGAGGAGGAAATTGAGGCCCAGTGATGTTAAATGATTTGTCCAATGTCACACAGGTAGTAAATGATAGAACTGTGATTTTAATGCAGGTTCAATCACTCATTTAACTACTTAACTAGTTTAACTGCTATTATTATTCCCATTTGACAAATAGAGAAGTTGAGGTAGGCAGAGATAAGTAGTTCTCCCAGGGTAACACAGCTGGTCCAAGGCCTAATTTTAATTTTAATTTTTTTATTTTAAATTTCTAATTTTAATTTTAATTTAATTTTAATTCTAACTTTGAGTCCAAAGTTCCATCTACTGAACTCCATAGTTATTTCAACTAGCCTGAGTTCATCACGTGATCCTTACTTATGTTATGCATTTGCCAAAGTTATGCCTTTTAGGTACTGGGCTATGGAAGAAAGATGAATAGATCAGGAAATCAACGCCTGAGTTTAAAACTCTAGTTCTGGCCCTTACTGCTCATATTACATTTGATGAGTTATTTATCCCCTTTCTGACCCTCATTTTCCAAACCTATAAAATTAGGAAGTTCAACTCACTGATATCCTAGATCCCTCCCATCCCTAGATCTGTAAGCCTATGATCTCAGGCCTAATAATAACATCTAGCATTTAAATAGTGCATTAAGGTTTGCAGAGCACTTTATAAATATTATCTAATGTTTTCTCTACAACAATCCTGGAACGGAGGTGCTATCATTATCCCAAGAAAAAATTGAAACAGATTGAGGATGAGTAACTAGCCCAGGGCTAGTAGATGAATTAGTAGCTGCTAACAGAATGAGTACTTACTAGTAGAACTAGTAAATTAATTTGAGCTCAGTTCTTTCTGACCCCAGGTATAGGGTTTTATCCACTGTGCCACCTAGCTTTTTGTTGTTGTTAGTCATTCGGTCATGTTAGACTCTGTTTATTGGCAAAGATAATCAAGTGGTTTGCTATTTCCTTCTCTAGTGGACACCTAGCAACCTCGGACCTAAAATGCAGTCTTTCCTCATTCTCTGTTGGTTAAAAATCTCTTCTTTAAAAGTCCAGTTCAAATGCTATCTTTCAGAAACACTTCCCTGATTCTCTTCCATGGCACCCAGATGATAAACATATGACTTCCTCAAATTTTTGATAGCCTAGACCTCTCTTTTCTCCATCTTACATTCTATTTTTTTTTTGCTTTTCTGCATACATGTCTTATCCATATATTAGGTTATAAGCTCCTAGTGATTCAGAGCTGTTTTTTTTTCTTTTAATTTCCGTATTCCCTGTCCCTAATAAGATTATCTGCATGTAGTAAGCTTTTAATAAATGTTTACAAAATTTAATTACCTTTGAAAGCCAGGGAGACAGACTGGTAAGTTAATGGGATCATAAGGTTCATTCTAAGGCATTCCCTGAGTATGAATTTTTTCACCCAAGGAACATTAAATTCCATTGTATGAAGAATACCTTTATAACACTGGTCCATTAAATAGTTCCCTAAAGGTCTGGAAGAGTGAAAAGAGACAACTTAAAGTGCTGAATTAAACCCCAGAGAGAGAGACCAGAACTGGGAGACCTTATTAAGAGGGCAATGAGAAATAAATCCAGAGAAGGAAAGAGCAAGGCAGAAGGAAGGGGTTACTAGGGAGACTGAAGAAAGACTATGGAATAGACAATTTGTTGGACAGATAAATGCTAGGCCAGAAAATCAGAGAATACCAGAGGATGTGACAGAGTTGGCTCTAACAGACTCCTGAGAGTCAACTTTTAAATTCTCGTTGTTAGCACTTACACCTCAAAACAGGCAAATGCTACCTATTAGAAATTGATTTATTGTTCTGTTGATTGTCTAGACTTAAGAAAGTAATGAAGACAGTTTTAGCAATACAGATTAAACTTTGAAATGGGTTGAGCACATTTTTGGTGAGCAAGCTAGTTTTTAACATTTCCCAGCACATTACTGATTAATTTGTCCCCACTTCCCATTCCAAGAGATCTTTTGATGGAGGTAGGGACTTAGGGGAAAATTGTGATAGAGAACCTGACAGGGAGAGAACCACAGGACCTGAGAGTTCACGAGTAAATCACTAAATTACTTGTAATCACTAGTAAACTGTAACTTCAGCAGAAATGAAGAAATTCAGCACTGTCACATAATGAATTAATGAAAATGTTACTTGCTAGGTGCTTCCTGTGTCTGAAACATTCTCCCAAGTACAGAAGATATAAATAGAAATTTAGAGATAGTTGCTGGACTCAAGCAGTTCACCCTCTAATTGAGGGAAACATAACTATCATAAAAGGAAGCTAATGGAATGGCTCAGTAATATAAGTGCCATCCAACAGATGGGATGTGATAGTTGCCTTCATGTATTTGAAATGCTAACACCCAGAGGAAAGATTAAATTTGTGCCGTTTAACTCCAGGGTGTAGAAAGAAGATGATCTGTAGAGGATGCAAAAGGCTTATCAAAAAAAGAAACTTCCAAACAGATACAGAGAGTGGAATGGGATGTCTTTGGAGTCAATAGGGTTTCACACATTGGAGTTTTTCAAGATGACCACATGTTGGGAATGATATAGAGAAAAATATTTTTCAGTTATGCACTAGAATACATGTTCTTTAGGGTCCTTTCCCATTGTGAAATTCTAGGGTTCTTTGAATTCCTTCAACTAATTCTTTACCATCCTGGTTCCCCTTCAATTGCTATGCTTCAACTGGTCAATATCCTCCAAAAAATGTGACACCTATAACTAAGTTAAATACTCCCGATGTATTTAGAACATGTCAGATTATGATAGGGCCATCATCTTACCTAACCCCATTTTGGATGATATGTTTCATATTAATTCAGCCTATACTAACAATAGCTATTTTTAGGTCATGCTGTTGACTCACATTGAGTTTTGTGGTCAGCTAATACTCCTGAACATTCTCTCAAGAATTGCCAGCTAACCATACCATCCTCATCCCATATATTGTTGCTGCTCAGTAGTTTTTCGTTTGTGTCTGATTCTTCATGATTCTATTTGGGTTTTCTTGGAAAAGATATTGTAGTGGTTCAAAATTTCTTTCTCCAGCTCATTTTACAGATGAGGAAACTGAGGCAAACAGGGTTAAGTGACTTGTCCATGATCACACAGCTAGTAAGTATCTGAGGCCAGATTTAAATTCAGAAAGAGTCTTCCTGACTCCAAGACTGGCACTCTATCCACTGTGCCACGTAGCTGCCCCACAACATATAGTAGTGGTTTTTTTAGGTGAAAAATTTGAGGTTATTCTTATTAAAGTTAAACCTCTTAGATTCTTTCCACTGTTAGACTTTATCAACATCTTTTTAATCAGTCAACAAGTATTTATTAAGCACCTATGTGTGAAACACTGTACGAAATGTTGGGACACAAAGAAAGCAAAAAACTTATATTCTCATCCTCAAGGAGCTTAAATTCTAATGGACGATACTATATGTGAGATATTATGTACATACAGGGTACAACAAAAATGGAAAATAACCTTAGAGGCAAAGGCACTAATAACTGGAGCAGTTACTATAAAATAGGGTATGGGAAGGGCCTTCTGCACACATTAGAAGTTTTTATTTTAATTTATTTTCTTCTGAACTTGAGAAATAAAACAATCATTTCCTTAACATAGTAGAATGGGGGAAAATAAAAGATTGTACATGAAACTGAAAAAAAATCTGTTATGTACAACTTGGTATTCATTTTAAACCTATAAAAAAGTTATTGTGTAATTTTCTTTGTTTTTTTTTACTTCCATCTGTATCCTTCCACCCTAGAGATGACTACCATTAGGCACAAATGTGTGGGTATTATATGTATATATATATATATATGTATATATATATACACACACACATATATGTATATGTATATATGTATATATACACACATATATTTATGTGTATATACACATATATATGCATCTATACATATATGTATAGATGCATGTATGTATGTATGTATACATATATGTGTGTGTGAACATATATGTAAAACAGTTTTACATGCTTCTATTTATCACTTCTTTCTCTGGATGCAGATAGTATTTTCATAGTTTCTTTGTGTTCAATTTGGGTATTTCTAATAGCCAAAATGGCTTACTTAAAGTTGTTCTTAAAAGAATATTGATGTTACTGTATAAAGTATTCTCTTGGTTCTTCCCATTTCACTCTTCATTGTTTCATGCAAGTTTAACCATGATTTTCTAAGATCATTGAACTTATTCTTTTCTTTTAATTCATTAATTAATTTTAATTTTCAGCATTCACTTTTATAAAATTTTTAATTCTAAATTTTTCTCCCTTCATCTCCTCCCCCCCTCTCCAAGATGGTATGCAATCTGATATAGTCTATATATGTACAA
This sequence comes from Gymnobelideus leadbeateri, assembly GCA_011680675.1. Lineage (NCBI taxonomy): Eukaryota > Metazoa > Chordata > Mammalia > Diprotodontia > Petauridae > Gymnobelideus > Gymnobelideus leadbeateri. The sequence goes on from WOXC01008526.1 coordinate 172,718, forward strand.
TCCTATTAAACATATTTTATATTAGTCATATTATGAAAGAAGAATCAAACAAAAGGTAAAAACACCAAGATCATCATTTCTTTTTTTTTGGAGGGCAATTGGGGTTAAGTAATTTGCCCAAGGTCACACAGCTAGGTTTTTGTTTGTGTGTGTGTTAAGTGTCTGAGGCCGGATCCGAACTCAGGTCCTTCTGACTCCAGGGCTGGCGCTCTACTCACTGCGCCACCTAGCCATCCCCAAGATCATCATTTCTTGTAGCACACTAGACTTTAAAATTTTAACTGTGTCTTGACAGAAGTAAAGGCCATGAAAAGGAATAAATTAAGATGGAGGACATTCTAAGCATAAAGGAAGAGACAGCATAAAGGTCTGGAGTCAAGGGAGAAACTATCATGTGTGAGGAGTTGCAAGAAGGCCATCATAGCTTGATCAAAGAGTACATCCTGGCAAGAAACTATAAGGAGACTGGGAAGAAAGGAAGGAAGCAGGTTGTGAAAGGCTTCAAATTCCCAACAGAGGTGGGTAATGGGCTTCATCATTGGGCCTCTGTGATCATGATTCATCATTATATTTATCCAAGTTCATAAGTCATTCAAGGTTATTATTTTTCAAGTCTTATTATTATATAAATTGTTATGTATTATATATTAGTATATAATATACATTATATAAATTATTTCGTAAATTGTTCTTATATAATTATATTCAACCTCTTCAGCAATAGTTCATACAAATCTTCCCAGATTTTTTTTTCTGGAACAGTCCCTTTCATCATATCTTATGGCACAATAGTATTCTATTGTTTTACTACATCATAAATTGTTCAACCACTCCCAAATGGATGGGAGCCTCCTATTTTTACAGTTCTTTGTGACCACAAAAGAGTTTCTGTAAATATTTTGTGCAAATGGCATCTTTTCTGATTTCTTTTTTTAATATAGGCCTCATAATAGTTATTTGTTTTCCTTTAGCTCAAAGAGAAACAAAATGATATCCATCACTATGTTGGAGTCAAGATATAGTGTATCTGACAGTGGCTGAAGAAGTGAATACAAGCTCAGAAGACTCTGCCACAGATTAGGTACAAATAGTCCATATTAACATTTGGAGTGGAGATGTCTCTAAATGTGTGCTTCTCGTGTTTCTTTTGAGCTACTGCGATTCTGATTTATTCACAGAGCACAGCACCTTCTTTGATACAGGCATGCCATTCTGGGTGTTCCTCTGCCAATGTCTTCCATGTCTCACAATCCATTCTACAATTCTTCAGAGAGACATTGAAAGTGTCCTTGTATCACTTCTTCTGATCTTCTAACTGCCTTTTCTAAGTTTTCCATAAAATTGCCTTTTAGGCAAATATATATTTGGCATTCAAACAATGTGGCTGACCCATCAAAGTTGCACTCTCTGCTGTAGAGTTTGAATACTTTGCAGTTCAGTTCATGAAAAACCTTCCATGTCTTATACTTATCTTGCCAGGTGATCTTCAGAATTTTCCTAAAAATTTCAAATAGAAGTGACTCAGCTTCTTGTCTTGGGTCTTATATACTATCCAAGTTTCACAGGCAGACACCAATGAGGTCAGTACCATGACTCTTTAGACCTTCAGTTTTGTAGGCAGTCTAATAGCTCTTCTCTCTAAGATGACTGCCTAAAAAAAGAGATATTAAATAACTTCTATATACTGGCTCCAGAAAAACTTCTCAAGTTTGCACCATGGAATAAGGATTAAGAAATCCAATGAGAAAATATAGTTTGTGATTTCTTCCACTCTCAAACTTCACAAAAATCATCCAGAAGCCCAGAAACAATAGGAAAGGAGGTATCCCAGGAAAACTAGTACCAGTTCTGGGCAACTTCCCAGACAGAAGCAAGGGTCATCGTTTAGTCTGCAAGCATCTATTTCTGGGAGTAACAGAAGTAGTGATCATCCTTGAAAAACCCCAAGATTATCAAAAGTCCTAAGGAAGAGATCTCACAAGCCCCAAGAAGCAGTAGTAGGCAGTACTCAGACTGGAACCTGAAAGCACAGTGGCTCTGAAGTCTGTAATTATCTTTCCCAAGATTCTAGAAAGAGCCTTCATGATTCATTACTCTGACTCTCAAAAAATACAATGGGGTCTAACTCTGGAAGTTAAAGACAATTCATTAATACAAGGGAACCAGGGAAGGACAGGACTTAGCACCCCACCCAAAAATATAGCATGGAGTGGAGCCTAGTCTTGGCACATATACTTTTACTTTACACATATACATTTACTTCCCAAATAGGGAAGTAAACTGGAAAGAAAAAATTTTAAATTAAAAAAACTGACCAGTACCAAAAAAATTATTGCAAATTTAGTGATATCCTAAAAAAGTGATTAACTCTTGTATAAATACAAGAGAGACTTGAAGGAAAATACGGATTTTCTACAAATGACTACATGAATGCCATCAGACTACATGAATACTTAGAAAATGAATCAAAAGACTAAAAATAAATAAGTAAAAGCACTAGAGGAAAGAATTAGCAGGTTAAATAATTTAGAAGAGAAATGGATAAGCCTTATCCAAGTAATGCACTCTCTGAGAATAGAACAGATCTAACAGAAATCAGTGACTCCTTGAAGGAGGAAGAAATATTAGAATAAAACCAAAAGTTTGAAAGAAATTGAAGAAAATTCAGATAGTTAGTATAAAAAAAACAACTGACCTGGAAAACAGGGCAATAGGTGATAATTTGAGAATCATTGGACTCATTGAGAACCATGATTTTTTTTAAATGCCTGGAAGGTACATCTCCAAAAATCATAAATAAAATCTGGCAGGTCTGTTAGAAACAGAGGGCAAAGTAAAGATACAAAGAATCCACTCTTCACTCCTGAAAGGAACTCCAAAAGGAGAAGTCAAAGGAATATCCAAGCCAAATTCCAAAGATTCCATATCCAAGGGAAAAAATTACTGCAAGTGTACTGAAAGAGTTAAAATACCAAAAAACTATAGTCAGGATCACAGAGGATCTAGGAATTTCTACCAAAAAAAGTGAGATCTGGAAATAAAATATTTTTAAAGGGGGCAAGGAGGAACAAGTTTAGAGTTAAGAATAACTTACTCTGTAAAGGTGAGTATAATCTATAATGGAAAATGAATCTTTAATCAAGGAGAACAATTTTAAATTGTCCTGCGCTAAGCATTTCTGATTTTAAATAAAAAGACTATAGCCTAGTTGGAACTTTGAAATACAAATACAAATAGAAGATTGCAGAGTAACATAAAGAAGTAAATTTATTTGAGCAATTAGAAAGAGGGACATGATGATGCAGTGCTAACATTCTTTTTTAAAAATTTAAAAGTCTTGACCACCATGTGATCATTGCACTGTTATTTTTTTAGTTCAAAACTTGTTTTATAACCTTTCATCACATAGTCATTGCATAGTATAATTCATATGACTTAGAAGGTAAACAGAGCAGCAATTTATTCACCATAGGCATGCAGACACACATTTATCTCTCAGGCATTGCAAGTTGTGAGTCTAAAATTGTCAGCACACAGTATTTGTCAGCATTTAATTTTACCATATGTTTAGTAGTACTCTGTGCATCCCAATATTGCACTAAAGATAGTTTAGTAATAAATGATTTACAAATGATACCAGCACAATTTTTAAAACTTCACATAATAGTTGCACCCCACTTTTTTGTTTAAAAAATGACATTAAATCTGCAGTGATTATGTGCTGAAATGCAGTTATGATGAAGCATGGTACCCACCTTCTGGCCGAGTGGTGATAGACAAAAGGTTAAGGGATTAACCAGATTCACTTAGCTAGTGAGAATCTGAAGCTGAATTTAAACTCTGGTCTTCTTGACTCCTGGGCCAACAATCTATTCACTGTGGTCACCAAGTTGCCTCATTTAGTGCTCACTATGTGACAGAAACTTCAGGCCTATAAATACAAGAAAGACAGCCCCTGCACTCAAAAAGTTTATTTTAAAATAGGGGTGGGGGATCCATTCAGTCAACTCCTCAGCAATGATTTACTAAATACTTATTATATGGAGTGATCCTTGCTAAGAACTGGTGATACAATGAATAGTCATTGACTTCAAGGAATGTATATTATTAAGGGGTAAGAGAGATAGAGAGATAGATAGAGATACACATATACATAACTAGAAAGATAGTAAAAGATATAGAAATGGGGTTTTGCTGAAATAGCAAAAATGGTAGAGGAGCCATAGATTATTTGGTTAACATACTGTTGCCAAATGTTATATTTATTTGATTTTAGTTTCCAGAGCATCAGATGGATAGGGGAAAGTTATACATAGCACTGGCAGTTTGACAGAAAGATGACCAGAATGAAATATGTTTAGGGATTTGGGTCTGGCTAGATATAGTAGACTATGTGAGTTTTCTTTCAAGTATTCACTAATCAGAGAAGCATGGTTTGAGAACAGGGATTCCAAAGCTGTGACTTAACTCTTGTATAGAGTCTGGTTGGGGAGGCAAATGGGTACTCAGAGCAGAAGTTGGGTGACAGGAAAGTATGGCAGGAATGTGGCCCAGTGAAACTGTGTCATAGAGCAGGACTTCTAAATCTTAGTACCTTAATCATAAAAATATAAGTTTAGTTTTTAATGACAATTTTAAAATTATATTTAGCTAAGGCCCAAACTGGGGGGGTGAGCTAAGCTACTAGATTTGGAGGATTGACAAAAAATTTGGTTTGTAATGTTCATTTCCATTTGTTCTGCTGGGTCTGTTTTCTGCCATGAATAGAAATATTAAGACATTCTGAAAAGTGTTTCTTCCTTTGTTGAAGCCAAAATATGTGAGAAACTTTAGCACTAAATCTGTCCTAGTGAGACTAAAGGAAAGCTTGTTCCTCTTAAAGTTCTGAATCAAAACACAACTCAGAATGACTTTGAAAATTATCAAGTATGGCAGTAACTCTCAAGCACATGTGTTAAGAATTGTCCATTTAAGGCTATTTCACCCAAGGGAACTAATTTCAGAATTGCCATCCTGTATCAAACTATTGATCATCCTTCTCAGGGTTTTGTATCTGGCAAGGTCCACAGGGCATAATGTCATGGTATAATGGAAAGAGTATCTTGTATCTGCCACTAACTTTCTGGATCACATTGGGCAAGTCAGTTGAGCTTTTTGTACCTCAGTTTCTTCAGACCCAATGTATCTTGGTGATTAGAATTCAGGGATAGATTTTGCAGAACCTAAGTTTGGTTCTATCACATAGATTTACTAGCAGTATGTCCCTTTTCAAATCTTTCAATCTTTCCTAGATTCAGTTTCCTGATATATAAAATAGAATTAATAATAATATTTACCTTAGAAGATTGTGATTAGGATCAAAAGACCTAATATATGAAAAATATTTTACAACTCTTAGAATAAAGTAAAAATACACGTTATATATTGTGGGGGGTATATTTTATTTAAACTATAAATTTATCAAGATGTTCTCTAAAATTCCTTTCCAGTACTAACACTCAATGTTCTGACATTCTGTTCTAATGCTGTTTCAGCTCTACCATTCCATGTTTTAGAGAACAACTAAAATATTTAATTTTAAAATATTTTATTATTTTTCCAATTATGAACTATTCCTTTTCTTCTCCCAGCCCCTTGTACCCCTGGAAGGAAGAAAGGAAAAAAGCACTAAATCTGCTGGGAGGGAGAGGGCAACTCTTGTATCATATAAGCACAGTAAAAGAAAGCGTTACCATTTTGGCCCCATTCACAAATGCATTTTTATTCTGCATATTAGTTCATCATCGCTCTGTAATAATGTAATGTTTTTATTTATCAATCCTCTAGAATCATGATTGGCAATTAAATCAACAAACTTCCTAAATCATTCAAAACTGTTCACTTTTGTAACATTGATATTATAATATAAACTGGCATTCTGGTTCTTCTGGCTTCACTCTGCAGCAATCTTTACCAGTTTTTCCATGTTTCTTTTTCCATGTCATAGTACAATAGTATTCTACCAAGGTCTTATAACATAATTTGTTTAGCCATTCCCCAAAAGAACAGTATCCTTTCATTTCTATGTCTGATACAAACATCATTGATAGGCTTTAGTAATTTAAAATATACATTTTTTTATTTATGGGAAGTCCATTGTATCAAGGTTCTAGCCTCGAAGGAAAGCACTGCTCCTGTCCCCTGCTCCACAGACACAGTCAAGATTTCGGAAGTTACAAGTGTTAATCCATCCCAAAGTTATTCTTCTGTTAGGGAGCTATCCTTGGTCCTGAACAGCATCTGCCTGAAGGACTCCCTGGATCATGGGCTCTGAGTTATCTGTCTCTGCTCATGTTCTGCTTCTTCTGCATCCTCAAAAATTCTCCTTCTGCTCTTTGGAGGCAGCTAGGTGGTGCTGTGAATATAAATGGTCTTGCAGTCAGGAAGATTTGATTTCAAACCCAGCCTGTCTGCTTCAGTATCCTCAACTATAAATTTGGGATCATAGTAGCACCTATTTCACAGGCTTGATGTGAAGAACAAAAGAGAGAATATTTATAAAGTTCTTAGTACAGCACTAGGCACAGAGTAGGTGCTTGATAAAAAATATGTTATCTTCCTTCTATATAATTGGTATCAGTCACCCTAACTACATCCTACTTTGTCTGCACTAAGTCCCATGGCAGTTAATAGTCCCAACTTTTGCTACTTCTGACTTTTATCTTTTCCCAAACCTACTGCCTACTCTTTTTTTGCCTCAGGATAAAAATTCACTTTCCTAGATGGGTTTCCAACAATTAAAGTTGTCAAAAGTGTTGCTAATTTATGAGACAACATAGGGCAATAAAAAGAACACTGGACTGGAGAGTCAGGGGATCCGGATTCAAGTCTCAGATCCATCAGTTGTTGGCAATGTGGCCTGCTTTGTACAGGTCCTTTAGCCTCTTTGCATCTGTTTATTTACCTGTAAAATGAGATTGGTGATAATATTTGTTCTTGACTCACTGGTTACTTGTGAGGATCAACCTGGTTAATGTTTAAGAAAGCATTTTATAAACAGTGAAGCACTATATAAATATTAACTATTATGATTGTGGTGGGTAGTATAAAATGAAATAATGAGGCCCAGATTAATGAAAGGCTCATTTCATGATCTCGCTAGTCCTGGTTATATTTTGAACAAAAACTGGATGATTACTTATTAGGACTGTTGTCCTAATAAGACATTCCTTCACAGGGTGGGAGGTTGAGTTAGATGATTTTTAAGACCATTTCCAACTTTGAGGATGATCTCTTGCCTTGTCATCCTCCTACCTCTGAAATGTCCCTCTGACTTCTTCTCCCTGCAACTCTTCAGAAATATGCTAAAAAAGAACATACTAAAATCATCCATGAGACTTTATAACATCTTGCAATTTCCAAAGATAGAAAAGAGCAGTAAAGAGAAAGCTAGATTTAAGGGCAGCATACTAATGCTGCTTTGTTGCTGTTGTTATTACTTTCATTGTTAACATAACATTCCCATATCTATTTGCTTATCTTTCTTGGCCCAATCTTTCCTAAACAAACTGAATTATGAAATAACTAGTTCAGGCATCAAGTAGGATTTACTGACAGAAAACACTTCTGAATCACAAATCTTATGTCAGAGTCAAGGGAATCTATGTTAATACTTTCTGGATAGCTCTGAACTAACTCAGATGTCTTGTATCTCAAAACCACTGTTTGTATTTTACATTCTGATACAAATCTGAGATTACCTAAAAGTTTGTCTTTATAACTAGATCTTCCTTATTTTCAACATTTTTTTCTTTTTGGCCTGATTTACTCTAGAGCAGTTGTTTTCTTTCATTGCTTGAAGAGCAATTCTTTCATTGCTGACTCAGAAAAGGAGTCAGATTAAGGTAATCAGACTCCACTTGAGAGGAGTTGACTGAGATGGGGAAGTATCAGAGTGTGAGTCTAATAATAATAACTAACATTTGTATAGCACTTTACTATTTGCAAAATATTTTACATATTTATCTTATTTGGTCTTCACAATATTCCAGTGAGGTGGATACTATTCTTATCCCCATTTTGTAAATGATGAAACTAAGGTTCAGGGAGGTCAAGGGTCTTGCCTAGGGTCTCACAAGTATTAGTATTTGAAGCAATATTTAAACTCAGACCTCTCTGAATCCATGTCCAGCACTCTATCTGCTGAACCATCTAGCTGTCCCTTAAAAAAGTCATTTTTTTTGGAGGGGAGAAGGCAAGGCAATTGGGGTAAAATGATTTGCCCAAGGACACACTATAAGTGTGTAAAATATCTGAGGCTGGATTTGAACTCTGGTCCTCCTGACTCTAGGGTTTGTGCTCTATTCACTGTGCCACCTAGCTGCCTCAAGAAAGTTATTCTTCATATTACTTTCAGATTAATCTTTGTTATGCACAAAACTGCTAATGTCATTCCCCTGATTAAAAAACAAAACAAAACAAAACTTCATTACCATCCCATTGTCCCTACTGAATGTAATACTTTTGAGGCTTCAAAGTTCTTTTCCAATTTAGAATGACCTTATTGTTCCAGCCTTTGGGCTATTTCATTTGTTTTTACTCTATCAAGTATTTTATACTTCAAATAGCCTAGATTATTTTCTGTACCCAACATATGGGTTGTGCTGTCCACCATTCCTTGTCTCCATAACTTTGTGTTGTTTCACAGACCTGAACTAATATTCCCTTCATCTCAGTCTATTTATTTCCTATTGTTTTCCTTCAAGAACCATCTCAAAAACAACTCTCTTCAGAAAACCTTTGATTGCTTTGTCATGAAGCTCTCCCTTATCTCAAAAATATTTTGATAACTTTTTTGAATTTAAAAATGGGTGACATCAAAAAGCAAGAGAAAGGGGGAGGCTAGGTGGCGCAGGGAGTAAGAATGCCGGCCTCAGAGTTGGGATGACCCGGGATCGGATCTGGCCCCAGAAAATGAGCAACCACACATAAATAATGACTAGCCATGTAACCTTGAGCAAGTTAGTTAATCCCAGTTGCTTTAAAAAAAAAAGCAAGGGAAAGAATAGTAACTAGAGGGTAAGAGAACTCAGGTTCAGATCCTTCCTCTGATACTAACTATATGACCTTGGGCAAGTCACTCAAACTCCTTGAGCCTTAGTTTCCTCATCTGAAACTGAGGATGTTAGAAATCTGAGGTGCTCCACTCTTAGATCTAAGAGCCTAATAACCCTATTCTAATTTGTTTTATATTTATCTATGTACATGTATAACTATACAATAGGGTACAATAAATGTTTATTAAGCATGTACTATGTGCCAGGCACTATGCTAAATGCTGGGGATTCATTTAAAAGAAAGAAAGATAGTACCTTCCCTCAAGTACCTGTATAGTTTACATTATACTGGGTGAAAATAATGTACCAAAGGAAGCTAAAGAAGGAGAGGGGGCTGCCAGAAGGTACATAACTTGGGGGCATGTTGGTGGGTAGAGTTAAACCTAAGCTGAGCAGTTGGTAGAAAATGAAAGGATGACTTGGATTTTGAGCTCTCTATAATGGAGGCTATAGGAAGAAGGTTTTGTTTTTTGTTCTTTGGGTTTTTTTGCTCTACCCTTTAGCCCTATAATCAGAAAGACAGAAGTAACTGGGGCTACTAATGAAATATGAGGATCAAAGTTAACACAGTCTCCATGCTGATGAATTTCCTGGTTATGACTTTGTGTGGGGAAGAAGTAAGGAATGTTGATAATCATTCCTATTACACTATAAGTGTCTTGAAGGCTGAAAGCACATGTTTCCTATAACAATGCCTTGTACCTTATATTACAGAGCAGAAAAGAACACCATTAACCATCTAGTCAAGTCTGTAGCTATACAGAAACCTCCTGCAAAACATCTTTAATTAGCGGTCAGTCAGGCTCTGCTTGAGCACCTGCAGTGACAGCGACCACATCATCTTCCAAGATAGTTAATTCCAGTTTGGAGTAGATGTAATTAAGATGATTTCCCTACCTTGCTTTGAAATCTGTTTCTCTGAATGTAATATGTGTTAATAGATACAATATTTAAATATAAAGCTAATTTTAATGTTGTTAAATGACTTTTAAAAATGTTGCTGATTGAAAAATGCTATTAACTTCTCCCCTACATAGATCATTTCTTATTTGTTTTGTATATATTTTACATTTCCATGACAATTTAGATGCAGTATACTCTGTATACTGTGCATTTTCCCCTCTGAGTAGATTGTAAACAAAAGCTCCTTGAGGGGGAAATAACTTGCTATGTTTCCACTCCCAAAGTGTCCAGTGCCTAGCAGATATTGAATAAATACTTGTTGAGTAAATGCATGAATGAGTGAGTAAAATAATACTGCCCAATCCCAACTGTGATTCAAGTATAGCTAAGGATAAGAGCATCACGGATTTCAACTGAGAAGATTCAAGTGTACTGACTGATCTATTACAGGCTTAGAAAGAGACAGTGATAGAGCTGAAAATTCTGAGAAGAATTGTCATGGACAAACGCTGGATCAGCATTCATTGTTCAGAATAAATGAGGTGGTGGATCTTCTGAACTATGATCTGAACTGGCTAAATTTGTAGTACTGTATTATTTCTGGGTCTCACATATTAATTTGTTTGATTTTTCAGTGTGTACATATGTGTAGCATATCCTGTAGGGCCATTCCTGACTTGCACTTAACTGAGCTGCTTTTCTAAGCTCATTGATAGACTAATTGTTATATATATATATATATATATATATATATATATATATATATATATATATATATATATATATATATATATATATATATATATATGCCTAGAAATGGGTTTGATTCAGTCAGTCATAAAATGTTTCCTGTGTGGTGTTATCTGCCTAAACCAAATATTAAAAGCACTCTACTCCTTTCAAATTGATTAAAGATGGATTTATAATTTCAGTTTATTGATTCAGTCTCAGTGTCTGTTCCTTCTATAATTAATTGGGAGTAGAAAGAGAACCAAAACTTATGAAGGTATATATGCATTTATTATTTATTTTTCAAGTATTCTTGAAGGTGTGTGCTTTTTTGTATGTTTGTTTATCACAGTGACTTTAATATATATTCCTTTCTTCAATGAAACTTATCTGGTAACAAAGAAAAAAGCAAGTAAGCAAAACCAACTAACAGACCAGCCATGTCCAACAGTCTATGCAATAGTCTTCCTCCCCACTTTCTTTTTGGCCTGATTTACTCTTGAGCAGTTGTTTTCTTTCATTGCTTGTAGCTCAGTGTAGGAGTCAGATTAAGCAATTTAGAGAAGTTGATTGAGATGAAAAAGTATCAGAGTGTGAGCCTAATAATAATAACTAACATTTGCATGGCACTTTACTGTTTGTAAAACATTTTACATATTACCTTATTTGGTCCTCACAATAATCCAGGGAAGTAGATACTATTATTATCCCATTTTCATAAGTGATAAAGCTGAGGTTTCACCTCCAATGAAAAGAGGAAATTGAATTTTTCATCTTTTCTTCAGGATTAAGAAAATCTAAAAGTTTGTCATGACAATTTTAAAGGGTTGTTTTCAGTTTAGTATTCCTTTGACTTTTTAGATCATTATGTATTATTTTCTGAGTTCTACTTTTTTTCATTTTGCTTCTGGTCATAGAAAGCTTCCCATATTTCTCTGAATTCTTTGTGCTTGTCATTTCTTTGGGGACAAGTATATTCCATTATATTCCTCTACCACAATTTGTAGAACCATCTTCATTGATGGTATTCACTTTGTTTCCAGGTTTCTGTAACAAAAATAGTGCTGTTTTGAATATTGTCCTATATATAGACCTAGATTTCTATTTTTTTAAAGATAAGGCAAATTTCTATACTTTTTAGACATGTAGAATTGGATATACAGTAGACAGCTTAAACTCAACATGTATAAAAGAAAATTTATTCTCTTTTCCATATACCCTCACTCCTTCCAAGCTTCTCTACTACTGTCAAGGGTTCCACCATCCATTCAGTTCCTCAGGCCTAAAACCTAAGTGCCATCCTTGAGATTTCACTGTCTTTAATCTTTCATAGCCAATCTGTTGCCAAGGCTTGTTGATGTCATCTTTACAATACAGCTCAGATGTGCCCCATATTTTCCTCTAACTGCCACTGTCCTGATACAGGCCCTTGTTATATTGCACTTGGACTATTCTATAGTATACTGCTAGATTTGCCCATCAAATTTCTCTCCCTACTTTTATGCATCCAATATTCAGTTACCTTGTTATTTTTCTAAAGTGTAGTTCTGATCATGTTGTCCCCCCCCCCCACACACACACACACACACACTTAACTTCATTAACTCCCTATCACTTTCAAGATTAAATAAAAAATTCTCTGTTAACATTCAAAGTCCTTCACAATGTACCTCCCAGTCTTTCCAGTCTTCTTATACTTTATGACTCCCCATGAACACTTCGATATAGTAACACTGGGCTACCTGCAGTTGTATGAACAAGATACTTTCAGCTTCAGGCATTTTCTCTGGCTATCCCCTATGACTGGAATGTTCTTCCTCCTCACCTCTGCCTTCTAACATTTCTGGCTTCCTTCAAGTCTCAACTTAAATCTCACCATCTATAGGAAGCATCTCCCAATCCATCTTAACACTATAAATTTTCTTCTTTTAATAATATTCTATTTGTCATGTTTGTAATTTCTTCATACATATTTGTTTGCTTCTTGTCTCCTTGATTATATTGTGAGCTTCTTAAGGGCTGGGAATATCTCTTGCCTTTCTTTGTATCCCCATCACTTAGGACAGGGCTTGGCAGATAACAGTTGCTGAATAATTACATATTGCCTGACTGCCCCATGACTAATCCTAATCTTAGATTCTTATACAAGCATGTGGTCTGGGGTCCACTCCTTGCCCCACACATGCCTGCTGTATTCTGAAGCAACAAGAAATGTAACTTAAATGTACCATCCCTGTATAGCCCATGTGGTAGAAAATTGGAAGCTTACTCCATCTGGGTGGTAGAATGTCTGCTGGAATACAGAGTACTCATCTGGAGAACTAAGGAATAGAAGAGAATGGGGCAGGACACCAGTATGTTTATGGGACTCCACAAGTTAGAAAGGGAAAGGGGATAGAATACAGACAAGTCTAATTCTGTCCCTCGAGGAGGCACTTGGCACAGAGACCAAAGCTAGAAAAGTGAATTCCCTAGCATGGGATTACATAGAGATATTATTATGGTCCAGATCCCAGGAGATGTGCCATCAAAGTAGAAGCAAAAAAGTAAGCAATAGAGAAATATAAGGAAAAAGAGGGAAATGAGCAAATACCTCAGTGGGAAGAGAACTCAGTCAAAAACCTTGAACACAAGCAGATAAATCAACAAAGTATGTATTAATAAGAGAATAAACTATTACCTACACATCATCTAAATATGTAATAATATCCAGAATAACTTTTATATGACAAAGGGAGAAAATAAAGACCTACTATATGCTAGACACTTTATAAATATAATCTCATCTGATCCTCACAACTTTGGGAAATAGGTTCTATTATAATCCCTAATTTAACAGTTGAGGAAACAGAGACAGAGGGAAAGTGCCTTGCTTAGAGCTACACAATTAATAATTGTCTAAGGCTGAAATTGACCTCAGGTCTTCCTGACTCCAGGCTCAGTGCTCTATCCACTTTTTCACTGAGCTGTCTCAAAAGAAAATGAATCAACATCTGTAATGGTAATAGGTATTTGAAAATCTTCCCTGCTGCTTAATAGGGTAAATGTAATCATATGAAGCCCCTGGAGGGGAGGAGCTTGCTAAACTGGTGGAAGAGGAAGGGTGGAGCAGGAAGCATCAGGGGAGGTCCAGAATAGAGCTGGGAGAAAGTAGCATAGAGGCAGAGCAGCTAGTGTGAGTAAGAGAGGGACATTTTTGCTTGAGAGGGTCTGTTTTGTTTTGAAGGCCTAATGGTGGGAAGGCTCCAGAATCTTGGTGCTCACTGCATTGGTTAAGTCTACCAACTTCTTGGTTGTTATGATGAATTTGGCTTTCTGGTGTTGGGATTTGACTTTCTGATTTTTGAGTAAATGTTTTGATTCTGTTTTCCATGTGCAGAGTCTGTTATATTTTGTGATTCACAATACATAGCTGCTGTAGGTGCTGTGAATATCACATTGATGTTATAACACCTGATGAGGTAGAAGACCCCATGGAATCCCATGGAACTACAGAAAAATATTTCCAAGTGGTTCAAGATAGAATAGGAATCATGAAAGTAGAATATGGCTTGCATAACAGAAAAAAATCATCTAAAAGAACATTTTAAATCATGTTGACCAACTCACTAAAGAAACAAAATAAAGAGCAATGGATTGAGAATACAAACTCAGAAAAAGAAAGGATGATCTCAGAGAAGCAAAAAGTGATAATGTTAAAAAAATATTTTTTCAAGTAAAACATATTGTTGTAGCAGCAAGCACCCCAATATCCCCAGGGTGGATGCCAACACAGATTCTTAGATCTGCTTTTCAAAAGGAAAGCAACTCAAATTGGGTTAACAAGCTTACTTTAATTAAACAAACATATATTACCTAGTTCAGGGGAAAAAGGTCAGCACCCCGAACTTCAGAGTTACAGAACTTACAGATCAAACAGAAAGGCTTCCAAACTGTCCAGCCATTATATCAATACCAAATCACAGTTACCAGAGAGGGAAGCATCAACATCTGGGTTTTCAAAGCCGGGGGGCTCTCAACAACGGCTTCCCAGAGTCTCATATGGTCAAATCACACAACACTTCTCAAAGTGAGCCCCAAAGCAAAGCCTCCCATCAGGGCTTATATAGCCTTCTTCTGGCTCAGAGAATGTAACCACCCTCTTGACCCACTGCCCAATCACAAAGTATCAAGGTGTGGTCATTCCTGAAAACCAAGCCTCCTACCACAGGCTCCATGTGACCACATTCAGCCTATTAGGGGGCAGAGTATATCTTCAAATTAAAGAAGGTCCTCAGAGTCTCTTAAGCCAATCAAAGGGCCTAGGGGCAGGGAAGATCTTCAGATCTGCATTTCCATTACAATTGTCTTCAAACATATGACACATAGGTACAAAGTAAGAATTGATTATAAATTTTACAGAAGAACATGACAAGTCAAAAAGCCTGAACACCATAATGCATGAAATAATAAAAAAACACTGCCTACAGCTTATGTAAGCAGAAAATAAAGAACCAATTCACTCCTTGCCTCAAAGATGAAAAAACAGCAACAACAACAACAAAAAAAAGTAAAACTAGGCTTCAAAATCAAAGACAAATTTACAAATTTAAACTTACCAAAGAATACATTTTGCAAGTGACATTGAAAAAAATCTTTTGAATATAAGGAAGAATTTTAAATAATGCAAGCCTATTCTATATCCAACTAGAAAAATGCTAGCAAGAATGGACCAATATTTTTAAGAGAAAAGGGGGTCAATATGAAAACTAAGGTAATAAAATCTGCAAACTTGAACCTAATCATCAGTGAAAAATTATGGGCATGCAATAAAAGAGTTTTGAGCATTCTTACAAAGAAAACTAGATGTGAGGAGATCATTTGCTCTGCAATCATTCTGGATGATAGAAGTACAGGAGAGGTAAGCAAACAAAGTAGGCAAAAGTAATAAAATAAATTACCCCAGGGAAAAAAGAGAAAAAAATAACCAAAGACATGTGTGATCTTAAAAAGAAAACACACCATAATAGTAACAAAATGACAAGAGTGGGACCAGTAAGAAATGTCCTTCTAAAGTATTGAAGACAGTAAAAGAACTTAAGAATTGATGGCCAAGTGAAAACATGAATCATAATGGAATAAGCCTCACAACACCCCACCCATAAGTTAAGCAATAGTTCTAATTTATGTGGAGGTGAGGGATAGGACTGAACTGAAGAATGGGACAGCAAATAAAATGGTAAAGGGAAAGAAGAAAATGAGAGAAGGGCAAAACATGTACCTTAATAGTAATCAATGAAGGGAAAACAACTTAGGTAGCTCTCAGAAAAAAAAAAAAAAAGGCCTACAAGAGAGTGGATGAGGTTTCAACAGAGATATTGATACAAAAGGGGGAAAGTTAGAATATATTGATTCAGTTGTAGGTGGAGTCCCACTGAAGAATGTGTCCATGAGGGGAGAGAAGCATTTTATAATGAGACATAAGGACTTTACAAAAGGGCCTTTCTATAGGAATTTTGTGTTAAAAATCCACGTTGACCAACTCAGTAAAGAACAAAATAAAGTGCTTTGTGACCATGGACATTTTACCCCATGAACAGTTTACCTCAGAAGAAGAGGATCAAAGTTCCTGCGGGGAAATGACATCCAGAAGGGTGGGAGGACATGAAGACAGAAAGGAATTTCATAGAAAATGAAAAATAAAAATGTGGAGTTCAGGGCATATTGATGAATTGTGCAATCAAAGATAGAGGAAAAATTTCTGTCATGGGTTATTTATTCTATTCTTTCTATCTAATGCAGTAATGATGTGTAAGCCCTATCTCATTGACATGAAATTCTCTTTTTATTGGTGGAGATGAATTGCCTGATTTACATGAGGGGTAGGGCAGAGCTGACAAGAGGTGAGAGATTCAGTTCTCAGCCAGTCCTCCTTTGGAGACTTATCGTTTGAGTGATCCTGACTTCCAGCTTCAAGAAAAAAGATGCAAGGGGGCGGCTAGGTGGCGCAGTGAATAGAGCGCCGGCCCTGGAATCAGAAGGACCTGAGTTCGGAGCGGGCCTCCGACACTTAATCCGCACAAACAAAAACCTAGCCGTGTAACCTTGGGCAAGTTACTTAACCCCAATTGCCCTAAAGGGGCGGCTAGGTGGCGCAGTGAGTAAGAGCGCCGGCCTCGGAGTTTGGATGACCCGAGATCAGATCCGGCCTCAGAAAATGAGCACCCACGCATAAATAATGACTAGCCGTGTAACCTTGAGCAAGTTACCTAACCCCAATTGCTTTAAAAAAAGAAAAGAAAAAAGAAAAAAGATGCAAGAAACAATCATCATTTCAGGTTGCTGAAGGAAAAGACAGAAAAGGGCTGAGAGAAGCAAGGAATCTCTATCATGTCCCTATTCCCAGCTTGTGACCCTCGAGATTTTGAAGAGTTTTCCCTTGGATGAGATCTAGGACACTCTCTTTGGTGAGCTGAATTATCACACCCCAACTGAAGAGTGCTTATATTCTGTATTATATGGCATGTATTCTCCTATGTACCTTCTTTTTTCTCTCTTTTACTGTGCTTCAGATAAATGGATTTCTTTTCTATTCTTTTTGTATGTTCACTGTGGAACATTTGGTGAGAATGGAGTCAAGTTTTGGCTACAGAGCTAGGGGTACTCCATTCCCCCTTTCAAATGACAAAGCAATCAGAAGTTATATGTAACCCAATCATATTCCCTAGACTAGAGGAATAATATTTAAGTTATATGTACTTCTGGCTGACTACCCCCTCTCTCTGAAGAATGCAGAGTGGTAGCCTGTGTCCCTAACTTCTTGCTTCTTCTCCTGGTGGTATTGAAAGTCTTTGGAGGAGGTTGGGAAGAGAAGAAGCTAGAGATGTCTGTTTTGCTTCCCTTTGAGCCACACTCTCTCACAGCATCCTATTCTTTACACATGGAGTCTTCACTACATATGTAGGGCCCAATTGCTTGTTACTTTGTCCTTACATAAAGGCAAAGCATGAAAAAATGAATTGGGAATAATATCTACAAGGGAATGAAATAGAAGCTGTTTAGAAGAGAAAACTGAAAATATCTACCTTAGAAATTCTAATTCCAACTAGAAAAGGAGATCCAGCATCTTAAGGGAGAAAATGACATCTTGAAAATTAGAATTGGGCAAAGGGAAGCCAGTGAAATTATAAGAGATCAAGAAATGATTAAACAAAATATGAATAATGAAAAAAATAGAATAGAAAATGAAACATAGGAAAAACAACAGATTTGTAGAAGAGATCAAGAAGAGAAAATATAAAAATAATTGGACTAACAAAGTTATTATCAAAAAAAAGAATATTGATACAATAATACAAGAAAGCACTAAAGAAAATTGTTCTGAAATATTAGAACAAAGGGGGAGGGGAGAAGTAGAACTAGAAGAAATCCATCAATCACCACTCAAAAGTGATCCTATGAGGAAAACTCTTAGGAATATCATAGTCAAATCCTAAAATCCCCAACTCAAGGAAAAACTATTAAAAACATCAAGATTAAGACAATTTAAATATGATGGTGCTACAATTAGAATTACACAAGACCTAGCAGCAGAAACATTAAAGGACTGCAAGTCTTAGAATACAACATATTGAGGAACAAAAGAACTGGTGCTCAGGTCAAAAATATCATACCCTACAAAGTTAAATATTAACTTGAATGAAAAAAAAATGGACATTTGATAAACTCTAAGATTTTTGAGACTTAAAAAAAAAAAAAACGTCCTGAACTTAATAGATGATTCGACGCACAAGAGCCAATATGAATATAAGGTACATAACAAAGACTGATTTAAGAAATCCATAAGGACACACTGTTTATTTTTATATATGTAAAATGTAAAATGTATGTCTAAGATTCTTGTTAATAATTGGGTAGCTTATTAGAAATATTGGGGAAAACCTGGGCATGATATGAATTTAAAAAGTAAAACCATTTAAGAAAAGAGAGTAATTATTTTATACAAATGTGGTACAAGAGGAAGAATTGATGCCTAGGAATTAGATGGGAGAGGAGGGCTGGTAGTTCTGGTAACCTACTTTCATCAGGAAAGGATGTAAGAGGGAACAATATATATATATATATATATATATATATATATATATATATATATATATGTTCAAAAGAATATAGAAGTCTGCTAAATTCAGAAGAAATAAAATGGTAGGGGCATAGGGAGTGGGAAGAGGACAAGGGAGGGATTTTTAGAGGGGAGGGTGCGAGAATAGGTAAATAGGGGTATAGAAGGGTGTTTAGATTTATAAGAAGGGAGAATAGCAGTGTGTTACTTACCTCGACTCTTAGCTTGTTAGGGGCTGTAAATAGACCCCGGGTATCCCTGCTCCTGCCATCTTAGTTGTTGTGTAGTGTATATCACCATGTGTGAGTGTATCTCCACCCATGTTGGCCAAGCTGGTGTCCAGATTGGTAATGCCTGCTGGGAGTTGTACTGCCTGGAGCATGGTATTCAGCCTGATGGACAGATGCCAAGTGACAAAGACCACTGGGGGAGGAGATGATTCTTTCAACACCTTCTTCAGTGAAACAGGAGCTGGCAAACATATCCACAGAGCAGTGTTTGTAGATCTGGAACCAACTGCCAACTCTTCCATCCTGAATAACTGATCACTGGGAAGGAAGATGCTGCCAATAACTATGCCCATGGGCACTACACTATTGGCAAGGAAATCATTGACCTTGTTCCAGACAGTATTCAGAAGCTGGCTTATCAGTGCACAGGTCTTCAAGGATTCTTGGTTTTCTGCAGCTTTGGTGGTGGGAATGGCTCAGGTTTCACCTCTCTGCTGATGGAACTTCTGTCTGTTGATTATGGAAAGAAGTACAAGCTGGAGTTCTCCATTTACCCAGCCCCTCAGGTTTCCACAGTTGTAGTGGAACCCTACAACTCCATTCTGACTACTCACACCACCCTGGAGCACTCTGATTGTGTCTTCATGGTAAATTATGAGGCCATCTATGATATCTGTCACAGGAACCTTGACATTGAATGCCTAACCTACACTAATCTGAATCACCTTATTAGCCAAATTGTGTCCTCCATCACTACCTCTCTCCAATTTGATGGTGCCCTGAGTGTTGATCTGACAGAATTCCAGATCAACCTGGTGCCCTATCCCCATATCCATTTCCCTCTGGCCATATATGTGCCAGTCATCTCTACTGAGAAAGCCTACCATGAGCAAATTTCTGTAGCAGAGATCACCAATGCTTGCTTTGAGCCTGCCAACCAGATGGTGAAATGTGACCCTCACCACGGTAAATACATGGCTTGCTGCCTGCTCTACCATGGTGATGTGATTCCCAAAGATGCCAATGCTGCTATTGCCACCATCAAGACAAAGCATAGGATCCAATTTGTGGATTGGTGCCCAACTGGCTTCAAGGTTGGCATCAATTACCAGCCTCCCACTGTGGCTCCTGGTGGTAAACTGGCCAAGGTACAGTGGGCTGTGTGCATGTTGAGCAATGCTACAGCCATTGCTGAGGCCTGGGCTTGCCTGGACCACAAATTTGATCTGATATATGCCAAGCGTGCCTTTGTGCATTGGTATGTGGGGGAGGGCATGGAGGAAGGAGAGTCCTCTGAGGCACAGGAGGAAATGGCTGCCCTGGAGTAAGATTATGAGGAGGTTGGTGTGGATTCTGTTGAAGGAGAGGGTGAAGAGGAAGGAGAAAAGTATTAGTTACCCGTTCCATACAGCTCTGCAGCATGTCACATCCAAAACTCATCAGCTTAAACACACTTAGCTTATCTGTTACCTAGGCAACTGTTGGGAAGGTACAGTGTTGGTATGAAGGCATCTTTGACAGTACAGCTAGCTATCTGGTTAATTTGTCTACACTATCAAAACTGTTATCACGTCTAAGTTTTCCATATTTCTCTGTAAAAAATTTTCCATCATGTCTATGAAATTAAAGGCTTTAAGGAAAAATGTAAAAAAAAAGAATGGGAGAATAGGTGAGAGATCCTTGGAGGGGGGTAGGCAACTTATAGGATGGCAAGGTAGTGGGTAAAAGTAAAGTAGAGGAGGCAGGAGGGATAGGAAATAGATATGCATATACATAAAAACAAAGATCATAAGTAGAAGAGGTTTCGGAATGTATGTGTGTGTATGTATATATACACATACACACACATATATGTATGTATATATATGAATATGTATATGTATATGTATGTATATATCTATAGCTATGGAGAAACACATAAACTTTATTGTAGTGTTCTGGGGTGTATATATATATATTTATAGCTATAGAGAAACATCTAAATTTTATTGTGGCCTTCTGAGGGAGGGGATGGAGGAGAGGAAAAAAGAACAAAGTAAAAAAAGTGCATAGCAGAGAACAAAAGAAAACTCACAAGGAAGCAAAGATGGACAATTCTCAACACAAGTATTATTTATCATATTGGCTTTCTTGAAGTGAAAATTTATTGTTACATAATTTGAATCCTCTTTTATGTTCTACTATGCACGCCATGCTTTTATTTCGTCCTAACTTTGTATTTAAGTTCCAATATTTAAGTTAATGATATGTTTTTCTTTCTTTTTCTATTCTCTTTTTGTGTTCACAAGCATTTGCATCTAAAAATTTGGGGGAAGAAAAAGAATTTCGGATTCCATATGGAATAGAAATTAAAGAAAGAATACATGGATAAGGGTCATGAATCAATGATTAAGTCTAGAATAAACAGAAAGGGGGAATAAATAGCAACTAGTGTGAGGGGTGATTGCTCTTGCTGTAACCTGATTGGATGTGGATTGTGGTCTAAGGTGGGGGTCCTGGGGTATGTGACCAGTATGCCAGAGTGTGTGGAGGCTTCAAAGAAGGCACCGAACTAATACCTTTGGCAGCTGAGAAAACCCAAGTGATATGGGACAAAACTCTCCTCTCTAGTAGCAGAGTTCTACTGTGGCAAAAAGATCAAAAGTCAGGTAATTGAGTGGCAACATAAGCAAGCAAATGAAGCAAAGCAAGAAGAACAATCTGACATTAGACTCCTATTTTGGGGACAAAAAGAATCAAAGCGTGGAACAGGAGGAAGACAGTGAATTCAGAACTCCTGAACCAAAAGCTTCCAAGAAAAATATGAACTGATTATAGGCCATAGAGGAATTTAAAAAGGACTTTGAAAACCAAATAAGAGAAGTGGAGGAAAAATTGGGAAGAGAAATGAAAACCATGCAAGAAAATTAGAAAATGAGAATCAACAACCTGACTGAAGAAAATAAAACCTTATAAAATAGACTAATTCAAATGGCAAAAGAGGCTCAAAAAGCCAACGAGGAGAAGATTGCCTTAAAAATCCAAATTTGCCAACTGGAAAAAGAATCTCAAAAGCTCACTGAAGAGAATCATTTCTTCATAATTAGATTGGAGCAAATGGAAGCTAGTGACTTTATGAGAATTCAAGATACTATTAAACAGATCCAAACAAATGATAAAATAGAAGGCTATGTGAAATATCTCATTGGGAAAACCACTGAACTAGAAAATAGATTGAGATGAGATAATTTTAAAATTATTGGACTACCTGAAAGCCACAATCAAAAAAGAACCTAGAAATCATCCCTCAAGAAATTCTCAAGTAAAATTGTCCTGATGTTTTAAAACCAGAGGGCAAAATGAGGTGGAAAGAGTCCACCGATCACCTCCTGAAAAAGATCGCACAAAGAAAACTCTTAGGAATATTATAGCCAGGTTCCAGAGTTCCCATATCAAGGAGAAAGTATTACAAAGCAGCCAGGAAGAAACAATTTGTATATTGTGGAAACACAATCAGGATAACACAGGATCTGGTGGCTTCTACACTGAAGGATTGAAGGGCTTGGAATATGATACTCTAAAGGTCAAAGGAGCTGGGATTAACATCAAGAATCACCTACCCAGCAAAACTGAGTATCATGTTTCAGGGGAAAATATGGTTATTCAATGAAATAGAGAACTTTCAAGCATTTTTGATTTAAAAAACCAGAGTTGAATAGAAAATTTGACACTCAGATACAAGAAGCAAGAGAAGTATGAGAAGGTAAACAGGGAAAAGAAATCATGACGAACTTATCAAAGTTGAACTATTTACATTCCTACATGGAAAGACAATAATAGTAACTTATGAAACTTTTCTCAGTATGGCAATAGTTGAAGGAAATAGAAATGTGTGTGTGTCTATATAGGAGGGCATATGGGCATATGAATACATATGTGAGTATGTGTGTGTATATATATATATATATATATATATATATATATATGTTATAGGTATATATAGACAGAGGGCACAGGACCAATTTAATAGGAAGGGGTGATACTTAAAAGGTGAAATTAAGAGGTGAGAGAGGAATATAATGAGAGGAGATGTGGAAAGACAGTATGGGGTAAATTATCTCACGTAGAACAGGCAAGGAAAAACTATTACAATGGAGGAGAAGAATAGGAAGGCAAAAGGGAATGAGTCAACCTTATTTTCATTGAATTTGGCTTAGGGAGGGAATAACATACATACTAAATAGGGTTTCTTACCCTGCAGGAGAGTAGGGGGAAGGGGATGAGAGGGGGGATGATGGAAGAAAGTGTGGGTTTTGGGGGTGGAAAGTTGGAGGCACCCACTTTTGTAAAGGGACAGGATCAAAGGAGAGAATAGAACAAGTGGGGGTGGGATAGGATGGAGTGAAATGTAGTCAGTCTTTCACAAAATAACCAATATGGAAATGTTTTGCATAGCTGTTCATATACAGTCTGTATTGAGTTGCTTGTCTTCCCAGTGGAGGTGGGTGATGAGGGAGGAAGGGAAAGAATCTGGAATTCAAGGTTTTAAAATCAAATGTTTAAATATATATTATAATTATTATTATTTAACATGTAACTGGGAAATAAGGCATGCAGGCACTAGGGTGTAGAGATCTACCATGTCCTACCTGAAAGTTGAGGTGGGATGGGGGAAGATATGGGAAAGAGCAGATTGGGGGAAGGAATATTCAGTGGGATCGCTGTTTTGAGCTGGTGGGTAGAAGGTTTGTAACTCAAAATCTTATGGAAATGAAGGTTTTAAAATAAAAAATAAAAAAAGAGAGAGAGAGAAAAAAAAAACACTCCCTGTTCTAGGTACTTTCATTCCCCTCCCCTTTCCCCATTTATGTGTTGTCTTCCTACATTAAATTGTCAACTTCTTGAGGGCAAAAAACATGTTAATAAGTTAAATAGTAGAAAAAAAGAAAATGAGGGACACATTTGGTAAGAAAAATATCTTGCTTATAAGAAATGCATTTTAAAAGCAAAGACATATGTAAAATAAAATTTAGGGCTAGAACACAATTTACTACACATCAGGAGAATGCAAAAAAAAAGTTTCAATCATGCCATTAGTAAAAAGAAAAAAAATTTACAATATAAAAATAGACAATAAAGAAATTATATTATGGGGCAGCTAGGTGGTGCAGCAAATAGAGCACCAGCTCTGGAGTCAGGAGAACCTGAGCTCAAATCAGGTCTCAGACACTTAACACTTACTAGCCGTGTGACCTTAGCCAAGTCACTTAATCCCAATTGCCCTGCATTCCCCCTACAAAAAAGCTTAAAAAATTATATTATGCTGAAACAAACCATAGACAACAAACCAATATCAATATTAAATCTATTTGCTACAGATGCTTTAGCATCTACATTCATGAAGAAAAAATTTGTGAGTCAATTATTAAGAAAAAAATGGGCTCCTACTCAGCACAGCAGCAGCCCTTGTCTCTTCACAGTGGTCAGCTATGACCCCCGACTCCCCAGCAACCATGTTGAAGGGACCTGCAGTTGGCATTGATCTTGGCACCACTTACTCATGTGTGGGAGTCTTCCAACATGGGAAAGTGGAGATCATTGCTAATGACCAAGGAAACAGGACCACCCCAAGCTACGTTGCCTTCACTGACACAGAACGTTTAATCAGTGATGCTGCAAAGAATCAAGTTGCAATGAACCCCACCAACACGGTTTTTGATGCCAAACGTCTGATTGGTCGCAGATTTGATGATGCAGTTGTACAATCAGACATAAAGCATTGGTCTTTCACGGTGGTGAATGACGCAGGCAGGCCTAAGGTCCAAGTGGAGTACAAAGGGGAGACCAAAAGTTTCTATCCAGAAGTATCTTCTATGGTCTTGACTAAGATGAAAGAAATTGCTGAAGCTTACCTTGTGAAGACTGTCACAAATGCTGTGGTCACAGTACCAGCCTATTTCAACGATTCCCAATGTCAAGCCACCAAAGATGCTGGAACCATAGCTGGTCTCAATGTGCTCCAAATCATCAATGAGCCAACTGCTGCTGCTATTGCTTACAGCTTGGACAAAAACGTTGGTGCCGAGAGAAATGTGTTGATCTTTGACCTTGAAGGTGGTACTTTCGATATCTACATTCTCACCATTGAAGATGGCATCTTTGAGGTCAAGTCCACAGCTGGGTACACCCACTTGGGTGGGGAGGACTTTGACAACTGAATGGTCAACCATTTCATTGCTGAGTTCAAGCAAAAGCACAAGAAAGACATCAGTGAGAACAAGAGGGCTGTTCACCTTCTCCCCCGCACTGCTTGTGAACGTGCAAAGAATACCCTCTCTTCCAGTACCCAGGCCAGTATTGAGATTGACTCCCTCTATGAAGGTATCAACTTCTGTACATCAATCACCAGGGCCCATTTCGAAGAGCTGAATGCTATTCTCTTCTGTGGCACCCTGGACCCTGTGGAGAAGGCCTTAGGAGATGCCAAGCTTGGGGGCAGCTAGGTGGCGCAGTGAGTAGAGTGTCGGCCCTGGAGTCAGAAGGACCTGAGTTTGGATCCAGCCTCAGACACTTAATGCACACACAAACAAAAAAACCTAGCTGTGTGACCCTGGGCAAGTTGCTTAACCCCAATTGCCCTCCAAAAAAGCAAAAAAAAAAAGAGATGTCAAGCTAAATAAGTCTCAGATTCATGACATCGTCCTGGTGGGTGATTCCACTTGAATCCCCAAAATCCAGAAGCTTCTGCAAGACTTCTTCAATGGCAAGGAGCTCAACAAGAGTATCAACCCTGATGGGGCTGTTGCTTATGGTGCAGCTGTCCAGGCTGCCATTTTGTCTGGAGATAAATCTGAGAATGTGCAGGACTTGCTGTTGTTGGATGTCACTCCTCTTTCCCTTGGAATTGAAACTGCTGGTGGAGATATGACCATTCTGATCAAACGTAATACCACCATCCCCACCAAGCAGACACAGACCTTTACCACCTATTTGGACAACCAGCCTGGTGTGCTTATTCAGGTTTATGAAGGCAAGAGAGCAATGACAAAGGATAACAACCTACTTGGCAAATTTGAGCTCACAGGAATTCCCCCAGCACCCAGGGGTGTTCCTCAGATCGAAGTAACATTTGACATTGATGCACATGGTATCCTCAATGTTTCTGCTGTGGATAAGAGCACAGGCAAGGAGAACAAGATCACCATCACCAATGACAAAGGACGTCTCAGCAAAGAAGACATTGAGCACATGGTCCAGGAGGCTGAGAAATACAAGGCTGAGGATGAAAAGCAGAGAGACAAGGTGTCTTCTAAGAATTCTCTTGAATCCTATGCTTTCAACATGAAAGCAACCATAGAGGATGAAAAACTGCAAGGCAAAATTGGTGATGAAGACAAACAGAAGATCCTTGACAAATGTAATGGAATAATCAACTGGCTGGATAAGAACCAGACTGCTGAGAAGGAAGAATTCGAGCATCAGCAGAAAGAATTGGAGAAGGTCTGCAACCCCATTATTACTAAGCTGTACCAGAGTGCAGGGGGCATGCCAGGAGGTATGCCTGGTGGGTTCCCAGGGGGTGGAGCAGCCCCATCTGGAGGTGCTTCTTCTGGACCCACCATTGAAGAGGTCGACTAAACACACCAGAAGAAAGAGCATTCCACGCAGCTTTCCAAAAATTGAAGGACTCAAATTTGTAGCCAAGGCAGTAGCAGTTTAAAAGGTAACATTTAAGCTACTGTGTAAATCTGGGTATTCTGATTACTTGAATGTGTGCAGAGGGAGAGAAGTGAACAACATTGCAGTTTATCAGTACTGTAAACAAGTGGAAATGTAATTGTCTTGGAGAATAAAATCTATTTAAAATCGGCACCATAAAAAAAAGAAAAAAATGGGCTCATATACACTAAAAATTTTTGTAGCAATACTTTTTGAGACAAAGCAGACATAAGTTGGAAAATGAATAAATTGTGGGAAATAAACATAATAGGATATTATTGTGCAATGAGAAATATAATGAACTCAGAAAAGTGTGGAAAGATTCATATGATGCAATGAAGAGTGAAGTAAGCTGAAACAAGAAAACATATACATGACTATATTAATAGAAATGGAAAGACAACAAAACAATCAAAAGTGAATGTTGAGGGGCGGCTAGGTGGCGCAGTGAGTAAGAACGCGGGCCTCGGAGTTGGGATGACCCGGGATCGAAACCGGCCTCAGAAAATGAGCACCCACACATAAATAATGACTAGCCGTGTAACCTTGAGCAAGTTACTTAACCCCAATTGCTTTAAAAAAAAAAGTGAATGTTGCAAAATTACAAAGAACAAGCATGGTTCCAGTGAAATAATAGAAAGACACTTGTATCACACTCCTTGCAGAGGTAAGGAGCTCACAGGTGTCGTGTATTACAAATTGTCAGATTTTTCAATGGAATTGATCAGTTTTCTGATATTTTTCCTTTTTTCTTTAAAGGATATTATTTATCATACGGTTAAACTTCTCTGGAGGTAGAAAAGGAAGATATTGGGGAAAATTTTGGTTAAGAAGAGCAGAAGATATAAATTTAAGTTGATTAAATGCTTTTAAATCTCTGAGAAATTAACTTTTAGCAAATGCATTTCCAAAGGCAGTACAGAAGATATAGTTAGTACAAAATGTTCACCCTAAATTCAGGGGTACAGTCTACCATAGTTATATATGGAATCTATGGGAAGAATGAGTTCAAGCCTAGTATGCAGTGAGACTGAGGTATACATGTAGGGAACATTTCATGGATTCCTTATATAATTATAATTACCATTTTACAGACAAGGAAATATAGGTTCAGAGAGCTGGTATGACTTTTCAAATATCAAACACATATGAAATGTCAGTGCTAAGACCATATTTAGGTTAATGAATTCCAACCTACCCCCACCAACAGAATGTAAACTCCTTGAGGAAAGGGATGTGTGTGTGTGTGTGTGTGTGTGTTTGAATCCCCAGCACCTAACATGATGCCTCACATATCATAATTACTTAATAAATGTGTGATAAATTGGATTGGATTCTGGATTAATGTTCTTACCACCCCACCATACTGTCCTTCTATAAAATAAATAAATTACTAACAATTCTCCTTAAATTTGCCCTTCCTTCTCTACCCATAGTGCTTCTTAACACAGCTTACCCACAGCCAGAGCTAGTGATTCAAGAAATGACTGTTTAATATCAAATGATTTTACCACCCCAAGTGAAACAGAATATGCATTTCTTTTCCTTCTTCAGTGATACCATAAGAGAGGAAGAAACAATAAGGCACTAAGCAAATAAAGAGAAAATTGCCTTTTTCATATTTCTGTGATGAAAAATGTTTCAAAGCTCTCAGAGCACCAACATAAATGATGATTGCCTCCTGGTTTTCCAGAATTAGTATTGGGATAATGCACACATTCAGAATGTTAATTGTCTCATCAGAGCTGTATGACTGCAAAATGACCAATAAAAATTCCCTAAACATCTGGGTTCTGTCTAACCTTTCTCAAAGTTTGTGAAGATCTGGTAGCTCTAGCAGAAAGGAATTTTCATTTGGCTTCCTAGGCTTGGGAGATTCAATACCATTATGAAATGTTGTTGCTCCAGGGTTTCTGGACTTCAACTGTGAAATTCAATACCCAATGTCACAGATGCTGAAAAAACCAAGAGTAGGTAAAACTTAGCTATTGGGCAAAACATTTGCTGCAGAAGAAAAAGTGTTGTTTTGTTGTTGCCATTTTTTTTTTAAAGCAATCGGGGTTAAGTAACTTGCTCAAGGTTACACGGCTAGTCATTATTTATGTGTGGGTCCTCATTTTCTGAGGCCGGTTTCGATCCCAGGTCATCCCAACTCCGAGGCCAGTGCTCTTACTCACTGCGCCACCTAACCACCCCAGTTGTTGCCATTTTTAACTACAAAGAGTGAAGTAAAACTTTCATGTTCGTTTTGAATAGTTTTCAGTCAAAATTGTATTATAGAAATAACACTGGATTAGGAGTCAGAGAACAGGTTCTAGATCTGGTTTTGCCACTAACTTGGTCAAGAAACTTTTGTCATACGGCCTCAGCTTTTACATTATTTAAAACTAGGTATCGAGGAGGAGGGCAATAAGGTTGCACAATGGTTAGAGTGCCCAGACTAAAGTCAGGAAGACTCATATTTCTGAGTTCAAATCTGGTGTCAGACACGTCCTATCTGGGTGACCCTGAGAAATTCATTTAACTTGGTTTGTCTCAGTTTCTTCATCTGTAAAATGAGTTGGAAAAGGAAATGGAAAACTACTTCAGTATTTTTTAGGAGAAAACCCAAATGGGGTCACAAGGTGTCAGACATGAGGATAAATGACTGAACAACAATGATGACAAATGCAGGAAATGAGCTAGAGATCCTATCTAAGTTGATGGTCTGCTCTGAAAATGGACCATTCCATGAACTGATGTATCTGTCCCCTTTAAGTGATCCATACACATATTTTCTTTGTGCCACCCCACCCCCCACCACATGCCAAATACATTGTACAGACAATTCAAAGAGGTTCTCTTTCTCTTCATTCCCCAGCCATCTTCTCACCAGCCACATTGCTATGGGACCATTCAAGCCCTGGAGGTTTGTATCCTTGCATCCCTTGAACTACTGTGGGGCATCTACTTCATATAACACATCTTTTTCAGAGTATTCTAGCCATGCTACTTTACTCTCTACTTCCTGGTCTTCTTATACACTTACCCCACTCTTCAAATTCCATGACTAACTATTCCTGTTGCTTTCTAGCCAAACGTGCCCCTTCCTGGCCACCACTTCATTAATGTGTTCTGTCACCATCTGGTAGAATGCAATTTTCTAGAATGCATTTTGTATCTGTATTCCCAGAAGTGAGCACACTTCTCAACACATGTTGTTCAGTCATTCAGTCATGTCCAATTCTTTGTGACCCTGTAGACCATAGTACACCATGCTGTCCATGGGGGTTTCTTGGCAAATATATCAGAGTGATTTGCCATTTCTTTCTACAGTGACACATAGTAAGTGCTTAATATTTTTTTTTTTAATTTCAAATTTATAGGTTTTGAGAAACAGGATGGGACTTTGTTGATAAAGGGCATAACTCATTATTGGAAGGAAGGAAGCATTTATTAAGCACCTATTGCATGCCAGGCTCTCTAAGTGCTTTACAAATATTATCTCATGGTATCTACACAACAGCCTTGTAAGATTGGTGCTGTTATCTTATTATGCTCAAGGTTACATAGATAGTAAATGTCTGAGACTGAATTTTGAAGTCAGGTCTTCCTAACGCTAGGCCCAGAACTTTATCCACTGTACCACCTACCTCTCTCTACTGAAATTTAGAACTGCTCTGATTCAAGCAACATCCGAATTCAAGAAATAATTCCACGTAGTAAACCCCTATTGCAATATAGCACTATGGCAGCTAAGATTTGGAAGGGACTTCATATTTTCCCACCTCTACCTGAAATATGAATCATATCATATCCTTCAAACAGCAGCTTGATAATTCATTACCAGTAAATTCCTTGAGGGCAGCCGCTGACTTTTGCCTTTAGCACACTGTCTGCCATATATACTTAATATACTTAATATATATGTATATATATACTTAATAAACATGGATTAATTGATTTTTATAATAAGAATTCCTTGGATTTATGAGCTGCATTAGCTGGCCTCTGAGGTCCCTTTTAACTCTCAAATTCTTAACTCTTCTATTTCTGTGTATGATTGTAACCCACTTATATAGCCTCTACTTAAAGATTTTGAGGTGGTAGCTAGGAGGAAGAGTAAATAGATCCTTGGTTTTGATCCCAATTTCAAATCCAGAGTCAGATCCTTACTGACTGTGTAATTTGGGGTGACTTAGCCCCTATCAACCTCAATTTCATCTATACAATAAGGGAGTTGGACTGGATGGCACCCAAGTCCTCTTTTATCCCTGAATCTATGATCCTATCATCTTCTGATGAGAGAGGAGGAACACAGTATCTCCCCAAGCAGCCCATTCCACTTTGGGCTAGATCTAATAGTTTTTGTATCAAGACTTAATCTGTTTTACAGTAACATCCATCTAAGTGGTTTCAAATCGCTCTCCAGGGCATAGCACAAGACTAATTTCTCTTGCACACAACAATCCTTCAAATATTTAAGACAACTCTCATGCCTCACAACATACCTTCTCTTCCCAGTCCAGGTCCTCAGTTCCTTCAATTTAAATAGCATAGCTTAAAATCCCTTGCCCAATTTGCGTGAGCTTCTTCTTGAATTGTTTCAGATTTCTGATGACCTCCCTAAAAATAAGTCTCTAAATCTGAGAATAGCATTACATACATGGTACCACCAGGGAAGAATTTTTCATTCTCCTCCCCATCTACTGTACTGCTATTTGTTAATTTTAGTTTTCTCAATTTATTTTAAATTTAGTTCATTTATTAAAATTTCATTTGATTTTTGGATACCATGTTATAGACTATATGCCCTGAAACCCATCTAAGACTTTGCATATGAAAAATTGCCCAGTGAAGCATTCCTCATCATACATCTCTATTATGGGGTTTTAGTTTGTTTTGTTTTTTAGTCCAAATGTAATTCCACATGGATCACTATTAATTTTCATCTTATTGTTTTCATTTTGTTAATTTAGATTTTTGAAGCCTGTTTATATTCTAGTTCTTTCATATGAGATATTAGGTATATCTCTCCAACCCTCAAGTCATCAGCAAATTTGACTATAATGTAATACATAAGCCCATCCAAGTCTTGGATATGGTTTTTAAGGCTAGATTGAAAAGAGGCATTTGTGCCACTACCTAATAGAATGTCCTCCAAGTTGATATCCATCCATTTGCCATCTCTCTTTAGGTCCAGTTGCTCCAGTAGTGTCAAATACACCTAATTCGATTATCATCCCACACCTGTTTATCTTACCAATAATATTATAAGACAATTTCTCAAATGTCTTTCTGAAATATAAGTATGGTGTGATATAAAAGTATATCTAAAGCCCTGTTGATGAAGGAAAAGAATTGATCTGACACAACTTAGTCACAATAATCCCATACTGTCTAATAGTGATCACTGCTTTCCTTCCTAACCATTCCATTCATCATGAAATCTAGAATTTTGCCAAGAATTAAAACAAAAATCACTGTCTTATAATTTAAAAAAGGACTTTTTTCTATTCCTTTTTTAAAATCTGTGATGTTTATTTGTCTTCAGTCTTCCGACATGATTTCCATATTTCATTATTCAAACATTGAGTTTCTTACAATCATGTCTGAAATTTCAGTTCTCTGAGATGTTTGCTTTTTTTCTGATCAGGTCACTTGATTGTATCAGAGGTGAACATATATACTCTTCCCATCACCTTATTTCCCCATTTATCTTGACTTTTAACTCTCTACTAAAATTTTTGTTGTTGTGGTTCTTTCTTTAACACCCTGAAGAACACATTCCCTGGTAGAAAAAAAAAGAGAAGCAAAAGAAAAATCCAGGTCATTCTGCCTTTTTACATTTAATCTACCTTCTATAATATCATCATTGTATGAACCCCAAGTAATAGTCTGTTCCCCTCTTTAATTTTCCTCATTTTCCAGTATAGTTAATTAAACCTTCTTTGGTGTAAATGATTGTACCTAAAAACAGCTAATTATGAACCTTAGCCTTAGTGATAATACTCTAATAGAACTATGTCACTGTATTCCATTCCTCCTCAGTAAATTTTCAGACACATCAGATACCTTAGCAATCTAAGGTATCTTCTACTTCATAAGGTAATGCCACTAATTTACTCCACAAGAATGGACAACTTTTTTTTTCTTCACTGTTTCTATTATTTTCTAAATATGCAAAATTGTGGACCTCCAAGGTCCTTTCTACCTCTAAAATTCTATGGCAATAAAAACTTTATTCAGTGCAATCTTAAGATATGTATTATTCCTACCCTCATGAACAGTACCTTCTAAAACTAAATGACTTATGATGTGAAGAATTTAGTTCAATTTAGATCAATAAACAACACAAAAAGGAGTGGGTTCTGGGAGCTACAAACTTCAGATAAAAGTTAGTCCTTATTCTCAGGGAAACTATAGACTTGTAAAGGGGGATGAAATATAGATCCCTACTGTTTAGGGTCTGCTATATATTCATAAATTGAATATTGTTCTTTTCAAATGAGTTTTAAAATGCATGTTTTGGAAAAAGAAAAAAACTACCCTCTTAAAGCATCAAAAGCAAATTTATGGCAGAATCAGGACATAAAATTCCTGGAAGTATGTTCATAGTTAATGGGTAATTTTAGGCAATTCAATGCAAAGTTTTGCCTTTTTATTCCAGAGGAACCTTCAGAATTCAGAGAACTGGATGAAAAAAAAATGAATTAGGCATTTTTTTCTCTGGATTAGAGAAACATCATCACCAGTTTTTAAACAGACCCAAGGGAGTCACATGGCCTCCCATTTACTTGAAGTATAAGTAGTAATAATCTCTTTCTTCTTGATGAAACAAACCATTACAGAGCAGAAAGTAGTTTTTCATAGAACAAAAACAAAAATGGGAGAAGGTATAGTGAGAATGGAGATGGCTCATAGTCACTATAGAGGACTCTTCAGGGTCATTAATGCTAAAGATATTATGAAGCTTCAAATATCAACAAGACAGGAGCAATGTGTAGCCCATTATATCATTCCAAATATAGAAGGGATCCCAGAGCTTATCTGGCTACCTCAAAAGTTTTGTTACTTTAAAAAAGCATTGTGGGGCGGCTAGGTGGCGCAGTGAATAGAGCGCCGTCCCTGGAGTCAGAAGGACCTGAGTTGGGAGCCGGCCTCAGACACTTAATCCACACAAACAAAAATCTGGCCATGTAACCTTGGGCAAGTTACTTAACCCCAATTGCCCTAAGGGGGCGGCTAGGTGGCGCAGTGAGTAAGAGCGCTGGCCTCAGAGTTGGGATGACCCGAGATCAAATCCGGCCTCAGAAAATGAGCACCCACACATAAATAATGACTAGCCATGTAACCTTGAGCAAGTTACTTAATGCCAATTGCTTTAAAAAAAAAAAAGCATTGAGTGAGTTGGAGAGGGAAATAAATAATAATTAATAATGTCTAAAGGAAATCAGAACTGCACTTATTTTGTACTAATAGTTTATATTTCTGAAAATCTTGCTTTAAGATAAACCTTTTTTCATAGATAGAAATGGGTTAGGTTAATATTTTTTGTAATTCATGGAAAAGTGTATTTCACCAAAAAGGATTGACTGGTATTATAATTAGAGATTTATTTATCCAAACCTAGGAAGGATATATTAATGTGGACTATAAAACCATAACCCAGCATACCACTAGTCACCTTTTAGCGAATATAAAAATTGCTGGCACAGTGTCTAAGAATATTAAATTTTCTCTAAAGAGTATGGTCTTGGGGGCGGAGCCAAGATGGCAGAGTAGAAACAGCTCTTCCAAGCCTCTCTGCCCCCAGATTCTCCACAAACTATGTAAAAAAGGACTCTGAACAACTTCTGGAGCCCCAGCACCCACAGAACGACACAGAAAAGCTAACCTCCCGCTAAGGACAGCCCAGCAGCCCTGCAGAAAGGACCAGCGCAGCGGTCTGGGAGCCGGCAGCGCGCAGAGCGCAGAACGCAGGAGCCGAGCCAAGCCTAGGTCCACGTGAGCCGAGGTTTTAGCCCCAGGGCGGCAGGGCCAGCAGCCAGCTGGAGGAACCAGGAGACTCCAGAATTATCAACATAGACTTGCCTAGGACAAAGTAAGAGGTTAGTGTCCTATGGACTTTGGGACCTGTATTTGGGGAATGCCTCAGCTCCCTCCCCTGGGGGCTAGAAGCCGCTGAGGAGACACGCCATTTTGTAGTTTTCAGAGGCATTTCCGGCTCCCAGCCTACAAATCGTGGGGAGATCCAGCGATCAGTCTTGGGGGTAATCGCTCTTGCTTTAACCTCCCTGGATCTGGATTGTGATCTAGGGTGGAAGTTGTGGGTGGGTTTACAGCTTGCCAGAAACAGAAGTTGCCCCCCACACGTTTGGGACGAAAATTCCTCTAGCGGGCCTTAAAGTCATAGTGTGGCAACAAGCCCAAAAGTCAAGCAATTAAGTGGCAACATGTCAAGGCAAAGGAAACAGAAAAATGCAACCCTAGACTCCTATTTTGGGGGCATAGAGCGGGAAAAGGACTGTGAGGTCAGAAGTCCTGCTCCAAAAGCCCCAGGGGAAAACATGAGCGGGTTGCAGGCCATAGAGGACCTTAAGAAGGACTTTAAAAATCAAATAAGAGAAGTGGAGGAAAAATTGGAAAGAGAAATGAGAAGGATGCAGGAAAAGTATGAAATGAGGTCAACAGCCTGACTGAGGAAAACAACACCTTAAAAAATAGACTAGCTCAAATGGCAAAGGAGGCCCAAAAGGGCAATGAGGAGAAGAATGCCTTAAAAAGTCGAATTTGCCAGATGGAAAAAGAATCTCAAAAGTTCACTGAGGAGATTCATTCCTTCAGAGTTAGACTGGAGCAAATGGAAGCCAGTGACTTTATGAGAAATCAAGATGCTGTTAAGCAGATCCAAACAAATGAAAGATTAGAAGGCAATGTGAAACATCTCATGGGAAAAACCACTGACCTGGAGAATAGATCCAGGAGAGGCAATTTAAAAATTATTGGACTACCTGAAAGCCATGATCAAAGAAAGAACCTAGAAATCACCCTTCAAGAAATTCTCAAGGAAAACTGCCCTGATGTTTTAGATCCAGAGGGCAAAATAGAGGTTGAAAGAATCCACCAATCACCTCCTGAAAAAGATCCCAAAAAGAAAACTCCCAGAAATATCATAGCCAGGTTCCAGAATCCCCAGATCAAGGAGAAAATACTACAAGCGGCCAGGAAGAAACAATTTCAATATTGTGGAAACACAATCAGAATAGCCCAGGACCTGGCAGCTTCTACACTGAGGGATCAAAGGGCATGGAATATGATATTCCAGAGGGCAAAAGAACTGGGAATGAACCTAAGGGTCACCTACCCAGCAAAACTGAGTATTTTGTTTCAGGGGAAAATATGGTCATTCAGTGGAATAGAGGACTTTCAAGCATTCTTGAGGAAAAACCAGAGTTGAATAGAAAATTTGACATCCAGACACAAGAAGTAAGAGATGCCTGAGAAGGTAATCAGGGAAAAGAAATCAAAAGGAACTTATCAAAGTTGAACTATTTACATTCCTATATGGAAAAGCAATAT
Source organism: Gymnobelideus leadbeateri (assembly GCA_011680675.1). Taxonomy (NCBI): domain Eukaryota; kingdom Metazoa; phylum Chordata; class Mammalia; order Diprotodontia; family Petauridae; genus Gymnobelideus; species Gymnobelideus leadbeateri. Next base: position 209,032 of record WOXC01008526.1, read on the forward strand.
CTGTGACTGATGATATCTTTCTCACTATGAAAATAATGGAAGAAGGGGGTGTGGTCATATGAATACATATGTGAATGTGTGTGTATATGGTTACAGTTATATACGGATAGAGGGCATAGGTTGAATTTGTTGGGAAGGGAGAATACTCAAGGGATGAAATTATGAGGTGAGAGAGGAAAGTGGCAAGAGGAGATGGGGAGAGACATGGTAGGGTAAACTATCTCATGTAGGGGAAGTGGGTGCAAAGGAGGGGGAGAATAAGGAAGGCTAAAAAGGCAAAACCACATTCACATTGAATTTGGTTCAGGGAGAAAATGACATACATACTAAATGGGATATCTCAATCTGCAGCAGGATAGGGGGAAGGGGGATGAGAGGAGGGATGATGGATGGGAGGGCATCCTTGGGGTGAGGGGAGGTTGGAAGTACCCACTATAGAAGAGTGACAGGATCATGTAGGGAATGGACCAGGTGGGGGGTGGGATGAGTGGGAGGGAATTATAAGCAGCCTTGTACAATATATCTACTATGATAATGTTTTGCATAGCTAGACATGTACAACATATACTGAATTACTTATATCCCAAGAAGGAATGGGTGACAAGGGAGGAAGGAAATGGATCTGAAATTCAAGGTCGTAACATTAAATGTTTCAAATATATATATAAATACTATTATTAATACTCTTTTGCCTATAATTGGGAGATAAGATGTGCAGGCATTGGGACACAAAGATTCATCTTCCTCTAATGGAAAAGTCGATGGGGGCATGGGAGAAGGTATGGGAGAGAGCAGATTGGAGGAAGCGATATCTTGTGGGACTGCTATTCTGGGAGGTTGGGTAGGGGAATAATGGGGCAAAATGATTGTAACTCAAAATCTGGCGGAAATGAATGATGTAAAACAGAAGTTAATAAAGTATTTGTTTAAAAAAAAAGAGTATGGTCTTGCAACTTCCACCTCTAAAGTGAAAAAGCATAAACTCTTTAATTAATACATGGTAATTAGCTCAGTGTTCAGGGTAAATAACTTGTAGTTTCAAAAGTTTGAACCATCAGGTAAGAGGTAGATGGATAGGGAACTCAGAAGGACAAAACAAAAAGAAAAAAATACCTAAAAATGAAGGGGAGGATTGATGTGACTTATGGGAAAAAAAACTAAGACCCATATCAGGATTAAGACAGTTTGAAAGTTTAAATGGACAGAAATGCTGTCAAATTAAAATCAGTTAGCAACATTTTTATCTGAAATTTTATGATTAGAAAACATTTTCATAAATATTACATTATTTATATTTGATCCTTAAAATTACCACAAAATGTTCAAAAGTTCTTGTATTAATATATTCTTATGGAACAATAATATTCTTTTAAATTCGTAAATCATAATTTGCTAAGGCACCCAATAAGTGGGCATCTTCTTTAGATTTTAGTTTGCATTTACTATTAAAAGAACTGCACTAAATATTTTTACACATATGAATCCTTTTTTTAATCAATTTGAAATATAGCATTAAATAGAATGTGTATAAAGTGTTATAATTCTTTTAGCACTATATAGATTTTATTATTAATTCTGTCACTTGAAATTGATTAACTCAGTTTTGAATACTCAGAATTTTCTCAGCTTCCTCACTCTCACCTGCCCTATGACTGGAGGGCTAGAGGATGGAGCACTAAACTCCTCCCAAGCCTTTACTTTATTGAGGGCTGGGATCTGGATTTTCCAGCTAACTCTCCACTTTAGTAGTTCTGCTTTGTTAGGACTCCAGGGAACATCTGACCCCAGTTCAGGGTACTCCTCTTTTCTTTTTCTTTTTAAACAAATGCTTTATTAACTTCTGTTTTACATCATTCATTTTTGCCAGATTTTGAGTTACAATCATTTTCCCTCCCCTGTTTTTCCCCTACCCACCCTCCCAGAATAGCAGTCCCACAAGATATCGCTTCCTCCAATCTGCTCTCTCCCATACCTTCTCCCATACCCCCTTCGATTTTTCCATTAGAGGAAGGTGAATCTTTGTGTCCCAATGCCTGCACATCTTATCTCCCAATTATAAGCGAAAGAGTATTAATAATAGTATTTATATATATTTGAAACATTTAATGTTAAGACCTCGAATTTCAGATCCATTTCCTTCCTCCCTTGTCACCCATTCCCTCTGGGGAGATAAGTAATTCAGTATATGTTGCACATGTCTAGCTATGCAAAACATTATCATAGTAGATATATTGTACAAGGCTGCTTATAATTCCCTCCCACTCATCCCACTCCCCCACCTGGTCCATTCCCTACTTGATCCTGTCCCTCTTCTATAGTGGGTACTTCCAACCTCCCCTCCCCCCAAGGATGCCCTCCCATCCATCATCCCTCCTCTCATCCCCCTTCCCCCTATTCTGCTGCAGGTTGAGATATCCCATTTAGTATGTATGTCATTCTCTCCCTGAACCAAATTCAATGAGAATGTGGTTTTGCCTTTTTTGCCTTCCTATTCTCCCCCTCCCTTGCAACCACTTCCCCTTGCTTCTACATGAGATAGTTTACCCTACCCTGTCTCTCCCCATCTCCTCTTGCCACTTTCCTCTCTCACCTCATAATTTCATCCCTTGAGTATTCTCACTTCCCAACAAATTCAACCTATGCCCTCTATCCATATATAACAGTAACATTATACACACACATTCACATATGTATTCATATGACCACACCTCCTTCTTCCATTATTTTCATAGTGAGAAAGATATCATCAGTCCCAGTTATTGCTTTTCCATATAGGAATGTAAATAGTTCAACTTTGATAAGGTCCTTTTGATTTCTTTTCCCTGATTACCTTCTCAGGCTTCTCTTCCTTCTTGTGTCTGGGTGTCAAATTTTCTATTCAATTCTGGTTTTTTCCTCAAGAATGCTTAAAAGTCCTCTATTCCACTGAATATCCACACTTTCCCCTGAAACAAAATACTCAGTTTTGCTGGGTAGGTGACCCTTGGGTTCATTCCCATTTCTTTTGCCCTCTGGAATATCATATTCCATGCCCTTCGATCCCTCAGTGTAGAAGCTGCCAGGTCCTGGGCTATTCTGATTGTGTTTCCACAATATTGAAATTGTTTCTTCCTGGCTGCTTGTGGTATTTTCTCCTTGATCTGGGGATTCTGGAACCTGGCTATAATATTCCTGGGAGTTTTCTTTTTGGGATCTTTTTCAGGAGGTGATCGGTGGATTCTTTCAACCTCTATTTTACCCTCTGGATCTAAAACATCAGGGCAATTTTCCTTGAGAATTTCTTGAAGGGTGATTTCTAGGTTCTTTCTTTGATCATGGCTTTCAGGTAGTCCAATAATTTTTAAATTGTCTCTCCTGGATCTATTTTCCAGGTCAGTGGTTTTTCCATGAGATATTTCACATTGCCTTCTAATCTTTCATTTGTTTGGATCTGCTTAACAGCATCTTGATTTCTCATAAAGTCATTAGCTTCCATTTGCTCCAGTCTAACTCTGAAGGAATGAATCTGCTCAGTGAGCTTTTGAGATTCTTTTTCCATCTGGCAAATTCGACTTTTTAAGGCATTCTTCTCCTCATTGCCCTTTTGGGCCTCCTTTGCCATTTGAGTTAGTTTATTTTTAAGGTGTTGTTTTCCTCAGTCAGGCTTTTGACCCTCATTTCATACTTTTCCTGCATCCTTCTCATTTCTCTTTCCAATTTTTCCTCCACTTCTCTTATTTGATTTTTAAAGTCTTAAGAAGGACTTCTGACCTCACAGTCCTCTTCCCCCTCCATGCTTCGACCCTCCTTGCCCCCAAAGTAGGAGTCTAAGGTTGCATTTTTCTGTTTAATTTGTTTCCTTTGCCTCGGCATGTTGCCACTTAATTACCTGACTTTTTGGCTTGTTGCCACAGTATGTCTTTGCGGACAGATAGGAGAATTTTCATCCTGGACGTGTGGGAGGGCAACTTCTGTTTCTTGAAAGCTGTAAACCCACCCACAACTTCCACCCCAGATCACAGTCCAGATCCAGGGAGGCTAAAACAAGAGCGATTACCCCCCAAGACTGATTGCTGGATCTCCCTACAGTTCGCAGGCCAGGAGCTGGAGCTGCCTCTGAAAACTACAAAATGGCGTGTCTCCTCAGCAGCTTCTATCCCCCAGGGGAAGACGCCGATGCGTTCCCCTAATACTGGTCCCAAAGTCCATAGGGCACTAACCTCTCACTTTGTCCTAGGCATGTCTATGTTGATAATTCTGGAATCACCACAGCTGCTGGTGTTCTGGGGTCCCTCCAGCCGGCTGCTGGCCCTGCCGCCCTGGGGCTAAAACCGCAACTCAGGCAGACTGGACCTGTGCTTGGCTCCCCACACTCTGTGCACTGGGTGCTTCCTGCTCCCAGACTGCTGCGCTGGTCCTTCCTGCAGGGCTGCTGGGCTGTCCTCAGTGGGAGGTTAGCTTCTCTGTGTTGTTCTGTGGGTCCTGGGGCCTTCACCCAACTCTTGACTGTGGCTCTGTTATAAAAGTTTTAGCATGTGCAGTGACCAAACTCCAGTAAAACCCTCCCAGTTGAAGAGCTAAATCAATATGAGGGCAACCTACAGGCCTTAAACTAATCAGTGAATTAGAGGAATGTCTACCCCAAGCATGTGAAGACTTCTCCCAGCAGAATGAGTGGATGAGAATAATTTGCTTCAACTATCATGAAGGCAGCTGAAGCAGTTACTGTGAAGTACTTAGAGCCTGATAGGACATTGAAATTACTGAGGTCATTCACTGCATCCCAGACCATTATAATCATTCTAACTTGTCTTTCCAGTGGACTTCAATGACTCTGGAAGAGAGAATGAGCTGATGATTTTGTACTGAAGTCACAACATCACTCAGTAATATCACTGGTCTTCTTCAGAAATGAAGGATAAATCATAACAATCAGGAACAGATTACTAAAAGTGGTAGCTCTTGAGCTGATTCTTGAAGGAAACTAAGGTTTCCTAGAGGCAGAGGTGAGGTGAGAAAGCATTCCAGCATGGAGGAGAGCCTGTGCAAAGGGAAAGAATATTCTGTACTAAGTAAAGTAAGGATACCATTTTGGGTGGATAGAGTGCTTGAGCAGGAGTAATATAACAGTCTGGAGACAGATGGTTAAGAACTTTAATCATAAACAAATCATCAAGCACTACTATGTTCCAGGCACCATATTAAGTGCTGGGTATACAAAAACTTTAAGGAGTTCATAATCTAGCTAGTTAAGTCAACAAGTACATATATTCATGTGTAATAAATATAGGTTCTTGATCTACTGTCCCAACAGCCATTGGTGATGATAATCCCCACAGTGTTGGTGCTTATCTGCTTAGAGTTTTCTGGGTAATCCTAGAGAGTCTGAGGGTTGTCTATTCTAATACTATACCCACTGGGCATCCATCTATAATTATCAATTGATCTCCATCAATAGTAATATTTAATTGGCTTTTAGAAAGATGTTTGCTTAGGTAGAATAAAAACAGCTTGTCTAAAACATTCCACCCATCCCCAAAGTCTGTGAAACACTCTCTTATCATTTTCTACAAATTCCAGGGGAAAGTAATCTAAGGCTTAGAGAGCACATAGCAAAGGAATAACACACAGCTCCTAGAATATCTTGGTCCCAGATGCAAGCATTGTTGTCCCCCTTTTCCAGAGACATTGTTAACATGCTGATGGGAAGATAGGAAGTCAGAAATTCTCCTGACCCTTTGAAGCTTGCATGGTCTTCAGATATAGACTTTCTCCCTGACCAAGAGCAGAGGGTATAGGTCATGACCAAACTGAAGTAAAGACATTCTCTTCCCCTCTTCCTTGCTTGCCAAGCAGTTCTTTCTCAGAAGTTTGACTAAAATATTCCTTCCCAGATCACTACTCCTTCTCCCTCTCCATTCTTGTAACTGCATTAATCTTTTTATAGATGGCCCATAAGTATCACCAGATTTTTCAGCCAATATGAACACACCTTCTATACAAAGTCATTCCACTTCAACCAATGACTTTCAATGATTTTTTGTATTTTGATTAAAATGGCTTTTATACTTGGGTCTTTGGACTTTAGAGATAGATAGATAGATAGATAGATAGATAGATAGATAGATAGATAGATAATTCTCAACATAATTGGTTTCCTTTTCAATACTATTATTTTGTTTATTTGTTTAGTACATTTAAAATGTTTTGTTTTGCTTTGTTTCTGAATAGGAGTCCATATGCTTTCACAGACTGCAAATAGCTGCATAACACAAAACAGATAAAGAATGTCTGGTTTGAAGTCTTTAATTCATTGATTTACTGAGATGTATTCTCCTCAGGTTAAGGTGTCATGATGTAGTATCATCATTTATTCTAAGCAGAGTGGGATAATTGATTGATTTGCTCAATATCCCCCATCATTACACTTATATAGAAAATAGATTAAAGGTAAATATGGAAGGGGGCATATCTAGAAGGACAAGAAAAGGCTTATTTTACAAGATGGAACTTGTGTAGTGTTGAAAGAAACTACAGATCCAGGGGACAAATATGAGAAAGGAGGCTATTACGTAGTTAGAGGACTGCCAATATAGAGCTCAAAGATAGAGAGTCATATACGAAGAAAAAGAAACATGGTAAGTTTGAGGAAACATAAAATAAGATTGGAAAGATAAATTTAGGTCAGTTTGTGAAAGGTTATAAATGTGAAGAGGAATTTATGTTTGATTCTATAATAAGTTTGTGGAAGTCCCATAGTCAGACATCCAACTGACAAAAAAATCACTTTGGCAGCTATGTAAAGATGGATAGGAGACTGAAGTAGCTGAATGTAAGGAGACGAATCAAGAGGTTATTGCAATATTCCAAGAACGAGGTGCTGAGGGCCTGGATTGGGGTCCTTGTCCTGTGTAATGTCAACAAATATTCATGATGGTGATTATGAATATGCCAGCATAGTTCTGAATCACAAAAACCTAACAGATTCTTCATATAGAAGACAGAAGCAAAACATTTATTCAAACACCAGAAAATTGAATCCCAAAACCAGAAAGCCAAATCCCAACACAAGAAAACGAAATCCATCATAGAAACAAATAAGTTAATATGTGGTAACACAGTACATAGTAACACCATACCTAGCTGTCTCCTTGCCTGTGTTCTCTCCTCCCTCTAGTTCTAACTCCTCTGGTTCCCAGCTTCCTCTGGGCTCTTCTCCATTCTTCAGCAAATTCCTCCCACCACAAGGCTCTATGTGATTATATTTGCCCTATTAGGGGTCAGGGAAGATCTTTAAATTCCCATTACCATTGCATTCAGTAAGTAGAGAGAAAGGATGAGTGCAGAAGCTCACACAGTTACTTCACACTAGATACTGCAGTCTTCTAAACCCCCTATATCTTTTTTCCCCACACAAACTGTTCTATATCCATGCCTATGTAATTTTGTACTTGTTCAATCTCATTTTATTTGACTTGTATTTCTTGTTATAACTTGTTGATATATTTATCAATCCCAAATCTGTCATAAAATATGTTAACCATCCCTTCTAATTCTGTCATCTACAAATTTGATTTTTTTTAAATGTTATCAAGACTTCAAAAAAGTCCTGGATAAAAATACTAAAAAGACATAATAGGAGACAAATCTCTTGGGTACTCCTCCAAGCCTTTCACTTCAAAATGACATGGGCCCATTATGACTTTGGGTCCAGTATTCTTGTTTTTTGTTTTTGCTACTAGGTAAAAATATGTTTAGTTCAATTTTTCCTACCTGTGGATAAATGAGTTAAGATTACTTCCTTACCCAAGAAAGGAATCTTTTAATATAGTGCCTTCCACACTGGAAGATACTTTTAAATCTAAATTAGTTTTTACACACCCTGGATAAGTCAAATTTATACCTGTTATTCCATCCAGAGATCTATTGCTCTACAAGTAAAACTGGAGAATGAAGGGATTAGCATGAGAGTTGGGATGTAGAAAACCTGCATTCAATTGCAAAAAAAGGAAATTGCAGAAAAGTTCTGCCTAAAAGGCAAAAATTCCTATTATAAGGTTTATCCCACTAGCCTCATCAAAAAACAAAATATTTCCAGGGTGCTTGCAAATAGGGTCAATATTGAGTGATGAACCCCAGGATTATAAAACTTTTAAATATTCACTTGGTTTTTTCAAGGTTATTCATTAAGATACACATGCATATGTATTTTCCAATAGCTAGTCATATAGATTGATGTGTGGATGAATGAATAAATCAACCTATATACTTATCATTCTATAATTTCTTTGTCTATATTTCCTTGTTTCCATCTTTGAAATGCAATAATAAGAATTATAAACCTCCATCCTGGGGTTGAAGTTCCAGACCCCAAAAATTTTGCTATCTGACTTGCAAAGGTACTCTAAGGATCCCAGGCCTTGCTATCCTCCCTGATTCTGCACTCTTTAGAATATCATTCCTGCAACTAAACATTCAAGTGTTGCCTCTCACAATTAGAATTTTAGCACCTGAAAAGCCAGGAATTTTTAAATTTTATACACATATCTCCAGTGTTCACAACAGTGATTTCTATAGATTAAATGCCTAATAGATGCCTTTCCATTCATTCATTTTAAGTCTCCCCCTTACCATTAGATTGAGAGCTCCTTGGGAGCAATATCTGTCTTCTGCCTTTCCTTGTATCTCCTGCACTTAGCACAGCACCTGATACTTATTATGTACTTAAGGTCTACAGACTGAAAGACTGACTCTATAGAGGATTTAAGAATGGTCCAAGAGAGGGTGGATGGATTGTTATTTGCTTCAGCAGGGGAAGTATACTTTCCCATGAAATTATGATGTCTTCACAGGATCTAAGATTTGAAAAGAACTTTAGGTGTCATTTAATTAAGTGTGTACCTGACCAATAATTCCCTCCAGAATATCACTTATTGCTGATTCATTTAGCCTCTAGTAGTCACTTGAAGATCTCCAGGGTAGGAAAGAAGGAAGAAAAAGAAGAAGAAGAAGAAGAAGAAGAAGAAGAAGAAGAAGAAGAAGAAGAAGAAGAAGAAGAAGAAGAAGAAGAAGAAGAAGAAGAAGAAGAGGAAGAAGAAGAAGAAGGAGGAGGAGGAGGAGGAGGAGGAGGAGGAGGAGGAGAAGGAGGAGGAGGAGGAGGAGGAGGAGGAGAAGGAGGAGGAGAAGTAGGAGGAGGAGGAGGAGGAGGAGGAGGAGAAGAAGAAGAAGAAGAAGAAGAAGAAGAAGAAGAAGAAGAAGAAGAAGAAGAAGAAGAAGAAGAAGAAGAAGAAGAAGAAGAAGAATGTGAGGGAGAGGAGAAGTAGAGGAAGAAGGTGCTGGTAGTGGTAGTGATGATGATGATGATGTTGATGACAGCATATAGCACTTTCAGGTTTGCAAAGCACTTTAAAAATATTATGTTATTTAATACAATAACCCTGCCAAAAAGGTGCTATTATCATACTCATTTTATAAATGAGGAAACTGAGGTTAATTGATTTGTCCAGGATCATACAGCTAGTAAATGCCTAAGGCCAGGTTTGAATTCAGGTGACTTTGGGTTCAACCCTCTCTCCACAGGCCCACCTAACTTCCCAATACCTAAAGCATTCCCTCGAAAGCTTAAATCAGTCAATAGGCATTAATTGAATACAAATATATACTGTGATGCACTAGTGTAAAGCCAAGCATAAGCAGCTTTCCAGAGGACTGCTGCTGTGGATAGCTCTAAGGTTCTGATCACATGGTATAGTGAACTCTCTTATTATTCAGCAACAAATTAAAGCAAAACATTCACAGAAACCAAAGGACAGCATTCACAATGTTAGAATATAACAACTTATTACTAAAGTGGCCACATAGTTTTCACCAAAGTGACCACATAGTTTTAAGCAAAAGATATCATTCAATAATTCCTTTATTCAATTATCCTTAAGGAGCAAGCCTCCTTAAAGGACACAAAGTACAAAAGTCAAAGTTCTCTACCCCTAGGTCACATTGTCTTAATCTCTCAGTCAAAAAATTTTCTTTCTTCTGTATTGGAGATTAGTTTACAAGCATCCTTAACTCTATCATCTTTAAGAGGTACAAGTTACAGAGTATAAAGTATTCCTACCCCTAGACCACAGTAAATCATGATCTTCTCAGCATTAAGTACCCATGAAGAAGTCTTTTCATCCTGACTCAAGGCTGGCTCCCAAATTCTCCTCTTCCATGGGTCCAGTTCCTGCCTGAATCTACTCAGCTTCTTGTCCAGCTCTTCATCCATCTCCTCATCCAGTTCCATATTGAAGCTCACAGTGTCCAGTTCACCTCAAGTCCTTCACAGTTTCTGGGAAGACAAAGTTTAACATCCAAAACAATATTCATACACAATTGCTACACCATCATCAATTCACTATCTCCCTGTGGAATCTACATAGATCCATATACAAGGTCTGAGAACTCAACAGAAACCCCCAAACAATGTCTGATAATTCAACACAAATCATCGGTATAGTCCCAGGAGCTCTGAAACCCTCCTCTAGGACTTCTGTAAATAAACAACAAGAAAATCCTCTTTCAGGGCTTCAGTAATGTCCCAGTACTTCTGTACAAAGTACCAAACAAAAATCAACACAAACAGAATGAACAGAGTGCCTGGCCACCACAAAGTTCCCCTTCTCAATTCTGCTCTCTCCCAACTTGGCCTTCTCGTTATATATGGTCATTAGCTCCTCCCTGTTCTGCCCCTTCCTGTTGTATTAGCAAGTTCCTCCCACTGTCAGTTTCACAGGTCCTATTTCTTAAGAAAGACTGGTATAATCATGGGCAAAGCTCAAAAGAAACTTGAATTAAAACAAGGTGCTAAATAATTAAATAGTGGAAACAAGGCACTAAGTACTTCTTTGCTTGCCATTACATCTAGGCACTAGAGATACAAAGACAAGAATGAAGTGATTCTTGTTGTCAAAGAGCTAATATTCTATTTGGGGAGACAACATGTGTATATATTAGTAAAATTGGAATAAATGAAAAATAAATAAAAGGCAGTTTAAGGAAAAGAGGCACTAATATTTCAGGGAATAAAAAGAAATGGGAAGGGAATAAAAAGGAAAGGGAAGTGAATAAATATTTATTTAGTGCCTCCTGTATGCTAGATATCATACTAAATACTTCACAACTATTGCTTCAATTTCTCCTTTCAAGAAGCGAGTGCTATTATTATCTTCATTTTACAGAAGACGAAACCAAGGCAGATAGCAGTTAAAAGAGTTTAAAAGACTTGCCCAAGGTCACACATCTAGTGAAGTGTATGAGGCTAGATTTGAATTTAGATCTTCCTAACTATAGGACCAACATATTAACTATTTCTTCGTGAAGGGTTTCAAGGAAAAGTTACCATGAGTTTTGTCTAAAGAGAAATTAAGGGAGCAGCCAAGTGACGCAGTGAATGGAGCACTGACCCTGGAGTCAGGAGGACCAGAATTCAAATCCAACGTGAGACACTTAACACAAAACCTAGCCATGTGACCTTGGGCAAGTCACATAACCCCAATTGCCCTACCTTCTTCTCTCCAAAAAGCAGAGAGAGAGAGAGACAGACAGACAGACAGACAGACAGACAGACAGACAGACAGACAGACAGAGAGACAGAGAGAGAGACAGAGACAGAGAGAGACAGAGACATAGAGACAGAGAGAGACACAGAGAGAGAGGAGAGAGAGAGAGAGAGAGAGAGAGAGAGAGAGAGAGAGAGAGAGAGAAATGAAGGATTTTGTTATCAAAATAGTGATTGTTGTTCAGTTGTGTCTGACTCTTTGCAACCCTTTCTGGAATTTTCTTGGCAAAGAAACTGGAATGGTTTTCTCTTTCCTTCTCCAGTTCATTTTAAAGAGGAGGACACTGAGGCAAACAGGGTTAAGTGACTTGCCCAGGGTAACATAAATAGTATATGTCTGAGGCCAGATTTGAACTCTGGAAGAGGAGTCTTCCTGAGTCTAGGTGCAGCATCCTATCTACTGTACCACCTAGCTGCCTGAAAAAGTGATAACCATTAACAAAACTTAGCAAAATGGTGTATAGCAGGAGGAGGCAAAAAGTCCAGAGCTCTTTGCCCCCACAAGAGAACTAGAGTTGAAGAAACCAATAAAAAGAGAGGAAATTTGGGCATCTCAAAACCTGAAGATGCTCTTGTGAGTCAAGACCTGGGATAATAGGTGGGAAAAGTTCAACTTTGTAGAATACAGGTTATTGAAGGCACCACACTGCTGAAATCAAACTGCTATATCTATCTTAAGATATTGCCATCATGGAAATAATAATAAAAGAATTCCCACCATCAGCAATGTCATCTGTGAGTGCAAAGGACATTTGTGACATATCAAGATGGACAGAAGCCTCCCCAGCCTGATTTATGAACAAGGATTCCTGTTCTCCCCGAGGACAGTTCTGAAAACAATTAGAGATTCCAAGCAGTCATTCTGCCTGGCAGTTAATTAGGATATATTCAAAGGCCATGGTTCAAAATGAATGAAACAAAGAGTTTGCATTAAGTATATTATTTTTGACACAAAAGATGTCATCAATTCTAGACAGATAAGTCTTCAATTAACCAGAATGCTCTATAGAAGTATCTGGCAAGCAAACTTTTCTGATCAACTATTTTTTTTATTTTATTAAAGTACTTGATGAAAATCTTGATGGAAACCAAATGTATTGTTTTATTTCTACCTTATCTAGAAGACCATGGTCACCTGCTAGTTCAGGTAGGAAAGTTTGGAGAAGGAATCTAGAGATTTAGGTTTTATTTAGCCAGTCAATGAGTTAGAGAATATTTATTAATCACCCACTATTGGCCAGGCACTCTGCTCAGTTCTGGGGACACAAAAAAGTCAAAAGACAGTGCCTGCTGTCAAGGAGCTCAAAGTCTAATGGGGAACACAATAAATGAACAAATATGTACAAACAATCTACATGTAATATAAATAGGAAATAATGAAAAGAAGGAAGGCTCTAGAATTAAGAAGAGTAGGGAAAGGATTCCAGTAAAAGATGGGATTTTTAATTGGGACTTAAAGGAAGTGAGGGAAGTCAGGAGGTGAACATAAGGAGAGAAGAGTATTTCAAGTAGGGTGATAGCTAGAGAAAATGCCTGGAGCCAAGTGGTGAAGTGCCTTGTACATAGAACAGTATTGAGGCCATTGTTACTGGATCAAGGAATATGAACCAGGGAGTAAAATCTAAGAAGAGTAGAAAGGTAAGAATAATCTAGGTAACATAGGGCTTTGAACACCAAACAGAGGATTTTGCATTTTATTCTCAAGACAATAGGGAACCATTGGAGTTTATTGAGTATGTAAGGTAACATAGTCAGATGCTTCCTTTAAGAAAAAATGTTGGGTGGAACCAAGATGGTGGAGCAAAAGCAGGAACTTGCTTAAGTTCCCATTCCAACCACCTCCAATACATGGAAAAAATGACTCTAAACAAATTTTAGAGCTACAGAACCCACAAAGTGACAGAAAGAACAAATCTCCCATTGAAGGCAGTATGGCAGTTTGGCAGGCTGACAGGAAGTATCTATTGAACCAGGCTGGGAGCAGAGCACCCCCAAACCTAGTGTTGCCCAAGAAGTGACACAGACCAACCAAAGCAGACTTCGGGAGAGTGAATCACCATTAGCTATGGCAGTTTCCAGACTTCTCAACCCATAAACACCAAAAAGAAAGTTAAAGATGAGTAGTGATCTGGATGAGTGTTGGATCTGGAGGAGAGGAGAGTACTGTCCAGGCCCTGGCCCGGGGTGGCAGAGGTGGTGGAGGCACTGCAGTTGCAGCTGCTGCTGCATGGCTGCCTCCAGAGCTCCTGGCCTACAGATTGTAGAGGGACCAAGTGAACTTTGAGAGGATAATTGCTCTTGCTTTGTCTTGCTTGTATGTGGGTCACAGACTTAAGTGGTGGTCCTGGGGTGAGGAACTCTAGTGTGGTGTGGTGGATATAAAGAGGGTGCCTTCATCATAGGTCTGACAACAGCTCTGACAACAACTGGGAACACCCTAGCAATTTAGGAATTAGTCCTGGGGTGAGGAACTCTAGTGTAGTGTGGTGGATATAAAGAGGGTGCCTTCATCATAGGTCTGACAACAGCTCTGACAACAACTGGGAACACCCTAGCAATTTAGGACACAGCTCTCCCCACTCTGGAAGCAGAGTTCTACAATGGCAAAGAGTTCAAAAGTCAAGTAGTTGGCTTACAAGATGAGCAAACAGAGGAAGCACAATCAGACCATAGAATTATTTTGAGGGGGACACAAAGGATCAAAATATGGAACCAGAAGAAGACAACAAAGTCAAAACTCTAGCATTAAAAGCTTCCAAGAAAACTATGAATTGGTCACAGACCATGGAAGAGCTCAAGAAGGATTTTGAAAATCAAGTAAGAGAAGTGGAGGAAAAATTGGGAAGAGAAATGGGAGTGATGCAAGAAAATTATGAAAAGTGAGCCCACAGCCTGACTGAAGAAAATTACACCTTAAGAAATAGACTAACTCAAATGGAAAAATAGGCCCAAAAAGTCAATGAGGAGAAGAGTGCCTTAAAAAGTCAAATTGCCAAGATGGAAAAGGAATATCAAAAACCCACTGAAGAGAATAATTCCTTCAAAATTAGATTGGGGCAAATGGAAGCTAATAACTTTATAAGAGATCAAGATATTATAAAACAGATCCAAACAAATGAAAAAATAGAAGGCAATGTGAAATATCTCATTGGAAAAGTCACTGACTTGAAAAATAGATCCAGGAGAGACAATTTAAAAATTATTGGAATAGGGTGGCATAGAAGCTGGAAAACTCTGTGGGCTCCCCGCTTAACCACCTCAAGTACCTATAAAATATGATTCTATAAACAAATTTTAGAGCTACAGGACCTACAAAGTGACAGAGCAAAACAAATTTCCCTGAAGGCAGCCCAGCAGGCCAGCAGGAAAGGTTCATCACAGTGTACTGGGAGCCAAGCCAAGCCTGGTGTGAGAGCCCATGGTTTTAGCCCCAGGACAGCCCTGATCAGTGGCTGCAGCAGACTTTGGGAGAGTGGATCACCAGCAACAGTGTCAGTTTCCAGAATTATCAACCCATAAATGCCAAAGAAAAAGTGAGAGGTCAGTATAGAATTCTGTTGGAACTTAGGGGAACAAAGGAGTGTGTCCAGCCCCTGCCCCTGTAGCTAGAGGTGGTGGAAGTGTGGCAGCACTGCAACTTCCACCATGTGACTTCAGAGCTACCAGCCTTCAGATTGTAGGGGGGGCAAACAAACATTCAGAAGGTAATTGATCTTGCCTTAACCTGCCTGGATCTGGATCACAGTCTTGGGTGGTGGTCCTGAGGTGTGTGACCAGTGAGCCTGAGTTTGTGGGGGATGCAGAAATGGTGCCTTCCTAATAGCTCCAGCAACTGTGAAAACCCCAGTGATTTGGGAAAAAGATCTCCTCTGTGGAAGCAGAGTTCTACTGTGGCAAAGATCTCAAAAGTTGAGTAATTGAGCAATCAAACATAAGCAAGCAAAGGAAGCAAAGCAAGAACAGAAATCCAACTTTAGATCCCTTTTTAGGGGATAAAAAGGATCAAAGCATGGAATGGGAGGCAGACATTGAAATCAGAAGTCCTGAACCAAAAGCTTCCAAGAAAAATATGAATTGGTTACAGGCCATTGAAGAGTTTGAAGTGGATTTTGAAAATCAAGTAAGAGAACTGGAGGAAAATTTGGGGAGAGAAATGAGAATGATGCAAGAAAATCATGAAAAGAAAGTCAACAACCTAACTTAAGAAAATAGCACCTTAAAAATAGATTAACTCAAATGGCAAAAGAGGCCCAAAAAATGAATGAGAAGAATACCTTAAAAAGCTGAATTTGCCAGATGGAAAAAGAATCTCAAAAGTTCACTGAGGAGATTCATTCCTTCAGAGTTAGACTGGAGCAAATGGAAGCTAATGACTTTATGAGAAATCAAGATGCTGTTAAGCAGATCCAAACAAATGAAAGATTAGAAGGCAATGTGAAATATCTCATGGGAAAACCACTGACCTGGAAAATAGATCCAGGAGAGACAATTTAAAAATTATTGGACTACCTGAAAGCCATGATCAAAGAAAGAACCTAGAAATCACCCTTCAAAAATTCTCAAGGAAAATTGCCCTGATGTTTTAGATCCAGAGGGCAAAATAGAGGTTGAAAGAATCCACCAATCACCTCCTGAAAAAGATCCCAAAAAGAAAACTCCCAGGAATATTATAGCCAGTTCCAGAATCCCCAGATCAAGGAGAAAATACTACAAGCAGCCAGGAAGAAACAATTTCAATATTGTGGAAACACAATCAGAATAGCCCAGGACCTGGCAGCTTCTACACTGAGGGATCGAAGGGCATGGAATATGATATTCCAGAGGGCAAAAGAACTGGGAATGAACCTAAGGGTCACCTACCCAGCAAAACTGAGTATTTTGTTTCAGGGGAAAATATGATCATTCAGTGGAATAGAGGACTTTCAAGCATTCTTGAGGAAAAAACCATAATTGAATAGAAAATTTGACATCCAGATGCAAGAAGCAAGAGATGCCTGAGAAGGTAATCAGGAAAAGAAATCAAAAGGAACTTATCAAAGTTGAACTATTTACATTCCTATATGGAAAAGCAATAATTGTGACTGATGATATCTTTCTCACTATGAAAATAATGGAAGAAGGGGTGTGGTCATATGAATACATATGTGAATGTGTGTGTATATGGTTACAGTTATATATGGATAGAGGGCATAAGTTGAATTTGTTGGGAAGGGAGAATACTCAAGGGATGAAATTATGAGGTGAGAGAGGAAAGTGGCAAGAGGAAATGGGGAGAGACATGGTAGGGTAAACTATCTCATGTAGGGGAAGTGGGTGCAAAGGAGGGGGAGAATAAGGAAGGCTAAAAAGGCAAAACCACATTCACATTGAATTTGGTTCAGGGAGAAAATGACATACTAAATGGGATATCTCAACCTGCAGCAGGATAGGGGGAAGGGGGATGAGAGGAGGGATGATGGATTGGAGGGCATCCTTGGGGTGAGGGGAGGTTGGAAGTACCCACTATAGAAGAGGGACAGGATCATGTAGGGAATGGACCAGATGGGGGGTGGGATGAGTGGGAGGGAATTATAAGCAGCCTTGTACAATATATCTACTATGATAATGTTTTGCATAGCTAGACATGTACAATATATACTGAATTACTTATATCCCAAGAAGGAATGGGTGACAAGGGAGGAAGGAAATGGATCTGAAATTCAAGGTCATAACATAAAATGTTTCAAATATATATATAAATACTATTATTAATACTCTTTTGCCTATAATTGGGAGATAAGATGTGCAGGCATTGGGACACAAAGATTCATCTTCCTCTAATGGAAAAGTCAATGGGGGTATGGGAGAAGGTATGGGAGAGAGCAGATTGGAGGAAGAGATATCTTGTGGGACTACTATTCTGGGAGGTTGGGTAGGGGAATAATGGGGGGGAAATGATTGTAACTCAAAATCTGGCGGAAATGAATGATGTAAAACAGAAGTTAATAAAGTATTTGTTTAAAAAAAATTAAAAAAAAAAGAAGTTTAAAAAAAAAATCACTTTGGCAGTCCCACGAAGAAGGATTCAAGAGGAGAGTAGAAGCCAACTAGGACACTACAGCAATAGTCTGGGTGTGAGGCACAAAGGTCCTGGCTTCTGATGATGACCCTGAGAGTGGGGAGAAGGGAACCAATGCAGGAGACCTGGCAAGACCTGGAGATCATTTCATATGTGGAATACTGAAGATGTCACCAAAGTTGGGAAACTCTGTCTCCCAGTTTACTTTCATATCTCTTCATTTCTCACTGTAAATCTGTCAGGAGGAGTTGGGGTGGGGGAGATAAGGCAGGATATGTAGAGCAAAGGTACATTCCTTCAGATAACCACCTACATGAGTCACGCATGTGAGTGTACAATAGTTTCTCTCTCTGGTCTTTCAGACACCTTTGTGTCTGACCAGTTGAGTTCTCTGTTGCACAACTGAAGCAAAGAAGTTTGGCTCAATAAAAGAATGTTTATGTTTAAAAAAAAAAAAAGAAATATCTCATGGGAAAAGCCACTGACCTGGAAAATAGATCCAGGAGAGACAATTTAAAAATTATTGGACTACCTGAAAGCCATGATCAAAGAAAGAAACTAGAAACCACCCTTCAAGAAATTCTCAAGTAAAATTGCCCTGACGTTTTAGATCCAGAGGGCAAAATAGAGGTTGAAAGAATCCAACGACCACCTCCTGAAAAAGATCCCAAAAAGAAAACTCCCAGGAATAAAAAAAGAGGCTAGAAATCATCCTTCAAGAAATTCTCAAAGAAAATTGCCCTGATATTCTCAAAACAGAGGGCAAAATATAAATTGAAAGAACTCACCCATCACCTCTTTAAAAAGATCCACCAAAGAATATTCCTAGGAATATTATAGCCAAATTCCAGAGTTCCCATATCAAGGAGAAAATATCATAAGCAGTCAGGAAGAAACAATTTGAGCATTGTGGAAACACTGTCAGGATAACATAAGATCTAGCAGCTTCTACATTAAGGGATTAAAGGGCTTGGGATATGATATTCCAGAGGTCAAAGTAGCTAGGATTAAAACCAAGAATCATCTTCCCAGCAAAACGGAGTATAGTGCTTCAGCAGAAAATATGGTTATTCAATGAAGTAAAGGACTTTCAAGCATTCTTGATGAAAAAAACAGAGCTAAACAGAAAATTTGACTTTCAAATACAAGAAGCAAGAGAAGCATGAGAAGGTAAATAGGAAAAAGAAATCATACATTCCTACATGGAAAAACAATAATAGTCATTCATGACACTTTTCTCAGTATAAGGATAATTAAAGGGAATATGTATGTGTGTGTGTGTGTGTGTGTGTGTATATATATATATATATATATATATATACACACACACACACATACATACATACATACATATTTATGCATAGTAGGGTGTGTGTATATATGTGTACATGTATACATGACAGAGGGCACAGGATAAAGTGAATATGAAGTGATGATATCTAAAAAATAAAATTAAGAGGTGAGAGAGGAATATATTGGGAGGAGAAAGGGAGAGATAGAATAGGGTAAATGATCTCATATAAAAGAGGCAAAAGAAAACTGTTACAGTGTAGGGGAAGAGCAGGAAAGTGAAAGGAAAGGGTCAAATTTACTCTCATTGAATTTGGCTTAAGGAGGGAATATTGTACACACTCATTTGTGTCATCTTACCCTACAGGAAAGTAGGGGGAAGGTGATAAGAGGGGGGATGATAGAAGGGAGGGCATATTGGGGAGAGGGTAGTTAGAAGCAAACACTTTTGAAAAGGACAGGGTTAAAGGAAAAAATAGAATAAGTAGTGGGTGGGATAGGATGGAGGGAAACATAGTCTTTCACAATGTAACTACTATGGAATCATTTTGCATAACTACACATGTACTACCTATATTGAATTGCTTGTCTTCTCACTGGGGTGGGTGAGGAGGGAAGAAGGAAAAGAATCTAGAAATCACAGTTTTAGTAACAAATGTTTTAAAAAAATGGTTTTTACATGCAACTGGGAAATAAGATATACAGGCACAGGGGTATAGAAATCCATTTTGCCCTACTAGAAAGTTGGGGGGTGGGATGGGGAGGATATATGGGAGAATAGATTGGAGGAACGGGTATAGGCTCGCTATCTTGGGGTTGGGGTGGGGGAAAGACGGGGAGAAACTTTGTGGAAGAAACTTTGATTTTCCTCAAAATCTTGTGGAAATGAATTTTGAAAACTAAAAATAAATAAATAAATTGCAAAAAAATGTTTATGGAGAAAAGAATAGATCATGTTTGAAATACATTGTTAATGTGAAGCATTATAGAAGTGTTAGCTGTGTTAGCTACTGCTGTTTTTGTTATGCAAAGTCTTACTCTGACACCTCTTGCCATTTGGGTTGTCAGAGGTTATGTCAATAAAAGTACTAGCTGACACAGCTTCCCAAATTGAAATTAGGCTCAGTTCTCTCTCCAGCTCGGATATTGAGAGGAATAGCCTTGCTAAAACAGGAAGATTATTATCAGTTCCTTATGCAACAGATCATGATTCTTCTCGGTCCATAGAGAGTCACAAAGACCATAAACTAAGATATGCAAGTTTTGTGTGCAGTACTGAAATTTTAGAGAAGATTATCCTCCTCTTTCCCAAGGATTTTTTAAAGAAAATCCATAAAGAAAAATGTACATATTTGCTGGTCTTTTAGTCCCAACCTCACAGATTGACTCCTAGCTCTGGCCCTTACTGACTGCATGACCATAAATAAGCAGGTCACCTCATACCTCTGTGCCTAAGTTTCCTCTGATGATACTACCACTAGCACTACCTAGATCATGGGTTTGATGTGAGGGAAGTATTTTGCTCCTTTGAAATGGCTCCAGAAAGTGAGCTATTATGAGAGGGAGCACAGTATATTAGATAAAAAGCTCATCCTGAGCCAAGACTTGAGTTCAAGCCCTTTCAACATAAAAGCCTGTATGGTGTCCTTGGCCTAACTACTGAGTGTCTCAGGCAAGCTCTCTAAGAATATGTGGCAGAGAAGATGCCAACCTCTTTTCAGTAAAAGAGTCTCCTCACCTAGGAGTTCCCTATGCCAGCGAAATCACCAGTTCACTCCCTATCCCTAATATTGCCATATGCAAGCTGAAAACTCTAAGCTTGTCACTTTCCAAGGCACTCAGCTTTGGAGAGGGTAGAAGGAAGACTGTGGAAGAGGGAAATAAAAGGTGAAGTGTGACTGCACTCCCCAAAGCAAGAAATCTATTTTTATGTCTGCCACATGAGGAAGAGGTCTTACATTGTCATTTGCAAGAGGGTTTTGTCCTGATCAAAGCAGGATTCAATGTGACAGAATTTAAATCAGAAAAGCTCATTCCTGTACTGTGTCCAATCATAGGTCCAGGGATTTAAAAGTATAGAATCTTTCAGATTCTACTTGTTAGAAGTATTGATAGGAAGCATGAAAAAAGCTGAAATTGGAGACATGTAAGTGATGCTGGCAATGTCACTGTGCCCAGGGTGGCAAATGACCTACCCAGGATGTAACTGTTCTCATCTATAAATGAGATGGGAAACTAGGTGGCACATTGGGTAGAGTACCAGTCCTGAAGCCAAGAAGATCTGAGTTCAAATTTGACCTCAAATATTTACTAGTTACATAAGTCTGAGCCAGTCATTTAACCTCTGTTTATCTCAGTTCCCTCACCTGTAGAATGAGGATAATAATAATAGCACCTACTTCCCAGGGTTGTTGTGAAGATCAAATGGAATAATAATTGTAAAGTGCTTAGCATAATGCTGGCATGGAGTAAGCATTATCTAAATGTTAGCTATTATAATGTAATGAGGCTTTACAAAAAACAATCACATAGAACTTCCACAATGGAGATAAGGTAACATGGCATAGCCAGGAAAGACACTAGATCATCAAGGATTAGAAGACAGCTGTTTCTAGTCCCATTCCTGTCAACGACATTGGCCAAGGAACATAAATTCTGTATGTCTCAGTTTTCTGAGGTGTAAAATGAGAGGATTTAAATAGAATAGCATTAACTCCAAAACACCAGGGATTTTGCCAATGCTGTTTCCTTCAAAGGTCCTCCTCATGGGATGCTACATTGTATTTGGGTGATTAAGTTGAGCTCTGAAGGATGCTGGGAGTTCTAAGGGACAAAAGTGAAAGGAAGTAATATTCCAGCCATGGTTTTAGCCAGTGAAAATGTATAAACATAGGAAACAAAATGTCCTGCCAGGAAGGCAACAAGTATGACAGTTTGACTGTAACAGTCTATATTATGGGAAATAATAATCAACTTGGAAAGATAGGTTGGAGACAGAATGTGCCAAACAGTGAAGTTGGGTTTTTGATGGTTTTGTTTTGTTTTTTTTTTTAATCCTAGAGACTATAGGAAGACACTAGAGCCTCTTGAGCAAGGCAATTAGGCAGTCTCACCTGTACATCTGGAATATCAATGGCAGCTGTATGGCCAATGGGCTAGAGAGGAGAGAGGTAGTTCAAGGAGGCCAGTTAGTAGACTATTACAATACTGAAAATGTGAGGTAATAAGTGTCTGAAGTCAGGTGGTTACTAGTAAGTACAAGAGGCAAAATTCAAACCTTGGTCTTACTGCTTCTACGTTTATCCCAGAATCCACCATGCCATACCACATAGAAAACCACTGACTCAATGGAATCATAGTTTTTCAAAAACAATATTCTAATTGGGGGAAAGGTGAGTTATTCTGTTCCCTGTACTCCAATTCCAAACAGCTATAAAGTAATTTGGTGTTAGCTGTACTAAGGATGTTGCCAAAGTGTAGTGCCAATACAATATTCACAGCACTGACAGTGACTATAAATATGGCAGCATAGTTCTGAATCATAAAATATAGACTTTCCATGTAGAAGACAGAAGCAAAACATTTATTCAGACATCAGAAAGCCAAATCCCAACACCAGAAAAACAAATCCATCATAGCAACAAAGAAATTGATACACCATAACCCACCAAGGAGTCACAATAATCTTTAGCCTTCCAACAAAAACAATTCACAAGTCTATCTGTCTCCTTGCCTGTGTCCTCTGTCTCCCATCCTTCGAACTGCTCTGACTCCCAGCTTCTTAGGGGCTCTGCTCTACCCATTCAGCAAACTCTTCCCACCACAGGTTCCATGCAATTACATTCAGCCTATTAAGGGACAGGGATGATCTTGAAACCCCCATTACCATTATACAAGGATAAATAGGAAGGCTTCTATCAGCAGACTCACAGTTCCCTAATAACAGAGCTGAGACTAGAATCCAAATCTTTGATAGCAGGTCCCAGATTCCTTCCTATGTTCAATAGGAAGAATGAACAGGATGTGATGATGTTTTCTGCATATGGCAAATGAAGGAGAGGAAGGGGTCAACAATGGTTCAATCCCTAGCTGTTAGGGTTTATTTTTATGGAAACAGTGGGTGATCCAAATCTAGAGGCCATCCATAAAAACTTGATATATTCTGACAGGCATAGTTCCCTTGGTAATTCTCTGTGCTAGCCAGAGTTGTTACTGAAAGATAAAATGTGAAAGAATGTTTTCTGTATGTTATCCAATTGCTGATAGAGTTAAAGTCCACATGTGAGGTCTCAGTGAGGCCAGAGTTTGTCAAAATACTTGGGATCGGAATGTGGAAGGCCTCCTCAATGGAAATGCATTCCTTCCAGGAAGTCTCTCTTAGACGATTTTAGTCTGTTGTCCTTCTCTTTCTGTTCTTAACTAAATCACCAGTTCCTTTGCTGGAGTTTATGTTCAGTCTGTGGAATTAATTACCAATTCATTCCCTAAAGATATTTAAAGAAGAAAGGCATATTTTCTCTGTCTCTAGCTTAGAAAATTTTTCATTCATTCTCTCACTTCAAGTATCACCTCTATATGAAAGACTCTCATATCACAGGATGTGCTAGCTATATCCTGGCCTGCTAATCCTTCAGAGCTCCATTTTACAGCTTTGTGAACATTGAATGTGGAACCATTATAATGTTGGACCACAGAATAGGCATCAAGTGAAGGTCATTACAGCAGCAGTTATATTGTGAGTAGTAAATATGATGAGCCAAGAGTGAAAATGCTCCAAACACTTTACCTTTGAAAGAAAAAAAAATTTGAGGGGTAATCCCTTACCAATATGTTCTTTGGGCAGATTTGAGGAGAACCAAGCATAGAATACTATGTTAAAGGAGCTGTGACTTGAAGTTTATTCAAGGAATTCTAACCCTTGACTTTAATTTGTTGCTTTGGTAAATATAATTTCATCTTTATATGACCAAGGACTTTTTTTTCTGGTAGCATAAAATTGGAATAGAAATTAGAATCTCAATACTATGGTGCATAAACCAGGGCAGATTTATGAGTTATTATTTGTTATTCATATCCCTAAATAAAGAACTCAGGACAGGACTAGAAAAAATAGAAGCATTAAATAGTTTGAAATTGGTGTTTCAAACATATCACAGAAGTGAAGTTGTGTAGGTTCAACTTGGAAGGTTATTTTAGTTTTGAGGACTCTCTGGTAATTGATTGGCTACAATAATCCATGAGAATCAGTTTTTTTTTTGCTTAATTTATACATGTCCAATAAATGAGCTGTATCAGTTCAAGACAAATACACAGCTTGGAGACTTACACACATGTAGGACTGCCTCTGAGTAGACTAGAATCATAGTCCCTGGTGCCATTAAAGTATGAAAACTTTATCCCTCCCACATCAAAGTGACTATATCACTCCTCTACTCAAAAATTCTCCACATATCTCTACTGGTCAAAGGACTATATCCAGATTTATGACCCTTCCATTTTCCACTCTCTACGATCTTCGCTGAGTCTACCTTTCTGTGCTGAGCTACCATCTTCTACCACATGAAGCCAGCATTCTCTATAGAGTACTCTACTTACTCTTTCCTATACCACTTTTGTCATCTCTAATTCTTTTATCTTCTGCCTAGAGTACCAAATTCACCATCTCTGTCCATCATCCTAAAGCCTTCCTCTTCCAGGAGTAATCTCTACCCTATACAATCTAGTTTTCCCTTAAATAGAGCAATTTTAGTCAGAGAGAGCCAGAGGGGGGAGGGGGAGGTGGAGAGGGAGAGAGAGAGAGAGAGAGAGAGAGAGAGAGAGAGAGAGAGAGAGAGAGAGAGAGGTCCCCACATGTGTTGCGCAGCTACATACATGACTAGTACCTTTCTGCATGTGACCCAAAGAGAAGCAAAATAGATACTTCTAGCCTTTTCTTCCCCTTTCCCTTCTCTAAGACTTTCATTCCAGCCAGTAGACAAAGCAGGAGGTTTAGGTCAAAGGCTATTACTTTCCTTAGAGAGAGAGAAGGTGCAGGCCTAATATATTTATCTGCTCCCTTAAATATTATTCCTTTAGAGAATACCATTGTTTTCCATCCAGCTTTGATCCTTTTGTCATTTGGGGGAGCAAAAGGAGACCCTAAGCTCTGTATCTTAATTTTGATACCTTTCCCAGCTAATATATAATAATGAAGAAATCCATTTATTCAGACTCTAGCAAAACAGGAATCAGAGAATATATACATAGAAGAGTATATATCAGACAATATAGAAAGAAGGAGCTCTCTCATTGGGAAGAATAACTCAACTCAGCCAAGAGATGGGTTGTTGAATTCCACACAATGGAAAATTCCCTGAAGTTTGCAGAGTAGCAATCTGAGAATAGAGACTTGATGGAGACTGTCCACTACTTTCAGATCTTCTCAGTCTTTTCCTTTATCAACTGGAAGCAGATTTGGCCTCTTCCATTTCCTCTCTCAAAGCTGGAAGTTAACTAGATGCTATACAAGGAAGAGACTTTGTAAGTCCCAAAGCAGAACTCTTACTTAAAGAGTCCCCAAAGGGGAGACTGGCTGAACACCCTACTCCTCACACAGGTCGTTCATTTCTACCAACAGAGAGAGTCCCATATTAATGGGTTTGGGGACAGGGACTATATTTGAATAAAATAAAGCTGTCTTTGAGACTTAATTGGACTAGGAGCTAAGGCTTCAAACATTTACTTAGCACCATGTCCCAGGACATAACACAATGCCTGATAGTCAATAAGCATGGTATCAAGCAAATAATAAATGCTGATACTGATTTAACTTAGCTTCCTTTTTGTTTAAGTATTTTATAATTATAGGGGAGAAGGAACATATTGATTCTAAAATAATACAATGCATATATTCCCTTTTCCCATATATAAACCATAGAATAGTCACTCTTAGAATTTATGACAGAGGGGAGGAGGCATAGAAGGAAAGGAAGGAGTGGTTGTTAGATCTGGGTATACATTTATCTATCCTTGTAAAAGAGCAGGTAATAAGGAATCAGGTTCAACACGTTTCGTAATTCCAGGTAATAAAGTAGGAGAAGAGACTTACTAGTCGAGAGATACAAAATTAAGGGTGGGAAGGAAACAAGAATTTATATTTAAATGTGGTTAAAGTGGTTTACAAATATTTCATTTGATTTTAAGTGATGTGTAAGGGTTTATATTAGAGTCAAAGGTAAATACTTAGGGCCAATAGGTTGCCTTCCAAAGGCAAAATTCCAAGGAGGAACCAGTATTTGGTTGGAAGGCAACCAAGATCAGCAAGGCCTAAGTTCAAGCAAGGATCTTTTTCAAAGTCATTATGAAAGTAACTCTGTGTTTTCTATCCCCAGGAAGGAATTAGCATCTAGATAAATCCTGAAATAGGTATGCATGAAGCTCTTGGTGTTATCTCAATGGTCTTTATATTTACTTCCTCTGAGGCATGAAGCCAGAGACACTAGAGGCCAATTTCAGATGCCAATCTGTTCTTGGGTTGGCTGAACTATTTGATTCACTATTTTTTGACCTCTTGACATTACTTCCTGTCACCTCTTTCTGATTGGTGTCAGAAAAGGGGAGGAAGTCAAGAATTAATAATGAGAATATGCCTCGTTCAAAGGCAAAAAAGCTCAACTGATATATTAGCTGTTGGGTTAAAGCAGGCTTTATATAGGTTTGACAAGAGGAAAGACTAGGTCAGGACTGGGGAACCTGCAGCTTCAAGGCTACACATGGCCTCTAGATTCTTTGACAAAGGGCCACACTTGAAGACCTAGACGGCCATGTGTGGCCTCAAGGATGCAGGTTTCCCACCCCTGGATTAGGTGAATCATGAACAGACCAAATTAATGCATATCCACTCTGCTATTGAAAAGTTAAAAACCTGATTTAAACATTAAGCATTCTAACACATGCACAACCTACATTGAATTGCTTATCTTCCCAGTAAGGGTGGGGAGAAAATTTGTAACACAGAAACTGGTGGAAATGAATGAAGTAAACCAGAAGTTAATAAAGCATTTGAGAAAAAAAAACATTAAGCATTCTACTGTCATCTTCCAAATTCAAAAAATTAGGGTGTTTTTTGTTGTTGTCTATTATCTAAATGTTATCTATTACCTAAATGATAAATTTCTGTCTACAGAATGAAGTCCAAATTCCTTATTCTGTTTTTCAAGACCATCTACTATGTGTCTTATAAGCTAGTGTAATGAAAATCTCAAGAGTTCTAGAGCTCATACATTGAAGGCTTAGCCATTTATTACCTGTGTGACATTGAGCAAGTAATTTAGCCACAATTGACCTCAGTCACTCTATAAAGAGCAGGATTTATGCCCTATCATCTGGAAGGTCCACCTGTCTCTAAGTTCTATGATCCTCCTTATTGCAGCTCATGTAGTATGCTACAGCAAACTCTACTGTAGTATATTATAAAGGGCACAGTCTGTGAAGTCTGGAGTACTGATTTGACACTTAGTATAGTACTTAGACAATGAATAGCAAGTCCCCAAATATCCCTGAACATAATTTTCCTCCTCTGCAAAATAAAGACAATAATGTCTGTTCTATGTACTTTAATTGGCATCTAGGAGACCTAGTAGACTCATCTTCCTGAGTTCAAATCTGTCTTCAAACACTAGCGAGGTTACTAGTGTGACCCTGGGCAAGTCACTTAACCCTGTTTGCCTCAGTTCCTCATCTATAAAATTATATATAGGAGGAAATTGCTAATTACTACAGTAATTTTGCTAAGCAAATCCCAAACAGGGTCACAGAGAGCTGGACACAACTTAACAATAACATCTACTCCAAAACCCAGAGATGTTGGGAAGAAAAGAGAGAAAACTTAAAACATTGTAAAATTCAAGTTATTATTATGGTACATTCCAGAGACCAGAGTATACTCCAAACTGATCCCTATTTTGTCCCTCTCATCAAAGCTTGTTTTGCCTGTTTCTCATTTCTATAAACATTCTGGGGCCCTTCATGCCTGATGCATGATTGGCTCTCCTGAAACACCATTTCAAGAAAGTCAGTCATTCTTCATCCTCACTTCTTTGGCCACTCCCTTTAAATCCTCCTCACCATCCACCTTGCCACTTTTTGTTCTCTACTCCTTTTTCAATTCCAGAACCATGAATCATTGTTGAATCTACTCTGCTAGTGTTCCTGTATGGAGTTTTTCAATCCTCTCTTCTATGGCCCCACTCACCATTCCTATAATTTTATGGACCAAAGCAGCTCTCCCTGACCATCATTCTCCTATATATATTGTTTACTTCACATAAATATAAGCTTCTTAAGGGAAAAAACAATCTTTGCTTTTGGATTTTTATTCACAAAGCTTAGCAAAGTATTTGGGCATGTTGTAAATGCTTAAAATATTTTTTCATACAATCATTTATTCAACAGGCCCAACTCTCTGCTAGGGGATGAGTGCAATGAATACTGTGCTGGACTCAGAATAGAGAAGACCTGTATTCAAAGCATATCTCTGACACTTATTAACTGTGTAATCTTAAGCAAAGTATGATAGCTCCCTGACACTCAGTTTCCTTATCTATAGAATAAGGAGTTTCAACTTGGATACTTTGTGAAGACTCTTCTAGCTCTAATACTGTGATTTTAGTACTGAAGTTCTTTCTTTTACCACATACTAAATTATAAGTTGTTCCAAGACTACTTGGGCTAGTATTATTTTAATTCAACTCCTCTCTGAAATATGACTTCTCAACACAGTGTCCCTAGTAAGTGATCCTCACCTTTCCCTTTACAATTTTAGTAATGGAAAAACCACAGTTCCACAGTGCAAGGAAAGTAAAACTGATTTGAGATATGATGCCCTATAATCTACTAATAATTGTTTCCAATTCTAAACCATGAAGACATTAAATAAAGATAAACTAATGTTCCTTTTATTCGAATTCAGTCCCATCTGCTTTTGGAATTCTATGAGGTAGTCAGTCAAGGAAACCACATGAATCCATAGGCCAGTGGGCTCACCAAGTAAGAACCTACCTATTCCCATTAATCAATATGACACAATTACAGGTTCCACATCCCAAAGAAAGTAGGATTGTCTAATAATAGAGTTTTTAAAAGTGGGACAAAATAAAATTAAAATATTGCCTCTATTTTCTAGTTTTATTGGCCCCTATTTTAATTTATTATGAAGAAGAAGATTAAGAAATTAGACTTGAATCTAGGAAGGCATGGGTTTAAATCTCCCTTAGTATGACCCTGTCACAAACCTCTTCATGCCTCAGATTTCTCTCTAAGTTTTTCTATTGGGTTTGCAAGTTGCGATCTGAGTTTCTTCTACTGAAAGAAGTTACAAATTCTACCCACTAATCCCTGGTGCTGCAATGATAGGTAGTCAATAAACATTTACCAAGGACATACTATATGCAAGCTAAGTGCTGAGGATTAAAAAAAGGTAGTTCCATCTTTAAAGAAGTTCACCTTCTAATGTGGGGACACAACATGCAAACAAATATGTACAAATAAGCTATATACAGAAAAAATGAAAATAATAAACAGAAGAAAGGTGCTAGATTAAGGGAGAAGAGTAAAGCTTCCCATAGCAGGTGGCATTTT
The DNA here is from genome assembly GCA_011680675.1 of Gymnobelideus leadbeateri. Classification (NCBI taxonomy): domain Eukaryota; kingdom Metazoa; phylum Chordata; class Mammalia; order Diprotodontia; family Petauridae; genus Gymnobelideus; species Gymnobelideus leadbeateri. The sequence continues at coordinate 238,575 of WOXC01008526.1, forward strand.
AGCTAGTATTTAAAGGAATCCAGGGAACTACTATAAGTACTACAGACTAAAAGAAGAGTGACAAACCGAAATAAATAGAGAAAGAACCTTCTGACCAGGAGATAGAGAAGGATAAAGATAAACAAAGAACTTTTCAAAAACCCTAATTGGAATGAGATTTTAAAACTTTGAGTTTTTTTTTTTTCATTTAAAAAATTACCTAGACAACCTTGAAACAAGTTACTATGCATTTTCACTCAAGAGCTTATAATAATATTTCAATGATTTGAATTCAATAATTATTAAATACAAGATGAGGAAAACTATGATTTTTAGTGTTTCTCCTATCGCAAGGGCAAGCTACAACATCCATGAGTTTACTGTGAAAAGTATATCATTGTTTGTGGATAAGTGTCCCCAAAGAGGATATTAAATGATTTCTAAAGGTTAGTGGGGAATCGGTAACATTTGCTAATTGCTGTACTTATTCACTCTCATTCCAAGATTTGGGAAAGTTTGCAAATCATTATTTTGTTGTGACACATATTCACCATTTTACCAGTAACAAGATGATGTGTCCCACTTTTCAGATAATAAAATATTTTTAAAAGATGATAACTTAGTATTTATTTAGTATTATAGTGATGCAAAATTTTAAATCAATAGCAAAATTCATCTTCACAAAAGTCTTAGAAGTTTATAATCGAGGAATAATCACTGCCATTTTAAAGGTAAAAAAAATGGACACATGGCTCACAAATTTTAGAGCTGAGATTTTAACACAGGTTTTTTACTTTAAATTCAGTACTCCTTCTGATCCACAAGCCTGATTTGGAAAGAGTTCTACTGGATCACCACAAAATACTTCTCTTTAACAAGAAGTGCAAAACTATTTAAAGTCCTATTTTGCAGGGACTTCAGGGTATAGAGCCAATATGGCAGAACAGAAAAAAAAAATCACTCAGCTGGCTTCTCCCAAAATTCCCCTCCAAACAACTTTAAAATAATGCCTCGACCAATCTCAAAGACAAATCCCAGCATTCTCAACTACATCTCATCAGGAGACAGGAGTTATCATTGGAGCCAACTAAGAGAGGGCTGGGGCCCCCAGCAGAGACAGCAGCTTCTCCTGGGGCTATCAGCCTCCAGCCTGGAAGTTTAGAAATACCCTGCTCATCTTAGCTGGAGCCAGAATGAAATGAAAAAGTGAACTGGCAGCTCAGATTCCTCCTTCACGAAATAGAAAACCCAAAGATAAGTCTCCCACCCAGAGAGAAATCCTAAGATAGTGGAAATAGCCTCAGGCTTGGAAGTCATCAAGAAGGGGTATAACAGAGGCAGCCAGAAGTCTGAAGAGAAGAGGGGGGGGGTCCAAACAAACCCCACCTCACCTGACCAGCAAAAGCCTGCCTGAGCTATAGCTCAGGGGTAAAGAGGGAGAAAACTGAAGTGGCCAGACTACCCCACCTGCACAAAATAGACTATGTGCGTTAGCATACCTCTCTGAGACTCCTGCCTTAGCCTCAAACTATACACCCAGAGGCTACAGCATTCAAAGTCAACAACCAGGCCCTTAGCTCACAGCCTGAGAAATTAAGAAAGAGGAAATTACAATAGAAGGAAGGAAGCTGAGAAGGAGAAGGGGAAGGCAAGAAAATCGACCAGAGCTTATTATGTAGGTCAAGGACAACCAAATACAGAGTATAACTTGGACTCTACCCACATCTGAGACCACAGAAGGAAATATGAACTGGTCTCAAGCCCAAATAGCATTCTTGGAGGAGCTTAAGAAAGCTTTTAAAGACCAAATCAAGGAGGCAGTGACCAACTTGGAAAAAAGTTTCAGTGAAGAAAACAAATCCTTAAAAAGTAAATTTAGTGAAGTAATTGGAGAAAATACCTCCCTAAAAAGGACCTTCAAAAACTAACTGAAGACTATAATTCACTAAAAATTAGAATCAATCAAATTGAAACACAGAACTCTATGATGCACCAAGAGTCAATCAAACAAAACACGAAGATTGAAAAATTGGAAGAAAATGGAAAATATCTCACTGGAAAAACAACTGACCTAGAGAACAGATCCAGGAGAGATAACTTAAGAATCATTGATCTTCCAGAAAACCATGATGAAAAAAACAGCCTAGACAAGATCCTCCAAGAGATTGTCAAAAAAACTGTGCTGAAATCCTGGAATCAGAAGATGAAATAGTTATCAAAAGAATTCACCGGACTCCTCCTGAAAGAGATCCCAAATTGAAAACCCCAAGAAATATAGTATCCAAATTCCAGAATTACAAGAGTAAGGAAAAAATATTGCAAGCAGCCAAAAAGAAACAATTCAAATATAGCGGAACTACAATTAGGATCACACAGGACCTAGCAGCTTCTACATTAAAAGATTGGAGGGATTGGAATTTGATATTTTATAGGGTAAGAGAGCAAGGACTACAACCAAGGATTAAGTACCTGGCAAAACTGAGCATAATCTTTCAGGCAAGGAGATGGTCATTTAATGAAATAAGGGACTTCCAGACTTTTCTGATAAAAAAAGCCAGAGGTAAATGGAAAATTTGATCTCCAATTACAAGACTCAAGAAAGACATAAAAAGGTAAACAAGGAAAACACAGACTCAAATGTACATACATGCACACACCCACACTCATGCACACATGCACATACCTTGGTATGCAACAAGAGCATAATGTTCGCATCCCCATATGAGGAGCTAACTGACAATATTGAATTTTTTAGGATTATCATGACCTTCAAAAGGGTTATACATAGAAAAAGGGTGTGGGCATGAATGAACTAACCTGAAGATTTAAACAAAAATCTTAAGGGGATCAAAGGAACTGTGATGGCATAAAAGGAAAGGATGATATAGGAAAAGGTAAAACATACCATTCGAAGAGGCATAAAAACACACTATAGTAGAGGGGAAAGAGAGAGGGAGAGGCACAATATTTACACACTATTCTCACTGGTTCTGGTTCAAAGACAAATCAACTTAATCAGTAAATTTTAAGATTTGAATGTGAATAGACACATAAATTCATTAAATAGAGGAAAAGGAGGGAGGGAGAGGAGCAATGTTTGAAATTTACTCTCATTGGTTTGGTGTCAAATGGGGATTAACTTACTCTGATAAGTATAAAAATTTATTGTGTCCTATAGCCAGTAGGAGGGTAAGAGGGGGATACAAAGGAGGAGACTAAAGGGGGGGATTTGAGGGGAGGGAAATAGTAGTAAGGGGAGAGGGTAGGTTAAGAAGGGGGATCACTGGGTGGGAACACTGAGGGAGGGGGTGGTCAAAAGGGAAAAATTCAAGGAGGGGAAGGGAGAAGGAAGAAACAAAAACATAAGCAGGGCAGGGAATAGGATGGAGGGGAAGAGAGAGATAGTCATCATTACTGTGAATGTGAATAGGATGAACTCTCCCATAAAACAGAAGCAGATAGCAGAATGGTTGAAAAACCATAATCCTACAATATGCTGTCTACAAGAAACAAAGGGATATCCACAGGGTAAAGGTAAAAGGTTGGAGTAAAATTTATTATGCCTCAGCTAAAGTAAAAAAAGCAGGGGTAGCAATGTGTATCTCAAATAAAGCAAAAGCAAAAATAGATCTAATTAAAAGAGATAAGGAAGGAAACTATATCCTGCTAAAAGGCACCATCTAGAAAGAAGCAATATCATTACTTAACATATATGCACCAAGTGGTATAGCATCCAAATTCCTAGAGGAGAAGTTAAAGGAATTAGAGGAAGAAATAAATAGCAAAACTATACCAGTGGGGGACCTTAATCTCCCCCTTTCTGAACTTGATAAATCTAACCTCAAAATAAACAAGAAAGAAGTTAAGGAGGAAAAGAGAATTTTAGAGAGACTAGATATGATAGATCTCTGGAGAAAACTGAATGGGGATAAAAAGTAATTTACTTTCTTTTCATCAGTTCATGGTACATACTCCAAAATAGACCATGTACTAGGGCATAAAAACCTCACAATTCAGTGCAGAAAGGCAGAAATATTAAATGCATCATTCTCAGATCATGATGCAATAAAAATTATATGCAATAAAGGGCCAATGAAAGATAGACTAAAAACTAATTGGAAATTAAACAATTTAATCCTAAAGAATGAGTGGGTCAAATAATAAATTATAGAAACAATCAGTAATTTCATTCAAGAGAATGATAATAATGAGACCACATACCAAAATTTGTGGAATGCATTAAAGGTAGTTCTTAGGGGAAGTTTTATATCCCTGAGTGTATACATGAATAAATTAGAGAAAAGGGAGGTCAATGAATTGGACATACAATTGAAAAAGCTAGAAGAAGAACAAAGAGAAAATCCCCAATTTAGTACTAAATTAGAAACATTGAAAACCAAAGGAGAGATTAATAAAACTGAAATTAAGAAAACTATTGAATTAATAAATAAAAGTAAGAGCTAGTTTTATGAAAAAACCAATAAAGTTGATAGATCCTTAGTCAATATGATAAAAAAAAGAAAGAAAACCAAATTATGAGTATCAAAAATGAAAAGGGTGAATCTACCTCCAATGAAGAGAAAATCAAAACAATAATTAGGAATTACTTTTCCCAATTGTATGCACATAAATGTGACAATCTTAGCGAAATGGATTAATGTTTACAAAATATAAGTTGCCCAGATTAACTGAAGAGGAAGTGAATTACCTAAATAACCCCATCTCAGAAAAATAAATCAAACAAGCCATCAATGAACTCCCTAGGAAAAAATCCCCAGGGCCAGATGGGTTTACTAGCGAATTGTATAAAACATTTAAAGAACAATTGATTCCAATACTCTAAAAACTATTTGGGAAAATTAGTGAAGAAGGAGTCTTACCAAATTCTTTCTATGAAATAAATATGGTACTGATTCCTAAATCAGGAAGAGATAAAACAGAGAAAGAAAATTATAGACCAATTTCCCTCATGAATATATATGCAAAAATTTTAAATAAAATATTAGCTAAAAGACTACAACAACTTAACAAGAATAATACACTTTGATCAGGTAGGATTCATTCCAGGAATGCAAGGATGGTTTAATGTTAGGAAAACCACTAGTATAATTGACCATATCAACAATAGAACTAGGAGGAACCACATGATTATCTCAATAGATGAAGAAAAGGCTTTTGACAAAGTACAACATCCATTCCTATTAAAAACATTAAAAAGTATAGGAATAGGGGGGGCGGAGCCAAGATGGCGGAGTAGAAACAGCTCATCCAAGCCTCTCTGCCCCCAGATTCTCCACAAACTATGTAAAAAAGGACTCTGAAAAACTTCTGGAGCCCCAGCACCCACAGAACGACACAGAGAAGCTAACCTCCCACTGAGGACAGCCCAGCACCCTGCAGGAAGGACTAGCGCAGAGGTCTGGGAGCCAGCAGCGCGCAGAGTGCAGGAGCCGAGCCGAGCCAAGCCCAGGTCCGCGGGAGCCGAGGTTTTAGCCCCAGGGCGGCAGGGCCAGCAGCCGGCTGGAGGAACCCCAGAACACCAGGAACTGTGGCGACCCCAGAATTATCAACACAGACTTGCCTAGGACAAAGTAAGAGGTTAGTGTCCTATGGACTTTGGGACCTGTATTTGGGGAATGCCTCAGCTCCCTCCCCTGGGGACTAGAAGCCGCTGAGGAGACATGCCATTTTGTAGTTTTCAGAGGCATTTCCGGCTCCCAGCCTACAAATCGTGGGGAGATCCAGCGATCAATCTTGGGGGGTAATCGCTCTTGCTTTAACCTCCCTGGATCTGGATTGTGATCTAGGGTGGAAGTTGTGGGTGGGTTTACAGCTTGCCAGAAACGGAAGTTGCCCCCACACGTTTGGGACGAAAATTCCTCTATCTGGCCTTAAAGCCATAGTGTGGCAACAAGCCCAAAAGTCAAGTAATTAAGTGGCAACATGCCAAGGCAAAGGAAACAGAAAAATGCAACCCTAGACTCCTATTTTGGGGGGCATAGAGCAGGAAAAGGACTGTGAGGTCAGAAGTCCTGCTCCAAAAGCCCCAGGGGAAAACATGAGGGGTTGCAGGCCATAGAGGACCTTAAGAAGGACTTTAAAAATCAAATAAGAGAAGTGGAGGAAAAATTAGAAAGAGAAATGAGAAGGATGCAGGAGAAGTATGAAATGAGGGTCAACAGCCTGACTGAGGAAAACAACACCTTAAAAAATAGACTAGCTCGAATGGCAAAGGAGGCCCAAAAGGGCAATGAGGAGAAGAATGCCTTAAAAAGTCGAATTTGCCAGATGGAAAAAGAATCTCAAAAGTTCACTGAGGAGATTCATTCCTTCAGAGTTAGACTGGAGCAAATGGAAGCTAGTGACTTATGAGAAATCAAGATGCTGTTAAGCAGATCCAAACAAACGAAAGATTAGAAGGCAATGTGAAATATCTCATGGGAAAAACCACTGACCTGGAGAATAGATCCAGGAGAGACAATTTAAAATTATTGGACTACCTGAAAGCCATGATCAAAGAAAGAACCTAGAAATCACCCTTCAAGAAATTCTCAAGGAAAACTGCCCTGATGTTTTAGATCCAGAGGGCAAAATAGAGGTTGAAAGAATCCACAGATCACCTCCTGAAAAAAGATCCCAAAAAGAAAACTCCCAGGAATATTATAGCCAGGTTCCAGAATCCCCAGATCAAGGAGAAATACTACAAGCAGCCAGGAAGAAACAATTTCAATATTGTGGAAACACAATCAGAATAGCCCAGGACCTGGCAGCTTCTACACTGAGGGATCAAGGGCATGGAATATGATATTCCAGAGGGCAAAAGAACTGGGAATGAACCCAAGGGTCACCTACCCAGCAAAACTGAGTATTTTGTTTCAGGGGAAAATATGGTCATTCAGTGGAATAGAGGACTTTCAAGCATTCTTGAGGAAAAAAACAGAATTGAATAGAAAATTTGACATCCAGACACAGGAAGGAAGAGATGCCTAAGAAGGTAATCGGGGAAGAGAGATCAAGGGGAACTTATCAAAGTTGAACTATTTACATTCCTATATGGAAAAGCAATAACAGTGACTGATGATATCTTTCTCACTATGAAAATAATGGAAGAAGGGGGTGTGGTCATATGAATACATATGTGAATGTGTGTGTATATGGCTACAGTTATATATGGATAGAGGGCATAGGTTGATTTTGTTGGGAAGGGAGAGTACTTAAGGGATGAAATTATGAGGTGAGAGAGGAAAGTGGCAAGAGGAGATGGGGAGAGACATGGTAGGGTAAACTATCTCATGTAGGGGAAGTGGTTGCAAAGGAGGGGGAGAATAAGAAGGCTAAAAAGGCAAAACCACATTCACATTGAATTTGGTTCAGGGAGAAAATGACATACATACTAAATGGGACATCTCAACCTGCAGCAGGATAGGGGGAAGGGGGATGAGAGGAGGGATGATGGATGGGAGGGCATCCTTGGGGTGAGGGAAGGTTGGAAGTACCCACTATAAAAGAGGGACAGGATCATGTAGGGAATGGACCAGGTGGGGGGGTGGGATGAGTGGGAAGGAATTATAAGCAGCCTTGTACAATATATCTACTATGATAATGTTTTGCATAGCTAGACATGTACAACATATACTGAATTACTTATCTCCCTAGAGGGAATGGGTGACAAGGGAGGAAGGAAATGGATCTGAAATTCAAGGTCTTAACATTAAATGTTTCAAATATATATAAATATTATTATTAATACTCTTTTGCTTGTAATAGGGAGATAAGATGTGCAGGCATTGGGATGCAAAGACTCACCTTCCTCTAATGGAAAATTCGATGGGGGTATGGGAGAAGGTATGGGAGAGAGCAGATTGGAGGAAGCAATATTTTGTGGGATTACTATTCTGGGAGGTTGGGTAGGGAATAATGGGGGGAAAATGATTGTAACTCAAAATCTGGCGGAAATGAATGATGTAAAACAGAAGTTAATAAAGTATTTGTTTAAAAGTTAAAAAAAATAAAATAAAATAAAATGGGCATAATTATAAAAAAAAAAGTATAGGAATAAATGGAGCCTTCCTTAAAATAGTTGATAGCATCTACTTAAAACCATCAGCAAGTATTATATGCAATGGGGATAAACTAGAAGCATTTCCACTAAGATCAGGAGTGAAACAACGGTGTTCACTATCACCCCTCTTGTTACAATCTGATACTAGAAACATTAGCAGTAGCAATTAGAGAAGAAAAAGAAATCAAAGGAATCAAATTAGGCAAAGAAGGCACCAAGCTATCACTCTTTGCAGATGATATTATGATATACTTAGAGACTCCTAGAGAATCAAGTAAAAAACAACTTGAGACAATAAATTTGGCAAAGTTGCAAGATATAAAGTAAACCCACATAAATCCTCGGCATTCTTGTAGATCTCTAATGAAACTCAACAGCAAGACATAGAAAGAGAAATCCCATTTAAAGTCACTGTAGACATTATAAAATATTTGGGAATCTACCTGCCAAAACAAACTCAGAACCTATATGATCACAACTACAGAACACTTCTCACACAAAAAAATCAGATCTAATTGGAAAAATATCAGTTGCTTGTGGCTGGGTCAAGCTAATATAATAAAAATGACAATTTTACCCAAACTAAAATATTTAGTGCCATACCAATCAATTTGCCAAAAAGCTACTTTATAGAGTTAGACAAAATAATAAAAAAATTTATTTGGAAAAACAAACGGTCTAGAATATCAAGGGAATTAATGAAAAGAAATGCTAGGGAAGGTGGACTAGCTATACAAGATTTTAATCTATATTATACAGCAGCAGTCATCAAAACTGCTTGGTACTGGCTGCGGAGTAGAGTAGTGGATCAATGGAATAGATTGGGCACGAGATCCAGCAGTTAATAAGTATAGTAATCTATAGTTTGATAAACCCAAAGACCCCAGTTTTGGGATAAGAATGCACTATTTGACAAAAATTGCTGGGGAAACTGGAATATAGTATGTCAGAAACTGGCCATAGACCATTATCTAACACCATATACCAAAATCAAGTCTAAATGGTTGCATTATCTAGGTATAAAGGATGATACTGTAAGCAATCTGGGAAAGCAAGGAATTGTTTACCTGTCAGATTTGTGGAGAGGGAAAGACTTTAGGATCAAACAAGAATCAGAGAGCATTATAAAATGCAAAATGGATAATTTTGATTACATTAAATTCAAAAGTTTCTGCGCAAACAAAGCCAATGTAACCAAGATCAAGAGGGAGGTGGGAAATTGGGAAAGAATTTTTACAACCTATGTCTCTGATAAAGGAATCATTTCTAAAATATACAGAGAATTGAGTCAAATCTATAAGAATACAAGTCATTCCCCAACTGATAAATGGTCAAAGGATATGAACAGGCAGTTTTCAGAGAAGGAAATTAAAGATATTTATAAGCATATGGAGAAATGTTCTAAATCACTACTCATTTAGAACAAATCAATACAACTCTGAGGTACCACATCTCTCCAGTCAAATTGGCTAAGATGAAAAAACAAGAAAATGACAAATTCTGGATTGGAAATTAAAGGGGTGCCCATCAATTGGGGAATGGCTAAACAAGTTGTGGTATATGCATGTAATGGAATACTACTGTGCTATAAGAAATGAGGAGGAGATGGTTTTCATATTTACTGGAGAGGCTTATACAAACTGATGCTGAGTGAGAAGAGTAGAACCAGGAGAAATTTGTATATAGTACAGACACAACATATGTTTGATGACCAACTATGACAGACTGGACTCTTCTCACCAATGCAGTCATATAGGTCAATCCCGAAAGACTCATGAAGGAGAGAGATGCCTACATCCAGAGAAATAACTAGAAAGAACTGAGCTTGAATACTTATGGAAGCAAACTAATTGATCTTTTTCTTTTCATTGTTTGGTTTTATTTCTTCTTTGCCATTTTTCATTCCATCTAGTAAAATTCGCCTTTGTAACTTGACTAATGTCTAATGTGAATTTATTTGCAGATCCTATACTGGACTATATACCATCATGGGAGGTGGAGGAGAGAGGGAAGAGAAATTTGAAACTCAAGGAACTATGGAATTGAATCTTGTAAACTAAAAATAAGCAAATTAAAAAAAAAAAGGAATCACAAAGTAAGAAAAAAAAATAATGCCTCAAATTGAGTTTTGGAGTGGCAGGGCCAACAAAAGTTCATAGTGAGAGATTCTTCACACCTAAGACAATCTCAAAAAGGGAGATCAGTGATATAGGTAGAGGATGACTCAGAGCCTACATTGATGAAATACCAGTGGGGAGACTAGGTGGCGGTGACATAAATAGCAACAACATTAAGGATTCTCAAGCTAGAGACAGTAAGGGAACCAAGCAACAGTTAAGAAAGAGATTTAAGGGGACCCTTGTGCTAAGCACTGAATGTACAACTAGACAAATCCATTGCTTATACCCAGTTCTGGGATATAGTTCTAGGGTAGAGATGAGTGCTTTTGATCATGAGGGAGTGGGAGACCTGAAAAGCAGGTTACAAGCAATCAAAGATACTGAGGAATATTCTTTCTTCTTGTTCCAAGGGATCAGGGATCCTGATGAACAATATAGTTTTGTTTTGTTTTTTAATCTTAAGGATGCAGAGAACCAAAGAAGTAGTATGGATTACAATCTCAAGATATCAGGGGACCTTCCTGGGTAAGGACCAGAGAGCAGATCAGGAAGGCAATGACCATACCTATCCCCAGATCATACCACCTTAGAAATACCAAGAAACTTCTGATCCCCCTAAGCTAGCTCTGAAAACATAAGTGAGAAAAAACCTGTAGTTTAAGATAATTCTCATTACCTTTATGCCAGGAATGGAGTCGAACTTTAACACAAAGTTCAAAATTAAGAAATAGGATGGGAAAATGAGCAAATAGCAAAAAAAAAAGAGAACCTAACCATAAAAAATCACGATGGAGACAAGGAAGATTAAGACACAAACTCAGAAGAAAATGATGAAGGCAAAAAAGCTAGGAGCAAGGCATCAAGGTGGGGGGGGAGGGGTGAATTGTACATAAGCCAAAGAATTCCTGGTTAAGTTAAGCTTTTGTTTTCTTCAAAATCAGATTGGGAGAGGAAAAATCAGGTCAAGAAATGGGAATGAAAGGAGAAAATTATTTAAATACAATTAACAACTGGGTAAAAGAAACACAAAAATAGGGAAGAAAATAACACAGAAAAAAAACAAAATTGGTCAAATGGAAAAGGAAATACAAAAGCTCATAGAAGAAAATAATTCCTTAAAAGTTAGAATTAGGCAAGTGGAAACTAATTACTTTATGAGATATCAAGATATAATAAAAACAAATTCAAGAATGAAAAAAAAACATAAGAAAATATGAAATTTCTAAATAGAAAAAGAAATAATTTAAGAACTATTAGACTCCCTAAAAGTAAGAACCAAAGAAAGAGCCTAGATATCATATTTAAAGAAATTATCAAGGAAAACTACCCTGACATCTCAGAACCAGGAGGTAAAATAAAATTGGGAGGGGAGGCTAGGTGGTGCAGTGAATAGAGCGCCAGCCCTGGAGTCAGAAGGACCTGAGTTTGGAGCCAGCCTCAGACACTTAATCCACACAAACAAAAACCTAGCCATGTAACCTTGGGCAAGTTACTTAACCCCAGTTGCCCTAAAGGGGCGGCTAGGTAGCACAGTGAGTAAGAGCCCCGGCCTCGGAGTTGGGATGACCCGAGATCAAATCCGGCCTCAGAAAATAAGCACCCACACATAAATAATGACTAGCCGTGTAACCTTGAGCAAGTTACTTAACCCCAATTGCTTTAAAATAAATAAATAAATAATAAAATAAAATTGGAAATAATTCACCAATCACCACCTGAAAGAGATTCCCAATTGAAAACTTCCAGGAACATTATTAGTAAATTCCAGACCTCTCAGGACAAAGAGAAAATATTTTGAGGATCCAGAAAAAAGCTATCTAAAAACCATGGAGCCATAGTCAGCATCAAATAAGATTTAGCAGCCACAACCTTAAAGAAGTGGAGAGCTTGGAATATAATATTCCAAAATGTAAAAGATCTTGGAGTACAATCAAAGGTAACCTATCTAGCAAAACTGTATATAATCCTTTAAGGGAGAATGAATAATTAATGAAATATATGATATTCAAGCATTCTTTATGAAAAGTCCAGAACTGAATCTGACTTTCAAATACAAAATTCAAGCCCAAAAAAGTAGATGTGAAAGAAAAATCATAATGAACTGAACAAAGTTACATTGTTTATCTTTCTATATAGAAAGATTATGCATGTATCTTCTAAGCACTTTATCATATTTAGGCTAATTAAAGAGATTGTGCATAGAAAGAGGGAACAGGAGTGAGTTGATCATGTTGGAAAGATATATAAAATGAATAGGTGTGAGAAAGATAAATGTTCTGGAAGATGGGTAAAGGGAAAAGAAGGTGGAAATTATCTCAAATAAAAGAGGTGTTCAGGGGAGAGTTTTTATGGTGGAGGGGAAAATGAGAGGGGTAGCACTTGTATCTCCCATCTAAATTTGTTGAAAGAAGAATATATATATATATATATATATATATATATATATATATATATATATATATATATATATATATATATACACACACACACACACTTGATGTGAGAAATCTATGTTACTCAGCAAGGAATTTGGAAGGGAAGGGGAAAAGAGAAAGGAGGGGGTAATAAAAGGAAGGATTGATGAAAGAAGACGGTGAAAAGTAGCAAAAAATACTTTAGAATTTGGGCAAGAAAAAAAGAAAGAAAAAGACAAACAGAAGAAAATAGAATGGAGATAAATGCATAGTTAGTAATCATACATGTAAATGTGGATGAGATGAACACATCTATAAAAGGGAATCAGATGGCAGAAAGGATTGCTAAACACAATCCAACAATATGCTGTTTATAAGTAACACACATGAAACAGAGACACACAGAGAGCTAAAATAAGGGAAAGGAGCAAAACCTATTATGATTCAGTTGAATTAAAAATTAAAACCCAAAATAAAGAATTCTCACAAGAAAGAAAAATAGGAGTAGCAATCCTGATCTCAGATAAAGCAAAAGCAAAAAGACACTTAAAAGTTATAAGCAAGTAAACTACATTTAGCTCAAGGAATCATATAAAATAATGTAATATCAATGCTAAACATATATGTGTCAAATATAATAACATCCAAGTTCTTAAAGGAAATGTTAAATGAATTACAGGAGGAAATAGACAGTAAAACTATACTAGTGGGGGACCTCAATTTTCCCCTCTCAGAACTGTAGAAATCTAAGCAAAAAATAAATAAGGAAGAAGTTAAGGAAATGAATAGCACCTTAGAAAAGTTAGATATGATAAACCTCTGAAGAAGACTGAATAACACTAGAAAGGAGTACCTTTTTTTCTCTGCTGTAATGTCACTTTCACAGAAATTGGTCATGTATTAAGGCATGAAAACCTTAAAACCAAATGCAGAAAAGCAGAAATTTTAAAAGCACCCTTGCCAATCATAACACAATAAAAATTAGATTCAAGAAAAGTCCATGGAAGCATAGATTAAAAATTAATTAATCTAATCCTTCAGAATGAAAGAGGCAAAGAACAAATCATAGAAATAATCAAGCATTCCAAAATTTATATATTTTGACCTGAGTACTGTTTTGACTTCATGCCAGAAATCTATAAATGCAAACATCAGTAAAAGAGAAAGAACAGATCAATGAATTGGGCATGCAACTAAAAAAGAAACCTAGAAAAGGAATAAAAAAAAGTATCCAATTAAATACTAACCTAGACATTCTGAAAGTCAAAGGAGAAGTTAATAAAACTGAATGAAACAATGAGCTAATAAATAAAAAAGTAAATGGTTTATGGAAAAATCCAATAAAACAGATAAACCATAGGTTAATTTGATTTAAGAAAGAAGAAAATAAAATTGTCAGCATAAAAATGAAAGGGTGAATGCAACACCAATGAAGATGTAGTTAAAGCAATTATAGGGAGTTATTTTACCCAATTATATCTGAATAAAATTGATGATATAAGTGAAATACATAAATATTTACAAATACAAACTGCCCATATTAATAGACGAGGAAATAGAATACTTAAATATATGTATCTTGGGGGGAAAAGAAATTGAGTAAGCCATCAATAAACTCCCCAAGAAATATCCCCAGGATCAGATCGACTTCCGAGTGAATTATACTAAACATTTAAGGAAAAAATAATCTCATTAATTATTTGAAAAAATAGATAAAGGAGTCCTACCAAATTCCTTTTATGACTACCAAATTCCTTTTATGACACAAATATTATTTTGATAACTAAACCAAGGAGAGGAAAAACAGAGAAAGAAGACTATAGACAATTTTCCTTAATGAATATAAATGCAAAAATTTTAAATAAAATACTTAAGGAAAATATTACAGCAATCTATCACAGAAGTCATACCAGTTGAGATTTGTACCAGGCATTCAGGACTGGTTCAAAATTCATAAAACTATCAGATTAATTGACCATATCAACATCAAAGTCAATAAAAATCTTATGATTATATCAGTACATGCAGAAAAATATCTTTAAAATATAATTCCCTTTCCTATTAAAAACACTATAAAGCATAAGAATGAATGACATGTAGTATCAATCTAAAATGAAGAACAAATATTATCACTAATGGGGCTTAACTTGAAGCTTTCCTAATAAATCAGTGATGATGCAAGGATGTCTAATATCACCACTAGTATTTAATATTGTTCTAGAAATTCTAGCTATAGCACTAAGAATAGAAAAAGAAATTAAAGAAAATGTAAATAGGTAATGAGGAAAAAAAACTATCGTTCTGCAAGAGACATGACAGTATACTCACAGAACCCTAGAGAATCAAACTTAAAAACTAGTTGAAACAACTAACAACTTTAGCAATTAAAATAAACCCACAAAAGCATCAGTATTTATATAGAATATCAACAAAATCTAGAAGCAAGAGAAAGAAAGAGACATTCCATTGAAAATAACTCTTGACAATACCAAATACTTGGGAGTCAATCTGCCAAGCCAATCTCAGGAACTAAAGGAACACAATTACAAAACACTTTACATACAAATAAAGTCTGAGCTATACAACTAGAGAAATATTAATTGTTTATGGGTAGGAATAAAAATGACAATTTTACCTAACTTAATTTACTTATTTCTTGCCATGCCTTTCAAACTACCAAAGAATTATTTTATGGAACTAGAAAAAAATAATAACAAAATCACAAATTCAAGAGTATCAAAGGACTCAATGAAAAAATAACGTGAAGGAAGGAGGCCTAGCAGTTTCAGATTTCAAACTATATTGCAAAATGGTAGTCATCAAAACAATCTGGTGGTACTGGCTAAGAAATAGAGGTGGATCAGTGGAATAGATTAGGCTCATAATACCCAGTAGTAAATAACCCTAATAATCCAGTGTTTAATGCCCAAAGACCCAAGCTTTGAGGGTAAGAACTCAACATTTGACAAAAATTGCTAGGAAAACTGGAAAGCAGTTTGCCAGAACCTAGGCATAAACCAGCATCTACCACTGTATACTAAGATAAGATCAAAATGGATAAATGATTTAGATATAAAGGATATCTTAAATAAATTATGGGAACATGGGAAAATGTACCTCTATGGATCTATGGGTGAGGTTTTGAGGTTATAAGGAGGTTATGACCTAAGAAGACATAGAGAGAAACACAGGAAGCAAAATGGATTATTTTGATTACTTACAATTAAAAACCTTTTTTCACAAACAAAATTAATGCAGCAAAAATTAGAAGGAAAACAGGAAATAGCAAAATTTATAGCAAATTTCTTTGATAAATGTCTCATTTCTCAAATATATAGGGGAACTATTGTGCTATAAGAAATGATGAGTGGGATGATTTCAGAAACGCCTGGGAAGACATACATGACCCAATGGAAAATGATGTGAACAAAACAAGGGAAATTTTGTAGAGTTATAGCAATATTCTAAGAATGATCAACTGTGAGAGACTTAGTTACTCTGATCAAGACAAAACTGAAGGCAATTCAAAGAATTCAGAAGGAAAATTGGTATTCACCCCCAGAGAATATAGCGATGAATTCCGAATGAAGATTGAAGCACTTTTGTTATTTATGTTTCTTGATTTGTTTGTTTGTTTGTTTCTGATCTGTGTTTTCTTTGGCACTGTGGCTAATATAGAAATATGGTTGCCTGCTTTCACGTATAATCAATATCAACTTGCTTGCCTTCTCAAGGAGGTGAGAAGGGCAGAAGGGAGAGAATTTAAAATTCCAAATTTTACAAAAAGAATGTTGATTTTTGTATATAATTTGGAAATATTTAATGAAATAAAATACATTTAAAAAGAAGAAAAGCACTTTCCGTTTTATCTCATTTTAGTCTTGAAACAATGCTGGGAAGTAGGTTCTATTACTATCCCCATTTTAGATGAGGAAACTGAAGTTGAATGACTCATGCAGGATCACACAGCTAATAAGTGTCAATTTGAACCCAAGTCTTCTTCCAAGTACAGCCTTATTTCTCCTGTACCACCTGGCTGCCTCTTTCTCTCTGCTTTTAAATGAGAGAGAAATATGTGTACATGACAGAAGTTACCAATGTCCTTTTTGCTATCTCCTGTATCTCTATCAAATATTCCATAAGTGTATAATACCCATCCCTAGGGGAAAAGGTGAGGAAAGGGATGATGAATTTGTCACTAAGCACAATCATCAGAACTCAAGGGAAGAAGACCTGTGAGAGAAGAGGTTTTGGCTCAAGAAATATAGTGGAAGATTTCCTCTCTCTAGAGTCAGAATACCTAGGGTCTGGTCTCAGATATTTACTATCTGTGTGACCTTGGGGAAGGGAATGTGCATGTATGTGACACCTACTACATACAGGCACTGTGCTAAGCACTTTTGCACATATTACTTCATTTGAGTCATAACAAGATAGTGGTAGGTGCTATTCTTATTCTCATTTTACCATTAAGGAAACTGAGGCAATCAGAAAATAAATGGCTTGCTGAGGTTTATACAGCACGTGTCTGATGCCATATTTGAGCTCAGGTCTCCCTGATTCCATATCCAGTGTTCCATCTACTGGGTCACCAGTTGTCTCTTAGTCCTACTTGACTTAGACAAGTCACTTAACCCATATGAGCCTCAGTTTCCTCCTCTACAAAATAAAAGGACTGTACTAGGTGACCTCTGAGGATCCTTCTATATTTAAACCTATAACCCTACATGGTTAAATGACACAGCCAGAATTTAAGATATAAATGAGCCAGATTAGAAATCCAAGAAATATCTGGGAAGGAAATCCCAGACAGTTACCTAAATCTGGAAAAGTCAGGATGGAATCAGGGATAAAACATCAAGATGGATGGTTGTGTATATGTCATTAAAAAAAAGGCTTTTCCTTGCTCATGGTATGATAATAGACTATAATGTCTCTTCAATATACTATATGAAAAACATACACTACTACCAAAATTAAATTATCATGATCAAAAGAAAATAACAGTTTAGGGGAAATGTTTATGGCAAATAAGATAGGTAAGAATGTTGTGTCTAAGGACATAAGGAACTTGTTTAAAATGTATAAAATATACTATAATTTTCAAAAGAAAAAATCAGCAATTTTAATAACCTTTTGAAAGATGCCCAACCTTACTAAATTGAATTACCTCCTCATATCCATCAAAATAGCAAAAATAAAATAAAAGCAATGAAACTCAATGCTGGCAAGGATATAAAGGGGAAAAAATGCACACATTCTTCATAAGTGGAACTGTAAACTTGTCTAATCTTTTTTTTTAGAACAATCTGGCAATATGTTATAAAAGCTACAAAAATAATCCCATCCTTTGATCTACTTTTTTCCTTGGTTGGGAAAATACCCTGAAAGTGTTATCAAAAACAAAAACAATGAAGAAGAAGAAGAAGAAGAAGATGATGATGATGATGATGATGATGAAGATGAAGATGATGATAATGTATATATTCTAGGATGTTCACAGCATTATTATTTGGAAATATGAAAAAATGCACACACCTTGGAAGACAAGTTGAATAAACTATGACACACTAATGCAATAGAATACAAAATGCAAATAAGATCACAAGTAGGCAGAATATAAGGCAATATGGAAAGTCCCTTAAGAAAAGTTTCCAAGCTATAAAAGAAAAAAAACAAAACAAAACAAAATAGGACAGAGTACATACTTATTATAGCTACTTTAGAGCAACAGTGAATAGGAATCAGTGGACAAAAAATGCTGTTGAGAACTTAGAGGGAATAAAGAAAAAGTTCTTATGACATCAAATGACCTGAATTTAATTTATTTAAATGTAGTTGAAAAACAAGTTCAAGTGATTTTATTGATATTCAATGTGGTTTATAAATGGTTACCTAGGTAGTGCAGTGGACAGAGTGCTGGGCCTGGAGACAGGAAGACATTTTCCTGAACTCAAATCCAGCCTCACTCACTTTGTAGCTATGTGACCCTGGACCAGTCACTTAACTTTGCCTCAGTTTCCTCATCTCTAAAATGTGTCGGAGAATGAAATGGCAAACAACTCTAGTGTTTTTGCTGAGAGAACACCAAATGGGATAAGGAAGAGTCAGACATGACGAAAAATGACTGAACAAAAACATTGTTCATAAATAATTTAAAGAAACATTTCTACAACCTACCTATCTGCTTGCTTTTGAACTGTTGTCCTGGAAGTACTGGTCACTCTGATAGCTTAAATTTAAGGAACTCTTGGTTGTGACTTACAGCTCTGGGTTACCACTGTCACTTCAATATTTGTTTTTGTTCAGTTGTGCCAGACTTTTGTGACCCTGTGGACCATAGCACACCAGAGTCTTGATCTGAAGGGTTCATCTTCCCATGCCATACATTATTTCACTGTCAATGGGGTTTTCTTGGAAAATTTACTGGATTGGTTTGTCATTTCTATCTTCAGTGGGTCACCTTTTGTCAGAACTCTCCACTATGACTTGTCCATCTTGGAGAACTCTGCATGATATAACTCAGATTTCATTTAGCTACACAAGCCCTCCACCATGACAAGGCAGTGATTCAGAAGGGAAGTTCAATTTTAAAGGTTTCTTAATAATCCCATAGTTAGTATTCACTTAAGGAAATACTAGGAACATCTGAATGGTTTATTGGTTCATTTCTAGCTCTCCCTAGTTGGGAAGCAGGGTGGGAAAGGAATGGTCTTTTGTTCCCCTGTAAACAGAATGCTACTGATAGTCATTTAGCCATAATGCATGTTTATTAAAAGGTATGGGCAACTGGATTGCACAGCAGATAGAGAACCAGACCTGGAGTCGGAAAGACTCATTTTCCCTAATTAGGCCTCAGACACCATCTATGTGGCTTTAACTTTCATTGAATGACTAATAGTACAACCCAGACCAAGACTTTGTTGCTCATTGTTTGGTTTTTTATGTGAGTGCAAATAGGAATTGTTTTCTATTTGGACCAGAAACTCTGAGGGTGTTCTTCTCCCAAACTAATACTTTTGTGTTGGCAAACTAGGTCATCTTTTATCTCAGTTCTTACCTAGACCTTAGTCATTGAATGGGAATTGCCTCAGACAAACTGAGACCTGGGAAAGACCTTAAAAGGACAAGGTCACGATTATATCCTGGGCTATCTCTAGTCATCTTGACTCATCTTACCATAATAACAAACTGTGTGTCCTTGGGCATGTCACTTAACCCTGTTTGCCTCAGTTTTCTCATTTGTAAAATGAGCTAGAGAAGGAAATGGAAAACCCCTCCAAGTATCTTTGCCAAGAAAATACCAAATAGGGTCACAAGGAGTTGGACACAACTAAAAAAGAATGACTGAACAACAACAAAGAACAAATAATGTATTAGTATCCTAGCTTGGAGAGCTCCTCTGGGTAAATACATTTCCTTCCCACCCAACCCAGTGGTTCAACCTTAGTTCCAATAAAACCCATGGTGAGACTTATTAAAATTTCAATGATATGCTCACCTGTTATGACTCTTAGAACTGATCTTCTAGTATTAGTTGCTCTCCTCCTTCTCCCTAAGGTATCATCTCCCTTACTTTGCTATTCACTGACTTTCCTGACTCCCAGGCACCACTGACATTTTTTGGCATGGTCCACAATTGTCCCAGGTCACATAACTCTGAGCTTAGTACAGTAATCCTTTAGTGGACTCCTGGAAGTTATTGATAGTATAACCACTTTTGCCTTGCTGGTTCTTCTATTTTATGGCAGAACAAGACCCTTCTTCAGTCCCCTCTACTTCTTATGTCTCTGAACTATACCATGATGGAGAAAAAAAATAACTTCCCATTGGAGCCAATTAGACCCCTTCAACTGTAGCCCTGTGACACTATGGGAAAGGGATACTCAGCAGATTTCAGAGCTGTGGGATATTCTTCTTATATAAGACTTTCCAATTTTACTTACATTATATGATTTAACCCTCACAACACAACTCTGAGGTATCCAAAGCATACAGTACAGACAGCATTATACCCAATAGAACAGGAATTCTTAAATTTTTTTGTATTATACCCCTACCCCCACTCTGGCAGTCTGGTGAAGTTTCAGAACAATGTTTTAAAATATGTATGCATATTGCCAATATTCACAGCACTGATGGAGACTATGAATATGATGACATACGTCTGAATTGCAAAATATTACAGACCCTTCATATATAAGACAGAAGCAAAAAATTTATTCAGAAGCCAGAAAGCCAAATTCCAACACCAGAAAACTGACTCAAGAGATGCTTGAGAAGGTAAACAAGGAAAAGAAATCATTATGAACTTATCGAAGTTGAACTATTTACATTCCTACAGGGAAAAATGATAACTGTAACTGATGAAACTTTTCTCAGTATGAAAATATTTGAAGAAGGGTATATGGGCATATGAATACATATGTGAATGTGTGTAGAGATATTTTCAGGTATACATAGATAGAGGGTACAGGTCAAACTTAATAGGAAAGGATGATACTTGAAAGGTGAAATTAAGAAGTGAGAGAGAAATATAATGAGAGGAGATGGGGAAAGACAGAATGGGGTAAACTATCTCATATAGAAGAAGCAAGGGAAAATGGTTACAATGGAGGGGAAGAACAGGAAGGCAAAAAGGCAAAACTTTATTCTCATTGAATTTGGCTCAGGGAGAGAATGACATATATGCTAAATAGGGTTTCTCACCCTACAGGAGAGTGGGGAACAAGGGGATGAGAGGGGGGACAATGGAAGGGAGGGTAGGCTGAGTTGAAAGCACCCACTTTTGAAAAGGGACAGGATATAAGTGGGGAGTGCACCAGGTGGGAGGTGGGATAGGAGGGAGGGAAATATAGTCAGTCTTTTACAATATATCTACTATGGCAATGTTTTGCATAGCTACACATGTACAGTATATACAAAGTTTCTTATCTTCCTTTTAAAATCAATTTTTAAATAATGTAAAAGTACTATGATTAATAATATTTGGCATATAATTAGGAGATAAGATGTTCAGGCATTGGGGCACAAGAATTCACCTTGCCCTACTGGAAAAGTCAAAGGAGGTATGGGAGAAGAGATGGGAGAGAGCAGATTGGATGAGGGGATATCCTGTGGGACTGCTATTTTGAGGTGGTGGGTAGGGGAAAAACGGGGAAAAAATTGTAACTCAAAATCTGGTGGAAATGAATGATGTAAACCAGAAGTTAATAAACATTTGAAAAAAAAGAAAAAAGAAAAAGAAAACTGACTCAATCATGGCAAGAAAGAATTCTATACACAATAACCATGCAGGGGGTAACAAAATCCTAAAGTCTTCCCTTTGCGCGAGCCTTCCCACAAATAAACACTCACAATCCTAGCTATCTGCTTGCCTGCATCTTTTCTCTGCCTCCACTCTAACTGCTCTCAGGAACTTCCTTTGGGTTGTGCTCCACCCTTCCTTCTCCACCCTTCCTGCTTCACCTGTTCAGCAAGCTCCTCCCACCACAGGCTCCATGTGCTTACATTTGACCTAGTAAAGGGCAGGGAAGATCTTCAAATTCCCATTAAAATTACAATATGTGTATGTGATTACAAAAGAAAACAAAAATATTTGAATGTGGTTATTTTTTTTAATTCTCAGATATATCAGTAAGAACTCCTATAATAGAGTAAAAACTCCTTGAAGATAGAGAATATTTAATTTTTCTTTTTGTATCCCCAGTGCCTAATACAGTGCCTGGCATATAGTAAGTACTTAGTAAATACATTTTACTTGGTTGATTTTATACATAAAGAGTCTTTGTCTCAGAAAGTTTTACTAATTTTCCCCACCATTAAATCTGGACTTGAAAGAAGGTTCTCTGTGCCAAGCACAGTGCATGCCAGTGCATGGAATTGGTTGATTCATCACCATCATTTCAATTCTTTCTCCTGCTATCAGTGAGAAAGAGATGAGAGTACAATCTGTGATCATGTAACTAAATGAATCTGGTTGTTTAGCACAGAAAATCAAACCCATGATCATGGTTATCTTTCTTACCTGACCCTAACCAAATGAGTTAAATAGCTGCATATAGTTAACACACATTAATGGAAAAAAGCAGAGAACGAGGAACCAGAAAACTTGAAATTTTGACTTGATTAAGGCCAGTAATATACCAATGATGAGAAGCAGTATAATGCAGAGGACAGACTTGGTATATATTTGAATGTTGCCACTGATCCATACCTCTGTGACTGTGGGCAAACCCATGAAAGCCCTCTGTGTCCCCAGGCAACTGTCTAAGACTCAGTTATAGATCAGTGAGTGATGTCAATCAATAAAGAGAATTTCTATATTGGTGAACCACATTTGGAGATTCTAGCTTGGGTCAATCTATGAGAGGTAACTGTTCTTGATGAGAGAAGAAAATGTCTCCTTGTTGCTCCTCCCCTCAATCCATTTCATTGACCACATTTGGAAAGAACCTAAAAAAAGGAAGGAATATGGAGAGCAAAACAAACACAGAAAAAGACACATGCTGAAGGATAAGCCAGCTAAAGGCAAAGCAACTTAAAGGTATATGATGCTTTGAATCAGAAAAAAACCATTCTGGCTATGGACTCAAAAAAGGCCTTCCAAAAAGCAGTTTAACTTTTGATCACATGTACTCAGTCCTCACTACATAATACTCTATATTTAAACCATTCTCTCCTGGAGAATATGTGTATTTTCTATGTGTACTTAGCATAGTGCCTAACATATAGGTAGTGCTTAATAAAATGTTTATTTAATTGAAAATTTAAATCCTGGCAGTGTACCCCAGATTTTGGAAGAGAAATAATGTGTTCAAATCATTTGTACTAAAATACCTTAAAGATCTGTTTTCTAAAAAGTGAGGCTATTGACTGACAATCAGCAAAAGGGCATAATAGTACTTGTATTACCAACTCCACAGGGCCCTCAGGAAGAAAGGATCTTGTAAACTTTAAAGTATCATAAAAATGTAAGATGTTGTTATCAGCACTAATAATATCATCAGTGGACATGAGACAGTTTAAAAACCCTGGTTTTAACATTTACTTTCTTTGAAAGCTTAGGTAAATACCTCAATTTCTCTGAAACATAGTTTTTTCACCTAAAAAAATAAAAAGGTTGACCCCCTGTAATGGAAATGTAAATTTAAAGATCTTCCCTGCCCCTAGGCCCTTTGATTGGCTTAAGTTACTCTGAGAACCTTCCTTGACTTGAAAATATACTCTGCCCCCTAATAGGCTGAATGTGGTCACAATGGAGCCTGTGGCAGGAGGCTTGGTTTTCAGGAATGCCCACACCTTGTCGCTTTGTGATTGGACAGTGGGTCAAGAGGGCTGTGACATTCTGTGAGCCAGGAGAAGGCTATATAATCCCCAATGTGAGGCTTTGCTTTGGGGCTCACTTTGAGAAGTATTGTGTGATTTGATCTGAGCAGCTGTTGAGACCCCCCCTCCCCACTCCTCCCCCACCCCCACCCCCCCACCATCACCCCCAGCTTTGAAAAACCCAGGTGTTGATGCTTCCCTCTCTGGTAACTGTGACTTGGTATTGCTATAATGGTTCGGCAGTTTGGAAGCCTGTCTGCTTGATCTGTTTGTTTCTCTGTCTTGTAAGTTCTGTCTGTATACTTTGAAGTTTGGGGTGCTGACCTTTTTCCCCTGAACTAGGTAAATGATCTATGTTTGATTGATTAAAGAAAGCTTGTTAACCCATTTTGAGTTGCTTTCTTTTAGAAAAGCAGATCTAAGAACCTGTGTTGGCAGCCACCCTGGGGATTTGGGGGTTCTTGCTGCTACACCCCCCCCAAGTTCTTCAATCCCTTGACACTGTCACTCTGGCTATTCCCATAAACAAGACACTCCACCTCTCAGCTCTGGGCATACTCTCTGTCTCTCTCATGCCTGGAACAGTCTCCCATTTCCTCTCTGACTACTGACATCCCCAACTTCCTTTAAGTATCAACTAAAATCCTACCTTCTACAGGAGCCCCTCTTCATTCCAGTTCTTTCTCTTTTAATTATTATCTATTTATCCTGTATATAACTTGCTTTATATATATATTTGAAGTTTGTCCTCCCCATTAGATTGCAAGCTCCTAAAAAGGTCTGGATCTGTCTATTGCCTCCATTTTGTATCCCCAGTGGCTGGCACATTGTAGGCCTTGAATAAATTTTTATCAATGGATTGAATGATTTAATGACCTATTTCTAAGATAACAGCTGTGAAAATTCTTTGCAGAATTAAGTGCAATTTTCATACTAAAGTGATTATGCTATGTGGAGCTGACCCTGAGATTGCTGAGGAAGCCATGCCATTCCAGTGGAGCAGAAGCTCTGACACATTATAACCAACAGAAAAGTCTCCAAAAATGAGCTGGTGACTGAAATTATAACAGTTTTCTGGAAACCAACAGAGTTCTAACTTCAGAGATGCTTATTACCACACTGGCTACTGGGTGGTGAATTTTATTTTGCCATATTGTTTTTTTAATTGATATCTTTTGTTTTCATAACACTTCTGGTTCTAAATATTTCCCTTCTCCCTATCTTCCCCAGAGAGTCAGCCTTTGTCACAAAGAATGAAAAAGAAAGAAAATAAAGCAGTTCAGCAAAATTAACCAACCCATAAAATGAGCCAAACAATATTTATAAAGTTTCACATCCCAACCCCCTCAACTTTCCCCAAAAAAGGGATTGAAGAACATCCTCTCATCTCTTATTTGGGTACAATTCTGATCTTTAAATATTTCCCACATTTCATTCTCTGTTGTACTGCTTTTCTCCCCATTTGCATTGTGCTAATCATTGTTACATTGTTTTCCTGGTTCTTATTACTTCACTTGCATTGGTTTCAGTAAGTCTTCTTCTCTAAGTTTCTGTAAGTCTTCTATAAGTTTCTATAAGTCTTCCCAAGCAATTATTGATATTACTCTTTTCATATAGGCTTTGGAATATGCAGTGATATTTATTCACCATAGTTTGTTTAACCATTCCTCAGTTGCTTGACATTTACTTTATTTAACCACATCAATTACTGAAGGCAATCCAGAAAGTCATCCCAGGCCCATGATCTGCCTAAAGGAGGGAGTGTCCACACATCAAAGAAATCATGGATCAATGTAAATGTGAAAATATATTTCTACAACATTAATTGTGAAAAATAAAGGAACTAAAAAACTGAAAGGGTAGTGGGCTGACATACTATTTCCTCTTTAAATATAACAGTAGCAGGACAAAAAAAATAGTTATTGTCTCCAGCAACCAAAGCATTCTATGTCTAAAAACACAGTTAATAAAATCGCTGATTTAAAGCAAGAAGGGATTTAAAGGTCGATGAGTTCATTTGGATAGAGCCCTGGGCTTAGAGTCAGGAAGAACTGAGTTCAAATCCAGATTTAGAAACTTATTAGCTGTGTGACCCAGGGCAAGTCATTTAATTTGTTTTCTAGAGTGTAGAATAGAGGTAATAATAGCACCTACTTCACAAGATTGCTGTGAGTATTAAATGAAATAAACTTTGTAAAGCACTTAGCACAGTGGCTGGCATGTAGGAAGAAATAAATAAATGCTTTTCCCCTTTTTTTCCTTCCCCCGTCCATACTCTACTACCTTTCTGTAACATGGCCTTGGGCTTTTATTGAGCTGCCTCAGCAGATGGATTGCTGAGCTTGAAGACTAAAAGTCATGAGTTCACACCATGTCGATAAGACTTACTTATTATCTATGATAATGGGTATTTCTTCATTCTTCATGTAAAATATTGATGATACTCATAAGTACCTATATCATAACACTTCTCTAAAGTTCAAATTATGTAATATAATATGTGTAAAATGCTTTGAAAAATTTGTCACCTATGGCCTAGCTCCCTCCTAAAGGAACCAGCTAAGTGGCACAGTAGATAGAGAACTGAGCCTACAATCAGAAAGTCCTAAGTTCAAATCCAACCTCAGACACTCACTAGTCATGTGGACTTGGACAAATCTTTTAACTCTTTCTAACTCAGTTTCCTCAACTGTGGAATAGGGATAATAACTATCCCCATCTCCCAGAGTTATTGTGGGGCTCAAATATGATAATAGTTGCAAAGAGTTTAGCCTAATGCATAGAACACAATAGATGCTTAACAAATATTTGTTACCTTCATTTCTGGGCTTGCACAAGTCATGTACAATTCTGGGAACCTCCTTGACTCTTTATCCCTACTCCAGAGGAAATCTGAATAAAGCTTAAGAATAACTTATGTCAAGGTTTCCCCAAATGTAGTTTCTAGGGTTCTTAACTCCTGAATGGCTAACTATTCAATGTGCAATATGTTTATTGGGTATGGAGCAGTCTTTATTTAACTCACCACAGAAAATGCAGAAGGCACAGAAGACTCACGGGAACCAATAAACAAATATAGAAACACTGGTAATTAAATATGCCACTAGAGTCATTAGACTCTCTCCAAAAGGGTAAAGATACTTTGTAGAACTGTTAAACAACTACTTCTTCTTCTCCCTAGATCATATCTTAGCAGCAATTTAAAAAAATGTTGTGGAAGGTTGGTAGGGTCCTATTCTTCTGGCTCCTGATGGTAATGCTTTTGTTCTTCTGCTGCAGGGAGAAATCCCTTCTGCTTTTTTTGTCCCTTGGTATAGATGTCCAAAATAAAGAATGGAAGGGGAAAAGAAAAGACTATTTATGTAGTATGAAGTTTTTCTGACAATCAATCAATTAACATTCTAAGAATTTTTATTTTCCAGGCATTGTGCTAGGTACTGGGAAGATACAATGATGTTCTATTTGAAATTTTATGTGTCTATGTGTATACATATACATACACATGTATGTATTTATATGTGCATATATGCATATAAATACATACATATAATATGTTTGTATTTATATGAGCACATGTGTATGCATTTCTGTATTATATAAATACATATATTTACATATATATTACAAACTAATTATAAGGTAATTGGAAGAGCACTAACAGCCATGGAAAGGGGACATGTCATAAAGAAGGTGGTACTTCAGTTGAAATTTAAGGGAGGTTGGGGATGCTAAGAAACAGAAATGAGGAGGGAGTACATTTCAGGTATGGAGGACAGTCAGTGTGGAAGAGGGTCATCATAAAACATACCAGGTCCTGCCAAATGAATTCGACTCAAGCCTTCTCTCAGCCAAAGCAAAGCAAAGTTTATTAAAAGATCTGGCCTCAGACACTTAACGCACACACAAACAAAAACCTAGCCAAGGGACAGCTAGATGGCATAGTGAATAGAGCACCGACCCTGGAGTCAGGAGGACCTGAGTTCAAATCCAGCCTCAGACACTTAACACAAAACTAGCCGTGTGACCTTGGGCAAGTCACTTAAATCCAATTGCCCTACCTTACCCCCTCCAAAATAAAAGACAAGAAAAAAGCAATCTCTCCATCCTTCCCCTCTCTTCTAAATGTGATTTTACACAGTCTTTGGGGAAAATAAAAAAATTCAGTGCTGAAAGGATCCTTAGAGGTCATATAGTTTAGTCCACTGTCCGGAAGGGACCCAAATAGGTGCTGTGATTTGCTCAAACGTTCCATAAGTAGTAAGCAGAGCTCAAACCTGGGTCTTTTGATTATAAAGCCAGAGCCCTTTCCACTATACCACATTCAGTTTTTGTGATCTGCACACATACTAGAAAGATATAAGCTATTCACAGCCTAGTTCTGACCCTGATTTTTTGTTGTGCTAGAGCTCCACTAAGCTCAGCAGGTGTGGAAGATGCCCACAGGAGGACCAAAAGGCCACATCTTTGTTCTGCTGGCTTCGCTCAGTTGAAGGCACACATAAATAGGAATTACACTTAGTGCTATTTCATAGTTAGTAATGAACTGTCTGGGAAACTGCCCAATAGCTTAACTACATTTTTTCTAGTGTTTCCTACATCAGCTAAAGCCAGTCAGGTCATCTGCACAACAGCTAATATTGTAAGTACCATACAGCTGCTCATATCAGCAACTCCAAAATCCCCTTTGTTCTTATCCAGCCAATTAAACATGGGGACCAATGTGTTTAGAGGATGAGATTGCTTCTTATCCTCTCAATAATAACCATTCCTGTCTTTATCCAAACCACCACTGGTCACAACAGGAAAAAATCATCTTTGGAATAAATCCCCTTCGATTATAAAATACTATTCTTTGCACCCCAAAGGAACTCAGTATGTTACCACCCATTTCTGTTCAGTTCTTTTCTGGAGAGCATCATATTTTGAAAGGAAAGTTTGCAATTCCTACTGAGAATGTAATTGTTTATAAAGCTATCAGACTTTGCTTGCAGGGGTGTGTGCTTGAAGCAACTATACTGCCTCATCTAGAGATGTGCTTTCCTCTGGCCCTCCCTGCCATGAGATGAAAAATAGAGAGGTAAATTCTCTCTCTTAAATTAACTCAAAGAAGCACACAGTAGCCAGAAAATTTCTATGAAATGAGACCACAACTTTCAGGCTTAAATCAGGGAGAACTTTCTAATCCTTCACTATGGGCCTCAAAAATCAACCTATCTAAAATTGAAGTCATTATGTTTAATCCTGAAACCACTTCTATTTCTGTTAATTTCACCACCATTGTTATAGTCCTTTGCTTCTAGTGGTTAGACATCTTTCTAATTAACCCAACCTGAACCCACCATGCTGCTATTCTCTGGTCAATTTCATGGCACACTTTAAGGCACATGCCTATTCTTTGGTATATATATATATATATATATATATATATATATATATATATATATATATATATATATATCCTATTTCATTCACCTGTGACTACAAAGTATCCTCCCAAGAGGATAAATATATACTACTTCAGAATAATACTTATTCCATTTTTGAGTTCATGGCACCAAAGCCTAGAAGAGTGTTTGTTATACATAATAAATTTTTGAGGCAGCTAGTTACGTTGCAGAATAGATAGAACATGAAATTTAGAGTCAGAAAGACATGTATTCAAATAATTCATCAGATATGT
The DNA here is from genome assembly GCA_011680675.1 of Gymnobelideus leadbeateri. NCBI lineage: Eukaryota > Metazoa > Chordata > Mammalia > Diprotodontia > Petauridae > Gymnobelideus > Gymnobelideus leadbeateri. Next base: position 268,158 of record WOXC01008526.1, read on the forward strand.
TCTAGCCATTTGACCCTGGGCAAGTCACTTAATTTTTCTGTGCCTCAGTTTCCTCATCTGTAAAATGGGGATTAAAAATAGCACCTACCTCTTAGGGATTTTGTGAGAATCAAATGAGATGTTTGGAAATTGTTTTGCAAACCTTAACGCTCTATATAAATGCTATTATTACCATTGTTATTAATGAATGATTGAGTAGTTTATCCAGGAACCTCATCCGTTTGGCAACATGAGGATTAATAAAGGTAGAACTTTAAAACAAGGTTGACAATCAAACCACAGAGATACTTCTAACCATGATAAGTCACAGCTTCTCTTGCTACAAGTAAACAAGTCAACACAACAATCATCGATTAAGCATATACTATTTGTCAGACACTGTGCTAAGTTCTTTGCTCATCTCCAAAATGGAGACAATAATATCTTTAAAATCTACTTCATAGGGTTGAACTCCACCTCTTCCCAAGACATACCTCCTGTTTTTCATGTCTGCTGTGATAATGGTTTCCTGAAGCCATAAAATAGCACACCACCCATCATGAACTGCCTTGGGACTTCTAATCATCTGCCTTCCTTTGTGGACCACTTTCCATCTAGTGATACTTTGCAAGTTCCCCAATAGTTAACATAATCCAAAAACTGTGTGGATAGAGCACTGTGACTGGAATCAGGAAGATAAGTTCAAGTCTCACTATTTACTAGTTATGTGACCTTGGACAAGTCACTTAGTCTCTCTCTTCCTTAGTTTTACGAAATATAAAAATAGGAGAAATGATAGAATCTAACTCATAGTATTTTTGTGAGAATTAAACAATATTTTCAAAGCACTTAGCACAGTGTCTGGCACGTGGCAGACATTTAATAAATGATTATTTCATCTTTTTCTCCCAATCCTGTTGATACAGTAAATACCATTTGCCAAAAATCAAATTGTCCTCCCACCACCAGTCATTCTCTACCTCATTCACATTCAATTTGGCCCTCCCTCCCCCACATGTCTCATTCCAGATAGTAATATCTTTAACATTTATATAATAATTCAAGGTTCAAAAGTTTGTACATATATTATCTTATTTTATTCTAACAACCCCCATATGAGGTGTTATTAACTACATTTTAGAAGTGAATAAATGGAAGCCAAGAGGTTAAATAATTTGCCTCGTATCAAACTGCTAAGAAGTATCTGAGGCAGGATTCAAACTCAGGTCTTCTTGCCTCCAAGTCTGACACATTATGTGTACTGGGACAGTCATACTTTTAATAATGCCATACTCTACAAGTGTTCCAATTTCATATTCGAAAAACCTAACATTTCTTTCTCTGGTCACATAGCCTCCCATAACATCCTTTCCATTCTTCTAGAATGCTTGTGCCATAATTCACAAGCTTCCCTTCATCTTAAACCTCTTTCTCTTTTGTTCCTTCTACTTTTTGGCATTCACTGAGAACTGGTTCCCTCTTGAGGGAACATCCCGGGCTACCCTTTCTTTTCATAGCTATTGACTCAGTGATCTTAGTGTCAGAGTCAAAATACTCCTTAATCCCCACTCTCACATCCAGACTCTTCTTCTACCAATATCACTAAATAATTTCTTCTCCTTTAAGATTTATGCTATCCTAATTTATCACATAATCCAAGTCCTAGTGGCTATTATCTACCATCCCACAAAAACTGTTGATTCTTTGTCCCACAATGAATTTATTGCCTAGATGACATTCTTCCTCTCTACCCCAAATCTTTCCTTTGTACTAGATGTCTTCAACACACACACACACACACACACACACACACACAGATATATATATATATATATATATATATATATATCAATGTTATATCAAATACCCTAAATTCCTAGTTCCTCATTCCATTCAACTCTCATTACATCTTCCTCTATCTCAGCTATAGAAAAGAATAGTCATATCATTAATTATGTTATGTCTTTGCTTTCATATTCATGAACCCTGACATTTCTTTCTTTGTTCATAATAATTTATCATTTCATTTTCCCCTGTGCTTTATGCCCCCTGATGCAGTTCTTTTTTTCTCACAACCTCCAAAGTCTCTACTCCACAGTGCTTTCCCAGACATTCACCACTGCTTTGAGTTCACTGTCCTCCTTTCAATGTTGACCCTTTGATGAACCACTTTGACTCTGTATTATGCTCTATATCTCTTGTCCCCTTGTCCTATCACTGGCTACACTGAGGAATCCATACCATGGATTAGTCCATGCTTTTTTGGCCATCTGCCTTTTTTTTACCATGACTCATGGGCTTCTGAACAGATCCAGAGGAAATCACAAAAATCATGCAAAATAGGTTCAACACAGATTTCTTACTTAATCTCTACTGGGACCTTGCTACAGCAAGGCATTCCATGTGCTCCATCTCCTGAGTCCATGAATTTCCACTGGCTGTTCCCCAAACCTGGAATGTTCTCCCTCCTCATCTCTACCTACTGCTTTCCCTGGTTTCCTTGAAGTTTCAACTAAAATTCTACCTTCTACACAAAGTCTTTCCCAATCCCTCTCTAACCCAGTGCCTTCCATCTATTGATTATTTTCTATTTACTCTCTTTATAAATTACTTGGTCATAGATGTTTCCATGGTACTGGAAACAACTTCCCCATTGTATGTTGAGCTCCTTGAGGGAATGGATAGCATTTTGTCTTTCTTTGTATCTCTAGTGCTAAACACACTAGCAAACAGTAGGAGTTTAGTAAATGGTTATTAACTCTATGACTATTTTCCATAATTAATTCTCTATTATACCCACCATGGAATTTTTTAACAATTTTTAAATTTTTTTCAACAATTTCAACCATTTTAAACAATTTCTCCCCTTTAAGTTTCCTATGTAATTTTCAATAACCCTTACATCTGATCACCAACTTTGCCCATTACTTCAATTTTAAAAATGAAGCCATTCACCAAGAACTCCCTTTTATCCACTTCTCCCTATATAGAGTAAGTTCTAGGGAAATTGCCCTGATACGTGCATATATTTCTCTAGGAGTTAAGCAAGCATCTTGAATCTTGTGATATGATTGGTCCTCTTTGAGAATGAAGGACAAACAACAAACGTGTTGAGAGCAGAGATTGTTTCATTTTTCTCTTTCTATCCCCAGTGTCTACCACAATACCTGACATGTAAAAATCCCTTAATAAATGTTTGATGATTGATTGTTGACAAATTCACTACAGGACATTCTGTCCTCTAGCTACATCTCAAGACCACCTCTCCTAAACTTACATTATATCCATTCCCTAACAGGCATACTGGAAATGCTTTTCATATTCTCTGTCTTTTGAGTCATTCCTAGACCTTCATAAGAATGATTCTTCCAGATCAATTATTTCCAAATGCCCCAAAATTAGGACCAGGAGAGTCAATCAGTGGTCTGGAAGGATTTCCCAGAAGACATCCCTCAAACTCCCAGATAAACAGAGTGAGAATGAGGAGAGGAGAGGCTGTATTTTGATGAGCAGGGATCAGCTGACACAGATGCTCTTAATTAGTCTGCCATTTCTTGTCGTTCTGAGGCTCACAATGAGTAATAAGGTCACTTAGTCTGCCACTCAACAAAACAGGCATGAGGAGAAGAGTTAAATACCTTTATGTTTCCTTTATGAAGTCCCCAGTGACTAGATTTTCATGGATACAATTTTTTTTTTGGTATACAATCGGCACCGAGGTCCTGGAATGCAGCTTTTCTATTGAATCAACTCTGTTTTAAACAAATACAATAAAATCTTGTTATAACAATAGTGCTGGGGATTTTACTATATTTGGAATTAAGCCATACTTTCTATTTAAACAAGTTGCACCTCCCACCAAAAGCAAGCCTTTCATTTTATCCTCCAAACCCTTTTCCTTAATTGCTCTCTCCACCTCTGGTCAGATCAAGTACCTTCTACTCTCTATACAAATTCAGGGAATAAGATCTCTTCTCTTCCAATATGGTTCTTCCCTGACCTTCCCATATCATATCTAACCTCGACCATGCAATTATCCTTCTCTGACTATATATGGGTCTTCTTCCTTTTCTAGGACTTTAAGATGTTTTTGATGATGTTAAATTGGCCACCAGCAATTGCTTCTAGTATTCATTTGTAACATAGCATATATATATATGAATAAATACATATATTTGTAACATAACATACATACATAACAGACAGAGGGAGGCACTACCTAGACATAACTAGGCAACTAGAGGGCAAAGTAGATAGACCATGGATCTGGAGCCAGGAAGACTGAAGTTCAAAGCTGGCATCAGAAACTGACCCTGGTTAAGTGGCTTATCCCAGTTTTCCTCAGTTTCCTCATCTGTAAAATGAGCTGTAGAAGGAAATAGAAAACCACCCAAGTATCTTTGCTGTGAAAACCCCAAATGGAATCACAAAGTATCAGACATGATTGAATAATACTAACAGACTACTATAATACTAACAGACTACTAACACTGCTCAGGATATATCCTGACTGACCTGAAACTGCAAGTCATCTGATATCATAGTGTTTCATAATACACTCCTATAGGCTCTTAGGTGGTAGGATATAGGCTGAGCCTGGAGTCAGGAAGTCTTGAGTTTGAGTATTGTCTTAGGCATTTGCTTGCTCTGTGATCACAGGTAAGTCCCTGAGCCTTTTAAAGTATTTGTTTCCTCATTTATAAGATGAGAATGACAATATCTATATTATTTACCTAAAAGTGTTATTAGAATCAATAAAATAATGCACATGAAACTCAAACTTTACAGTACTAAAATGTTGGTTATTATTTTTAAATAGGAGTCTTCTACTATTCTGGCAGATGATATCTTTCAGTCTGTGGCTCTAGAATGTGATAGGGGAAAATGTGAATGATAAACTGTTTCTCATGTTAATCAAATAGTCCTGATCTGTTTTCTCATCTTTTTACACAGTTGAATGAAAAAGAGGGAGATGGGAATAGACAGGAGGACAGACACATAAGGGAGCAGAGTTGATCTTGGATGGCAGATGGTTGGTGATGGGTAGAGGGTTGAAAAGTAACATCCAGGAAAGGCCAGGATCCAATCGACTGCAATTAAATCAGAGGTGGTGAGGGAGAAGAGCAGTTAAAAGGGAATTTTTGCCTTCATGAATTTGAGCCAGAGAAAAAGAGAAGTGTTTTTAAAATAGATCTTCATTAAAAATTCAAAAAAGAAGCAAGGTTTAGTTAAGATTAAAGCAATTTATTGTCTGTGAACAGGACTAGAAGCTGCTTATTTATAGATGATAATATACATGCCCAACAAGAACAATTACAGCCTGCTAAGAAGATGTGTTCCTAAACAGTCTTGGTGGACCAGTTATATCTAGGCAGTGCCTCCCTCTCAAGAGATAGTGCTGTTCATCCCCCAAGTTAACCTAGGCAGTTTTGGTCCAGTTCCTTGAGATACTAGAAACTTTTTGAGATCTCTTGAGATACCCTCCTCTCTAGGACTCTGACTTCCGACTGACCTTTCCAGTTCAATTGCACATCTTCTGTTCTCAATGATTATTCAAAGTTCAGGGACAGCAGTCACTTAAGAAATTCACCTCATGGAAGCCTCCCTTCTCACCCACACTGATACAGAGCTCAGATGCTTGGATTAGTCAAATAAGGAACAAAGGATACCAAGAGAAGAAGACTGAAGAAGAGACCTCACATCAAAATTAGAACAACAATGACTCAACTTATATGGGGAAATCCTGGAGAAGAATGATATTTTTTTCTGTCTTCTATCAACAGAAAACCTTAAGTCAATCTATCTTTTGTTTTGGCTCTCTAATCTTATCCTAATGTAATTGGCCATAGGTCCAAAAAGCAAGTGATACCACTCTTGACCTTTTAAAATCATGTTTGCTTTTGTCCAGACTGCTCTAATCCAATACATCCATCACCTAATTCATTCTACTGTGCCCATAGGAGCTTCTGCTTTCCTATACCACACTACTGATTACACTATATACTTAAATTTGTCAATCCACATTCCCTCCACTTCCTTACTAAATGGAAATATGCCTCTTCCATTAGGAAATCACACATCCTTTAACACTTTTGCCTGGTGGCCATTCCTTTCATTGCCCTCAGTTATTAGGACCAGAAGGAGATGGAGTATATCCTTTGCTCTTCATTGCCTTTTCCAGATCATTATTTTTACCACCATTGATCAAAAAAACCTTTTGTTTATCTTTCAATATCTATATCTTTTTTTATCTAACCATCTTCACCAAGCTGAGTTGTATTTTGTATTGCCACCATATTATTCCCCCCCAACATTCTGAATTATTTTAGTATCAGGCTCACTGTCATTCTTTGTACCACATATTCTGCCATCATATTCTAGTGCTTCAATATTCATATGGCAAATTAATTTCATGATTACTAAAATTCCTCAGTTCCGATGACCTCTTTTCTCGATTTGTGAATCCCCACTTACTGACATGGTTACATCATAGATCACCAGATTTCTTGTCTTTATACCATCACCAACATTTAAAACTTTGAAATTTTACTCTCTAATCACTATCTCCTAATCTTTGAACTCTTTGACTCTTACACTAACCATACTCGTCCTAATTGTGACCTTTGATAGTTTGGTCCACTCATATTCTCTCTCAGTCCATCTCATCCACTACAGCCTTATCTCCATACCCAATCTTTTTTTTTTTTTAAAGCAATTGGGGTTAAGTAACTTGCTCAAGGTTACACGGCTAGTCATTGTTTATGCGTGGGTGCTCATTTTCTGAGGCCGGATCTGATCTCGGGTCATCCAAACTCCGAGGCCAGCGCTCTTACTCACTGCGCCACCTAGCCGCCCCTCCATACCCAATCTTGACCCCATTGTTTGAAATATTATACCTAAAAACCTGAAATGACTATAAGCCATTCCAAACTTATAAATCTTCATACAGAGGGGGGAGCCAAGATGGTGGAGGAGAAACAGCACGTCCAGGGCTCTCTCCCCACAGATTATCTCCAAACTATGTAAAAGGGGACTCTGAACAACTTCTGTAGCCCCAGCACCCAAAGAACGACACAGAGAAGCTAACCTCCCACTGAGGACAGAGCAGCAGTCCTGCAGGAAGGGCCAGAGCAGCACTCTGGGAGCCAGAAACACAGTGCACAGTGCATGGAGACCTGAGCCCAGTCTGCATGAGCCTCGGTTTTAGCCCCAGGGCAGCTGGACCAGCTGCCAGCTGGAAGGAACCCAGAACACCAGCAGCTGTGGCGATTCCAGAATGGTCAACACAGACATGCCTAGGACAAAGTGAGAGGTTAGTGCCCTATGGACTTTGGGACCAGTATTTGGGGAACGCATCGGCTACCTCCCCTCGGGGCTAGAAGCCACTGAGGAGACGCGCCATTTTGCAGTTTTCAGTGGTGACTCCAGCTCCTGGCCTGTGAACTGTAGGGAGATCCAGCGATCAGTCTTGGGGGTAATCGCTCTTGCTTTAACCTCCCTGGATCTGGATTGTGGTCTGACGGGGAGGTCTTGGGGCAGGTTTCCAGCTTGACAGAATTGGAATTTGCCCCCCACACGTTTGGGACGAAGCTCCCCTGTCTGGTGGCAGAGTTCTACTGTGGCAACAAGCCCAAAAGTCAAGCAATTAAGTGGCAACATGCCAAGGCAAAGGAAACAAAATAAACAGAAAAATAAAACTTTAGACTCTTATTTTGGGGGCAAAGAGGATCAAAGCATGGGACAGTCAGAGGACTGTAAGGTCAGAAATCCTGCTCCAAAAGCTCCAAAGGAAAATATGAGAGGGTTACAGGCCATAGAGGACCTTAAGAAGGACTTTAAAAATCAAATAAGAGAAGTGGAGGAAAAATTGGAAAGAAAAATGAGAAGGATGCAGGAAAAGTATGAAATGAGGGTCAACAGCCTGACTGAGGAAAATAACACCTTAAAAAATAGACTGGCAAAGGAGGCCCAAAAGGGTAATGAGGAGAAGAATGCCTTAAAAAGTCGAATTTTCCAGATGGAAAAAGAATCTCAAAATCTCACTAAGGAGATTCGTTCCTTCAGTTAGACTGGAGCAAATGGAAGCTAATGACATTATGAGAAATCAAGATGCTGTTAAGCGGATCCAAACAAATGAAAGATTAGAAGGCAATGTGAAATATCTCATGGGAAAAACCACTGACCTGGAAAATAGATCCAGGAGAGACAATTTAAAAATTATTGGACTACCTGAAAGCCATGATCAAAGAAAGAACCTAGAAATCACCCTTCAAGAAATTCTCAAGGAAAACTGCCCTGATGTTTTAGATCCAGAGAGCAAAATAGAGGTTGAAAGAATCCACCAATCACCTCCTGGAAAAGATCCCAGAAAGAAAACTCCCAGGAATATTATAGCCAGGTTCCAGAACCCCCAGATCAAGGAGAAAATACTCCAAGCAGCCAGGAAGAAACAATTTCAATACTGTGGAAACACAATCAGAATAGCACAAGACCTGGCAGCTTCTACACTGAGGGATCAAAGGGCATGGAATATGATATTCCAGAGGGCAAAAGAGCTGGGACTGACCCCAAGTGTCAGCTGCCCAGCAAAACTGAGTATTTTGTTTCGGGGAAAATATGGTCATTCAGTGGAATAGAAGACTTTTAAGCATTCTTGAGGAAAAAACCAGAGTTGAATAGAAAATTTGACACCCAGACACAAGAAGCAAGAGATACCTGAGAAGGTAATCAGGGAAAAGAAATCAAAAGGAACTTATCAAAGTTAACCTATTTACATTCCTACATGGAAAAACAATAATTGTGACTGATGAAACTTTTCTCAATATGAAAATAATGGAAGAAGGGTGTATGGGCATATGAATACATATGTGAATATGTGTATATATGTTTACAGTTATACATGGATAGAGGGCATAGGCTGAATTTGTTGGGAAGGGATGATACCTAAGGGGTGAAATTATGAGGTGAAAGAGGAAAGTGGCAAGAGGAGATGGGGAGAGACAGGATAGGGTAAACTATCTCATGTAGAAGAAGCAAGGGGAAGTGGCTGCAGAGGAGGAGAAGAGTAGGAAGGCAAAAAGGCAAAACCACATTCTCATTGAATTTGGTTCAGGGAGAGAATGACATACATACTAAATGGGATATCTCAACCTGCAGCAGAATAGGGGGAAGGGGGATGAGAGGGGGGATGATAGATGGGAGGGCATCCTTGGGGGGAGGGGAGGTTGGAAGTACCCAATATAGAAGAGGACAGGATCAAGTAGGGAATGGACCAGGTTGGGGGTGGGATGGGTGGGAGGGAATTATAAGCAGCCTTATACAATATATCTCCTATGGTAATGTTTTGCATAGCTACACATGTACAATATATACTGAATTACTTATCTTCCCAGAGGGAATGGGTGACAAGGGAGGAAGGGAATGGATCTGAAATTCGAGGTCTTAAAATTAAACATTTCAAATATATAAAAATTCTATTTTTAATACTCTTTTGCATGTAATTGGGAGATAAGATGTACAGGCATCGGGGCACAGAGATTCACCTTGCTCTAATGGAAAAGTCGAAGGGGGTAAGGGAGAAGAGATGGGAGAGAGCAGGATGGAAGAAGCGATATCTTGTGGGACTGCTATTCTGGGAAGGTGGGTAGGGGAAAAACGGGGAAAAATGTAACTCAAAATCTGGTGGAAATGAATGATGCAAAACAGGAGTTTATAAAGCATTTGTTTAAATAAATAAATCTTCATACATGGGTTACATTCATTTCCAATTTCTCCATCTCTTGCTCCAGGGATGTTTTGCATCATTACAGAAAGTCACAAAATCATGTTGATTTGAACCGCTACACTTCATAGGGACTTTGCAATCATAGGATCATAGATACTTTAATTCTACCTTAATTGTTCACCATGTTATTTCCCAGAGTGACTTTTTGAAGTTTTTTTCTTCTCTACTCTTTGATCCAAACAGACCACTCCCCTCAAGGCTACATTAAAAGCAAATGATCTAGGATTGAGTAGCCAAGAGAAAAGAGTTGTTAACCATGTCAAATTTAGCAGAAAGACCAAGAAAGAGAAAGGCGTGAAAAGGGGTATTGATTGTGGCAATTAAAAGATTAATGCTGACATTTTAAAGAGCTGTTTCACCTGAGTGTTGAGCTAGGGAAAGCAGATTAGAAAGGATATTGAAATGCATGGGTTTAGGAGAAAGTAAAGGTTTCAAACCTATACTATTTTTTCTTTAAGTTTAACATTGAATCAGAAGAGAGATTATAAGATGTAGCTTAATGTAACAGAAGAGTCAAATGAGATTGTTTTCATCTTTAGTATATTGGTATTACTTTCTTAAATCTAGACAATCAACAAAGGAGTAGATTAGTCCCTAATTTGTAGAGTTTGCCTATTTCTGAGGTATAAATACTCACACTGAAAACTTAACAGACACTTTTATAGCCAGTCCAAGCTGACTCCAACACAGCCCTGAACGGCAGAGAGCTAAGCTTGTTTAAAGACACTGTGGAAGAGAAAAGGAAAAATGAAGACATTATTTTGGGTTTTTTTCTGCTTCTCATAAACTTTTACTTCTTCTGATATCCCTTCCATTTTTTCAAGAAACACTCCATTCTCACTGATTAACCAGATAGTAATGAAGTTTTCTACTCCTTTTGCCTTCTCTTCTAGCAGAAAAACCAAACCACATTTTTAAAATTTTGTTGATCCTTTTTGCATTTATATTACAATATTTTTCTGTTATGACAGTTCCCCACATAATTTCCTTCATAAGCATTCTTAGGCAACAAAGAAAAAAATATCAGTTAGAAAGATCAATCTATACATGTATTGCATCGAGCAAAATATGCAATATCCCACATCTTTAGATCTTCACCTCTTATGTGAAAGGTGACTATGTGTTCTTATCTCTTCTCCAGGGCCAACAGCATTCATTATAAAGCAATAACATTCAGCTTCAAAATACTGTTTTTTTTCCTCATATACAGCTTAATACTCATCACATATACTGACTTCCTGGTCCTCCTTACCTTCAACTACATTCATGTGTCTTTTTTTTCCTTCATATCCTCATACTGGTAGTTTTTACAGTACAATAATAATTCATTATATTTCTATACCACAATTTTTAGTTATTCTTCAATTTATGGATCCTCACTTCCCTTTGATAGTTAAATTAATATAGCATTAAATCTATTAATTAATTCAGTGTTATCATTTTTATATTGACTTGATCAGACTTGAACATTGAATATTCTTCCAATTATTTGTACTCTTTTATTTCTGTTGAAAGAGAGGGGATCCCCAATCCCCACCTCATTGGATATAGTCACAACAGTCCCAGAATGTAATCATAAGGTGATAAGAAAGTACCCTTCATGAGGTACAAATAGCTCTCTGATTTAATATAAAATGTAATCATGTGATTGACTGAACAAATAAATTAGTCATACCTCTAGGACTTTAAATAGGCTTGGATGAATTATTGTAGTTTGCGTTCAAGATTTTGAGAGATATGAGCCAGAAGCTTAATGGAGAACATTGGGGTTGGGAGAAAGGAAGGAAGTTTCTCTATATTTCCGTCCCATATGAGTCATGTAATTTTGAAGAGGAGCTATTCAACCAGCAGAAGACACAATATGCAGTAGAAATCAGAGACTTAGTCCAGACACAAGAGAGGAAGCAGCTCCCCAGTAGAAGAGAAGAGAGTCAAACCTTGAAGAAAAGCTCACGCTGGGCAGTGCAGTAATCTACCAAGCAGAGATTTTGTACCCAAACAAAGGATTAGGACTTTAAAAAGAAAGAAAGGGCTTTAAGGATCTGAAGTATCTGGGATTGTAAGTTGCCAAAAATGTATTTACATGTGTATATGGCTGGTTCTATACTCTAAATTTGAGCATATTCTTTCCAGAGGCACCATATATATTTATGGAAGAGCATACTACAACTTTATGTTTAAAGAACTAGAAAGTTAAAGTGCTAGTATGCAGCCAGGCAGCTAGTTAATGATTGGATTTTATCTTCTTATCCTAACATTCTCTTTCATTTTATTGGATCATTAAACCCATTACTATTTAAGGTTATAATTGTTTAGGTTTCCATCTCCCTCCATTTATTTCTTATGTATAGGATTTATGTTCTTCCTTTGTCAATACTTTGTCCTACAATTACTTTTGCTTACAGTAATTTGACACTCATCTTATATAGCAGTTTACCCAGAATTTTTAAGTAATATTCTTTACTTATTCCATTATTTTCTCAAACCAGCCCTGAAAACCAGGATCAGAGACCCTGAGATTCAAAGGTGAAACATTAAGCAGCCATTCCAGTGATACACAGGTGAAAATCCAAGAAGCACAGAGTTAATAGCTTCAAGGTTCAAAATACATGTTATGATTGACTAAGGAAAATAAGAATGTTTAACCTAAGCAGAGAAGATTTGGGAACACTAGAAAACTAATCCACTAGAAAACTAATCCAATCCCCTCGTTTTACAAATGAGCAATTTGAGGCCTATGTCACAAAGGTAATGTATAGTAGAGTTAGAACTTGAACTTAGGCCCTCGTTGTGTGGCTCCAGAATCCAGAACTGTGGTGGAGTTGTGGGACAGAGTTTATGGGGAGGTTGATTTAAGATTGGGAAGATCCAACAATGGAATGGTCTGATATTTAGACAGTGAATTTTACATTGCTGCTGGTATTTTCATCACTCAGGCAAGTTAATTGAATGACTCCTGGTCAGTCATGTTATAAAGTTATCGCTGCTTTGAGTAGGTATTAGAGCAGATGACCATAATATCCCTTTTAACTCTGAGATTCTAAGATTCTGGTGTAATCTGTGATTCAAAGCCCATTTGTATAGGGATATCTTTATTGTTGAAGATACATTATTTAATGGTTTATTTCCTTCTGAGAGGTAGAGTTTGCAAGAGCTTAAAAAAAGAGTCTATCCTTCTTTATTCTAGCCTTGAGAGGAAAGACCTGTGATTCCAGATTCCCTGTAGACCCCTAAAGGGAGAGATAGAATGTAGAAAGAAACCTACATGTAGAGAAGGCAGGACCTCAATCATGTTGTTATCTTTATGTTATTACATTAGAGAATTTGGGAAATTTCTCCATGGATACAATCTATCTCTTGGTAGAACTTAAATATCATACACCTAATGAGAGACCTCATTCAATCTGGTATTGTCTACTATATATTGGCATCTGTATACTTTTGCTGACTTCTGTTTTCTATTGTAATGGATAAATGAGTTTATTTCTTATGTATATTCATTGTGGAATCTCCATTTGGTAGATATATAGCTTGGGGTATTTCATTCCTTTTAAATATTAATGATGAGGAACTTAGCTTGAACCTTAAAATTATTTCCCTTAGATGAATAATATGGGAGGGGAAGGCTAGAAGATATAACTTTAATCCAGTACCCTTTCCCTAAAGAGATTAGACTGTCCATTCTTTGGCTTCAACTTTCTGCTTCCTTTCTTGGCAGGCATAAAATTTTCTCTTGGGAAAGATTAGATGGAGAAGGCTAGGTACATATATATGTATGTATGTATGTATATATGCACATTTATGTATGCAGGTATGTGTTATATATATATATATGTGTACATGTGTATACATAGAAACATACACATATTCATGCCTCCCTATGAACCACATCTAGACAGATCTATGTGGCCACACATAAGCTACATGGAAAACAAAACATAGCCAACCGCACTTTATACTTTATGAAAGTCAAAGATGAACACCATATGTTTCAGCATCAGAATAGCTAAGGAGGATTGTTTGTTGCTGACCTGTTCCTTGCCTTCACGTGACTACAGAAAGGTCTAAAGACTAGGTCCCTTACGTTTGATCAGGTTAGGAAGCAGGTGTAGGATAATTAGCACTTGGCATCTAGCTTAGAAGTTCAGGAAAAGGAGGAGAAAAAATCATAATAATAAGGGATTAAAGAGAATGGAGATGGTAGAAACCTATACAAGTCAGGGCAATAAATTCTACTTCTTTCCCCAATTCAGTAATCCTAGCACAACTTTTGACTGGTTCCCTAACAAATTCTCCATTGATTGATAAGTTTAATTGATAAATCCAAATTAAAAATATGTCTTCTTTAGGAACACAACAGATGATTTTTCAATAGTCCTTTTTATTTATCTCAAAGGTTGGAACACACTCTTCTGAACAACTTCAATATTTTATTGATTTACTTCATTGTACAAATATTTGTCCTCTAAGGAGTGTCAGAGACTCTCAGAATCTTGGAACCAGGAGCCACCTGGTCCAACCTCTTTCCAAACAAGAATCTCCTCTTTATACTTGATAAGTAGCCACCAACCAAACCTCTCCTTTCAAAGTTGGGACCCACTATACCCAGAGGAAAAGTCATTCCACTTCTGCATGGCGTACTTGTACATAAGTATAAGGTATGTGTGCATTGTCCATGTGGATTATGTGTATTCACATGGGTCTTTCTAGAGATGGTTCACATAACATAAATAAATGTCCCTGGAACCTCCTTTGCCAGCCCTTCCTGAGAGGAGATATTGATTGTAGCTAGGAAAGTAGTAGAAAAATTGGGGACATGAAGCTGACCTTTCTGCTCAGAAAATAAGTACAAGGCTCGAATTATATCTATTCCTACCCCCTAAATATTGCTAATCTGGGGAAATGATTTTAGGTTCAAACTATGCTCCTGGTCTCTAAGCTTTAATGGAAAAGGTGTGTCACAAGTGAAGGCTCAATGACCTTCTAATTAAATATAGTTACACAAAGACCATCATTCATGGTATAGTAAATAGTGAATAAATCTGTTTATCCAAGCTGAAAGCAAATAGAAAGTTATAGAGATTAGAATGTACTAAACAAAAGAGAGAGGGAGAGACAGAGAAATAGATATAGAGACACACAGAGGGAGACAGAGACAAACAGAAGGAGACAGAGAGAGACCCTAATTTCACCAAACGGAAAATTCCCTGGAGTCTCTAGTGTGGCAAACAAAGAATAGGAATGCAACCAATTTAGCAAGTGTTCTATATGTAAATTTATTCCTGGGGTTTTTATCTCCCTACAGGGAGCAAGCCAAAAGGTAGAAGAGCACTAGTAGCTCTTCTCTCCTAAGGTCTCATCCATTTTGTTCATCATCAATGTTCCCTACTGAAAGTCTTGTGAAATTGATCTTAAGCCCCAGGTTATTTTTCTTTTCTGGGCTGAAACTTTTTTAGAGCCTTCCAAAAATCAGCCAGACTAAACTTAAAATATAAATGGCACATACAAAGAAAAGGGGCTATTTTCTTGACCTCCTAGGAAATGAAGGAAAGGTACTGTTGAAATGAAAATAGAGATATATTAACAGAATATGTAATAGACATGGCAAGATGCAGAACATCACCTAAGAAAGTACTGCAGTGAAAACATGCCTAACAACATACAGAGCATAATATATGCACATTTAAAAAATAGATACTTGTGAATAGTACACAAACATCAATCATAAGTAGAGAAAAACAAAGGTAACTGGGGCAAGTCAACAAGCATTGATTAAGTGCCTACTATGTACTAGGCACTGTATTAATTACTGTACATATAACTAGAAGCCAAAAGTCCATCCCTGATCTCAAGGAGCTTGCCTTCTAATGATGGAAGACAAGACATGAAAGGGAGCTAGTCTGAAAAGTAGGGAAGAGGAAGAGAAGAAATGCCCCATGCAGGGGTATTACAGAGAAATTCCTGAAGAGTTAGGAGTACAGCATTGAGAGGAATGAAGATATGGCTGACCTGGCTTTCCACCTTAAAATGAAGGATCTGGGAGAGACCAACCAATTAAATGGAGCTACTACAAGGGTGGAGTGCATGTCCAGTATGTGAACTACAGAAATAAAAGGCATTTTCCAGGGTATGCAGGTCTCTGGGGCATTGCAGAAGAAGTTAAAGAAAGTTAGGTGTGTAGCTAGCTGTAAAAATAATGGTATGAATGGGCCAATACAAAAAAATAACAACTACAGAAAACCTTGACTGTAAACATTCATGTGCACAAAACAATTAATAGACATTGCTATAGTATGAACATAACAGAAAACATGGGCAAATGAATCTAAATTTGCCTCTTAGCAACTTTCATTCATTGCTCCCATTTCTGCTTCTGGGAAAAATACAGTAAGTCTAATCTTAGACTATATTAATAAAGATGTATGTCCTTAATACTGCACTCTATTATACTCTCCACATTTCAAGACAGACAATGTCAGCTAGAGCAGGGTAACTAACATAGTGAAAGGACTTGAGACCAGGGTAGATGAAAATTAGATGAAGAAAATAGAAATGTTTAACCTCAACACAAAAAAAACATTTTGGGTTTCATGGTATCTGTCTTCAAGTATTTAAAGAACTGTCACATAGAAGAGAGATTAGGTATGTTCTGCTTGTACCCAGAAGGCAAAACTATGATAAATGTGTGGTATTTTAAGAGAAGTAGGTATTAATTTAATGTAAGGGAAAACATTCTAGCAATCAGAGCTTTACCAGGGTTTCCCTGACTTCCTTCAACTCCCAGCTGAAATTTCACCTTCTATAAAAAGTTTTCATGATCTCTTAATTCTAATACCTTTTCTCTGTTGATTACATCCCATTTATTCTATACAGAGATTGAACATCATTGATTACATGGTGTCTCCACCATTAGATTGTGGACTTCTCAAGGGCAGGGACACTCTTTTGCCTTTTTTTGTATCCTCAGGGGTTAGCACAATGCCTGATACAGTATAGGGACTTTATATAAATATTTATTGACTGACTGACTAATGATTTCACCATCATTGGAAGCTTTCAAACAATTTTAAATGATTATTTTACAGGAACTCTATAAAATAGACTTTTTTGTTAATATATGAGTTAGATCAATCAAGCAACAAACATTTATTAAGCATTTACTATGTATCATAAATAAGGCTTTATTTTGATGATATAAAGAAAAAGAAAAATAAGCAGCTTATAATCTAACAGGGGACTAACTCTCTCTCTCTCTCTCTCTCTCTCTCTCTCTCTCTCTCTCTCTCTCTCTTTCTCTCCATATATATATATATATATATATATATATATATATATATATATATACATATATATATATGTATGTATATACATGGATATATACAAGACACATACAGAGTAAAGTTCACTTTATAGGGGAAGGCACCAGCACCTGGGAGAAAAAGAAAAGAGTTCCTGTGTAAGTTTACATGACTCGAGCCATAGAGAAAGACAGAAATTCTAAGGGTAGGAGGTAAAGAAGGAGGAACATTTTAGATATGCAAGGAAGCCAAAGCAGAAGTACAGAGAAGGATGGGGGAGCATCACATGTGAAGAACATCAAATAGCATAATGCATTGTAGAATGCATGTAGTTGTATAAGATTAAGGAGAAAAAAATAGGGAAGTGAGAGGTTATGAAGAGCTTCAAATACCAAAAAGGGGAACTTATATTTGATCCTAGAGATAAGGTGGAATATAATGAGTTGGAAGGGTGGCATAGATAGATCTTTAATTTAGGAAAATTACTCTGAAACCTGAACTGGAGTGGAGAAAGGTGTGGGGCAGAGATCAATAAGAAAGCCATCACAATCATTCATGCAAGAGATGACAAGGATATAAAGTAGGGTGGTGACCATACAAAAGGTGAGGAGAGATAAATGAGAGATGTTGCAGAAATAGACCGAACAAAATCTGGCAACTGACTACATATGTTGGTTGAGTAAAAAGAAAGACTTGATCATGATATTGAGAATGGGCAACTGGAAGGATGATGATGATTTGAACAGTCATTGAGAAGTTCAGAGTCGGGAGGACCTGAGTTCAAAGTGCCTCAGACACTTAACACAAAAACTAGCTGTGTGACCTTGAGCAAGTCACTTAACCCCAAATGCCATGCCTTCCCCCCTCCAAAAAGCAAAAAGAAAAAAAAAAGAGAAGTCTTTTAAAAGGCATAGAAAAAAAGTGCACTCCAGGTATAGGAGACAGTCTGTGTGAATTCTTAATTATGGAAGAAAATCAGAGAACAGAGGACTGCAAGAATCAAATGGGGTTGGAAAGGTTGGTGTAACTAATTTTGGCTAAGAATTCAAGTCCAGACTGTTACATTTTAGCTCTGAGCACTTTTTATCCAGAGTTATCTATCCATGATTTTATATGCTGGTGCTCTATTAAAAAATCTTAAAAAAAACATTATTGAACTGTACCAATAAGGTCAGTTTATTGAGCCTGTATCCATTAAAACAAAACAAGGTTTTGTTCTAAGAATTTCAATGTCTGAGTGAGTAATCTAAGTTACAAAGAGAAAAGGATTGTGGTAAAGGTAGTCTAACTTGTTCGCTAAAGAATTGGAGATTGGAGAACAAAGAGGTACAGTCATAAAGTTGTATCATTAATATAGAGCAATGTCGTAGGGTTAAAGAGAGAATCAAACAAGCCTTTGATAAATCACAGTCACAGGATTAGGAATTTATACAGTGAGGGGACCTTGGAAATTGTCAAGGTCACCTTCCTCATTTTACAAAGGAAGAAACTGATACAGGAAAAAGGGAAGTGATATGCCCAAGGTCACACTAAACAACAAAAATTATATATACACCTATAACCTCTCAAACTAAACCTGGCAGTTTTCCCATGGTGTTACATGATTTTGTAGAAAGAGCACCAGAGAAGAAGAAAGTAGTTTACATTTTTATTGCCAAGTCTGATGATATTTTCTAGTTGTGTGATCTTGAGTCACATACTCAATTTCTCCGAACCTCAGTTTCCTTACCTGTAAAATGGGTATATTACTACAATTGCCTTCACAAGATCATTGCAGATAAAATGTGTTTTATAAAACTAAAGTCATAAATAAACCAAAATCATTATTATAGCAACCAGGAGTAGTTTCATACACACAATTAAGCAGAATTTCTGCTGTTTTTTAAAGCTCTTTGACATGTATATCCATATATATCTTTCTATATATCAGGTATATCTATATCTATCTATCTATCTATACATATATATATATATATATATATATATATATGTCTTTCTTGATAGAACATAACTCCTTGAAAGCAGAAGCAATTTTATTTTTGTCTTCTTATCCCAAGTGGTAGACAATAAACATCAATTGGTTGACAGACTGCTAGAACAGTGGCTTATACCCTGGAGTCTAGAAGACCTAAGTTCAAATCCTGCCTCAGACACTTAACACAAAAATCTAGCCATGTGACCTTGGCCAAGTCACTTAACCCCAATTGCCCTACCTTCCCCCCTCCAAAAATGAAAAAAAAAAAAAAAAGAACAGTGGCTTATCAGCAGCTAGGTGGCCTACTGACTAGAGTTTGGGACCTGCAATCAGGAAGACTTGAATTTGAACCACTCCCTGCCTTAAACACTTTTTAATTAACTGTGTGACCTATCTCTAAATTCTCTCATCTCTAAAAATCTGGCTAATAATAACACCTGCCTCCTTAGGACTATTGTGAAAATCAGACAAGCTAACATAAGAAAATGAACTTTGCAACCCTTAAAGTGATCTGTAAATGCTAGCTATCCTCCTCCTGTTGATGATGATGATGATGGTGGTGGTGGTGGTGGTGAGGATATTCTTGCTGCTCTTATTGTTGTTGTCATTCCCTTTTATACGTAGGCTAAAATATAAAAGTCTGGACTTGAATTCTTTCCAACCCCATTTGATGTTTTGCAGTCCTCTGTTTCCTGATTTTTTTCCTTAATTAAGAATTCACACAGACTGTCTCCTATACCTGGAGTGCACTTTTTTCTATGCCTTTTAAAAGACCTCTTTTTTTTTTCTTTTTGCTTTTTGGAGGGGGGAAGGCATGGCATTTGGGGTTAAGTGACTTGCTCAAGGTCACACAGCTAGTTTTTGTGTTTAGTGTCTGAGGCCATATTTGAACTCAGGTACTCCTGATTCCAGGGCTGGTGCACTATTCACTATGCCACCTAGCCACCCCAAGGCTTCTCTTTCTTGAAAGCCCAACTCAGGAGTCACCTCTTCCTTGAAACCTTCTTTGATGTCCACTAAAAATAACTTTTCTCTTCTTATATTTTTAAAATAATTTGTCTAGTTCCTCTACACTTGTTTGTATCAAATCCCACATCATACTTAATTGTTTATATGCTATTGGTTTTATAATTGAATATAAGCTCTCTACCTGCAGAAATTATTTTGTTTTCAAACTTTCATTCCCAGTGCCTAGACCAGTACTGTATTTAATAAATGCTTAAAGAAACATTCAGTTGATAAAACTGAATTTGAAACTATGTATACACAAAGAAAGGATATTAATTATTTTAATGATTTTTAAACCAATAATAATAATAATATATTTATATTGTACTTTTAAGTTTACAAAGCATTTTAAATACTTATATTATCTTATTTGAATTTTACATCAATTGCATGAAGTAGGAACCACAGGTATTGTTATTCACATTTTACAAATGAAGAAACTGATGTTCAGGGAGGTTAAGAGTTAACAGTCATAAAATTCTTTATAGTAAGACCAGCATGCTATCCACTATCGTGATACCAAATTGCCGACCCCTCCCCCTTCTTTTTTCCCCAGAATAAACCAAGTTGGGTAGCCTGGATAGGATGTTGCAATTCCATTTAGTGTGGAATCTTAGGTATAAACCCTATAAGAGTATCCTAAGTGAGAAAGCAAAAGAACATTTTGGAGGACAGAGGAAAAGTCTTACAGGGATATACAATTTTGGAGGTATGATTTTGTGTAGGTTTTCCTCCAGAGAAAGTGGAATGTTTCAAAAGATGTCAAAGCTTCAGTCAACCTCAAGTTTTTTGTTATAAGTTACGACTAAAATCTCAGGTAATTTTCTGCATAATCTAATGCACTAGACATCAGTATCTCATACAACACGGTGGAGGAGAGGCATACAATAATTTTGTGTTTGCAGAGGGCAAGCCACCCAGGTAACCAGGCTCTGTGAAAGTTCACAACACAGAGACCTCATCTGGTTATCTTGCTATTCCTAGTATCAGCATACGAAGCTCTACAGTATGGTGTAAGGTCCAATTTAAGACAGAACAGCCAGGAAATATGGCTTATCACATAAGCACCCTCAAAACTAGAGGAGAGCTGAGCCCTTCTATAGGACTATTGGTAATAGTTACTGCTTTCCTTTTCACTCTCCCTCTGTATGCTTAAGAACCTACAAACTGTTGGATTCTTGGCAAATGATTTGAATGTAGGGGGGTGGGGAGAAGGGACAGGAACTAGGGCCCAGACCCTGTTTGCACAGAGAATGAAGGAAGTGTAGGGCATCTATCTTTATAAAGACTCACTCTTTTGAGATTTAGGAGGGACTGGGAGTAGATTCAAGCCCATTGAAGATGAGTGACCTCCCAACAAATGAGGAGAGTTTTCTCACCCACTATCAAAGGAAACACCAAAACAAGAAGAGACAAAACCAGGGTGGGGGTGGGCAGGATGGGGAGGGAGCACTGATTGACTGGCCAAAGATGGATTGTGGAACTTGATTCTATTCTGTGTCTGCCACAGGATAGAAAGGAAAATGTAAAAACATGAAGAGCCAGAAGGCTTTTCCTGACGTGAAACATAACAACGAATCTGTTTAAGAGACAAGTGGAAAGAGCCATATGACACTGGAACACAGGCACATTTGTCCAAGCACTTAAGAACTAGTCCCAAGAATAATTCATCATTAGATGAAAAACAATGTCACCTCAGAAACCCTGGGTAATCTCAGGGCCTGAATGTATTGTCTGTCACTCGAAGGGCAGTTATGAAAAATGGCCTCAGGTAATTTTTTCTTTCAAGTTATTGAAAGGGTTCTGGAGATTTTTTAATCTCTGAGGTCACACACAAGATTCTTTATAGGCAATTCCTCTCTTATTTTCTATTACTCTAATCCAGGAGATGACAAAATATGTAGCTTATGGTCCAAATCTTGCCCATTTGCTGCCTTGGAGCAAAGAATGTTTTTTTTTTCCTTTTTTTAACATTTTTAAATACAATTAAATTTCATTGAAATGATGTCAGAGTAGGTCAAAAATCCCAAGCTCTCCAGATTTCCCCCACAAACAAGATACAATAGCACCTTAGGGCAAAAGTAGAGTGATAAAAATAAGCAAGATTTGGGGTAGAACAGTGGTCCTCCTGGAGAAGATCTGAAGAAAAATCCCAAGATTGAGGTTTGGTCCCTTTGAAGTCTAAACACCTCCAGGTTAGTTTCACTGAAACAGTAGGCAAGCCCTGAAGCCAGCCTGGTTGGAAGGTAGGCACAGGAATTTTCAGCTCCTGGACAGTGTGGGGAGTCTGGTGTCTGATCGCAGAAGTGGAAGGAACCTCTGGTGATGATGGATGCCAGGCCCAGGTTTGCTGCTGATATGCAGCCCTGGGTGAGGAGGAACCAGAAAACTTACAGTGAATGCACAAAGCATTTGGGTGGGGATGCCCCTGACCACCAGCACTTACAGAAGGGTGGAGTTCTTGGTTTTGGTTCTAAGGCAAGGGGGAGAATTTAAGGGGTATCTGAGGCCAGAGACACTATGCCCCAAGCCCCATGACTAGATATGTTTACAACAATAAGTTGCTACAATTTTTTTAAATGAGCAGGCAAAGGAGAAAGACGCCAACTATAGAAAGGTGCTATGGGAATAGAGAATACAGGGGTTCATCTTCAGAGGAAGATATTGAAACAAAAAAAGCCTCTCCTACTCCAAAGAGTAATGTCAAATGGTCATCTGAACAAAAAGAATTCAGAGAACTTAAAAAAAGTTTTTAAAAATCAAATGAGAGAGATTGAGGAAACTTTTTAAAATAACAATAACCCAAGAAAAACAAGAATATTGTGAAAAGAAAGTAAACTAATTGGAAAAGAAGATTCAGAATCTTAAGGAAGAAAGTGACTCCTTGAAAATTAGAATTGAGTAAGGAGAAGTTTGCAAAGTTATGAAACTAAGAAATAATAAAGCAAAATATAATGAATGAAAAAGTAAAAGAGAATGTGAAACATCTCACAAGATAAACAACTGATCTGGAAAACAGGTCAAGAAGAGAAAAGATAATAATTGAGCTGCCTGAAAAGCAACAGTAAAAAAAAAAATAACACAGTAATATAAATAATTAGATAGGGAAAGAAGAGTAACAGTACTGGAACCCTATTTTCATCAGGAATGGATTAAAAAGGAACAATACATATGTATCTAGAAGGATATAAATGTGTTCTAAATTCAGAAAGAAATAAAAAGTTAAGGGGATAGGCAGTGGGAGTGGATAAGGGAGGAATTTTTAGAGGAAACCCAACTCACATCTTATCTGGGTTAAAGAGAGATCAATATATACATTTAGAAGGGAACAAAAATCATCTAAATTTCTAAAGAAATAAGGGGGTGAGGGAATAGGATAAGTGGGTACATTGAAGGGTGTTTAGAGTAATGGGAATGGGAGGATAAGGGAGAGGTTAAGTAATAGGAGGGCAAGGTAGCAAGTAAGGAGTAGAGGGGGCAGCTAGGTGTGCAGTGAATAGGGCTCTGGCCCTGGAGTCAGGAGGACCTGTCAGGAGTTCAAATGTGACCTCAGACACTTAACACTTACTAGCCATGTGACCTTGGGCAAGTCACTTAACCCCAACTGCCCTGTCTCCCCCCCTCAAAAAAAAATAATTAAAGAAGTAAAGTAGAGGAACACAGGAGTGATAGGAAATAAGAGAAACACACAAACATACAATAACAAATCAATAGTAGGAATTATTAGGGGAAAAAACGCTAAGATATATCTGTCTCTCTCTCTCTCTTGATCTTTCACTGTTGGCACTTGAAGTGTGATGTATCTTGCAGGTGGTCACTCTTTGAACCTACCTGGCAACAGCAGAGGAGCAAGACATCAAGAAAAAAGCTAGAGCAGCAATCATAATATCAGGCAAAGTTAAATCAAAATCATTTAATTAATTTATTGAATTTAAATAAATTAAATTAAATTTATTAATTTAATTAATCTCTTAATCAAAAGAGGAAAATTAGGGAAATTACAGAATAGGTAAGTCATATTAATCAATATTGTTTTAGACTATTTAAAATAGCTAGATAGTATAAGGTCGGAATATTGTTGTGGTGCAAGAAATGATGACTTGGTGGATTTAGAAAAATAGGGAAAGACTTGGACTTAGGAATGAAGATGTTATCTACCTTCAGAGAAACAGAGGACATACAAGCTCAGCACACTTTTACATAGATGCATATGAGTGTATTTGTCTACATATGAATATGATTATAGATGTCTAAATATGTGTATATATATGAATATGTATATATGCTTGTGTACACATGTATATGTGTAAGTGTATGTGAATTTGTATGCATATATGCTTTTATGTATATGTGTGTGTACATATATATGTACACATACACACATCCACTCAATTTTAGCCTTCTTGGGGGAGGGGAGAGGAAAGGGGGGAAAAGAACAAAGAAAAAAGTGCACAGCAGAAAAAAAAAGAAAATTTACAAGGAAGCAAAGGTGGACAGCTCTGAACACAATGTGTAGTGTTTATTATAAAGGCTTTATCGAAATGGAAATTTATTACTATTTATTTTTAATCTTCGCTTACATTCTGTTGCGCACATGACTGCTTTTTTGTTGCTTATTTTGTATTTGTTTTACTATTTAAGTTTATATGTATATATAATTATAAATATAATAGTAATTTAGTATAACATAATTATAATATATTATGATATTATGATATCCTATTATAATATGTTACTATTTAAGCTTATAAAATGTTTATTTTTTCTTATACTATATTACCTAGAACACTATATGAATGTGAGTTATTTGTGTTTAATTAGTGTTCAGAACTGGAATCTCTGAACAAATTTATCTTCCTCTTCTGCCTTCTATCTCAGGATTATTTATTGATTACATAGACTCTCCTGGACTTTTTGACTTTGAGAAACTCCTCTCAATTAATTTATTCAATAGAGTCTATTGTGTACCTAAGAATTGTTCCTGTCCTCCAGGAGCTTCCAATCTAGGGAGAAAGATACAACTCATTGGCGCAGTAATACATAGTTTAGCATGCAAATATCCCCAAGGATCTTACAATCAATTCTCCTAGGACTTTGTACCTCTCCTGTTCCTGAAATGGCTATTCGATATAGTACATAGAACACTGGCCACTGACTTCAGGAAAACTTGAGTTTAAATCTGGCCTCAAACACTTACTAGCTGTGTGACCCTGAGAAAGTTGCTTAACCTCTCTTTATCTCAGTTTCCTCAACTATAAGATGAGAATTAATAATAGCATTTACCTCTCGTGGTGGTTGTGAGGATCAAATAAGATAAGACCCTATGTATGCCTGAGCTAGTGTTGCTGTCATTGTCTTTATTATTAAAGAACTTTGAGTTAGCAAAAAAGAGAACTAACTGCCTTATTATTGTTACCGTTCAGTCACTCAGTCATCTCCAACTTTTCATGACTCCATGAACCATAGCACTCCAGTCCCTTCTATCCATCACTATCTCTCAAAGTCTAAGTTCATGTCCATTGTTTTCATGATGCTATCTACCCACCTCCTCCTCCAATATCCCCTCTTCCATATTCCTTCAATCTTTCCTAACATCAGAGTCTTTTCAAGTGAGTCCCATCTTCTCATTTTGTGGTCAAAGTATTTACGCTTCAGCTTCAGTATTTGTAGTATTGATTGATGTAGTATTTCAGTAATACTTTACTAGATTCAGTGAATATCCTGAATTAATCTCTGTAAATATTGACTTATTTGACCTCCTTCCTGTCCAAGAAACTCTCAAAAATCTCCAGCAGCAAAATTCAAAAGCATCAATTCTTTGGCTCTCAGTTTTCCTTATAATCCAAATGTCACAGCAGTACATTAGAACTGGGAAAATTGCATTCTACTCGCTCTGTGGAGCTCTGGGTAAGCAACTTTCAGTTTTTGAACTTGTCTCCTCAATTATAAAATAAAGGGATTGAACCTCATAAACTTTAAATTCCCTTCAGATTTTTGTAATCTAGATGTAACCACTGAAGCAGCTTCCACTTCATCACGGAGCCACAGAAATCCTAGACTCTATGTCACAAAGGACAGAATGACAGACATCAGGTTTATTCTAGATATCTAGCTTTAGAGGGACTTTTAAAGAATGAGCCAGTCAATTGGTCAAGAAGCATTTTCTAAACCCTAACTATGATTTAGGGGCAACTAGGTGGCATAATGGATAGTGTGACAGGCCTGGAGTAAGGAAGACCACCATAGACACTAGCTGTGTAACCCTGGGCAAGTCAAATAACCATGTTTGTCTCATGTTCCTCATCTGAAAAATGAGTTGGAGAAGGAAATGGCAAACTGCTCCAGTATCTTTGACCAGAAAACCCTAAATGGGGTCACAGATTCAGACATGACTGAAATGACTATACAACATATAAATATACACATATACAAATAGGCCTATGTACACAGATAATATATATATATGTGTGTATGTATGTGTATATATACACTAAATATATATATGTGTGTATATATACATATGTGTGTGTGTGTGTGTGTGTGTGTATACACACAGTAGCTAGAAGGTAGCCTCAGAAGGAAAGGAGGGGTCATGAAAGGGCTTCTGCAGAACGAAGATTTTAGCTGAACCTTGAAAGAAGCTACTGAAACTAGAAGGTGAAAGTGAGACAAAAGACCATCCTAAGCATGAGAGAAAGACAGTGTAAATGCTTAAATTCAGGAGATGGAATATTGTTTTCAGAGAACAGCAAATATGCCAGTGTAGTTAGACCATAGAGACTATGGAGGGCAACAAAGAGTAAAACGTTTGGAAAAGAAAGATTTTTGAAGGTTTATGAAGGGTTTTAAATGAAAAAGGGTTTTATATTTGATCCTGGAGGTAATAGAAAGCCGTCAGAATGTTATATATTTTGGCTGAAGTGAGGGAGAAAATGAGCATAGCTAACTAAACCTGTGATTTAGAAAAATGTGGAAATCCCTTTTTCAATACTTTGTATTTCATTCTCCCTGAGACTCTCCCTGTCTGTCTCTGTCTCTCTTGATCTTTCAGGATTGGCGCTTTCAGCCTGCTTCATCTTGCAGGTGGTCTCTTTTTTAACCCACCTGGCAACAATAAAGGGCTAAGATATCAAGAAGGCATTTGACCACATGGGAGCCTAGGTTCCTCAGGAAAAACTCATGTAGATATCAAGAAATGGAATTTCCTGGATACCAGCCAGGAGTTCAAAAAGGAAAATGCCTTGTGACCAGGAAGATTGTGGGAGCTAGTAATGGGCAAATGGTTTCTTTAGCCTCTTTGTATCTTTGAGAGGAGTGATGCTCAGAAGGGGGAAAAAGGCCTTTGGGCACATCTGTTAAAGCATAAAGAAAGATTTTCGGAGGAATTTAAAATTCATACTTTACTGGGGGCAACAGGACTTTGCCATTTAATTTCAGTTTTATTTTCAATTAACCTTGGGAAATGAAATTTAATTTAAATTTGACTAAATTAATCTTTTTGATCTTGCTGAGGATGCAAAGCAAAATGACAAAATGACCAGGGCTAGGGGTGCAATGAGCCAAGTGAATTTGAGTTATTGTTGACATATCCTTTCACTCATCTTTAGATAGCATCTTGAGAAGCAGCTAGAGCAGAGATTCTTAACTTGGGGTCCATAAAATTAAATGAAAAAATATTTTAATCACTGTATTTCACCATAATTGGTTTCTCATTCAATCCTATGTATTTTATTTTATTTTATAAATACTCTTCTGAGAAGGGATCCACAGGTTTCACCAGGCTACCAAAGAGGTCAATTTCACAATACACATATACATACATACATAAATACACACACACACACACACACCAGTTTAAGAAGCCAAGGCCAGAGGAATGTCTGAACCCAGAAGGCTAAGGAGTTCACACATTCACAGATGATAGAATCAATAGTTCAATTTCTGAGTTCCACCTGCTGTCTCTGACACACACCCCTAGTGCCAGACTTGAGAAGGAGGGGGAAGAGGAGAAATGGGAGAGAAGTATGTCATTGGTCTATTCATGTCCTTGTCCTATTGTCCCTACTTGGTTGTATGGAAGGGGGCCCTGTCTTATTAATTTTTTTTAATCAACTTCAAGACTCAACAGGCAGTAGATACTTAACATACTATTTTGATTGTTGAATAATAACAACCAGAAGGCATGCTGACTAATGAAGTGGGCCAATGTTAACTGTCAAGTAGCTAAGGGCAAGAGAGTGGGGAAGGGATGGGCTTGCTAGTATTGAACAAAGGGTAGATGCTTGGAGGGGACTCAGAGAAGGGTGGCAGACAGGGAAAGGAGGAAACTAGAAGGAGAAGTGGTAGATGACTAAATACAAATAAATGTCTTTATTTTTGAGGCTTTGGGTTATGGAGGGTAGAGCCTCACACTCTGAGTCATTAGCCTTTGGATTTAGTCCTGGTTCTGTATTTTTTAGTTGAATGACCTCCTTGACAGTTTTCCTCACCTGTTAAATGGGGATAGTATTTGAATTATTGATCTCAAAGGGGTACTATAAGGAAAGTTGTTTTATTTTTTGCTCCAGTTCAGGACCCTCATTTTATTTTTTCCTTCTAAATGGTATTTGCTTTTTCAAATATAAGTAAAGACAACTTTAACATTCCTTTTTTAAATAAAATTTTGAATTCCAAATTTTCTCCCTCCTATCCCTCTCCTCCTCCCTATAATTTGATATAGGTTATATATGTGTAATAATGTAAAACATGTCTCCATATTAGTCACATTGTGAAAGAAGAAACAGAACAAGAGGGCAAAAAACCATGAAAAAATAAAGTGAAATTAATATGCTCAATCAGTATTCAGATTCCATCAGTTCTTTCTCTGGATGGGGATGAATTTTCTGTCATGAATCTCATGGAATTGTCTTGGATTATTGTGCTGCTGAGAAGAGCTAACTCATTCGTAATTAATCCTCACATAATATCACTGTTTATTGTGTATAATGGTCTCCTGGTCCTGCCCATTTCATTTTACATCAGTTCATATTAAGTCTCTCCAGGTTTTTCTGAAATCCACCTACTTCATTTCTTATAGCACAATAGAATTCCATTATAATCATATACCACAACTTGTACAGCTATTTCCTAACTGATAGGCATCCCCTCAATTTCCAATTCTTTGTCACCACAAAAAGAGCTGTTATAAGCATTTTTGTACATATAGGTCTTTTTCCCTTTTTTATGATCTCTTTGGAATGCAGACCTACTTGTAGTATTGTTTGATCAAAGGGTATGTACAGTTTGATTGCCCTTTGGGCATAGTTACAAATTGCTGTCCAGAATGGTTGGATCTGTTCACAACTCCACCAACTGCATGTTACTGTCCCAACTTAAGAAAAGATTTTTTTTAAATCCTGAACACAAGGCATGTGTTTTACTATTACTATTATTATAATTATCAGTACCATTATTACATGAACATTCACTGCTTTATTATATTCTTCAGGACTGACTTCCTCTTATACATGTAAAAGAATAGGAAAATTACAGAATTAAAAACAAAAACTTTTCGGGGGCGGAGCCAAGATGGCGGAAAGGAAGCAGTAACCTCGCTGAGCTCCTCTGTCACTAAGTCCAAAAGGGTAAATCTGAGCAGATTCCGGAGTGAGGAAGCCCAGTGGAAGACAGAGTGTGGCAGAATCCAGCACAGGAGGTTGCCCAGAGTGCCCGCACAGGTTGAGCGCAGAGCGCGTGGGGTCTGCACAGCTCAGACCTAAGAGCAGGCAAGCAGACTACACCAGAGAGAGAAAAAGCCCCAGCCTGCAGACTTACCAAGGACGAATCGCAGTCATCTCGCAGAGGGAACGGATCATTGGAGCCAGGTAGGAGAATCGGGCCCCCAGTGGAGAGAGTGGCTTCTCAGGCTGCATTCAGCCCCCAGCCTGGAAATTTAGAAACTGCCTGCCTGTATGATACAGGGGCTGGAATGGCAAAGTAAATTCTAGCTGCTCCGATCCTCCCATCCCTCCTTCATGAAGCAGAAAACCCAAAGATAAGTCTCCCACCCAGACTGAAATCCCAAGTTAATGGAAATAGCCTCAGGCTTGAGAATCTCCAAGAAAGGGTGTAACTGAGACAGCCAGGAATCTGAAGAGAAGAGAGGGAGGGGACCCAACTAGCCCCACCTCACCTCACCAACAAAAGACTACTTATAGCCCAGGGGTATAGAGGCAGAAATCTGAAGTGGTCAGACTCAACCCCACCTACACATCTACATTCCTCACTGACTTCCCTGACTTAGCCATAAACTAGCCACCCAGAGGTATTCAAAGTCAAGGATCAGGCCCCAAACTCATAGCCTGAGACACTAAGAAACAGGAAGTCACAATGGGAAGGAAGGAAGCTGAAAAGGAGAAGGGGAAGGCAAGAAAGTCTATTCGAGCATACTATGCAGGGCAAGAACAACAAAACACACAGGACAATATAGACTCTCTGCCCACACCAGAGACCACAGAAGGAAACATGATCTGGTCTCAAGCCCAAATAGCATTCCTGGAGGAGCTTAAGAAAAATTTTAAAGACCAAATCAGGGAGGCAATGACCAACTTGGAAAAAGAAAATACCTCCCTAAAAAAGGAACTTCAAAAACTTATTGAAGACCATAATTCACTAAAAATTAGATACAACCAAACTGAAACTCAGAACTCTATGATGCAGCAGGAGTCAATCGAAAAAAACAAGATGATCGAAAAATTGCAAGAAAATGTAAAATATCTCACTGGAAAAATAACTGACCTAGAGAACAGATCCAGGAGAGACAACCTAAGAATTATTGGTCTACCAGAAAGCCATGATGAGAAAAGCAGTCTAGACAACATCCTCCAAGAGATTGTCAAAGAAAACTGTCCTGAGGTCCTGGAATCAGAAGATAAAATAGCTATTGATAGAATTCACCGGACTCCTCCTGAAAGAGATCCCAAACTGAAAACTCCAAGAAATATAGTAGCCAAATTCCAGAATTATAAGATTAAAGAAAAAATTCTACAAGCAGCCAAAAAGAAACAATTCAAATATCGAGGAACTACAGTTAGGATCACACAGGACCTAGCAGCTTCTACATTAAAAGAGCGGAGGGACTGGAATTTGATATTTCGTAGGGCAAGAGAGCTAGGACTACAACCAAGGATTAACTACCCGGCAAAACTGAGCATAATCTTTCAGGCAAGGAGATGGACGTTTAATGAAGTAAGGGACTTCCAGACTTTCCTAATGAAAAAGCCAGAGCTCAATGGAAAATTTGATCTCCAATTACAAGACTCCAGAAGAACATAAAAAGGTAAACAAGGGTAACATAGACTCACACATGCAGAAGTGCACATACCCACACCCACAAACACAAGCTCATTACTTGGGATGCAACAAGAGCAAAATGTTCACATCCCTATATGTGGAGCTGATAACTGTCAATATTTGAAATCTCTATGATTATCATGACCTGCAAAAGGGTTATACTTAGAGGGTGTGGGTATGAATGCACTAACATGGAGTCTAAAAAAAAAAAGACTATTAAGGGGATCAATGGTACTGTAATGGGAAAAAGGAAAGGATGAGCTAGGAAAAGGTAAAATATGCCATCTGAAGAGGCATCAAAACACACTCTAGAAGAAGGGAAAGTAAGAGGGAGAGGAACATCATTTAAACACTATTCTCACTGGTTCTGGTTCAAAGAAGGATCAAATTAATCAGTGAAGTTTAAGAATCTAACGTGAATAGACACATAAATTCATTAAATAGAGGAATTGGAGGGAGGGAGAGGAGCATTGTTTGAAATTTACTCTCATTGGTTTGGAATCAAACGGGGAGTAATTTACTCTGATAAGTATAAAAATTTGTTGTGTCCTATAGATAGTGGGAGGGTAAGGGGGGGGGGTGAAAAGGAGGAGACTAAAGGGAGGGATTATAAGGGAGGGAAATAGTAGTAAGGGGAGAGGGTAGGTTAAGAAGGGGGGTCACTGGGTGGGAACACTGAGGGAGGGGGTGGTCAAAAGGGAAAACTTCAAGGAGGGGAAGGGAGAAGGAAGAAACAAAAACATAAACAGGGGAGGGAATAGGATGGAAGGGAAGAGACAGATAGTCATCATTACTGTGAATGTGAATGGGATGAACTCTCCCATAAAACAGAGGCGGATAGCAGAATGGATTAAAAACCATAATCCTACAATATGCTGTCTCCAAGAAACACATTTGAAACAAAGGGATACCCACAGGGTAAAGGTAAAAGGTTGGAGTAAAATTTATTATGCCTCAGCTAAAGTAAAAAAAGCAGGGGTAGCAATACTTATCTCAGATAAAGCAAAAGCAAAAATAGATCTAATTAAAAGAGATAAGGAAGGAAACTATATCCTACTAAAAGGCACCATCGAGAATGAAGCAATATCACTACTTAATATATATGCACCAAGTGGTATAGCATCCAAATTCCTAGAGGAGAAGTTAAAGGAATTAGAGGAAGAAATAGATAGCAAAACTATACTAGTGGGGGACCTTAATCTCCCCCTCTCTGAACTCGATAAATCTAACCTCAAAATAAACAAGAAAGAAGTTAAGGAGGTGAATAGAATCTTAGAGAGACTAGATATGATGGATCTCTGGAGAACACTGAATGGGGATAAAAAGGAATTTACTTTCTTCTCAGCAGTGCATGGTACATACTCAAAAATAGACCATGTACTAGGGCATAAAAACCTCACAATCCAGTGCAGAAAGTGTAAGCGCATCATTCTCAGATCATGATGCAATAAAAATTATATGCAATAAAGGGCCATGGAAAGATAGACTAAAAACTAATTGGAAACTAAACAATTTAATCCTAAAAAATTGGTGGGTCAAAGAAGAAATTATAGAAACAATCAATAATTTCATTCAAGAGAATGATAATAATGAAACAACATACCAAAATTTGTGGGATGCACTAAAGGCAGTTCTCAGGGGAAGTTTTATATCCCTGAGTGCATACTTAATTAAAGCAGAGAGAAGGGAGGTCAGTGAATTGGACATGCAATTGAAAAAGCTAGAAAAAGAACAAATTGAAAATCCCCAATTTAGTACTAAATTAGAAATACTGAAAACCAAAGGTGAGATTAATAAAATTGAAATTAAGAAAACCATTGAATTAATAAATAAAACCAAGAGCTGGTTTTATGAAAAAATCAACAAAATTGATAGACCCTTAGTCAATATGATAAAAAAAAGAAAGAAGAAAACCAAATTATGAGTATCAAAAATAAAAAGGGTGAATCTACCTCCAATGAAGAGGAAATCAAAAAAATAATGAGGAATTATTTTTCCCAATTGTATGCACATAAATATGACAATCTTAGTGAAATGGATGAATATTTACAAAATCACAAGTTGCCCAGATTAACTGAAGAGGAAGTGAATTACCTAAATAACCCCATCTCAGAAAAAGAAATCAAACAAGCCATCAATGAACTCCCTAGGAAAAAATCTCCAGGGCCAGATGGGTTTACTAGTGAATTCTATCAAACATTTAAAGAACAATTGATTCCAATACTCTACAAACTATTTGGGAAAATTAGTGAAGAAGGAGTCCTACCAAACTCTTTCTATGACACAAATATGGTACTGATTCCTAAATCAGGAAGAGATAAAACAGAGAAAGAAAATTATAGACCAATCTCCCTCATGAATTTAGACGCAAAAATTCTAAATAAAATATTAGCCAAAAGACTCCAACAACTTATCACAAAAATAATACACCCTGATCAGGTAGGATTCATTCCAGGAATGCAAGGATGGTTTAATATTAGGAAAACCATCAATATAATTGAGCATATCAACAACAAAACTAGCAAAAACCACATGATCATCTCAATAGATGCAGAAAAGGCTTTTGACAAAGTACAACATCCATTCCTATTAAAAACACTAGAAAGTATAGGAATAAATGGAGCCTTCCTTAAAACAGTTGCTAGCATCTACCTAAAACCATCAGCAAGTATTATATGCAATGGGGATAAACTAGAAGCCTTTCCAATAAGATCAGGAGTGAAACAAGGGTGTCCACTATCACCCCTCTTATTCAATCTGGTACTTGAAACGTTAGCAGTAGCAATTAGAGAAGAAAAAGAAATCAAAGGAATCAAATTAGGCAAAGAAGTGACCAAGCTGTCACTCTTTGCAGATGATATGATGATATACTTAGAGAATCCTAGAGAATCAAGTAAAAAATTACTTGAGACAATAAATAAATTTGGCAAAGTTGCAGGATATAAAATAAACCCACATAAATCCTCAGCATTCCTGTACATCTCTAATGAAACTCAACAGCAAGAGATAGAAAGAGAAATCCCATTTAAAGTCACTGTAGACATTATAAAATATTTGGGAATCTACTTGCCAAAACAAACCCAGAATCTATATGATCACAACTACAAAACACTTCTCACAGAAATAAAATCAGATCTAAATAGTTGGAAAAATATCAATTGCTCGTGGCTGGGTCGAGCTAATATAATAAAAATGACAATTTTACCCAAACTAAATTATATATTTAGTGCCATTCCAATCAATTTACCAAAAAACTACTTTGTAGAGTTAGACAAAATAATAACAAAATTTATTTGGAAAAACAAAAGGTCTAGAATATCAAGGGAATTAATGAAAAGAAATGCTAGGGAAGGTGGACTAGCTATGCCAGATCTTCATCTGTATTATACAGCAGCAGTCATCAAAACTGCTTGGTACTGGCAGAGGTGTAGAGTAGTGGATCAATGGAATAGATTAGGTGCAGGAGACCCAGCAGTTAATGAATATAGCAATCTATTGTTCGATAAACCCAAAGACCCCAGTTTTTGGGATAAGAATGCACTATTTGACAAAAACTGCTGGGAAAACTGGAATACAGTATGGCAGAAACTGGGCATAGATCATTATCTAACACCATATACCAAAATCAAGTCTAAATGGGTGCATGATCTAGGTGTAAAGGATGATACTGTAAGCAATTTGGGAAAGCAAGGAATAGTTTACCTGACAGATCTGTGGAGAGGGGAAGACTTTAGGACCAAACAAGAATTAGAGAGCATTATAAAATGCAAAATGGATAATTTTGATTACATTAAATTGAAAAGCTTCTGCACAAACAAAGCCAATGTAACCAAGATCAAGAGGGAGGTGGGAAATTGGGAAAGAATTTTTACAACCTGTGTCTCTGATAAAGGACTCATTTCTAAAATTTATAGAGAATTGAGCCAAATCTATATGAATACAAGTCATTCCCCAATTGAGAAATGGTCAAAGGATATGAATAGGAAGTTTTCAGAGAAAGAAATTAAAGATATCTATAAGCATATGAAGAAATGCTCTAAATCACTATTAATTAGAGAAATGCAAATCAAAACAACTCTGAGATACCACATCTCTCCAGTCAGATTGGCTAAGATGACAAAACAAGAAAGTGACAAATGCTGGAGAGGATGTGGGCAAATTGGAACGCTAATACATTGCTGGTGGAGTTGTGAACTTATCCAACCATTCTGGAGAGCAATCTGGAATTATGCCCAAAGGATTATAAATAATTTCATACCCTTTGACCCAGCCATACCACTCCTAGGGTTATATCCCAAAGAGATCATAGTAGTGGGAGGAAGAACCATATGTACAAAAATATTTTTAGCAGCCCTTTTTGTGGTTGCAAAGAATTGGAAACTAAAGGAGTGCCCATCAATTGGGGAATGGCTAAACAAGTTGTGGTATATGAATGTAATGGAATTTTATTGTGCTATAAGAAACGAGGAGGTGACGGATTTCATAATTACCTGGAGAGACTTATACAAACTGATGCTGAGCGAGAAGAGTAGAATCAGAAGAAATTTGTATACAATCACAGACATACCATATCTGTGATGACCAACTAAGACAGACTGGACTCTTTTCAGCAATGCAGTGATATAAGTTAATCCCGAATGACTCAAGAAAGTGAGAAATGTGCCATCCAGAGATATAACTAGAAAGAACTGAGCCTGAATCCTGATGGAAGCAAACTAAATGATCTTGTTCTTCTCATTGTTTGGTTGTACTTCTTCCTTACCATCTTTCATCCCACCTAGTACAATATGCCTTTGTAATTGGAATAATGTTTAATATGAATGCATTTGCAGACCCTATACTGTACTATATGATGTCATGAGGGGAGGGGGGAGGGAAGTAAAGGAAATTTGAAAATCAAGGAACTATGGAATTGAATCTTGTCAACTGAAACTAAACTAATAAATTAATTTAAAAAAAAAACTTTTCAATTTAGTTCAACAAATATTTATTAAACAAATACTATGCTTATTATGAACTACTATGTTAGGAATTTGGCATAGAAAGAAAAAATTTATACATTTACTTCCCTTAAAGAGCTTACATTGTACTGGGGAGATACAGTATATACACAGAGACCCCTGTTAGTAGCAGTGGTGGTTGTGGTGGTGAATGATGGTGGTTGGTTTGTTGTTGGTTGTAAATCATTATTGTATCATTGCTAAGATAGGAAATGCATCTGTGATTTCATTAGTATAAGGAACTCCCAAATAAGGAAACTCCCTCTACGGATACAGATTGGGACCAACTTTACTACTTATAATCTTAAAGAATTGCCTGGCCCTAGAATACTAAAAGGTCTTGCAGCTAGAAGGTGTCAAAAACAAAACCTGAGCCCGGGACTTGCTGATGCTAAGGTTAGTAATCCATTCACTAAGCCATTATGCATAAAAATAATAAGTTTATTTCAAAAGGTAAAGGGTACTAAAGACTAAGGGAACTGGGAAAGGCCTCGTATGGGAGGTAACAACTGAAGCATCCATCAAATGAAACTCAGCAGTCTACGAGAGAGGTGAGGGGTGGAGGGAATAGAACTTAAGGCACACACTGTGGGTAGTACAAGGGTGGAAGAGAGCATAGAGAATATAGAGAATAGTTAAGCATACCTCATTGAATGACATGTGTGTGTATGTATGTATGTATGTATGTAAGAATGGATGTTTGTGAAGGGGACTTATATGAAAGAAAATCAAATGGAAATCAGGTTATAGAAAGCTTATGACTTTTTTCTTATTTAATGATATTTCAAGGGAAACTTCGTAGCTGTATTTGTGGGAGGAAGAAATTCTTTATACATATGGAACTTAAGACTATGGTCCTTTAGGCTTCCAAAGGAAAATTTTGGGAAGATGATAAATGATCAAAGTGAAAATTGAGAGCCTTATGTTTTATTCTAATAGGAAGACTAACAGATTTTACCCCCAGTACATCTTCAATGTAAATTTGCATATTCTTTTTCATAAAAATAAATGCCAAATTTCATAAATATGTATGTCCTATTCAAAAAGTCCTTGCTCAAAATATGTAAATAACAAGCACATGGAGTCTCCATTTCCTTCCTTTTTTTTTTTTTTTTTTTTGCCCCATTCTCCAAATTTCTTTCACTTCATTCTTTTACATTTTGGATATGCATATTTTTTAATCTGACAATTTTTTCATCAGGATTTGGGTCAAGCTTTTCAGCAGCCTATAAAATTTAGAGATGAGTTCCTACAGGAAAAAAAAAAATCAAGATCTATGATTTAAACTCAATGTAAGGAATGCCTTCTCCACAGATAGAGTTTTTCTCTCATGGAATATAGAGAAGAATGAATTTCTAATCATTAAAGTAGTACAAGACAGGAACAATTTATTGAAGCTAGGAGGTATAGCAGATAGAGTGCTGGACTTAGGACAGACCTCGGTTCCAATAC
Source organism: Gymnobelideus leadbeateri (assembly GCA_011680675.1). Classification (NCBI taxonomy): domain Eukaryota; kingdom Metazoa; phylum Chordata; class Mammalia; order Diprotodontia; family Petauridae; genus Gymnobelideus; species Gymnobelideus leadbeateri. The sequence continues at coordinate 305,985 of WOXC01008526.1, forward strand.
TGCTTTGGGTACTTATTAATTATTTGATCTGGGAAAGTTGTTTCACTTTGCTTAGTTCAGTTACCTTGCTCTAATAGTAATGGAATTTGAAGATCCCTTTGTATTGGCAAGCTAACAGATACTTAGCACTTAGTTTCAAGTCAATTAAATCAAGCCTCTGTTCATGAACCCCTGTTGCTGATGTAACTGGAAGGGGCTGGAACAGGGAGTCACTAATACCTTATATAAGGAAAAAACACTAGCTGGAGAGTAAGAACTTCTCTCGGTGAGCATTGGAGGCTGGGCTGCTACTGCTGGACTGAGCACTGGACTGAGAAGAGAATTAAGAAGAACTGAGAAGAGAGATGACTGAGAACTGAGAACAGAACATTTTGGAGAAAGCAGCTGGAGGCTGGAGAGGAGAGGCCCGAGATGGAGAAAGTGATTTTGGTTTTGAGAACAGAGAAAGAGAAAGTGATTTTGATTTTGAGAACAAGGAAGAGAAAGTTGTTTTGATTTTGAGAATGGAGCTTATGGTGACAGAGCTTCTTCTCAGAGCCAGCCGAAACTTCTGCTGAGAGCTGCTGAGAACCAGCTAGAGCTGCCAAGACTTCTGAGGGCCGGCTAGAGCTACTGTGAGTGAGAGGAGGATCCTTGCTTGAGGGAACCTGTTCTATAGTGAAGGCTGGGGAATGTGGGTGTGCACTGCTTTAACCATGTGTACCAACTTCATGGTTACTGTAATGACTTTGACTTTCTGGTTCTGGGACTTGGTTTCCTGGTATTTGAATAACTGGAGGTGGACTGGATACTCTGAGCTTTAATATGGAACAGGAACTATGCAGAGAGCTGGAAAAGGAACTGGGAGCTTCCTGCCTTTGAACCCAGATGACAGATTGATGGATTTAGGAAGGAGCTGGAACCATGGAAGCTGTGAGCCTGCCTCAAGTCAAGATGAAAAGACCTATCCTTGGGTAGTTAATGCTGACTGATGAGATTTTAACTTATTTGTGACCATGGGGAGGATGGCCTTTGTACTTTCCATCACCCCTTAAGAGAGTACTGAGTGGTGACTGCTGAAATTGTAGTTTAATTGTGACCTAGGGGTGGATGACCTTTGTATTTTCCACAAAGAGAGAACTACTTAAGAGAGTACTGAATAGTGACTGATGATATTGTAACTTAAATTGCACCCCATGGGTGGAAGACTTTGACTTTTGTATTTTGTGATTGAATTAAGGACTTTGTGATTGACTAAATGAATGCACTTTGCTTAATGTGACCTTTGCTTACTGTGACCACTTTGGTGAAAACTATGTGGCTATTTTAGTGATAAGTTGTAACATTGTGAATGCTGTACCTTGATTTTCTTTGAATGTTTTGTCTTAGTTTGTTACTGAATATGGAGTTTACTATACTGTGTAATTAGAACCTTGAGAACTGTTCAGAGCAGCAGTCCTCTAGAAAGCTGCTCGTGCTTGGCTTTACACTTGCCTATAAATAAGGATGATATCATCTGCTGGGTTGTGAGGAGCAAATGAGGAAATACAAGTAAAGTATTTTGAAAATTTAAGGGCTAGATGACTCCTTCACTAGATCTGTCTATCCCCACTAACAATGACCTATAGTTTTCCTATTTCTTGCCTAAATTCCTTGAGAAGACTATCTTTAATGAGTATCTTCACTTCCTTTCATTTATTAAAGACTATCTTTAATCCCCCAGTGTGCTGGGGGAAAAATGCTTCTATTAAAAATATGTAATCAAGAAAAATTAATTTGGGGCAGCTAAGTGGTGCAGTAAATTGAGCAACAGCCCTGGAGTCAGAATGACCTGAGTTTAAATCCAGCTTCAGACACTTGACACACTTACTAGCCATGTAATCTTGGGCAAGTCACTTAACCCCAATTGCCCTGGCTTCCCCCTCTAAAAAGAGGAAAGGAAAGGAAAGGAAAGGAAAGGAAAGGAAAGGAAAGGAAAGGAAAGGAAAGGAAAGGAAAGGAAAGGAAAGGAAAGGAAAGGAAAGGAAAGGAAAGGAAAGGAAAGGAAAGGAAAGGAAAGGAAAGGAAAGGAAAGGAAAGGAAAGGAAAGGAAAGGAAAGGAAAGGAAAGGAAAGGAAAGGAAAGGAAAGGAAAGGAAAGGAAAGGAAAGGAAAGGAAAGGAAAAAAGAAAAAGAAAAGTTAATTTCCTCATCCATATATATATATATATATATATATATATATGTATGTATGTATATGTATATGTATGTTTGTATATGTATATATGTATACACATACATATATAATGTTTAGGGTTATAATATTCCCATTTATCAAAGAAAATCAAAATATAACATTCATCATGTCACAACTCAACAACTTACCACTAAAATGGCTGCATAGATTTTCACCACAGTGGTCACAATAGTTTTCAACAAAGTACAATCATTTAGTAACTCAATCATTCAATCATCCTTAAGAAGCAAAAATACAAAAGTCAAAGTATTCCACCACTGGGTAGTAATTCCATTTAGTCAATCACAGAGTCCTTAATTCAATCACAAGGTACAATCACAAATAATTTATAATTCCATCAGTTACTAGTCAACAGAAAATAACACAATTCAGCAGACAGGGCTTCCAGCTGTCTGACCATTACATCCATACCTAGTTAGTTACCAGAGAGGGAAACACCAACATCTGGGTTTTCAAAGTCAGGGGGTGGGAGTGTGGGGCTCAACAGCTGCCCCGAGTCTCATCTGGCCAAATCACACAACTCTTCCCAAAGTGCGTCCCAAAGCAAAATCTCACATCAGGGTTAGTCACTACTCAGTATTCACAGAGAGGTCTTTTCATCTTGACTCAGGGCAGGCTTCAAGCTTTCATGGTTTCCCTTCCATGGTCCCAGATCATTCCTGGGTTCACCAAACTGTCACCTGGGTTCAAAGGCAGACAGCTCCCGGCTCCTTGTCCAGCTCTCGGTGCAGTTCTTGTTCTACACAGAAGCTCACAATGTTCAGTCCACCTTAAATCCTTCACAGTCTCTATTACTGGGAAGTCAAGGCTTAACAAAGCCACAAACAGACATGCTTCCTCTGGCAGCTTCTCACAGCAGCTCCTCAACAGTTCCTTAGTAGCTCCTCAGCAGCTCTGGCTGATGCTCAGAAGTCTTCAGCAGAAGTTTTAGCTGGTTCCCAGAATCAAAATCACTTCATCCAGGTTCTCAAAATAAAAATCATTCTCTCCAGCCTGGGCCTCTCTTCCTCAGCCTTCAGAACCTGGCTCCAAGAAGATCTGAAATTCTAGCTAGGCATTCTCCTTATATACCTATTAGATCCTCCTTGGTCTGCCCCTTCCTGTTACATCAGCAACTTCCTGTTATAACAGAAACAGGGGTTCATACCTTTTTTTTCTTAACAGAGGCTTGAGCTAATTAATTTCAAACTAGGTGTTAAGTACCTGTTAGCTTTTCCAATACAAAGGGATCAAATTCTATTACTATCACAATATGCAATCTCATATACACTTGGGTTTTGCATCTATGCCCACATGCTTACATATTCTATACCTTATGTCCATCATGTCTGTTGTTAGGCAGAAAGTAGCATGCTTTATCATCAGTGTTCTCGAGTCATAGGTGATCTTGTCTTGATCACAGGTCAGCTTTTTGCTTTTCAAAGTTTTTCAAAGTTGTTTGTTTTTACATGATTATTATATAAATTGCTTTCCTGGTTCAGCTCATTTCATTCTTCCTCAATTTATACAGTTTGTCCATTTCCTCTCTGCAGTCTAGCTTCTGACTCATCATCAACTTCAAACTGATCTCTCCCCTATTCCCAACTTCCCAATGTTACTGTTAAAAATGAGATCATTTTAAAGCACTTTGCACAACGCCTGACACAGAGTAGTCACTTATTAAAGGGAACAAATACTTATTGCCTCCCCTTTCCCACTCGAGGTTACCAATATATTCAAAATTACTCAGGTTTGAAATTTCAATGTCATCCTTAACTACTCACTCTTTCTTACTTTCCCATAACCATCCATTTGTTGAGTCCCAACCTTTCTATCTTTCTTCCCAATAACTCATATATTTCTCCGTATCTCCTCTAATACTTCTTCCACCCTGGTGCAGGTCCTCATCACCTCACATCTGAACTTTTTTTCAGTAGTCCGTCAGTCTTCTTACATCTTACTTTCTTCTATGTGCTCTGTAAACCAGTGACCCTGGCCTCTTCGGTGTTCTTCACACCTCTAGATTCCAGGCATTTTCATTGGCTGCCCCTCAAGTCTGGGATTGTCTCCCTCCTTATTTACACCACTCCCCCCCTCTGTTTCTCTGGCTTCCTTCAGGTCTCAGCTAAAGCCTTACTTTCTACTAGAAGCCTTTGCAGCCCACCCCATTAATGCTAATGTCTGCCCTCTAAGACTACTTCCAATTTTTCCTATATTTGTCTTGGGTGTGTGTGTGTGTGTGTGTGTGTGTTTGTGTGTGTATGTACACACACATACACACTTATGTTTATTATATATGTATATACACACATACATATTTCTTTGTATGTTGTCCTCTTCATTAATTATTAACTCCTTTAGAGCAGCGATCATGGCTGTCTTTCTTTGTGTCCCCAGAACTTAGTATGGTGTGACTGCATAGCAGGCACTTGATAAATGGTTGTTGAATTGTATAAACTCAATTCTCCCCCACCCCCAATTCCTGCCCCAAAAGAAAGATATTGTAATAATTAGGAAGAAGTTACATCTTAGCTATATCCAGCAAAGATTTAAAAAATACTTTTCTCACAATATTCATGTGAATGGTATGGTGCTATTATTATTGTCCGAATTTACCTGATTAGAAAACAGGCTCACAAAGGTTAAATGATTTATGCAAGGTTATACAGGTGATAAGAACTTCAAACTCAGGATTCCAGACCTTAGATCCAGCATTTTTTTTCTACCTTCCACAGGAATTTGTGTCAGGGACCCAGGATCTTTAAAAAGACACTGATCAATAGGACAATTACCGCTGTCAGGCTAGATTCACAGAAAGGCAGTTGGGAAAAGAAACATATTAAAACATAGGAAAGAGTGAGAAATCAATCAATAGGATTTATGGAATATAGAAGGAACACTTACTATACTTTAGCCACTGAGAAAGATGCTAGGTACATAAAGGGAAAAATTAAATGTTTCTTGCTTTCAAAGAAATAACAGATTCACCCAGAGCATTCATTTTGAAATTATAAAGACCTGAACAGAATCTTGTCTCTATCACTTATAACATGTTTGCCCAAATCAAGTCACTCAGTCTCTGTGGGCATCAGTGTCCTCATCTGTAAAATAAGAGGAATAGACTAAGTGATTTTTGAAGCAGCTGGGTGGTGTAGTGCATAGAGCACTGGACCTGGAGTAAGAAAGGCTTGAGTTCCAATATGCTTCAAACACTTATTAGTTGTGCGGAAGTCATGTAAACACTGCTTGCCTCAGTTTCCTCAACTGTAAAATGGTGGTCATGATAGTATCTTCTTCCTAAGGTTGTTGTGAGGATCAAACGAGATGTTTATAAAATGCTTTGTAAACATTAAAGCAATATGCAAATGCTAGCCCTCGTGATCTTTTTTTATTATAAATTATCATTATATCAGTAAAGTAGGAGTCTTCAATCCGTGTCTCCCAGTCCCAAGTCCAGGGTTCCTTCTACCATATCATGCTGAAGATGGCTACTTGAACATATCAGCAACAAGAAATATCTCTAAGGCACCTATTATGCCAGAAATGCCTTATGCCAGGCTCCATGCTAAACAATGGGAACACACATAAAAAGAATGAAACAATCCCCACTCCCAAAGAGCTGATAACACAACAATAAGCATATACACATACATATACGTATATATATATTCATATTTATATGGTAGTCCCTATTTATATAACACTGCAGTGTGTTGAATCACAGTCATTTGATTTAAAGTGATTAATTGAGTTGAACTAGATTCCATTTCCTTTAGATTTAATCTCCATCCATGGATGCATACTTTAAAAATGTTTGCAAAGCAAGCATCCCAGGGCTGTCATTTTTCATTGTCATCATTAATCATCTTTAGGCTAGACCCTTAATATCCTTTGACCTCAATTTTCTTATCTGTAAAATAGCATAAATCATACTCACAGGGTTGTTTTGGGGATCAAATGAGATAGCAAAGATTCAAATGTTCTCTGATTGACTTATTTAAATATCAGCTTACATTGATAATTATTGTTAACTAGTAAGAATTGTTCCTTTGAACTTCCTGTGGCTTGTGGCAGGCTGGATCTTTGGCTTTAAAGTCATGGATGTGAAGAACTCTGGCCTGTTTACTCCCAAAAGAACTGTTTTATCTGTCAGTGCAAGAAAAATTAAGGACAATGCTGCAGATTGGCACAATTTTTTACCAAAATGGGGGACTCTCAACAATATGGGGTTTTCTGTTGCAAATAAAATAGGAAACATCAAAATCAGTGTACTTACTGAAGACAAGGTAGAACTAGAATGCAACAGCATTCCCTCTGGCTTTCATTCTCAAAAGGTACATCCAAAATTTAATGAGGAATTTGAGATCTTGTGTAAGGAACTCCATGACACCTTGGAAAACTTGGCTAAGGTACAGGTAAAAATGCAAAAGTTAACATTGACCACTAAAGGAATTTGTAACCTAGAAAATTACCATTGTGGAAACAGAAATTATCAATTCCTGGGGCGGCTAGGTGGCACAGTGAATAGAGCGCTGGCCCTGGAGTCAGAAGGACCTGAGTTCGGAGCCGGCCAAGACACCTAATCCACACAAACAAAAACCTAGCCGTGTGACCTTGGGCAAGTTACTTAACCCCAATTGCCCTAAAGGGGCGGCTAGGTGGCACAGTGAGTAAGAGCGCCGGCCTCGGAGTTGGGATGACCCGAGATCAGATCCGGCCTCAGAAAATGAGCACCCACGCATAAACAATGACTAGCCGTGTAACCTTGAGCAAGTTACTTAACCCCAATTGCTTTAAAAAAAAAAAAAACAGAAATTATCAATTCCCATACATGTCCTACTACCTACTTCTATGAAGTTTCCCATAAGCTTTCAGAAATGTACAAGAAGGAAATACTCCTCCAACGCCTCATTGTTAAAGAGCCCACCCATGCTACAAAACAGGATCTCATTTTAATCTACTTATCTATGTAGTTGTACCACCCGTATACTGAAAACAGCAGGCTTGATGTGGAAAGAATTTTACTTGAAATTGGACATCAAGCATTATAGATTTTCCGAAACCATTTCATTTTTAAGTTCAAACTTGCAAAAGCAGAATGAACCTCTTTCCAGGTCTTATGATATAGTCCCATTGTTGCCTCATATATTTCCTTCCAGGGTCACAGCTCTACTACTTTTCTCTCTTACAGAATGAGTTGCTTTAATTCCACCTTGCGTATTTCTTAACACCACTCTGGTATTAACTTTTAAGGTGAATGCTAGTCATCCATTCAGTACCTACTGTTAAAAACCATGACCCTCCTTATTTGACAAAAACTACTAAGAAAAAAGATCATGTTTGGCAGAAAATATATAGATCAGCATTTATTTCCACAATAAGTTACAAATGGATTATTTTTTTTTTAAAAACAGTAGGCCAATAATACCCACACATGGGGTGAGACCAGGAGAATGAAAGGAGATCCCTTTTACAATTATAAGCAGATCAATTCTAAACTGAAGGATAGAGGTATAAAATTAAAATGCATGTGTATAAACAAAACCAAGAGAAACTAGATTGGGAAAATAGTTTAATCAAATAACAGAATAAAATCTTCCATAGAAAATTTATACAAAAAATATGAGACTAAGAACCATTTCCTATCTAAGTGTTCAAAAGATAAGAACAAATGACTTTCAGAATTAAGAAATTCAATTAACAAAAATAATTAAAGGAAATCACTAAGAGAAATGGACATTTAACAATACCGGTTTCACCTCACACTAAACTGGCAAACGTGGGGGAAAAAAAAAACAGAAATGCTTTTTTAAGACAGGAGCTAATACACAGTGGAGACAGGGCTTTGCACTGGTCCAACCATTACAACAGTTTGGAACTTTTCAAGGAAAGTCATTATTTGAACCCTTTGAACCAACTGTCTGTTTACTACAAGGCATGTAACAAAATGAGGTCAAAGAGGGATTGAGGTGAGGGAGAGCTCTGTTACTAATGGCACTTTTTGTGGAAGAAATAAGAAATTTGAATTACTCAGATAAACTAGGGAAGATGTGTATGAACTTATGTAGAGTAAAGAAAGCAGAATTAAGAGACATGTTTCATGAAAAGAAAAATACTAAAAACAATTCAGGTGAAGGTAAATAATGAATATTAATCAGAAGACTGATGAGATGTTTTTTTTTTTCTCAGCAAGTTGATGGGGTTTTTTGGGTGTAGATAATGTGTCAGCAGTGTGTTATTTTCATTTGCTTAACTGTTTTGTGACAAAGAGGTCTGGGGGGGGCAGAGATAAATATATAAAGGCTATTTCTAAAGAAAGCAATAATTTTTTTTAAATTAGGAAGAATTAAGTTAAGTCAATAATTTGACTTGATTAATTAATAGGATGAACCTACAAGGTGCAGTAGATAGAGCAGTGGACTTAGAGTCTTAAAGGCTTGTCTTTAAATCCAGTTTCCAACATTTATTATTTGTGTAACCCTTGGGAAGTCACTTCATCTGTCTGAGCCTTAGTTTCCTCATGTATAAAACGAAGAGGTTGGATTAAATGACCTCTTAGACCTCCCAGATCTTCATCTATGATCATATGATTTAATTGTCACGTGAAGATTTGCAAGGGTGAGTTACATACATTACCTCATTTGATCATCTTAATGACTCTACGAGGTGGATGATAGAGATTTCATGAATTAAATTTTACAGATGAGGAAACTGAGACTCAGAGAAATAAACGACTTGTTGGAGGCAAGAAAGCCAAAAGGGTAAAGGGTGGACTTGGTACCCAAGTCTTCCTTATACCAAGTCTTTCACTCTATCCGGAATGCCATGCTGCCTCTAATTTGCTCATTGTGGCCATTATATCTCCATCAATGAAGATGTTAATCTCTATATACCTCAGCAGAATGCTTCATGAGTTGTTGTAGGGGAAAACTCGTAATGTTTCCTTTTTATCTTTTGTATCACTGAAATTTGTTTTTGAACAGTGAGTATATAATAAAGGTATGTTAGTTGGTTGATTAATTTTGCTCATCAAAACCCTTTCATGCTACTCCTCTCTGTTGAATACAATTGATTTTTTTTGGCCTACCATTCAAGGAAAGTCACAATCCGGAGTCATCCTGTTTTCCTTGCTTTACCTCTGTCTACCCTATTTACAGAGATTAAGTGTCGAGAAGGCCTTCAGAAGTCATCTAGGCTAACCCATTGCTGAAAACTAATCCTTGCTGTGACATCTCCCTGAAGCAACCATCTGGACTCTCTTAAATAATAATAACAATGTATAATATTTTTCTAAGTTTGTAAAATGTTTTACATACTTTTTCCTCCTTATCTGTGTCTCAAAATAGTAATAAAACATAAATACTATACTTATTGTGCTTTTTCACAAATGAGGAAACTGAGGTTCAGAAAGGTTAAATAATTTGCTCACAGAGACACAATTAGCAAATGACAAAGACGATATTTAAAGCCAGGTCTTCTCTATGCCATATAATTTCCTGATTCCATCCATGTTCATGTTATTTTTTGAATCCAGACTGGCTGCTACTCCTCTAAATGCTGAATTTTCCCAGGTCTTTTACAGCTGAGTTGCTACCTTTGGTATCTTAAACAAGTAACTTATCCTTTCTGGGCCTTACTTTTCTCTCTATAAAATGGAAAGATTAGATTTCCCTTCCATCCTTCAGTTTATGTCCAGTTCTTTTCTGGTAGCTTTTCTAGCTAGGTGCCTATCACAGGTTGAGTTCTATTTCCAGAGCTTTTAAGAGCCCTCTACATAGTCTGTGACAGTCATCTCCATGTCAGTGTAGTGGTTGATTGAACTCCATGAGAATGAATAGGAATGAATGACCCCTGTCCAGATTCCTCAATCTCTGCACATTGTCCCAGGTTTTCAGTGCTTGATATGCCGTGAGGATGCAATAAAATAAGGATTTAATAGTGGTTATGACTGTATAGTGCTGCATAAAAGAGAGTAATTGACAAGTTATTCAACAAGTACTCACTTGGTAGCCTATTATGTACACCTCACTGCTAGGAACTGCAGGGACAGAGGTTGTAGAAAGGCATATTTAGGCTTGCTGCCAGGGAAATTTTTCTAACTTTGAAACCTTTGATATTCCACCTTTGCCCATTTATCTCACACACACACACACACACACACACACACACACACACACACACACACACACACACGTACGTTGATTTCACCCTATGGTAACATATTACTTTGAATTCATTTCTCTTAGAGTCTATCCTTTGTTGTTTTACACTATAATGATAACCCTTTTATGTAGGCCTTTTAGGTTTATAGAATACTTTCATCACAGTAAACTTTTGGGGGCAAATACTGCATATGTTATCCCCACTTTATAGATGAGACAATTGAGACTTCTAGATAAAGTGATTTATTCATATTTATTCAGCTGGTAAATATCAGAGCTGAGCTCCAAACTCAGGTATTCCTGACACCAAATCCTCTGTTCTTCCTACTATGGCATGATGTTCCTATTTTATAAGTGTACAAGGGGGGAGGAGAGGGTGAAAGCATGATATGCATGCATGTCTGTATACAAAATATAATATTAAGGGGCAGCTAGGTCGTGCAGCGAGTAGAGCGCCGGCCCTGGAGTCAGAAGGTCCTGAGTTCGGATCTGGCCTCAGACACTTAACGCATACACAAACAAAAACCTAGCCATGTGACCTTGGGCAAGTTACTTAACCCCAATTGCCCTCCAAAAAAAAAAAGTAAAATATAATATCAGTACATACACATGTGTATATATAATATATGTATACTCGCACATATACATATACACATACACCTATATCTACACCTATACCTATACCTATACATATACATACACATATACATACACATGCACATACACATGCACATATACACACATGCATATAGCTATAACTATAATTATACTTATACATATACATATATACATATACATATATATTCCTCTTCTCACATTGTAAGCCTTATTATAACTGGGACAACCTCTTTTTTAAAAAAAAAAATTATTGTCTTTAGTTTTTCTCAGCTCATCACTTGATACTATTTTTTTTTAGCTTTTTGGAGGGGCAATTGGAGTTAAATGATTTGCCCAAGGTCACACAGCTAGTAAGTTCTAAGTGTCTGAGTCTGGATTTGAACTCAGTTCCTCCTGACTCCAGGGCCAATGCTCTATTCACTGCACCACCTAACCATCCTGATAACCTCTTTTTTTAAAATAAATTTTATTAAGGTCTTTTGGTTTTATTTTTTTTGGCATCATAATAGTTTCACAAAGTTTCCATCCCCACCCCTCAGAGACATCTCATGTAACAAACAGCATTTACTAAAGACAAAAAAAAAGAAGAGAAAAATAATTTATCCATATATTTAAAAAGTTGAAAAATATATGAAATGTACACTTGCAGACCTCCTACTTCTGAAAAGGGGCATAAGGGGAATATTTTCTTATTATCATCTTCTGTCCAGCTATGCCTGTGCCTTACAATTCTCCATCATTCACTTTTGATTGTTTTGTGGTTGTTCTTTCCATTCCCATTGTTGTAGGCATTTTGAATATTGTTGTCTTGGCTCTGTTTATTTCACTTTATGTAAGCTCATGTAGAACTTTTCATGTGTTTCTACATTCTTTACATTTCTCATTTCTTAGAGCACAATAATATTCCATTATATTCATGTACCACAATTTGTTTAGCTATAACCTAAATGATGTGCATCTACTTTGGTTCCAGTTCTTTGCAATCACAAAAAGTGCTGCATAAATATTTTGATGTATATGGGGACTTTTTTTGTCAGTGGGGTAAAATTTCTTATATAAACTCTATATATCCTCTGGAGCCTAGCATAGGGCCCTGCACACATTAGTTACTCAGTAAATGTACATTGATTAAATTGAAATGAGGAAGAACAATTACCAGATGACAAGAATGAGCATGCTGTAATCACGGGGCATGAAAAGACCTGCCTGTTGAAAGCAGGAATCTATGCTGACTGATAGTAGAGAAATAAAGTTGGATAGTTAGGGTCAGTCCAAATTATAGAAGATCTTAGAAGTTTGATATATCTGGTTAGGAAATGGGGAAGCTTTGGATTTGGTAGCAATGAAACAATGCTCTAAGAAAGAGTCACCTAATAGTGCACTGAAGAGTGATTTGAGAGGCTTTTTTAGTGATACAGAAATAAAGGCTGGAATCAAGGGGGAGGGATTGGAAATAAGGTATAAGTACAAATTCTAGTATACAGGTAAACTTCTTTTAAAAGAGAAGGGGTAAATACACTGAATATCATTTTTGCTTTGTTTTGTTTTTAATTAAATTTTGTGTTTATTTTTAGTTTACACCATTGTTGAGTTACAAAGTTTCTCCCTGTCTTTCCCCTACCCACCACCCTTAAACAGTAATCCCACTGTATACCCCATCCCCCAATCTGCTCTCTCTTATATACTCCCCCATCTCCCCTCTGACTTTCCAGTAGGACAAGATGGATCGCTATACCCAGTGCCTGTATATCATATTTCTCAGTTGCATTAAAAAATTATATATATATAAAATAATTTTTAAAAATTATATGTATATAATAATTTTTAAAAATTATATATATATATAATTTTTAAAAATTATATATATATATATATATATATATATATATATATATATATAACACATTTGATTTTAAAACTTTGAAATCCAGATTCTTTCTCTTCCTCCCTCATCACCCACCCTTACTGGGAAGATAAGCAATTCAATATAGGTTGTACATGTGTATCTATGCAAAACATTTCCATAGTGGATATATTGTGAAAGATTGACTATATTTCCCTCCATCCTATTCTGCCATCCACTTGTTCTATTCTCTACTTTGGCACTGTCCCTTTTCAAAAGTATATGCTTCTAACTTTCCTTCCCCCCAACTTGCCCTCCCTCCATCATCCCCCCCTCTCATCTCCTTCCCCCCTACTTTCCTGTAGGGTGAGATAACCTATTTAGTGTGTATGTCATTCCCTACCTAAGCCAAATTCAATGAGAGTAAGGTTGACCCATTCTCTTTGGCCTTCCTATTCTTCCCTTCGATTGTAACAGTTTTCCCTTGCCTCTTCTATATGAGATAATTTAACCCATTCTATATCTTCCCATTTCCTCCCATTATATTCCTCTCTCACGTCTCAATTTCACTTTTTAAGTATCATCCCTTCCTATTTGATTGATCCTGTGCCCTCTGTCTATGTATACCTGTACACATTTATACACACACTCATATATGTATTCATATGCCCAGATACCCTCCTAAATAGACATATAAATATATATGTATATATACATGCATGAATACATACATACATACATTTCTATTCCCTTCAACTATTCTCATACTGAGAAAAATTTCATAAGTTACAATTAATGCTTTTCCATGTAGGAATGTAAATAGTTCTACTTTGATAAGTTCCTTATGATTTCTTTTCCCTATTTACTTTCTCATGGTTCTCTTGTTTCTTATATCTGAATGTCAAATTTTCTATTCAGATTTGTTTTTTTCATTAAGAATGATTGAAAGTCCTCTATTTCACTGAATGACCATATTTTCCCCTGAAACATTATACTCAGTTTTCCTGGGTAGGTGATTCTTGATTTTAATCCTCTCTCCTTTGACCTCCAGAATATCATATTCCAAGCCCTTTGATACCTCATTGTAGACACTGCCAGATCCTGTGTTATCCTGATTGTGTTTCCACAATATTCAAATTGTTTCTTCTTGTCTGCTTCTAATATTTTCTCATTAATCTGGGAACTTTAGAACCTGGCTATAATATTCCTAGGAGTTTTCTTCTGGGGATCTTTTTCAAGAGGTGATTGGTGGAGTCTTTTAATTTCTGTTTTGCCCTCTGGTGTTAAAACATCAGGAGAGATTCCCCACAAACTATGTAAAAAAGGACTGTGAACAACTTTTGGAGCCCCAGCACCCACAGAACGACACAGAGAAGCTAACCTCCCACTGAGGACAGCCCAGAAGCCCTGCAGGAAGGACCAGAGCAAGCGGTCTGGGAGCCGGCAGCGCGCAGAGCAAAGAGCACAAGAGCCGAGCCGAGCCCAGGTCCGTGTGAGCCGAGGTCTTAGCCCCAGGGCGGCAGGGCCACCAGCCGGCTGGAGGAACCCCAGAACACCAGGAGCTGTGGCGACTCCAGAATTATCAACATAGACTTGCCTAGGACAAAGTAAGAGGTTAGTGTCCTATGGACTTTGGGACCTGTATTTGGGGAATGTGTCAGCTCCCTCCCCTGGGGGCTAGAAGCCACTGAGGAGACACGCCATTTTGTAGTTTTCATAGGCATTTCCGGCTCCCAGCCTACAAATCGTGGGGAGATCCAGCGATCAGTCTTGGGGGGTAATCGCTCTTGCTTTAACCTCCCTGGATCTGGATTGTGATCTAGGGTGGAAGTTGTGGGTGGGTTTACAGCTTGCCAGAAACGGAAGTTGCCCCCCACACGTTCGGGACGAAAATTCCTCTATCTGGCCTTAAAGCCATAGTGTGGCAACAAGCCCAAAAGTCAAGCAATTAAGTGGCAACATGCCAAGGCAAAGGAAACAGAAAAATGCAACCCTAGACTCCTATTTTGGGGGCATAGAGCGGGAAAAGGACTGTGAGGTCAGAAGTCCTGCTCCAAAAGCCCCAGGGGAAAACATGAGCGGGTTGCAGGCCATAGAGGACCTTAAGAAGGACTTTCAAAATCAAATAAGAGAAGTGGAGGAAAAATTAGAAAGAGAAATAAGAAGGATGCAGGAAAAGTATGAAATGAGGGTCAACAGCCTGACTGAGGAAAACAACACCTTAAAAAATAGACTAGCTCGGGGGCGGAGCCAAGATGGCGGAGTAGAAACAGCTCTTCCAAGCCTCTCTGCCCCCAGATTCTCCACAAACGATGTAAAAAAGGACTCTGAAAATCTTCTGGAGCCCCAGCACCCACAGAACGACACAGAGAAGCTAACCTCCCGCTGAGGACAGCCCAGCACCCTGCAGGAAGGACCAGCGCAGTGGTCTGGGAGCTGGCAGCGCGCAGAGCGCAGGAGCCAAGCCGAGCCCAGGTCCACGTGAGCCCGAGGTTTTAGCCCCAGGGCCGCAGGGCCAGCAGCCGGCTGGAGGAACCCCAGAACACCAGGAACTGTGGAGACGCCAGAATTATCAACATAGACTTGCCTAGGACAAAGTAAGAGGTTAGTGTCCTATGGACTTTGGGACCTGTATTTGGGGAATGCGTCAGCTCCCTTCCCTGGGGGCTAGAAGCCGCTGAGGAGACACGCCATTTTGTAGTTTTCATAGGCATTTCCGGCTCCCAGCCTACAAATCGTGGGGAGATCCAGCGATCAGTCTTGGGGGGTAATCGCTCTTGCTTTAACTTCCCTGGATCTGGATTGTGATCTAGGGTGGAAGTTGTGGGTGGGTTTATAGCTTGCCAGAAACGGAAGTTGCCCCCACACGTTCGGGACGAAAATTCCTCTATCTGGCCTTAAAGCCATAGTGTGGCAACAAGCCCAAACGTCAAGCAATTAAGGGGCAACATGCCAAGGCAAAGGAAACAGAAAAATGCAACCCTAGACTCCTATTTTGGGGGCATAGAGCGGGAAAAGGACTGTGAGGTCAGAAGTCCTTCTCCAAAAGCCCCAGGGAAAAACATGAGTGGGTTGCAGGCCATAGAGGACCTTAAGAAGGACTTTAAAAATCAAATAAGAGAAGTGGAGGAAAAATTGGAAAGAGAAATGAGAAGGATGCAGGAGAAGTATGAAATGAGGGTCAACAGCCTGACTGAGGAAAACAACACCTTAAAAAATAGACTAGCTCAAATGGCAAAGGAGGCCCAAAAGGGCACTGAGGAGAAGAATACCTTAAAAAGTCGAATTTGCCAGATGGAAAAAGAATCTCAAAAGTTCACTGAGGAGATTCATTCCTTCAGAGTTAGACTGGAGCAAATGGAAGCTAGTGACTTTATGAGAAATCAAGATGCTGTTAAGCAGATCCAAACAAATTAAGGCAATGTGAAACATCTCATGGGAAAACCACTGACCTGGAGAATAGATCCAGGAGAGACAATTTAAAAATTATTGGACTACCTGAAAGCCATGATCAAGGAAAGAACCTAGAAATCACCCTTCAAGAAATTCTCAAGGAAAACTGCCCTGATGTTTTAGATCCAGAGGGCAAAATAGAGGTTGAAAGAATCCACCGATTACCTCCTGAAAAAGATCCCAAAAAGAAAACTCCCAGAAATATCATAGCCAGGTTCCAGAATCCTCTGATCAAGGAGAAAATACTACAAGCGGCCAGGAAGAAACAATTTCAATATTGTGGAAACACAATCAGAATAGCCCAGGACCTGGCAGCTTCTACACTGAGGGATCGAAGGGCATGGAATATGATATTCCAGAGGGCAAAAGAGCTGGGATTGAAGCCAAAGGTCACCTACCCAGCAAAACTGAGCATCTTGTTGCAGGGGAAAATATGGTCATTCAGTGGAATAGAGGACTTTCAAGCATTCTTGAGGAAAAAACCAGAGTTGAAAAGAAAATTTGACATCCAGACGCAAGAAGTAAGAGATGCCTGAGAAGGTAATTAGGGAAAAGAAATCAAAAGGAACTTATCAAAGTTGAACTATTTACATTCCTATATGGAAAAGCAATATCTGTGACTGAGGATATCTTTCCCACTATGAAAATAATGGAAGAAGGGGGTGTGGTCATATGAATACATATGTGAATGTGTGTGTATATGGTTACAGTTATATATGGATAGAGGGCATAGGTTGATATTGTTGGGAAGGGAGAGTACTCAAGGGATGAAATTATGAGGTGAGAGAGGAAAGTGGCAAGAGGAGATGGGAGAGACATGGTAGGGTAAACTATCTCATGTAGGGGAAGTGGGTGCAAAGGAGGGGGAGAATAAGGAAGGCTAAAAAGGCAAAACCACATTCACATTGAATTTGGTTCAGGTAGAAAATGACATACATACTAAATGGGATACCTCAACCTGCAGCAGGATAGGGGGAAGGGGGATGAGAGGAGAGATGATGGATGGGAGGGCATCCTTGGGGTGAGGGGAGGTTGGAAGTACCCACTATAGAAGAGGGTCAGGATCATGTAGGGAATGGACCAGGTGGGGGGTGGGATGAGTGGGAGGGAATTATAAGCAGCCTTGCACAATATATCTACTATGATAATGTTTTGTACAGCTAGACATGTACAACATATACTGAATTACTTATATCCCAAGAAGGAATGGGTGGCAAGGGAGGAAGGAAATGGATCTGAAATTCAAGGTCATAACATTAAATGTTTCAAATATATATATATAAATACTATTATTAATACTCTTTTGCCTATAATTGGGAGATAAGATGTGCAGGCATTGGGACACAAAGATTCATCTTCCTCTAATGGAAAAGTCGATGGGGGTATGGGAGAAGGTATGGGAGAGAGCAGATTGGAGGAAGCGATATCCTGTGGGACTGCTATTCTGGGAGGCTGGGTAGGGGAATAATGGGGGGTAAATGATTGTAACTCAAAATCTGGCGGAAATGAATGATGTAAAACAGAAGTTAATAAAGTATTTGTTTAAAAAAAAAATAGACTAGCTCAAATGGCAAAGGAGGCCCAAAAGGGCAATGAGGAGAAGAATGCCTTAAAAAGTCGAATTTGCCAGATGGAAACAGAATCTCCAAAGTTCACTGAGGAGATTCATTCCTTCAGAGTTAGACTGGAGCAAATGGAAGCTAATGACTTTATGAGAAATCAAGATGCTGTTAAGCAGATCCAAACAAATGAAAGACTAGAAGGCAATGTGAAATATCTCATGGGAAAAACCACTGACCTGGAAAATAGATCCAGGAGAGACAATTTAAAAATTATTGGACTACCTGAAAGCCATGATCAAAGAAAGAACCTAGAAATCACCCTTCAAGAAATTCTCAAGGAAAATTGCCCTGATGTTTTAGATCCAGAGGGCAAAATAGAGGTTGAAAGAATCCACCGATCACCTCCTGAAAAAGATCCCAAAAAGAAAACTCCCAGAAATATTATAGCCAGGTTCCAGAATCCCCAGATCAAGGAGAAAATACTACAAGCAGCCAGGAAGAAACAATTTCAATATTGTGGAAACACAATCAGAATAGCCCAGGACCTGGCAGCTTCTACACTGAGGGATCGAAGGGCATGGAATATGATATTCCAGAGGGCAAAAGAACTGGGAATGAACCCAAGGGTCACCTACCCAGCAAAACTGAGTATTTTGTTTCAGGGGAAAATATGGTCATTCAGTGGAATAGAGGACTTTCAAGCATTCTTGAGGAAAAAACCAGAATTGAATAGAAAATTTGACATCCAGACACAAGAAGCAAGAGATGCCTGAGAAGGTAATCAGGGAAAAGAAATCAAAAGGAACTTATCAAAGTTGAACTATTTACATTCCTATATGGAAAAGCAATAACTGTGACTGATGATATCTTTCTCACTATGAAAATAATGGAAGGGGGTGTGGTCATATGAATACATATGTGAATGTGTGTGTATATGGTTACAGTTATATGGATAGTGGGCATAGGTTGAATTTGTTGGGAAGGGAGAATACTCAAGGGATGAAATTATGAGGTGAGAGAAGAAAGTGGCAAGAGGAGATGGGGAGAGACATGGTAGGGTAAACTATCCCATGTAGAAGAAGCAAGGGGAAATGGTTGCAAAGGAGGGGGAGAATAAGGAAGGCTAAAAAGGCAAAACCACATTCACATTGAATTTGGTGCAGGGAGAAAATGACATACATACTAAATGGGATATCTCAACCTGCAGCAGGATAGGGGGTAGGGGGATGGGAGGAGGGATGATGGATGGGAGGGCATCCTTGGGGTGAGGGGAGGTTGGAAGTACCCACTATAGAAGAGGGACAGGATTATGTAGGGAATGGACCAGGTGGGGGTGGGATGAGTGGGAGGGAATTATAAGCAGCCTTGTACAATATATCTACTATGATAATGTTTTGCATAGCTAGACATGTACAACATATACTGAATTACTTATCTCCCAAGAGGGAATGGGTGACAAGGGAGGAAGGAAATGGATCTGAAATTTGAGGTTGTAACATTAAATGTTTCAAATATATATAAATACTATTATTAATACTCTTTTGCTTGTAATAGGGAGATAAGATGTGCAGGCATTGGGACACAAAGATTCACCTTCCTCTAATGGAAAAGTCGATGGGGGTATGGGAGAAGGTATGGGAGAGAGCAGATTCGAGGAAGTGATATCTTGTGGGACTACTATTCTGGGAGGTTGGGTAGGGGAATAATGGGGGAGAAATGATTGTAACTCAAAATCTGGTGGAAATGAATGATGTAAAACAGAAGTTAATAAAGCATTTGTTTAAGAAAAATAAAAAAATAAAAACATCAGGGCAATTTTCCTTGAGAATTTCTTAAAGGATGATTTCTAGGTTCTTTTTTTTGATCATGGCTTTCAGGTAGTCCAATAATTTTTAAATCATCTCTCCTGGATCTGTTTTCCAGGTCAGTGGTTTTTCCAATGAGATGTTTCATATTGCCTTCTATTTTTTTCATTTGTTTGGATCTGTTTAATAGTATCTTGATTTCTAATAAAGTCACTAGCTTCCATTTGCTCCAATCTAATTCTGAAGGAATTATTCTCTTCAGTGAGCTTTTGAAATTCTGTTTTCATCAGGCAAATTAGGCTTTTTAAGGCATTCTTCTCTTCACTAGCTTTTTGAGCCTCTTTTGCCATTTGAGTTAGTCTATTTTTAAGGTGTTCTTTTCTTTAGTCAGGTTGTTGACTCTCTTTTCATGATTTTCTTGCATCATTCTGATTTCTCTTCTGAATTTTTCCTCCACTTCTCTCATTTGGATTTTAAAATCCTTCTTAAGCTCCTCTATGGCCTATAACCAATTCATATTTTTCTTGGAAGCTTTTGGTACCGGAGTTCTAACTTCATTGTTTTCCTCCTGATCCGTGTTTTGGTTCTTTTTGTCCCCAAAAAAGGAATCTAAGGTTTGACTGCCATATTTGCTTTGCTTCCTTTGCTTGCTCATGTTGCCACTCAATTACTTGACTTTTGATCTTTTTGCCACAGTAGAACTCTGCTTCCAGAGAAGAGAGCTTTGTCCCAAATCATTGGGGTTTTCACACCTGCTGGAGCTATTAATTGGGTGCCCTCTCTGAAGCCTCCACCAGCTCTGGCACCTGGTCATGCACCCCAGGACCACTACCCAGGATAGGGATCCAGATCAAAGCAGGTTCAAGCAAGAGTGATTACCCCTCAGACTGGTCACTTTTTCCCCCTACAATCTGCTGTCCAGGAGATCTGAAGCAGCCATGCAGTGGCCACCACACCTTAGCCACTTCTCCCTCTGGGAGCAGAGGCCAGACTGCTCTCCCACACCTCCTTGTTTCCAAAGTCCACTGACCTCTCACTTTGTCTTTGGCATTTATGGGTTGATAAATCTGGAAACTGCCACAGCTGCTGGTGATCCACTCTCCTGAATTCAGCTCCAGGGTCCGGCTCCCTGAGGCTAAAACCTTGGGCTTACATGGGGCTGGGGTCTGCTCCCAGGCCTGTGATGAATCCTTCCTGTCCACTTGCTGGCTGACTTTAGCAGGAGGTTTCTCTATGTCACTTTGTGGGTTCTGTAGCTCTAAAGTTTGTTTAGAGTCATTTTTATAGGTATTTGAGGTGGTTATGGGGGAAGCCCTGGGTAGTTTTCCTGCTTCTATGCTGCCATCTTGGTTCCTCCCCCAGGATCCCTGAAGTTTCCTGTAGGAAGACTCAGCACCTTACCCCTGTTAGTCCAAAGGAACCTGTACATTATATATTCTCAAGCCAGACAATACAAAATAGCTTTCCCTGGTTAAGTGCAGTCAATCTGTGACTGCAGTAGGCACAGGCAGGACCTTGGACAGGGGCTTAGTTAATAAAGGATCTTTGAATTTCTTAGCCCAGGTCAGTGCATGGGGCACCTAGGAATCACAAGGCAGAGAAGGAAGCACAACTTCACAGACATTAACATCCTAGAAAAAAAGTCCCAGTTGTTCTATGCAAGTTGTTCAGTTCTTTGAGAGAAAAGAAAGATGAAAAAAATGTTTCAGAAAGAGGATTTAATGGCTAGCTAATTAGCCATTAAATTAGTCGATTAACTTATTATATACATATACAAATTAATGTATGGCATATTAATGGAGTAACTACTATATGCCCAGTGCAATATTATATAGTGCACAGAGTAAAAAATTATGTGGCACAGACTCTACACCAGAATGAATCCCCAATTATTTGACATGGTTTAGGGATCCCTACCTTGTCAAGGAGACAATTCTAAACCATGTCAATTATTAAGAGACCAGAATCATGTATCTGTCACAGAGAATCTTTTGCCCAGGTATTTTTGGACAAGTTATTTAGCCTCTCTGAGTCTCAAATTGTATTTGTAAAATAAGCTGATTGGTCTATGTGATCTCTAAAGTCCTTTGAATCTCCAAATTCTATCAACCTCTAAATAGAAGATATACACGGATCAGGGGGCTGGGGTCTAGTTCCTGCTCTATTGCAGATGTATAGTATGATGGTGGAAGCATCTGCCACCCTCTCTGAATTTAGTCAATAATTAAAAATAGTAAATTGAGGGTCATGGTTCTGTTGTGAGTAAGGAAAACTAGCACTGGAGTAAGATTGGGATTCAAGTTCCATCTCTGGAATATACTATTTATGTGACCCTGGACAAGTCACCTGGACAAGTAGCTAACTGGTGCAATGGAGAGCATGTTCAGTCCAAAGTCACAAAGAATTAAATTCAAATCCAGTCTCAGATAATTTCTAGCTGCATGACCCCTGGCAAAGTAATGTAACCTCTTTTTACCTCAATCTCCTCAACCATAAAATGGGAATAATAATATACCTTTGCGATCTCTTTGTGAGGATAGGATGAGATAATATTTATAAAATGCTTAGCACAGTGCCTGGCACTTGGAAGACACTATATAAATATTTTATGCCCTTCCCTCCCTTCCCACTTAACTTCACAGGATTCTAGGCAATTTTCTTCCTTAACATTGTTTTTATAAACTTCATTTTACTGGGTTTTTTAAGTTATAGATATTTCTTTTATTTCCCTCTCATTACCCCATCAAAAGAAAACAAAATCCTTGTAATGAATATATATAATCAAGCAAAACAAATTCCTTCATTGGCCATATCCAAAATGCACTCGTTAATCAGCTTGAGTTCCTCACCCCTCTGTTGGTGGCAGTTAGCATCCTTAAATGAATTACGTCTTTAGGTTCTGATAGAAGTGATAGTGTGAATGGCCAACCATGGTTAGTTATTTTTTAAAATATTTTAAATTTATTTTTATTCTATTTTATTCTAATTTATTAAATTTTATTTTATTAAATTCTATTTTATTCTATTTTATTAAATTTATTAATAAAATGGGCATTCCCATATACATAGCAGGTAAGAAAGGATTATACATAAAACTGCAGATTCTCATTATATATAACTTGCTGTCTTTTTTTTAATGTATGAATTTACCTTGTAGTTTTCAAGATTATCTTGCTTATCTCTATTTCTGTCTGTTCTCTTCTCTGCATTTCTTTTAAAGATATCCAATGACACTTTTTTTTTTAGCAGAAGGAGGAAGGCAGGGCAATTGGGGTTAAGTGACTTGCCTAAGGTCAAATGGCTAGTAAGTGTTAAGTAAGGCCAGATTTGGATGCAGGTCCTCCTGACTCCAGGGCTGGTGCTCTATTCACTGTGCCACCTAGCTGTCCTCAATGACTTTCTTTTATTTCCTTTCCTTTTCTTCATTTGGTTATTTTTTTTCTTTTTTTGCTATTCTATCCCTATCCCCCCTTGCCCTCCTAATTCTTTTTTTTTAAAGCAATTGGGGTTAAGTAACTTGCTCAAGGTTACAGGGCTAGTCATTAATTATGTGTGGGTGCTCATTTTCTAAGGCTGGATTAGATCTCGGGTCATCCCAACTCCGAGGCCGGCGCTCTTACTCACTGCGCCACCTAGCCACCTCTGCTCCTAATTCTTAAGAAAGAAGAAAGAGGGACATATGGGCTCTCCTTTTTTTTTCTTTTTTTGTTTCTTCAGGTCATAGGCCTGGTAGTAGTCCCAGACAATTCTGTAAGACTATAAGTTACATAGAAGTTTCCAATTTGTATTAGTAGAGATAATTTCCTCACTGAGATTTTTCTTTGGCAATGAAATCACAGGTCCAAAACAAACTGGGTAAATAAATTTCTGCCATATTAAAAAAAAAGTGTAGGGCCATCTATTAAAAACTGACATTTAGGAGATAAAAATTACAAAATTCTCAAAAATATTACAATCCAGTTTCAAGGTTAGACTTGCAAGAAAAATACCGGGGCAGAGCCAAGATGGCGGAGTAGAAACAGCTTGTCCAAGCCTCTCTGCCCCCAGATTCCCCACAAACTATGTAAAAAAGGACTCTGAAAAACTTCTGGAGCCCCAGCACCCACAGAACGACACAGAGAAGCTAACCTCCGGCTGAGGACAGCCCAGCACCCTGCAGGAAGGACCAGAGCAGCGGTCTGGGAGCCGGCAGCCCGCAGAGTGCAGGAGCCGAGCCGAGCCGAGCCCAGGTCCGCCTGAGCCGAGGTTTTAGCCCCAGGGCGGCAGGGCCAGCAGCCGGCTGGAGGAACCCCAGAACACCAGGAACTGTGGCGACCCCAGAATTATCAACATAGACTTGCCTAGGACAAAGAAAGAGGTTAGTGTCCTATGGACTTTGGGACCTGTATTTGGGGAATGTGTCAGCTCCCTCCCCTGGGGGCTAGAAGCCACTGAGGAGACACTCCATTTTGTAGTTTTCAGAGGCAGCTCTAGCTCCAAGCCTACAAATCGTGGGGAGATCCAGCGATCAGTCTTGGGGGGTAATCGCTCTTGCTTTAACCTCCCTGGATCTGGATTGTGATCTAGGGTGGAAGTTGTGGGTGGGTTTACAGCTTGCCAGAAACGGAAGTTGCCCCCCACACGTTTGGGACGAAAATTCCTCTATCTGGCCTTAAAGCCATGGTGTGGCAACAAGCCCAAAAGTCAAGCAATTAAGTGGCAACATGCCAAGGCAAAGGAAACAGAAAAATGCAACCCTAGACTCCTATTTTGGGGGCATAGGGCGGGAAAAGGACTGTGAGGTCAGAAGTCCTGCTCCAAAAGCCCCAGGGGAAAACATGAGTGGGTTGCGGGCCATAGAGGACCTTAAGAAGGACTTTAAAAATCAAATAAGAGAAGTGGAGGAAAAATTAGAAAGAGAAATGAGAAGGATGCAGGAAAAGTATGAAATGAGGGTCAACAGCCTGATTGAGGAAAACAACACCTTAAAAAATAGACTAGCTAAAATGGCAAAGGAAGCCCAAAAGGGCATTGAGGAGAAGAATGCCTTAAAAAGTCGAATTTGCCAGATGGAAAAAGAATCTCCAAAGTTCACTGAGGAGATTCATTCCTTCAGAGTTAGACTGGAGCAAATGAAAGCTAGTGACTTTATGAGAAATCAAGATGCTGTTAAGCAGATCCAAACAAATGAAAGATTAGAAGGCAATGTGAAATATTTCATGGGAAAAACCACTGACCTGGAGAATAGATCCAGGAGAGACAATTTAAAAATTATTGGACTACCTGAAAGCCATGATCAAGGAAAGAACCTAGAAATCACCCTTCAAGAAATTCTCAAGGAAAATTGCCCTGATGTTTTAGATCCAGAGGGCAAAATAGAGGTTGAAAGAATCCACCGATCACCTCCTGAAAAAGATCCCAAAAAGAAAACTCCCAGGAATATTATAGCCAGGTTCCAGAATCCCCAGATCAAGGAGAAAATACTACAAGCAGCCAGGAAGAAACAATTTCAATATTGTGGAAACACAATCAGAATAGCCCAGGACCTGGCAGCTTCTACACTGAGGGATCGAAGGGCATGGAATATGATATTCCAGAGGGCAAAAGAACTGGGAATGAACCCAAGGGTCACCTACCCAGCAAAACTGAGTATTTTGTTTCAGGGGAAAATATGGTCATTCAGTGGAATAGAGGACTTTCAAGCATTCTTGAGGAAAAAACCAGAATTGAATAGAAAATTTGACATCCAGACACAAGAAGGAAGAGATGCCTGAGAAGGTAATCAGGAAAAGAAATCAAAAGGAACTTATCAAAGTTGAACTATTTACATTCCTATATGGAAAAGCAATAACTGTGACTGATGATATCTTTCTCACTATGAAAATAATGGAAGAGGGGGTGTGGTCATATGAATACATATGTGAATGTGTGTGTATATGGTTACAGTTATATATGGATAGAGGGCATAGGTTGAATTTGTTGGGAAGGGAGAATACTCAAGGGATGAAATTATGAGGTGAGAGAGGAAAGTGGCAAGAGGAGATGGGGAGAGACAGGGTAGGGTAAACTATCCCATGTAGAAGAAGCAAGGGGAAGTGGTTGCAAAGGAGGGGGAGAATAAGGAAGGCTAAAAAGGCAAAACCACATTCACATTGAATTTGGTTCAGGGAGAAAATGACATACATACTAAATGGGATATCTCAGCCTGCAGCAGGATAGGGGGAAGGGGGATGAGAGGAGGGATGATGGATGGGAGGGCATCCTTGGGGGGAGGGGAGGTTGGAAGTACCCACTATAGAAGAGGGACAGGATCATGTAGGGAATGGACCAGGTGGGGGGTGGGATGAGTGGGAGGGAATTATAAGCAGCCTTGTACAATATATCTACTATGATAATGTTTTGCATAGCTAGACATGTACAACATATACTGAATTACTTATCTCCCCAGAGGGAATGGGTGACAAGGGAGGAAGGAAATGGATCTGAAATTCGAGGTCGTAACATTAAATGTTTCAAATATATATAATACTATTATTAATACTCTTTTGCCTGTAATTGGGAGATAAGATGTGCAGGCATTGGGACACAAAGATTCATCTTCCTCTAATGGAAAAGTCGATGGGGGTATGGGAGAAGGTATGGGAGAGAGCAGATTGGAGGAAGCGATATCTTGTGGGACTGCTATTCTGGGAGGTTGGGTAGGGGAATAATGGGGGGAAAATGATTGTAACTCAAAATCTGGCAGAAATGAATGATGTAAAACAGAAGTTAATAAAGTATTTGTTTAAAAAAAATAAATTAAAAAAATATTAAAAAAAAGAAAAAGAAAAATACCTACAATACATATTAGAATGCAACAAGTTTATTGGAATTCAAAAGAAAGGAATAAGAAATTTGGGGAGATACTAATCATTTGTAATTTTGGTGGGGAATTAGGAAAGACTTCATAAAAGAGCTTGGCTTTGAATAAAATGAAACGTAGCAAAGATTCAGATTGCAAAGATCAAGTTTATAGAGAATCCATTCTGAATATGAATGTGGGGGCTGATAGGTGGCACAGTGAACTGACTCCAGACCTGGAGAGAGGAGGACCTGAGTTCAAATCCTGCCTCAGACACAACACAAAAACTAGCCATGTGACTTTGGGCAAGTCACTTAATCCCAATTTCCCTACCTCCTCCCATCAAAAAAGAAAGCAAAAATCAAAACAGAAAACAAACAAGTATGAATGGGTGCTGGACAAATGCACAGAAATTGGGGCATATTGGAAATAATCAACTAATTGCAAGAATTTTTGAGAGAGTGTACTCTTGATTGGATAAACAACAGAGAAATCTTGAAGGTTCTTGAACAAAGTGGCAGATGCAATTACTTCTGTGCATTAGGAAGATTACTTTTGTAGTAGTATGAAGAATGTATTTCAGGAAGAAGAATGGAAGCAAAAAGATTAGCAAGGAACACATTATAAGAACCAAAATGGTTATGGATGGTAGAAATGTCTTGAAGCTAGTATGGATAAGATTTGGCAACTGATTTGATGGGGCAGAACAGTGATTAAGGTGAGAAGGAGAAGAAGGGCAAGGGAATAGACAATGATAACTCCAAAGTTCAAGCCTAGTTGACTGGGAGTTGAGTAAATAAGGAAGTTAGGTGAAGGGGCAGGTTTGGGAGGAAGATATTTTGGACAAGTAGAGTTGAGGGACTGATGGGACACATTCTAAAGATAGACCTCCAGTCCTGCAGTGGTTCTGTTTCACTCATCAGGTGGTTCTAAGAATGAAATGGTATAACAGATTGGCAAGCACTTGGAAAAGATACAATTTATCTGGAAGATAAGAAAAAAGTCATTTGTACAAGTCATTCATTAATTCATGTAATAAGCATTTATTACGATCTTGTGATTTGCACTGAAAGACATACCAAATTCAATTTACAATCTAAGAAGCAAAAATACAAATTAAAATATATAGGATTAAAAATACAGATTGATTAAAATATATATGATTATAAGACAATAATATCAAACACTTATATAGGGTTTTAAGGTTTGCAAAGCACTTTATAAATATTTTATTTGGTATTCACAACAGCCCTGGGAGATAGGTACTATTCTTATCCCCATTTTACAGATGAAGAATTGAGATAGGCAAAGGTTAAGTGACTTGCCTAAAGTCACACAGTCAGTAAATGTCTAAGGCAGAATTTGAATTCAGGTCTTCCTGATGCTAATTCTAGCTCTCTAGCCATAATGCCACCTTCCTGTCTTAAGTTTAGAAAACAAGATTCTATGTGAAGTCCAAGAGGAATGAAACCTCCAAGGGGATCAGAATAGCTTTTCCGAGGAGACAACATTTGAATTAGATGTTAGAGGATATGTAGGAATTCTACAAGGAAAGAGAAATTTCGAGGCATGCCAGATAAAGGAAAGAGCACAAGCATAGACACGGAGGTCAAGATGGGGGCATGATGCCTATTCCTGGAGTAGAGAGTAATTCAATTTGACTAGAGAGAGGGTAAATAAGGTGTAATAGAGATGTGAAAAGGTGGATTGATGCCAAATTGGGTGGGGTCCTGAATTACCAAAATGTGTGAATTTCATTATAATTACAGGAATCTGAGAGACCTGTTCATTTTGTTATCCTCTCCATGATTCCAATAACATGCCATTTACCATATAACCTGATTTCTAGTCTGATCGAGATGAATAGGTACTTTTTCTTCCTGTAATTTTGTCAGTGCAGGGAAATTCATTGTAGAAATTCCATCTATCAAACCAGATCAGCAACTCTGTTAATTCATAGTCATATAAGATGGCTTGAGTGCACTTAGAATTTATGTACCAGTAGTCATGTATTCAGTTGGTGTCAGAGAAAGGACTTGAGCACAGGTCCTCTTGATTCCAGCACCAGTTCTTTATGCACTACACCATACTGCCTCTCCCTTAAGAGAGTTGAAAGGTAATTAAATCCAGTCCCTACCCTCTAATTTTATTGATAAGAAAATTGAGGAGGCCTATGGAATATAATTCTCTTGAATAAGATCACACAATTAATAGGAAAGTTGAGATAAGACAGAGCAGATTTCTGACTCCATGACTGGGATTTTATTCCATTGTATAATGTTGTGAGTTGTTTTTTTCATCTTATAAGGCATTGCACATGCATATATGTGTGTTTTATGCACATATGCATATATGTACACACATGCATTCCTTTAATTTTTTTTAGTATGTATTAGCATCATGTTAATCTTGGAAGAATAAAATTAAGGAATAAAATGTTAAAAAGAACCACTTTATGAAGGATGGACAAAATGGTACTTTGAGTTGAAAATCCATTTGGGATAACTATAATTTCAACTAATAAATTTGGAGGAATTTTAAAACCTGAAACATATCTTGACTTGCCAAATGCAAACAGCTGACCTCAGTGCTCCACCCCCAACAAGCTCAATTGCTGAATTACTGAATTGTTGACAAATCTTTGGCAGTAGGCAAGTAAGGTCCTAGATGGTTTCAATCTTATTCCCCATTTCTCTATTGTTAATGTATCCTTCCAGCATCAGAATAGTTTTAGTCCAGATAAAAATTTGCTTAGAACATCAAAATTGTTGGATTCGAAGTGAGCATGCTCTCTCCTTTCATCAACTAAAGAAACATGATTCAATAATTAAGATTTCTCAAGGTTTACCTGATTGTAGAATTCCTTTTTTGAAAATGTCTAGACAGATGTGTTGAGAACCAGAGTCCTGAGCCAGGACTTATATCTGTTTCTGCACTCAGGTATCTTTGGTTGGCCAGTTCTAAATGTGAAGTCTTTTGAGGATTGCGCTTCAGCTTTGAAGTCTGCTCTCAATTGTATGCGTTTATGACTGCAGCTGCATTAAGAAGTACCTGAGACCTAGATCTAAGGCTCTGCCCCAAAACTTTAGTTGTTCAAAACCTAAATATTTGTATTCTTAGGTGGTCAGTTCCTATGCAGATGTACTTGATGATGCGGCATCAGGCCTTGAAGCCAGCTCTCAAGAGCATCCTTTGTGATGTGACTGCATATGAAAGGAGGTAACTGAATTTTCCTAAGACTTTCTGGCACCTAGAGAACAAAAGGCCTTACTGCCATACTACTTCCAGGATGTAACAGACTAAGATAATGATATGAATGCTTGAGATCCCTTCCTTCCCTTCCTTTGTCTTCTTGCTCTATAAAAACCTTGTCCTGAGAATCAATAAATGGAGTTCATGGTTTTTCCTTGAATTACCCACATGGCCTGGTCATTTCTTTTTCATGTCTCCAGATCATGCTAAGTGCTGGACACTGAGCAGCCCACGGCACAGAGGTGTATCATAGCCAGCTCAAACTAAGAGCTGATCATTAAATTTTCAGTGTGAACATTCACATTATGTAAATTTACAAATGAGGGCTGGCTTTATCATTCTCTTGATTGCTAAGACTTAAGAAAGCCTGGAAAATAGTTGGAAAAAATATCAGCAAGGCAGATTAAGCTTAAAAGTGGTAAGCATTTTTTCTTAATGAGCCAGTTGCTCATTAGTTTGCCCAGAATACTATTGCATTCAGACATAAAAGCAATCAAACCTTATACCTACTGTAATTCATTCATTCATTTATTCAATGAAGATTTATTCGATAGAAGAATAGATGGATGGATGAAAAAGTATTTACAGAATGTGTATCACATGCCAAGCTAAATGCTGTAGACATAAATAAAAAAGTGAGACAAACCCTGGTCTCAATAGCTCACATGTTAACGGGGAAAGACAATACATAAAAGTTCATCTGCACGGTGAATAGAAAGTTCTGGAATTCCTGAGGCTGCAGCAGTGGTCCAGATGGCAAGATGCATGAGTCCTTAGATTGAATGGCAGTTTCAAGGAAACTCATGGCATAGGCAGGGCATGTGCTAAGGCCTGGGGGATTTTGCAAAGCACTTGCAGGAGAAATGGTAATATGTGGTATTTTCCCATTTCATTTGAAGGAATAGAGTTGTTGACTCAGATTTCAACAAAGGAGAAATTGAAGGAAAGATAGCTGATAAAGAAATTTTTATAACTGAGAAAGTGATGACTGATCTTCCAGCTGCCCAACAGTCCCACATGAGTTCTGGGGAAAACCAGGTTCTGAAGAAAATACAGATATAATTGAGACATGTTACCTTCCCTCATAAGCCTTACAATTTAAAAGGTTTATACACATGTTCACAGATAAACATAATACAAATTCCATTGTGCTGTGAAAGGCAATATGGCATGGTGGATAGAGAACTAGCCTGAGAAGCAATAAGTCCAGTCTCTGACCCATACAAGTTATGTCAGGCCTACACAACACATAGACCTTGGGTACCTTGTGGCCCACCAAAGGATTTTGGGCAGCCTGTGGAAAATGCAGAGGATGTAAAAGAAAGTAAAGATGTAACAAGTGCTTTATCCATCATGTCCTACTTAACCTACCTTCCACTAGGCACTATTGTGCCCGTCATGTAGCTTGGTGGGTGGGTGGCCACTGTGCACTCTCTTTTGTTTCTCACATAACCTGCGGCATCCACCCATCGTCAATTTGTCACTAGTCTGAGAGGAACAAGAGTCATCTTTTCGCTGTGTTTTCAGTCATTACTAGTGTTGAACAAAGACAAAGTGATTGCAGCCACTGGCCAACACAGCCGACACCCGCTATGTGATGAGTGGTAAGAATGTCAGGGTTTTTTCCCCTCCCTTGCTACACAGCTATCCTCCAAGTTACATGAGTATCTGGCATTCTCCAAGGTCAGACACTCAGTTCAGGATTTCTTTTTTGTTGTTGTTTTTTGTTTTTTTGCTTTTTGGAGGGCAGTTGGGATTAAGTAACTTGCCCAAGGTCACATAGCTAAGTTTTTGTTTGTGTGTATTAAGTGTCTGAGGCCTGATTGGAACTCAGGTCCTTCTGACTCCAGGGCCAGCACTCTACTCACTGTGCCACCTAGCCACCCCCAGTTCAGTATTTTTTTGTACGCGAGCAGTTGCTGTAGAGATTTTTTGGTTCTAACATTAAAGATTTGGGGATGATTTTGTAAAATGGGTGATAAAAGAAAATGGAAGATCGAATCAGAACACAGTGTTTAATACAGAGTGGACAAATAGATAACTTGCTTATTTACACAAGAAACAAAATAATTGTGCCGTGCTTGCTGAGAAATAATAGTTATACTTTAGGATTATAATCATCATCACCACTTCAAATCCAAATGTCCTGACTTAAGCAAATTGGACACCAATGATAAACAAATTAAAGCATCCAAATTGTTGAAAAATCCCAGATGGGAGCAATAGTTTTTCAAGAAAGTAAACTCAGAAAATGAAGCTGCTACTAAAGTTAGTTTTCAGATTTCCAAAGAAATCTATTTAACCATGATTTCAGAGTATGATAAACTGATTGCTGAGAAGTGTAATATGTACCATTACCTAGATGTAAACAGTAAAAAAGGGGTGGGTAGGTGGCACAGTGAGTAAGAGCATGGCCCGGAGCTGGGAGAAGCTGGGATCGGATCTGGCCTCAGAAAATGAGCACCCACACATAAATAATGACTGGCCGTGTAACCTTGAGCAAGTTACTTAACCCCAATTGCTTTAAAAAAAAAAGTGAAAATAGTAAGAAAGCCTGAAAAATGTATTAAACCTTGTACTGCTTAACAAAGCAACTTTTCTAACATTAATGTGATTTCATGATAAATAAAAATCTTAATAAAGTGTAATTAATTGATATTAATTGAAATTTCTCTTTTTTAATATGGGTTATTTGTATGTAGTTTAATCGTTAATTTAATAATTAAAAAATTAATCTAATCATTAGTTTAATCATTAAACTTGGAAAGTGAGCCACTAAAAACCTATCTGCATCCGAAAGAAGTTTATTCTATTTTAATTTTGGTTCTTAAACACTGCCAAGTGGTGCAGTGTGGGCTATGTGATTAATCTCTCAATGCTCTAGATTAGAGGCATCAAACTCAAATGGAAATGGATCTTTGCCAGCAGCATGTTGACTTAGAAAAACCACAAATTAATCTTATCTATATTGTTTTGTGTTTTTATTTTGTCAAACATTTCACAATTACATTTTAATCTACTTCTAGCCATACTAGGAATTACATCTCTGCTCTAAGCAACTCCAAAGACTATAACTTGCAGAAAAGGTGCTGACTTGAACTGATAGTGAAAATTTCCTCATCTGGGAATTCCCTGTACCAGGAGTGGGGGAACTTGCAGCCCTGAGGCCATATGTGGCTTTCTAGATCCTCCAGTGTGGCCCTTTGACTGAATCCATACTTCACAGAACAAATGGATTTCTGTGGTTTGGATTGAGTCAAAGGGATGGCACTTGAGGATCTTGATGGCCACATATGACCTCAAGGCCACAGATTCCCTCACCCCTTCCCTGTATCAAGAAAGTCATAGATCAGCAGAGCCAAGATGGCGGAGTAGAAACAGCCCATCCAAGCCACTCTTCCCCCAGATCACCTCCAAACTATGTAAAAGGGGACTCTGAACAACTTCTGGAGCCCCAGCACCCACAGAACAACACAGAGAAGCTAACCTCCCACTGAGGACAGCCCAGCAGCCCTGCAGGAAGGACCAGTGCAGCGCAGGCAGCACAGTGTGCAGGGAGCCAAACTGAGCCATGCCTGAGTCGTAGTTTTAGCTCCAGGGAGGCAGGGCCAGCGGCCAGCTGGAGGGACCCCAGAACACCAGCAGCTGTGGCAATTCCAGAATTATCAACATAGACATGCCTAGGACAAAGTGAGAGGTTAGTGCCCTATGGACTTTGGGACCAGTATTTGGGGAATGCATTGGCTTCCTCCCCTGGGGGCTAGAAGCTGCTGAGGAGACACGTCATTCTGCAGTTTTCAGAGGCAGCTCCATCCCCTGGCCTGCAAACTGTAGGGAGATCCAGCAATCAGTCTTGGGGGGTAATCGCTCTTACTTTAACCTCCCTGGATCTGGATTGTTATCTGGGGTGGAGGTCGTGGGTGGGTTTCCAGCTGGCCAGAAACAGAAGTTGCCCCCCATACACACGTTCGGGGCAAAAGTTCCCGTCTGGCATGCCAGACCATACTGTGGCAACAAGCCCAAAAGTCAAGTAATTAAGTGGCAACATGCCAAGGCATGCCAAGGCATGCCAAGGAAACAAATTAAACAGAAAAATGCAACCTTAGACTCCGACTTTGGGGGCAAAAACAATCAAAGCATAGAGCGAGAGGAGGGCTGTGAGGTCAGAAGTCCTACTCCAAAAGCCCCAGGGGAAAACATGAACAGGTTGCAGGCCATAGAGGACCTTAAAAAGGACTTTAAAAATCAAATAAGAGAAGTGGAGGAAAAATTGGGAAGAGAAATGAGAAGGATGCAGGAAAAGTATGAAATGAGGGTCAACAGCCTGACTCAGGAAAACAACACCTTAAAAATAGACTAACTCAAATGGCAAAGGAGGCCCAAAAGGGCAATGAGGAGAAGAATGCCTTAAAAAGTCGAATTTGCCAGATGGAAAAAGAATCTCAAAAGTTCACTGAGGAGATTCATTCCTTCAGAGTTAGACTGGAGCAAATGGAAGCTAATGACTTTATGAGAAAACAAGATACTGTTAAGCAGATCCAAACAAATGAAAGATTAGAAGGCAATGTGAAATATCTCATGGGAAAAACCACTGGCCTAGAAAATAGATCCAGGAGAGACAATTTAAAAATTATTGGACTACCTGAAAGCCATGATCAAAGAAAGAACCTAGAAATCACCCTTCAAGAAATTCTCAAGGAAAATTGCCCTGATGTTTTTAGATCCAGAGGACAAAATAGAGGTTGAAAGAATCCACCAATCACCTCCTGAAAAAGATCCCAAAAAGAAAACTCCCAGGAATATTATAGCCAGGTTCCAGAATCCCCAGATCAAGATTGTGTGGAAACACAATCAGAATAGCACAGAACCTGGCAGCTTCTATGCTGAGGGATCAAAGGGCATGGAATACAATATTCCAGAGGGCAAAAGAGCTGGGAATGAACCCAAGGGTCACCTACCCAGCAAAACTGAGTATTTTGTTTCAGGGGAAAATATGGTCATTCAGTGGAATAGAGGACTTTCAAGCATTCTTGAGGAAAAAACCAGAGTTGAATAGAAAATTTGACATCCAAATGCAAGAAGCAAGAGATGCCTGAGAAGGTAATCAGGGAAAAGAAATCAAAAGGAACTTATCAAAGTTGAACTATTTACATTCCTATATGGAAAAACAATAACTGTGACTGATGAAATGTTTCTCAGTATGAAAATAATGGAAGAAGGGTATATGGTCATATGAATACATATGTGAATGTGTGTATATATGTTTACAGTTATACATGGATAGAGGGCACAGGTTGAATTTGTTGGGAAGGGATGATACTTAAGGGGTGAAATTATGAGGTGAAAGAGGAAAGTGGCAAGAGGAGATGGGGAGAGACAGGGTAAGGCAAACTATCTCATGTAGAAGAAGCAAGGGGAAGTGGTTGCAAGGGCGGGGGGAGAATAGGAAGGCAAAAAAGGCAAAACCACATTCTCATTGAATTTGGGAGAGAATGACATGCATACTAAATGGGATATCTCAACCTGCAGCAGAATAAGGAGAAGGGGGATGAGAGGAGGGATAATGGATGGGAGGGCATCCTTGAGGGGAGGGGAGGTTGGAAGTACCCAGTATAGAAGAGGGACAGGATCAAGTAGGGAATGGACCAGGTGAGAGGTGGGATGGGCGGGAGGGAATTATAAGCTGCCTTGTACAATATATCTACTATGGTAATGTTTTGCATAGCTAGACATGTATAACATATACTGAATTACTTATCTTCCCAGAGGGAATGGGTGACAAGAGAGGAAGGAAATGGATCTGAAATTCGAGGTTTTAAGACTAAATTTTTCAAATATATATAAATACTATTATTAGTACTCTTTTGCTTGTAATTGGGAGATAAGATGTGCAGGCATTGTGACACAGAGATTCACCTTCCCCTAATGGAAAAGTCAAAGGGGGTATGGGAGAAGATAGAGGAGAGAGCAGATTGGAGGAAGTGATATCTTGTGGGACTGCTATTCTGAGAGGGTGGGTAGGGGAAAAACAGGGCGGAAAAATAATTGTAACTCAAAATCTGGCGGAAATGAATGATGTAAAACAGAAGTTAATAAAGCATATGTTTAATAAAAAAAAACTCAAAAAAAAAGTCATAGATCTAATTCCTAACCCTATTCTGCAATATGTTAGACAAAATTAGATGTGTTAAGACAATAGTAGAAATATTTTGTGGTTCCCTGGGGACTTGTCTTGGAGTCACGTAGACTAAGAAACATGGTCTTCAAACTTATTTTTGTTTCAGAATTGCTTTATATTCTTAAAAATTATTGAGAACCACTTTGCACTAATTAAAATTATTGATGATCTCCAAAAATGTTTGTCTATTAGGGCTACATTTATGGAAATTTACAGCATTACAAATTAAAACTGATTTTTAAAAATAAAACTGATTTTATAAAATATTCATTTTATATCATTTAAAACTAACAATAATAGTAAATCCATTCCATATTAATAATATATTTCATGAAAAATAATTATATTTTCCAAATAAACAATTACTGAGAAGTATGATGCTGTTTTATATATTTCTATAATTTCTTTAATATCTCATTTTAATAGAAAACAGCTGGATTCTCATATCAACTACTGGAATCAATCTGTTGTGATATGTTATTTTGTTTGAAGTATATGAAGAAAATCTGATTTCACGTACATATGTAGTTGGAAAAGGGGGTTGTTTTTCTGACCTCATAGATCCCCTGGAAGTATCTTAGGAACCCACTGATCTAGACTCAAGTTCTGCCTGCAGAAAACTTGACTGCGTGATACTGGGCAAATCCTCTTAACTTCTCAGTGCCCCCAGATAACTCTGTAAGGTAAGAACTTGCAAAACCTGTGCTGATCTTCAATTTAGTAACTTGAACGATTTTCCACCCCAAGTTCCTCATTCTGATGAAATCACAAACTTAGAGAAACTTCCTTCCCAAAACAAACAAATAATTTGAGCCCTAGCTTAGAACCCTTACTATGTCATTCTTCCAGAATTGACAAATGACTATTTAATCATGCCATAGTACAATACAGATGCCCAGAGTGACTGGGGGGTAGTACAGTATCAATAAATGAAGACCCAGATGTTCCAAAGAGATGCTTCTTAAATTTTGGCTTCATGAATAAAAGTAGAATGTCCAAAACAATGGAGTCACTGGCCCTGTCATGCTGTCATGAACTGCCATGCTGTCATGAACATGCTGTCATGAATCTGG
This sequence comes from Gymnobelideus leadbeateri, assembly GCA_011680675.1. Taxonomy (NCBI): domain Eukaryota; kingdom Metazoa; phylum Chordata; class Mammalia; order Diprotodontia; family Petauridae; genus Gymnobelideus; species Gymnobelideus leadbeateri. Next base: position 342,944 of record WOXC01008526.1, read on the forward strand.
AGTCTTGTGTTCAATTCTAGGTAGCAAATTTGGGGAAAGATCTAGGTAAGATGAAGAGAACCGCCCACATGGTGAGAGGGGTAGTCTAAGATCATTTCCTGATTTCCCAATAAATGTTCTCCCTTCTCAAACCACCATGTATGCTGTATACAAGTTATCCTTGTACTCATGAATCAGCATTGTAGAACTGAGAAAGACCTCAAAAGCCCTCCTTCTCCCATTTGGCAGATGAAATTAAGTCCCAGAGAGATTTAAGTGACTTCCAAGATCACATAGAGAGTTAAGTACTGGGAGATAGGAACTAAACCTAGATCCTCTGACCTTAAAATCAGTGTTCAATGTATCATGTTGAGAAAGCATGTAATTCTTTGGTCCTGATGAAAAAGAGGATGATTTTTGTCTTTATATCCCAAAAGCCCAGGTTACTGCCTTAGTAGGCATAGTAGGTGCTTAAAAATGCTTGAATCAAATTGAATAATATATATAAAAGCATTTTGAAAACCTTTAAAGCGCTCTAAATATGTTAGGCTATGGGAACCTATAATTCTAGCCACCATAGTTGAGAGAAGCTATGTCATACACAGCCACATTCCCCAGGGTCCCTCTTTTCTGTATCTATTTTATTATCCTGTTTCCAGTGGGATTTAATAATGGGGGGAGGGAGGAAGGGAGAGGAATTTCCACAGCATCTATTATAAAGAAGCTAAGATAATGGCTACTGGTCATTCTTCTCACCCCAATGTTTGTCTTGTGCATTTACTCTATTTCCAACTCCCAAAGATACTATTTTCCCTCTTTGTGAAAGCAGCTATTCTCTGTATCACCTCAGGGCATTCTTTCCTCATCCAAATATGCAAACTTGCCATCCTGGCTAGGTTTCCAAGCAGGAACAAACCCACATTTCCTTCTTATATTTTTTCCCCATCTACATTAAAAACAGCAATTTGACTTCACACAGTTCCAGTCATTTAAAGTGTAGTGGACTTGAGATAGGAGAGCAATTTCAATTCACAGCATAATGCAATGGAAATGATTAGAGGCAAACGAGATTTCAATTGTTTTCAATTGTTTTTTAGAGCTTTCTCTCTGAAGTTCTCATGTATTATTGGCTGCTGCTAAACCCTATGAGATGCAGATAGCCTGCATCCCCTCAAATAAAGATAACTCCAGTATCATTCAGCAGAACTGAGAAACAAGGATGCAGATGCCTTTGCTACATTCCAGACAAGCACATTAAGGCCTTTGCACGGCAATGCACCCACTGCAAAGTCTGACTCCCCCTGCAAAGGTGAGAAGATCCCTCAGGGAGAGTTCTATGTATTGAAGTTAAAAATAATCCTGACAGCCTCATTAATGGGAAATTCTTAGCAGGCAACAAAATAAATTGAATTCCAAGTTCATTTTTAACTTCAGGGTTAACCCTTGGCAAGAGTGAATCAGGGAGATCAGAGTTGGAAAGGACCCAAAAAAATCTTAGAGGTTAAATTTCTTGTTTCAAAGGGCTATAAAGGTAAAATAAAATAACAAAGGTCACACAGATACTTAATGGTAGAGTCTGAACTGTACAAAAAGCACGAGTTTAACTGGTTGCAGTTAAAGGCTTCTAGGGGCACATTATGTAAGTTTGAAGCCCTAAGTCCATGCAGGTGGCCCAGTTCTTCCAACCCCATCATTTTTGGACTTCCTATATCTACTATTGTCCTCATTACATTCCATATAATCCACAAGACAAAGGGCTCACACATGCCCACTAGCTGGAGAAATCACTATTGCATTCCTTCATTCTGTTCCCCTTCATTAACATCTGCAGGATTTACAGGGTGATTATAAAATAAAAGCAATCTAAAAACTGTAATATTAAGGAAAAAAGACCCTTTCATTCTCTTAGTGACAGGGATAGGTTCAGAAATGATTATGGGGGCGGCTAGGTGGCACAGTGAATAGAGCACTGGCCCTGGAGTCAGAAGGACCTGAGTTCGGAGCCGGCCAAGACACCTAATCCACACAAACAAAAACCTAGCCCTGTAACCTTGGGCAAGTTACTTAACCCCAATTGCCCTAAAGGGGCTGCTAGGTGGCGCAGTGAGTAAGAGCGCCGGCCTCGGAGTTTGGATGACCCGAGATCAGATCCGGCCTCAGAAAATGAGCACCCACGCATAAATAATGACTAGCCGTGTAACCTTGAGCAAGTTACTTAACCCCAATTGCTTAAAAAAAAAAAAAGAAATGATTATGAAATGGAAAGAATATTGAAAGAATTTGGGATCAGATGAACTGAGTTGAAGTGATCTTGAAATCTCTTACCCTTTCTTGTGCCTCAGTTTCCTCATTTGAATGTAGTGCTGTTTTCTGTTGTCAAGGAGACCAGGATGCTTAAGAGAATTTTGGTTAGTTTTAACCAGAAATTTTTCATTATCCCCTTTTTCAACACCCAGCAATATATCCCTGACTGAGTAATTAGAAGGGCCAGGCTTTGATTGACAGATTTTTTTCCTTCTCATTTTAGAATTGTATTGAAGACAAAATAAGAAGACATGAGAATAGAAGCAAGGAGGAGAGGTGTGGCAGGAATAATAGCTGCAGAATACATGTATCAGTGATAGAAAACTGGTCCTAGAGTCAGGAAGACCTGAGTTTAAATTCATACTCAGATATTTAGTAGCTATGTGACTTTGGGCAAGTCATTTAACCACTGCCTGTTTCCACATCTATAAAATGGGGATAATAATAGCATCTACCTCTCAGGGTTGTTGTGAGGATAACATGAGATAAGAATTGAAAAAAAAACAATTAGCATAGCGTCTGTCACATAGTAAGCACTATATATAGTATTAGTTGTTGTTGTTATCAATCTATATGTATCACTGCTAAGATCAAGAAGAAAGGGCAATAAGAAAGCACCCAAAAAGAGGCAAGAAATAGATTTAAAACTGATTTACTTTCCCCAAGTTTAATCTCTAGCTGGGGGCTCAGAGTTATATAAGAAAAAGAGCTTTTGATTCACTTTTAATACTCCAGAACAGAAGGATATTTATATTAAAATTGCCTAGCAATGATGTAGCAGTAGTGGCAGCCCTAACTAGCTACCATTAGCTAGACAGGGCTCAATCATCTTCAAGAGAAGATGCATTTCCAAAGAGGATCCAAAAAAGTAGCTGAAAATAATCATGCCCAAGGAGAGGTCCATCCCGGTCTTCTTAAACAAAGGTAGAGTTAGAAAGGGTGATAGATAGTTCTGCCAATCTGTTCATTAACACAGCATAGATAATCTATCACCTCACCACTATTAGATGTAAAATAAAGTGCTTAGATTAAACAAGATATAAGATCATTTCCAGCTCTAAATACTAAGATACTCTGAATATTTATTTATTTCTACATATGCTACATGTAGTTTTGAGTTAAACAATTAATCCTGTTATCTAAGTAATCCAAACCATAGGCCCATAGAATATACAAAGTGAGTGAAGTATGAGAATAGCATTTATTTCCTATAAACAAAACAAATGCTATACACTGAAGGCCTCTTACCAGCTCACATTGACACTTAAAAGTGGATCCAGTCATTTATTTGTGTTGTCATTTGGTCAATTAATCATGTTCAACTCTTCATGACCCTATTTGGCAAAGATACTAGAGTGGTTTGCCATTTCTTTCTCCAGTTCATTTTTTTCTTCAAATCAACTACTTCCTTTAAACTGGATAATGATAATATAATGTTAATATTACATATTTTAAATTTTTGGTCTTTGTTAATTTGATTACCTTTAGTTTATAAGATTCAATTCCACAATTCCTTGAGTTTCAAATTTTCTTTCTCTCCCTCTCCTTCCCCCCCACATGACAGCATTCAATCAAGTATAGGATCTGCAAATACTTTCACATTAGACATTAGTCAGGTTATAAAGATGGAGTGTATCAGATGGAATGAAAAATGGTAAAGAAGAAACAAAACCAAACAAGAAAAAGAAAAAGAGCAGGTAGTTTGCTTCAATCTGGATTTAAACTCAGTTTTTTCTAGTTCTTTCTCTGGATGTAGACATCTCTCTCCATCATGAGTCTTTTGGGATTGACTTATATCACTGCATTGCTGAGAAGAGTTCAGTCTATCAAAGTTGGTCATCACACATACATTGTGTCTATAATTGTGTACAAGTTTCTCCTGGCTCTACTCTTCTCACTCAGCATCAGTTTGTATAAGCCTCTCCAGGTAAAATATGAAGTCCATCTGCCCCTCGTTTCTTATACCATCCAGTTCATTTTAAAGATGAAAAAACTGAGGCAAATAAGTTAAGTGACTTGCCCAGGGTCACACAGCTAAGCAAGTGTCTGAGGCCAGATTTTAACTCAGGTCCTCCTTATCAGTAATTTATACCTCCTATTATCTTTAACATAGACTGACAGAAACTTAAGTTAAATAAACAGTACTAATGACTATTACATTCTGCCTGGAAGTTGAAAGTTAAACATCAGAATATGAAATATTTTTGTGGAACTGCTGGATACTGTTACATTTCACCCTAGATGTGAAATGTTCAAACTCTGCCAATTCCCTGTATTCTGGCAAGTGAAGCTAGGACTTTGGGTCACCCACTTTCTGCAATGGTCCCCTTGCAGGAGTCAAGTCCACATGATGGTACCAATGGAACCAATATCTTTAAACTTTCAAACTTGTGTCCACTCTAATACAGGACACATCCATCTCAGAATTGCTATTTACTTATCTGTGATTAGGCAAAGATACACAAAGCAGAGGAGGCCAACAAAGACCCAACCTCAGTCTCATCTAGCTGAGTCCCCCTGTTCTAGGTGCCACATGAAAGTAGTTATCAGATGGGATTAGGAAAAGATCACCAGTCATTCTCCCCAACTAACCAACAAGAAGCTTGAAGAATATTAAGATATTCTACAAATGGGAAGATAATATATATGTATGTATGTATATATAGACATATATGTACATATATACATATATATATAAGAGAAGATCATTACTGATAGGAGAATTTTTTTTATTCTTGACTTCCTCTTATTAATTGTTATTATTTGGGGCAAAGTCAGCACCGTTTCTCCTGTTTACAAAGTTATTGAGCTGGTTGACAGCTGTCTCATGGGTTGTGAAAAATTATTTAGCACCTCAAATACTCCCCAGATGAGTAGCCAAAAAGAGAGTCAAGGCTTCCAAAGTATTTAACTTGAGGATGGTTAGTAGTTGGTTGTTTTCCCTTGTGACTGAAGAGGACCCAAAATGATATGATCATGTCAGAGTCAATGTACAGTGAGTCCAATTGTGGATGATCAGACCAATATGAGCTCAGAAGGCTCTACTACTAGTCAGGCACAAAGAGTCAGTATGAACATGTGGAATGGAGGTGTCACAAATGTGTGCATCTTATGTTTCTTTTGAGCTCCTGTAATTCTGCTTTGCTCAGAGAGCACAGCACCTTCTTTGATGTGGGCATACCATGCTACATGGTCCTGTGCCAGTGCCTCCCATGTCTCCCATTTGATTTCAAAGCTCTTCAGAGAGTCTTTGTGAGTGTTCTTGCACTTTGACTTGAGGAAGGATTCATCTGACACCAACAATGTAGGCATGTAGATCTCTCCTCTCAGTCAACCCATTATGAACCCTCTAAATGTAATTTAATCTGTAATCTTATTTAGTTTACCATTAGAATCTGTTGAACTAGGTTTGTTCCTTTAAGGGATGAAAGAGATTATGATTCTGCCTAACTAAATTTGCTCAACTTTGGTGAAATTAAAGGAAGCATGAGATTATGAATCTATTCTTAAACTTTTATAGTCCAAAAGAATATGAGTTTGCAATATGTAAAATAATTATTTCTCTGTCACATTGATGTATTTTTTGTATAAAAAACCTCTTTAGAATCTTAATTTTCAGGATTATTTTTACCTCCTGAACCTGTGCTTAATCATAATAAAACTTAGGTTTTTGCCTCTGTAATTTCTGCCTCATATTAGATACATTTTTCAGCAGCAATAACCTACCACATGACCCCAAAGAGGAGATTATTGTTGGATAATGCTACCTTTTAAAAGTCTATAGGCATTAGCTCTCCCTTCTCAGTGACTAATAAGCAGATTGTTTCATCAATTTTCCCAAAAGGTTATTGTCTCAAAGTGTCCCTTATCTCTGGCTGACCAGAAACATCTAAGGACTTTGTCATCCTAAAATCACCTCCAAGCACTGAGCTATTACTTATGGTTGGCCACTATAAGAGAGGGAAGGTCTACAAACTCTGTGCAATTTCTGGTTATTTCTGGCTTTCACCAAGCTGGACATATCAAGAGAATCAAAAAACAAATATATGTCTGCCAAGGACACAAATTGAAAACTGACATTGAGATGTAGAATGTAAAAACATCTCATGATGCTCTTTGGACACTGATTCTACTACCTTTCAGCAATCTGAGAAAGCTGTCAAGACCCTATGACCTTTGGCTAAAACAATCATCAGAGAATTCAAAAGGTCTCAGAACATATAGTCAAGAATTCCAGTGTCACTTTATAGCACAGCTTCATCAAACCCCATCTCTTTAGTATAAACTATGCCTGAGACCTCAGGCATTTTTCAGGACAATGTAGTGAAGCAGACTTTCTCAAGGGACAAACACAAGGGAGCACAGTCAAAATCAGAGTGAATGAGAATGCAACCTGGATAATCAGACTCTCCAGAACAGGCATTGCCTAGCCACAGAGGGCCTCACCTGACTTTCCTCATCTCCAACAAAAATTAAGGTTGTTAGCATTCCAGTACATGGACCAGTTTAAGATCCCCATATTAGAAACTTGAGCAAGTTCTGATTTTATAAAATGACTATAGGAAGCTTCTGGAATATTGGCAACAGTTGCTGACTTCCTATCCCATATGTCACTTGCCTTGCATTTCCCACTGTGGTAACAGATACTATTATCCAAGGTCTAATATAGTGAAAAGTAGTCTCACCCTTCAATGACATCCTAAGCTATTTCAAAGACCATGTGCAACCCATGAAATTGATAGGAACCTTGCTAGAATAACTCAGCCAGTACAACTTATGCGGAGTTGGAAAAGTGAGATTGAGGGAGGAAGAATTAGCATGGTTTTTTTAATCTTTTTTTGAGGCAATCAAGGTTAAGTGACTTCCTCAGGGTCACACAGCTATTAAATGTGAAGTGTCTAAGGTTACATTGGAACTCAGGTCTTCCTGACTCCAGGGCTGGTGCCCTGTCCACTGTGCCACCTATGCACCCCTGCACTTTTAAACTACGTTGTGGATCACCCAAGAGTAAGAAAATAACACTTGAACAATAAGACCATCTTAATATCAACAAGCCTCATGACCTTCAAATAATCTGCATCATTTCCTGAAATTGTCCTGGTATCATCACCATTTCACTGCACATCTATTGGACTTATAGCTTGAGATCTGACAGGGCACTCAGAAGCCAACTAGTGAAAGCCACTTATTTTTACAAATGAGGAATCCAAAGTTAAGAGATGTTAAGTGGTTTTACTAAAGTTCTCACACAGTCAAGATTGGAACCCAGATCTTTTTATTTGAGAGTCAATACTAATTGTTATTATTCCTACCACCATCATTATGTATGCAAATTATCTCACCTTGAAATATATTTTGCCAATGTGATTTCTTTTCTAAGAAACCACCTGCAGCAGGGTGGACCCATACAATCTCAGAGAGAGATGCTCACCCTCAAAGCTACCTTTGGGGTACATCAACAAGATATTGAAGGAACCTTATACCCAGTCGCGGACCAAATTGACCACTACAATCATAAGGAGCTATAGTTAGCCCAGAAACTCAAGGAAAGACAGATCCAGTAGTAAGCCTTTGACACATACTGGCTGATCAACCCTGAGGAGGTTTCTAAATCCCGAAGTGCTCTTGGCAACTCTCCAAGACTGCAAAGTTATGGAGGTGTCACCTGCATTCCTAAAGGGAGCTTCCTCTTTTGGAAGTTTCTTATACCAGTGAAATTGTGGCTCCAGTCTTTATCCTTGTGGAGTGAAGAATCATATAAAATTACAGAAATTATAGAATCTAAACAGTCAAATGGGACTGCAGAAGTCATCTAGTTCAGCTGGTAGTTAAACAATTAGCCAATTGACAGCATCCTTGACGAATGGCTCTTCAATGTCCACATGTATCTAACAATCTTCACATTAGTCAGTGTGGTCTTGTCCTTGCATTGCACTTTTCAAATGGTGCTTTTCTTGCACCAATCTCTTTGCCCAGTCCCACACACCCAAATCCTCACCATCCTTCTAGGCATAGTTTGATCCAAATTTTCTCTTCTCCCCTAACTCACTTCGGCCAGACCACAGTGATCTCTTGCCTCCTCTGATCTTCTCCAGCCCTGATTGTCTATCCTACTCACTGAGGTCTTGGCATGCACAGACATATATGGCTATTTACATGTAAATGTCTCTTTTTCATTATTATAACTCTGTGGTAGGCTCTGTGCCTCATGTTCGTTCGTTTCCCTTGCAAATAGTAGGCACTTGAGATATGAGAACCGTTTGAGGAACCTCACCTTCTCAAATTGGTATGTAATTGTCTGTTTTTAGCACTACTACTAGCCTGACCTAAGGGATCTTCCAAAGAAGAGGGATAATGTCTGAGCCCTACTGCCAGACAAAAGAGGAGGTTTGATAAGCCCTTATATAGTATGTGTTAAGATTCTTTCTCAGGTATAAGTTGGTCTGCATATCCAGGAAGGTTCCTTCAAACTGAGATTTTGCAATTCTTTGATCAGTGGAGACACTAACAGATAGGAGCGGATGGCCGTGATTGTGAATAAGAATGGACTATGGGATGTTAGGCATAATTACCACCCATGAGAGAACATATGGCAGGATTCCTATCAGTGCTGATTTCTTTTGATTAATGTCTAGTTTCTACTCTCATTCCTAATGTAGCACTTCCTTTTCATACAGTACATTATGCCTGCATTGCCATATTTACTCTTCTGATTTGACTCTACTCCCAGTCCTGCTCTAGAAGGATATTTGGATATAAAGTGGCCCTTCAAGATGATAACACCTTTCTCAGTGCACCTCAAGTATGCTCTCTGATCTGCCTTGATGTATGTCTCTAAGAACCCCACTTCTTCCAGTTCACAACAGTATAGTAAAGTAAAAATATTACTGAATTTGGGTTCAGAAAGACCTAGATTCAAATCCTGTCCATACCACTTACCATATGTATGTCTTTGGTAGTTACTTAATCTCTCTGACCTCCATTTCATCATTTAAAAATGAAATATGTAGAGCTCAAAGAGTTTTTAAGGTCTTTTCTAGCTCTAAATCCCATTATTCAATATACTTACAAACAGCTGTCAGATACTAAAACAATAAGAGAATATTCTCCAGAGTTATAGGTAAAACCTCTATGGGGAATTAATAGGAAAATATGAAGAAGTGAAAAGGGTAGAAAGATGGGACGAGATTGCAGCAATCATTGGCAGAGGGAGGACCCATACTGATGAAAACAACTTAAAGGATTTTTCAAATGTCAATAATAAGATGCTATTTACAATGACATTATGCACTTACACAACTAATTTATTTTTCTGCTAATTGCATTCACATCTGTTATGTCATTTTCTCATCAAAATCAACCTGTAGAGTAGTGCTATGTGGGACCTGTGGTATTATATCCATTTGATAGATGAAAGCACAGAGAGGTAAAGTAGACTGCCTGAAGTCACATGATGAGTCAAGATTGAGCTGGGAATAATATGTGTGTTGTTTCTTTTATTGCCTATGGCTTTCCTTCAGTTTACAGTACATTTTGTGTGAAGACCAACACATTAGAAACAAGATTAACAAGCAATATAAGATAATATATTGTGCTGGGTTTTTTTGGATGGGGTAAGATATTTATTGTTTAAAAGAACAAATTAATTAGTATCCTCACATTTTAGAACTGGAAGGGATTTGAGAGATCCAATGCCTTCATTTAAGAAATGGAGGCCCAGGAAAGTCAAGTAATTTGTATAAGATCCCACAGCTGGTTAGTAGAAATGCCAGAACTAGAGCCCAGATCCTCTGATTCCCAGTTCAATGCTTTATTTTAATGCCAATCCAAGACCAGAAAGAGCTGAACCTTTTTCAAACTTCCAATGCAATCAATCAGTGGGTACTTGCAGACCTTTTGAGCACCAGGCATACAAAGTGCAGGGAATATAAAGACAAAAATAAAAACAGTCCCTCACCTCAAAGAACTTGCAGTCTAGCTATGGGAAACAACACATCTATAAACAGGGCTATACAAATATATACAAAATAGATGAAAGGTGATGGGGGTGGGTGATGAAAGCAGGAGGTGCAATAGCTGGGGAGGGGAGTCAGGAAAAAGCTACCTTTCTCAATAATGCATAGGACACTTTTTGGCAGTAGACATTTGGTAAATGCTTGTGAATTTGATTTAAACTCTTCAGGCTTCCCTAGGCTGCTGGAGCTTAGCAAAGTCTTTCCTGACTGAGTGATGTCCACAGTCCATTATTTAGATATTCTTGCAATAGGGATAGAAACTGGACTTGTGATTCCACTGGTATAGAGAAGTGTCTCATGAGAAAATCCTAATGCAGTTCAGCACCTTGTTTAAAACATATAATCTTAGGGTGCCTCCTTGAGCACTGAGAAAAGATGCAACAAACCCAGGGTCACATCGCCAGTACATGTGCCAGGTCATCTTTGTTCTGATGTCAGCTTTCCAGTCGCTATTTCCCAATGCCACATTAAGTTTATCATGCCTATATTAATTATGACCTATGTAGTCCCTCTACATTTGACCTTCCTACCTTTCCTATCAATATTGGGGCATTGCCAGGCTCTCAGTCTACATGTAATCTGTGTCTCCTCATTCTCTTTCACCCTCTATATCCAATCAGACCCCAAGTCCTCTCAGCTCTTTAGAATTTATTTTGAGCCTTCATTTGCAGCATCTCTCTTCTAAGCTCTCGTTTCTCTTCTAACACCACAATTGCCATCAGAAAAATAAAAATAAAAAGGCCAAGGTCTCCTTCTGCATCCATGGCCATCTCCAGTCATCCTGATCTATGTCTTGCCACTGGACCCAGATAACTCTAGACGAAAGACTGAGGCTGGTGGCTTTACACAGGCCTCTCTCACTTAAATCCAAGTCAAATGTATGTGATAACATCACCTCTCTGAGGTCATGGTCTTCTTCAAGAACAAAAGACAAACAAGAACAACCTGGTTGATCACCTCATACCTGAATGGTTACAGTAGCCTGTTGGCTGGTCTCATTGTCTTAAGTGTCTCCCCAGACTATACTCCACACAGCTGTAAAATTGATCTTCTTAAAGCGCAGGTCTTACTGTATCACCTTCCCCCTGTTCAATAAACTAAAATATCTCCCTATTGCCTTCTTCCACCTGGCTTTTAAAGTCCTTTATGAGCTAGCCTTTTCTTAATCTTTCCAATATTCTTACACTTTCCTCCCCTTCACATATTCAATGATCAAGTAACTGATCTTGTTTTTCCTCACACAAATCACTTCCTCTCCCACTTCATGCATTTTCATTGAACATCCTCCATCTCTAGAATACTCTCCCTTTGTATCTCAGGCTCCTAGATTCCCAAGCTTCGTTCAAGTACCAAATAAAATTGAACCTTGTGAAAAAGCCCTTTCTTGATCTTCCTTAGTACCAGTCCCTTCCCTCTGTTTATTATCTGCAATTTATATCTATATCTATATCTATATCTATCTATCTATCTATCTATCTATCTATCTATCTATCTATCTATTCCATACATGTCTTGTTTGCATATAGTCACTTACAGTTTATTGCCCTCATTAGGTTGTAAGATTCTTGAGAACAGGGACTGTTTTTGCCTTTTTTATATACCCAGAACTTTGCACAGTGTCTGGCACTAAATGGAAATTTAACTAATGTTTGTTGACTAACTGACAACTATATGTATAATTACTCCATCTGGTTTGCACTTGGTGTACTGTGTATGTCCCAGCGTCCATTTATCCCTATTGATGCTACTAATATCCTTCTATCCATCTCTCCAGCAGAGGGAATAGGCACAGAGTAGAAAACATCTCTACTTAATAGAATCATGAAATCAAAGAATATTAGATCCAGAAGAGACCTTAGTGATCTTAGTCCAATAGGAGCAAGAGATTCAGAGCTGAAAGGGAAAACACTTCATTTAACCAAACTCCCTTATTGGACAATTAAGATAACAAGTACCCAGGGAAGTGAAATGATACAAACATTAAAAATCTTGGCAGGACCAGGACTCAAATAGGAAAATTCTTTTAAAAATTGAAAAGGACATCAAAGGTCATCTAATTCAACCCCACCCAAGTCAGCAAAACTGTCCATAATGTCCCTGACAACTGTTTGTGCTGCTCCTGATTGAAGACTTCTAGTTTCAAGAAATTCACTACCTCTTGAGAAGTCACATTCTATTTTTGAAGTAGATTTTCATTACATTGACCCCCAAATCTGTCTCTCCACAACTTAGACCTTCTTTCCACTGGGGCCAAGCCAAGCCTAATCCCTCTTCCATATAACACTCCAAATCTTTGAAAGCAATTATTATATTCCCTCAAAATTCCCCCTCTATATGCAAAATATTTCCCAGCTTTTTGGTTTTACCAGCCTATCTTTAAATGAAATGGTTATGATTTGCTTTGCCTCCTTGGGAACCTTTATCTCTGCTTAATATTTTTTTCTAAGTGTGATACCCAGAAGTTTGACAGGTTGGTGGAAAGAGAGAAGATGGAACTTGTCTTTTGAAGTGCCCTGTGTTCAAAACCAGCCTTTGCCACTTAGGAGCTAGGAAACCTATGGTCCTGCTACTTAAGCCTGAGTTTCCTCAGCTGTAAAATGAATATAATAATACTGTCACACCTATCCCATGGGGATGTTGTAAAGATCAATTTAGGCAGTGTCTGTAAAGCATATGAAAACCTTAAAATGCCATCTAAATGTCATCCATTTATTATTAACCTCAGTTCCTTACACAATAGAAATCCATCATAACATTGGTTTCAGAAATGATGATGGTTTTAAAAGGTGTTTGTGATAGCATGGGAAATACACTGGGTTACTCACCAGTCCCCAAGACCAGAACTGACTGGAGGCAGTTCAATTTAAGTCACAGCTGCCTCCTCGCAGGTTTTTTTCTCTCCCTGTATTCTGAACTCTTTGCTTTACCTTGGCTGGGATTAGATGGGAGAAATCTATTTGCTAGCTTAGCACTTTGCTGCTAGCAAATGCTGTGTCTATTTGTCCCAGTTACACAGGCTCTATTGTGTGCCTGCCAAGTTTTAAGGCAGATAAAAATCATTTTGATTTGGTTCTTCGAGCTGCATATGTACTCTGTGTGGTCTCCCATTTTCTGCCTTTGCAAGCGTAACAATATAAACTCAGAGATATTAACCAAAAACTGGGGAGGCCTGTTTTTCCTCTGAAAAGTCAAGTCTTTAAATAATACAGGGAAATGGGTGTTTGCAGACTGCCAAGTTTCACTCCCTGCCCCCTCCCACTCTGGGTCAGGAGAGAAGCAGCTCTAAGAAAGCAACTCTTTAAGAATAAAACTCCTCACTCTATTTCTTACCTACAGCAAGTCTTATTTCTTGGACAGACAATAGCTTTGTTCACCCCACCGTTTTTGGAGAATGAAGTCTTAAATGGATATCATGTTTTGGTTCATATGCTTATCAGTGAGCCAACAGGGCTGAAAAGATAAGATCTCACAATGAAGACAGAAACAGGATTAAATGGATCAACTGGGTCATTCTGCCACACGCATCCCTTCTTCCTTCCCCTCCTCCTTCCCATGCCCAGTTTCATTTGAAAGGTCATACAAGGGTTGAAATGTCTATTTTCTCCTTTGGGAGGATGTTTCCACACATGAACTTTTTTTATTCCCTGGAAAGTCTCCCTACAGGAGTAACTTGCAACTGTAAAAATAATAACAAAATAGTTTGCATTTATATAGCACTTTGGGGCAACTAGGTGGCCCAGTGGATAGAGTACTAGACCTGGAGTCAGGAAGACCTAAGTTTGAATTTGGCCTGGGACACTTACTAGCTGTGTGACCCTGGGCAAGTCACTTAAACCTGTTTGTCTCAGTTTCCTCATAACCATAGAAAGTAGGTGCTATTAATATCTCCATTTTATAGATAAGGAACCTGAGAGTAAATGAGGTTAACTGACTTGTCCAGGGTCACAAAATTAGTAAATATCCAAAGTCTAATTTGAATTCAGGTCTTCCTGATTCCAAGTATCCACTGTGTCAGCTACCTGCCTCAAAAATTTTGGGGGCACTAATATTTTTGTAGATTCTCAGAGTTGGAAGAGGTCTTAGAGATTATTTTTTCCTATATGAATTTAGTAAGACTCCCCTCTACACATACACATGCACTTTTGTGTATATTATATAATATACACAAAAGTGCATGTGTATATATATATATATATATGTGAATACAACTTGATTCTTATAACATTCCTACGAGTTAAGAATTATCCCCATTTAATAGATGGGGAAATTAAGGCTGGGAGAGGTTAAGTGACCCACCCATAGTTACACAGCTAGTGTCTGAGGCAGGATGTAAACTCAGATCTTGCTGTCTCAGAGTCTAACTTACTGACCACTGTACTGCCTAAATGCCACCCTACCTCCACCAGCTGCCCGTTCAACTTCGTTAGGAAGTTTTTCTCCTTTTTATGGATCCTGAATTTTCTTCTCCTCAGTTTCCACCCATTATACTAATTTTGTGTATGGCTCTTCCCCAAATTTATCAACCCAGAAGTGAGGAAAGTAGTGAGCTTAGACAAGTCATTCAATCTCATGAGACTCAGTTTTCTCCTCTGCAAACTCATAAGGTCATAGGATGAACCTCAGAGACCATTTCATTTTACAGTGAGGAAAGAGAAATCCAGAGAAATTAAGTTACTTGTCCTAGGCCCCACAGGTGGTACTAATGATCAGAGGTAGAACTTAAATTTGAACCCAGTTTCTCTGCCTTCTCATTCTGTACTCCTTCCATTGTAGCACAGTGAGTAAGTTTATTTTTAAGGTCTCTTCCAGCTCTAGGCATCTATGAACGTAATAGTCCATGTTATAATGCTAATTTTGGTCAATATCTTCACCTTTTACAACCTGGTAGCTCATTATTTCTCCAAAGCAAGAAATCCTTCCCCATGCCACATATTGCCCTCAACTGAAAATTGCCCTCAGAGTCAACAAAATCAATGGATGATGATGGATCTCAAAAACACTTAAATTAACAATAATAACTGGACCTGGGATTTCATCAGAATAGGAAAGTTCCAGATGAGAAACCTCCTCCAGTCAAGCACCTCCTCTGTAACTGATGATCTTAGTTTCCTAGAGCACTCACCTAGCTAGGATCACACAAACAATATTGTCAGTGACAGGACTTGACTTCTGGTTTATGCCTTTAAGGCCAATATTGACTCTCACACAAACTAACAATATAGAGAGGGAGAATTAAATACTCCATGGGAGCATGCAAGAGACTTGAGTCATGATAATAATAGACTAACAGATATGAGGTGATGTGGTGAGCCAAAGAGGCCTGTCTCATGACTCTGACAATTACCTTGATATCAATGGACCTGCATGTCAAAGATCTCTTTCAGATGCGACTTTCCACTAAGTCTGCTCAGGAGTTCTTTTGATATAGGTTGCATTTAAAAGGATATTGTTGGAGTTCCTGAGATCAACAGGATTCTGTCCCTGGATATATGTGATTCCACACTCTGGTATCTTTGAGCGGCCAGCTCTAAATATGATGTCTTTTGAGGATTGCGCTTCAGCTTTGAAGTTTGCTCTCAATTGTATCTGTTTATGACTGCGGCTGAATTAGGAAGTACTGGAGACCCAGACCTAAGGCTCTGCCCCAAAACTTTAGTTGTCCAAAACATTTGCAGGAAGTCAGTTCTTATGCAGATGTTCTTGATGATGCGGCCTTGGCCATTAGGCTTTGAGGCCAGCTCTCAAGAGCATCCTTTCAGATGTAACTGACTGAGATAAGAAATAACTGCCCAAGAATCTATGGCACCTAGGAAACAATAGGCCTTATTACCATGCTACTTCCAGGATACAACAGACTAAGATAATGATTTCTCCTCCTTCCCGTCCTTTGTCTCTTTGCTCTATAAAAACCTTTCCCTGAGTATCAATAAATGGAGTTCATGGTTCTTCCTTGAGCTACCCACATGGCCTGGTCATTTCTTATTCACATCTCTGAATCATGCTAAGTGCTGGACACTGAGCAGCCCACGGCAAGGTGACAATGTAAGAAAGCAGGCAAAGGTCAATGCCATACCAATTAGCTGGGAAAAAACGAAACTAATTTCTTGTTATGGAAAGATATGGGAAGGGAGTAAGCATTAATATAATAAGGGGGAAAAGAATATGTAGTACCTACTACTTGCCAGGCATTGTTCTAAGCACTTTACAAATATTATCTCATTGGATTCTCACAAGAACGATGGGAGGTAGGTGCTGTTATTATACCCATTTGACAAATGAGGAAACTGAGGCAAAATGACTTGCCTAGGATCATACAGTTATCTACTGCACCACCTAGAATCCCCCTAATAAAGCTAAGTCCCTCATTAAATCATCCAAAAAGCATCTATTAAACAGCTATTACATACAGGACATTGTTCCCAATGCTAGGGATACAAATATAAAATTAAAAGTTACACCTGCCTTCAAGTAACTTACATTCTTTTCTGGGAGGAGATGTGAAAGATGTAAACAGAGAAGTATATATGTGACAATTTAACAATATAGAGAGAGGGATCTAATAACTAAGAATCAGGGAAAGCTTCCTGTAGGAAGCAGCATATGAAATGAACCTTGTGGGAAGTTAGTTTGAAATTGGTCTCCAGAATGGTTGGACTAGTTCACAACTCCACCAAGTCATTTGTGTCCCAGTTTTTCACATCCCCTCCAGCATTTGCCATTTTCCTTTTCTACTGCTCTTCCTTTTACTGATGTAGACATTTAGAGATGGAATTTTCCCCCTAAGTACCACTTTGGCTATATCCCACAAATTTTAATATGTTGTCTCAATGTCATTCTCTTTAATGAAATTATTGATATTTTTCTACGATTTGTTTTTTGACCCACTCATTCTTTAGGATTAGATTGTTTAGTTTCCAATTAATTTTTAAACTATGCTTCCATGGCCCTTTATTAAATTTATTATTTTTCTTTGTAGTATGGCCTGAAAAGGGTACATTTAATATTTCTGATTTTCTTCATTTGGTTATGAGGTATTTATGCCTTAATATATGATTAGATTTTGTGAAGGTGTCATGTATAATCCTTTCTATTCAGTGCCATGTATACTCTTTACTATTCCCATTCAGTTTTCTCCAGAGGTCTATGATATCCATTTTTTTCTAAAACCCTATTAATCTTCTTAACTTGTTTCTTATTTATTTTATGGTTTAATTCTGAGAGGGGAAAGTTAAGGTCCCCCATTAATGTAATTTTACTATTTCCTCCTGCAATTCATTTAACTTTTTCTTTTTTTTCTTTTTGCTTTTTGGAGGGCAATTGTGGTTAAGTAACACTTACCCAAGGTCACATGGCTAGGTTTTTGTTTGTGTGTGTTAAGTGTCTGAGGCCGGATCCAAACCCAGGTCCTTCTGACTCCAGGGCCGGCGCTCTACTCACTGCGCCACCTAGCCACCCCCATTTAACTTTTTCTTTAAGAATTTGGTTGCTATGCCATTTGGTGCATAAATGTTTAGTACTCTTATTACTTAATTGTACTTAGCAAGACATAGTTTTGCTTTACAATTTCGTGAAATATGTTTCTAGGTTCTTTCTTTGATTATAGCTTTCAAGTAATCCAATAATTATTAAATTATTTCTCCTAGATCTAGTTTCTAGGTCAATTGTTTTTCCAATGAGATATTTCATATTTTCTTTTATTTTTTTCATTATTTTGGCTTTATTTTATTGTTTCTTCATGTCTCATGGAGTCATTAGCTTCCACATTCCAGTTCTAATTTTTCAGAAGTTCTTTTCTTCAGTGAGCTTTTGTACCTTATTTTCCATTTGTCATTCTGCTTTATAAGGAGTTAGCTTCTTCAGTATTTTTGTACGTCTTTTAACAAGTTTTTGTCTTTTCATAATTTTCTTCCTTTGCTTTCATTTCTTTACCTTTTTTTCTTCTGCCACTCTTATTTGATTTTGAAAATCATTTTAGCTCTTCCAGGAATTCTTATGTGTTTGTGTCCAATTCACATTTTTCTTTGAGATTTTTGCTTTTAACTGTTTGACCTCATTGTATTCTTTTGAGTTCGTGACTTGTTCTTCTTTGTCATCATAATAGTCTTTTTTAATGGTCAGGTTTTTCTGTTGTTGTTCGTTCATTTTTCTACCCAGTTTCTTGATTTGTTAAAGTTGGAATTTCTTCCCAGGGTTTTGGAAAACATCATAGGAGTGTTTTCTCAAGCCTTGGGCTTTTTCACACTGTGGTTTTCAGAGCTAGTTCGGGGGGACCTTGAAGTTTTAATGTGGTGTTGATGGGGTGCTTTGATGCCTGTGCTTGAACCCCAGTTTTTAAAATCACATTTCTCCCTAGCTTCAAATCTCCCTAGCCTCAGAGCATTTTCTCTGCCTGCTTCTCCCTGTGCTAGTAACCTCCCTGTGCTCATCAACCATTCACAATCAAGCCCCAAACAAATGTTTATCTCCCCTTGGTAAAATAAAAGCTGCACCTATGAATCCTTTACTAGATTATTTATAATTAACTCCCTAGTTTATTATATACATCCTGAATCCCTCATTATGTATGCCTTAGGCTTGGGACATATATATACCCCTAATATCCATCTTGTCAAACATGACATTGATGGGTTGCAGCTTGGTCAGCCCTGACCACTAGCTGACTTAGTGATGTTTCAAGCCTACAACCACATCTCCATACACCTCCCCCCAACCCTTATGCTATCTCCCAGTGAATTCTGGGCAATATGCCTACATCGTAGGTATTAAAAGTGCATGTTCCTTTAAGAACTGACCACTCTTTAACTCTTCCCTAATCTCACCCTGACTTACCTAGCTGTCATATTTGGTACAGGTTCTACTATAGATTATCCTATATAAACTTGAACTGTACTCCTCTAAGGTTGCAGGTTCCCTAAGAACTCTTGCCTGCTGTATAGCATAACAATAAATCTTTGCCACCTTGACTTAGAGAATGCTCCAGTCCGTGAATTCATTCCAGACTCCTTTCCAAGGACTCTGGCTATTGGGGTTCCTGGACTCCCTGACCTCTTGAACTGCATCGGTGTCATCTGTGACGTGTGGTCACTACTCTCTTGGTCTATACTCTGGTCATTACCCAGGAAGAGCCCCTTATCCCTTGGGCTTGCATTTGATACTACTCTTCATGGCCCCTTCTCCTTGGGACCAGAAATTATACTGTTCTTCAAAGTCTCTGATGCCTTGGACCCAGAAGAAACCCTCAGGGTTTCTACTCCCTCTTAACCAAAGTGCTCCTCTCTGCCTTTGAACTATTACCTACAAGTGGACATAGACAATGAAGTTGCCAAACAGTATTTCATCTTGCCTCTAGTGCTAGCACAGGACTACCTTATGATCTCTTTCTGACCATTTGCTAGGTCCCTTTACCATCTCTGGCTTGAGAGCTCCTGAAGTTGCCAATGCTTCTGTCACTACCACCTAGTCCCACTATTGGCATTTCATCCACATGGGCTCCAGGCCAGTCTCTTCAGCCATGTAATAGATCTCTCTTTTCAAATTCCTATGTTGTCTTGGGCTGGAAGAATGTCTCACTCTGTCCTTTTGTGGGCTCTGTCAAATTTGATTTAAGGCATTGTTGTAAAGCTGTTTGGAGGTGAATGTTGAGAGA
Source organism: Gymnobelideus leadbeateri (assembly GCA_011680675.1). Lineage (NCBI taxonomy): Eukaryota > Metazoa > Chordata > Mammalia > Diprotodontia > Petauridae > Gymnobelideus > Gymnobelideus leadbeateri. Next base: position 362,888 of record WOXC01008526.1, read on the forward strand.
GTTCGGATGAGTGCTTCCTCTACTCAGCCATCTTGGCTCTACCCCCAAATCAAACATTCCCTTTGTAAAATAAATAAGTTGAACTGAATGAGGTTGGAGATATTTTCTAGCTTTAAATCTATGACCTTATGAACCTCTGTGGATATGGGGAACTCTATTTCCTGAGGCAACCCCATTCCATGTTTAGACATATGAGAGTAAGGAAATTCTGAATATTGAGCACAAATGAGACTTCTCTCAAGAGGCAGCATGGCATAAGGTCAAGTCAGAAGACAGGGATTAAAATCCTAGCTGTCTGCCATTGTACTTTCTATGTAACCAGGATAAATCATTTCACCGTTTTGTGGCAGTTAGGTAATAAAGTAGCTGGAGCACTGGACCTGGTGTCAAGAAGACCTAAGTTCAAATTTAGTCTCACTCTCTTACTAGCTCTGCAATCTGAGTAAGTCACTCAATCGCTATCTTCCTCAGTTTCCTCAACTGTAAAACTGGAATATTAATATTACCTACTTCCCTATACTGTTGTAAAGATCAAATGAGACAATATTTGTAAAATGCTTAACACAGGGCGTCTAGGTGGTGCAATGAGTAGAGCATCGGCCCTGGAGTCAGAAGGACCTGAGTTCAGATCTGGCCTCAGACACTTAATGCACACACAAACAAAAACCTAGTCGTGTGACCTTGGGCAAGTTACTTAACCCCAATAGTCCTCCAAAATGCAAAAAAAATGCTTAACACAGTGCCTGGTACAGACTAGGAATTTAATAAGTGTTGTCTTTCCTTACTCTAAGTTTCAGTTTCCTCATCTGTGAAATGAGAAGGTTAGACTAGTATGATCTCAGAGGTCTTTTCCAGTTCTAGATCAATAATTCTACAAACTTCCATCCTCTGGTTCCTAATTCTGCTTTTTGGGAACAATGGGAGAAAGTCTAATCCCTCTTTACCATGACAGACAACCCCTCAGCTATTGAAAGACAGTGGCAATATCTCCTCTAAGTCTCCTTTAATAGTAGGCATTCAATAAATGTTTGCTGCAGATGCTGATAACATATTGGAGGAATTGCTTAGCTGTGTTTTTAATTTCCTCAATTCAATTCAATTGAATTCAACATATATTTACTGACTCTCTATTGCATGCATAATCATCCCTATGCTTCCTAAGAGCACCTTTAACTTTTATTAGCATGCTGTTGGTGCTACTAGGTTCCCAACTGAATACAGGTTTTCTAGGAATAATCTGTTAGAAACCCTACAGGAAAAGGCTTTCACTTTAGCTTTCCATAATGAACTGCAAGTTTGTCTGCAGGCTATAATGGGTCTGACCTTTGACTGTTCTGCTGCATTGTCTACTCAAGTCTGTTTGGCTGTCTGTTATTGGCATAACCTAGGTTTCTAGTTGACTTCCATGGAGCACTTAGGTTTTCCTCTCTGGATGATTAGTTTACATGTTTTCAAACTATTTTATTCCACTTGTAGGGGCGGGGTCTGAGGGTCACGCAGGGTCTGAGGGTCACGCCGAACAAGCTTAGGCAAAGACCTTTTATGGTAAAGAGTTTGATTGATCTTGGGGATTGGTCAGAAGGGCACTTCCGTGTTCGGGGGAGATATAAGGGGCGGCTGGGAGGAAGAGGGAGGAAGATGTAGCTGCTGCAATAAAGTGTGCTTCACCTGCTTGACTCCGGTGTTCCGTCTGGTGATTTCCTGCCCCAGGAGAAAGGGAGGGGCGGGCCGGTGACGACCGAAGACCCTTGGATGGGTGAGTAGAGGTCCCGCGCGTAGAGCGGCGTAGGCTAGAGACCGGGCGTTACAGATTTGGCGCCCGAACAGGGACCTCTGGGACTCTCAGGGGTTTCTGCCCTGGTCTCCTGTCGCCTTTCACGGCGAGACTAGCCCGTTGACGGGCGGACCAGTCGGCTCTCTGCCTTCTGTGAAGGCAGAGAAGGGTGTGGAAATGGGAGGCGCAAAGAGTCTCCCTCTCTTTGGGCCGGAGGATGAGCGGGTGATAGCACTCCAGTTAAAAGGGTTGTTAGCAGAAAAGGGGCTTTCGATTTCCCAGGGAAGGGCTGAGGACTTTATTCGCAAGCTACTTAGGGTTTGCCCTTGGATGAGACATTCGGGAATAATAGTGGATCGCATCCCGATTGTCAGACATCAGATGGCTGCTTATGAAAATACAAATCCGGGGTTTTTGGACCCCCAAGATTTTGGCATCTTTAAAACCCTTGAGGCGATCCTTACCCCCACCGCTATTCCTTTGTCTCTCACGACGGCCACGCAGACTGAGCCTGAAGCGAAGGGGGCAGAAGGTGGAGACAAAGGGGCCCAGGGCCCCCGAGGATTACGGTCCCGGAGGGAGGTGGTGGTGCAGATAGAGGAGGAAAGCGGGGGAAACGGGGAGGATGGAAGGAGAGATCATTACCCTTGGGGAGAATTAAAAAAGACCTCCTCCAGTGAGAGTGCTATAGAGGGAAGTAACCCCGAGATGCCAGATTATAAAAATTTTAAAGGTGCAGACTCCCGAGGAGGGGAGATGACTTTTAAAGAAGGAGGGTCATCCTCTGCAAGAGAGTCCTATAATGCCCCGGCCTCTGCGGGGGAAGGGAACAGTAGGGTAAGAGGAAGTGGGCACGCCCTAGAACCCTCCGAAGAGAGAGGCGGATATCAAGTGCAGGCACTCACTGAAAAAGACAGGGTGATTATTAGAAGCCATCATGACACGGAGCTCTCTGTCTACGGCCACCCCCCCCCCTACCCCTCCCCTGTAGTTCCCCCGTCTTCGTTTTCGGCCCCACACCAGCCCGGGCAGGCCCCAGCCCCGTTCCGCCCCCAGGGGATTTTAGATCCCCGACCCTCATTGGTTCCATCGGCCCCCCCTTTTGAGTTTTCAGGGCGACCGCCATTGCAGCACCCCATTGCCGCTTCTCACAAAACTGAAGGGGTGTATGAGCCCCTTCTCCCCAGAGCTAAAGAGGATTATCAGCCCTTGCTTACTAGGTCATTACAGGCAGCCAGCGCCCGGGGCGAGCAAGTAGATTGGAGTGAGTGGGCAGCTTCGTACCCTGTTTTCGTAGACCCTTCTGGGGGACGAGTCCATCAGCCGCTGCCCCTTAAAACATTGAAGGAATTTAGGGAAGCCACGACGAATTTTGGTCCCGCCTCCCCACATGCATTGCGCTTACTGCGCATTCTGACTACCTCTTCTACTTGGACCCCTAGGGACTATGATGACCTAGCGGCCAGTGTCCTTCCGCCCTCCTTGTACACGGCTTTTCTTGCCTTAAGGAGGCGGGAGGCTCGGAAGATAGTGGAGGAAACTGGGGGCACCTTGGATACTGTGGATCTCCTAATAGGAGAAGGAAAATATATGGAACCAGTAGTCCAAGCAGCTTATAGTAATAGGGAGCTACAGGATGTCAAAACAGTGCACCTGACAGCGTGGCAAAAACTGGATGCAGTGGGGGAAGGTCATCAACCACGCATAAGCAGTCTGAAACAGCGCCCTGGAGAGTCTGCTCTCGATTTTATTACGAGAGTTAGAAATCATGTTAACAAGGCTTTCGGCCATGGTCAAGCCGGTAATGACCGGATAACTAAGCAGCTGTTGAGAGAGGGACTAGATACTCCCGGCCAGGCAGCTCTGGCAGCGTTGCCGCCCACGGCGACGGTAGAGGATATCACAGAAAAACTTATGTTCATTCCTAAGGAGGACCCCCTGAGCAATATCGCTGCAACTTTATTACAACAGCAAGCAGAAAGAGAGAAAAGGGAGGCGGATAGGGAAAGGAGGGAGGAAGAAAAGACAGAGGCCCTTATTACTGCCCTACAGGGATTGCAGATGGGGGGCCCCGGAGCTCAAAACAGGAAGTGCTTTGGGTGTGGCAGATCAGGCTACTTCAAAGCTGAGTGCCCCCAGGGGGCCCCAAAACAGGTGCCGGTTTGCTTTAAATGTGGTAAGCCAGGCCATATTGCAAAGTTTTGCAGAAAGGAGAAGTCCAAACCACAGCCGACACAACTGTCGGGAAACGGGAGAGGGGGCCCCAAGGGTGCGGGCAGGGGTCCCCGGAACCCTACCGCTGCGTCTCCGTCCTATCAGCCTGCAGGGTGGCCATTCCCCCCGAATCAGGATTAGGGGTGCCTGTATCCCTTATCCCTGCCAAAGGATTGTTAGTTGGGGAACCCTTAAAAAACTTGATTCAGGTTCCTGTTCAGGAGTTGTCTCCAGGGGATGAGGTTTATGTTTTCAATCCGCAGTGTGTCCCCTTTGAGGTTTCCCAAAATACCCCCCTTGGAGTTTTATTGTGGTTTGATAAGGGAGGAGGGTCACAGAATTTGGTATTGTGGTCAGAAGAGGTGACAGATGCACGGCCCATGATGACTATCTGGGTGGACGGTTTTAGCTTGAGGGGCTTGGTGGATACGGGAGCAGACAGGACCGTCATTCCTGAATTTTTATGGCAGGACCAATGGCCTAAGAGACCTGTGAATTATCCGGTTCGCGGGGTCGGTGGTGTGGCCAGGGCCCTAGAGGCGGCCAACCCATTACCATGGGCCCGTGATGGATGCTCAGGCACCTTCCGGCCACTCTGTTTAAGTGTCCTCCCCCACCCACTGTGGGGCAGAGATATTCTCCAACAAATGCGTGTTCGCATTTCTGCCCCGGATTGTTTAAACTAATGAGGGCCGCTGGTGATGGGACCCTTCTTTTACCACCTTTGACATGGGTCTCAGAGGATCCTGTGTGGGTAGACCAGTGGCCCCTAACAAAAGATAAGTTACAGGCTTTGCAACAAATTGTTTCTGAGTTGAGCAGGGAAGGGAAAATTGAACCTTCGTTTAGTCCCTATAATTCACCCGTGTTCGTTATTAAGAAACACTCGGGAAAGTGGAGGATGTTGATGGATTTGCGGGCAATAAATGCTAACCTGCTTCCTATGGGTAAAATGCAACCGGGACTCCCTTCCCCCTCAGCAATTCCTGAAGGTTTGAAATTGGCAGTTATTGATATTAAGGATTGTTTCTATTCCATTCCCTTACACCCGGAGGATAGAGCCAAGTTTGCCTTTTCAGTCCCGTCAGTAAACTTGGCGTGCCCCTATCAACGTTTTCAGTTTGTGGTGCTCCCTCAGGGTATGGTTAATAGCCCCACTTTGTGTCAATATTATGTAGCCGCTGTGCTCAGTCCCTTGAGACAGCTCTACCCAGAGGTTCTTTTGTTGCATTATATGGATGATATTTTGGTGGGTTCAAAAGATCAGAATAGGATGGATAGGATGCTGGGTGAATTAATACAGGCTTTCCCATGGAGTTCTTTTGTGGGTTTATGCCCGCTCCCAGTCGGGGTCTGTCTCCTCTCGGCAGGATTGGGCGGGGAGGCTTATAACCTCGGCCCTTCAACAGTGTCGCCAATATTTTGGCCGTGATTTCATTCTTAACCTGCCCCGTTTGGAATTGATCACTCCGATTTTGGCTCAGTCCTCCGTGCTCTGGTCCTCCCTGTTAACTCAACTCCGGGTAGAGGCAGTTACTATCCCTCGTGTGCTTCAGGCGATCATGAGGTTTCCATTGAGCCCGGCTCCTGGACCAATTTCCCGCACTCCTGTTAAGGGACCCAATGTTTTCACAGATGCTACGAAGTTTAATAAGGCAGTAGTGTTTGATTCTTTTAGTAATCAGTGCTGGCTTTTTACTACCCCCTTTAATTCCACCCAGAAAAATGAGCTTTATGCTCTTTTACAAGCGCTAAGAGATTTTGCTTTGGTGCCAGTGAATATAATATCTGATAGTCAATATGCTGTGAATCTTGTTACCCGTCTCCCTGATTCCTATATTAATCTTCATAACCCATTGTGTTCCCTTTTTCAGGAAGTGAAAAGTGTTCTTTTGGCCCGATCCTGCCCTGTGTATTTTTTGCATGTTAATTCTCATTTGACAGAAGCGGGACCTGTGTTTTCTGGCAATGCTGTGGCAGATGCCGCCCTGAAGTTGTTTCCCTCCCAGATATTCCCGTTTGATGCAGATTCTGCCAGTATGGCACATGCTAAATATCATCTTTCTGCCAGGTCCTTGCGTGCATTGTACGGGATTTCTAGGGAGCAAGCGAGATCCATCGTCCGCGCATGCTTGCGGTGCGTTCCCTTTCTTCCCAGAATTCGGGAGAAGGCCTCTAATCCAAGAGGCGAGGCTTCCAATGAATTGTGGCAGATGGATATGCTTCATTTGGGTCATCGTGTTGCCCACGTGGTGGTGGACACCTGCTCTAATTTCCTTTGTGTTTCCTTTCAGCCAGGAGAAAGTTTTTCGGCCGTTAGAGCCCACCTTTATCGTTGTTTTGTCAGTATGGGGGTTCCTTTGTGTCTGAAGACAGATAATGGCCCGGCATATACCTCCAGTGCGTTCCGGAAGTTTTGCCAAGAGTTTCAAATCCATCATATTACGGGCATCCCCTATAATCCTACGGGGCAAGCTGTTGTGGAACGGGCCAATCGCACCTTGAAAGAAGCCATAGTCAAGCGATATGGTCGAATTCCGCCACGCTTAACTACGTCCCAGCTGGATGAGGTGCTTTATTCTTTGAATTTTCTCCTGGTTAGGGCAGATGGAACAACCCCGGCTATGAGGTTTTTTGCAGGTTTGGCGGCCCCACGAAATCAGGGCCGCCCGCTGCTCATTCTCCCGGAACCGCTTCGCGCATCACCAGGCACGTGGGTGCGCTGGAAGGACCCGGAGGGTCACTGGCATGGCCCATCGCTTGTCAGCCACCGCCGGCAGGGGCACCTGGCCGTCCGGGTGGAGGGAGCGCCCACCCCGGTATGGCTACCATTGCATAGAGTTCGGGATTGCCTGGGCTCGCCCCTTCCTTTCAATGCTGATAATCCCCCCACCAGCCCTAAGAGCTGAGTGTTAAAATGTTTTTCTTTCAGATTCTGTTGGGCTGCTTGATAGGATGGAAGACACAGAGATGCTCGTCCCCGGGGCTGTAGATGATGACCACTGGCGACCTGCCGACGAAGGGACTCGCCCACACGAACGCCGCGGCCATCTTTCTGCAAGAGATGAACTTAGAAGATGGCGCAAGAGGGCCTCGATACGTTTTCTTCGGGCCCTTCGCATTACTGTTAATCTACACCTTTTGTTTTGGCCCATAGATCCCGCTCAAGCAAGCCAGATTCCTCAGCAGTGGGGCCTATTCCTAGCCTTTTTGTTAAGAATTCTTCTTTGGGTTTGCCCACTCTTTCTTCGGCTCCCCTCACCACTGTTCCAGCCGCTGATGTGGTCTGGAATTTGGGAGATGCCGGTGTTCTTTGTTTTATTTTGCTCCCTACTAATTCTTGTAGCGGAGTTTGCCCTGTCTTGGATTGTATCAACAGCAGGCGTTCCCAGGTTTTGGAGTCCCAAATTGGAATGTGACTGTGCCCCGTAATACTAGATTTAGGGGAAGGGCCCCCAGTGTTGTTTTTCCCCGCTTTTGAAAATGTTTTATCTCCGGGGAGGCATTCTTGTATTGAATCAAAGAATGGACCTATTAGAAGAGAGATTAAGTGTGATGGAGGGTTTGGGAGCTTGTTGGCCTCGGCTCGAAGGCATTTGTGTGACCTCATACCCATACCTCAACGACTCAGCCCCGGCAGCTCTTGCTAGAAGGGCACGTGGAATGCAGGTTTTGATAAGGCTTTAATTGAACTTAGGGCCACCTACCGACGCCTTAATAACACCCATGTTTCTATTCCCCCGTTGGGAGGGATGGAGACAGTGTCTGATTGGTGGAGGTCCTTCCTCGATTGGTGGCGTCGCCCTTGGTCTATGGGGATCGTTGCTGTGGTGGGTGTCGTGGTCCTGGTCATGGTTGTTGCGGTCTCAGCCCTGGTTTGTAAGAGGATTTGCCAGCTTATGCAGCTGTCCCGGTTGGGATACAGAGCCGTATCGGCTCAAGCAGCAGGTGAGACCCAGAACCTTTGGCTCTCCCAGTGGGGAGACAGATTGGGGGCCACCGTGGTGCCCGGGGATAAGACGCACCCCTCCGATGACGGGCAACCTCTCTTAGAGACTGCCGCCTAAGACAGGACCTGAGGGCGCTGGGTTCCCAAGACGGGTAAGGACAGATCTCTTGGAGTTGACCTAAGCCAGGAGGCTGCGCTCCCCAGAAATTCCGGGGCCAAATCTCCTTGCTTGCACCCATCGAGTCCAGAGACGCCATGATAGGCCCATGTACCCCCATGCACTTGAGTCCCGTAGATAGAGGGATGTTTGCCAATTAATTTTAAAAGGGGTGAGTTGTAGGGGCGGGGTCTGAGGGTCACGCAGGGTCTGAGGGTCACGCAGGGTCTGAGGGTCACGCCGAACAAGCTTAGGCAAAGACCTTTTATGGTAAAGAGTTTGATTGATCTTGGGGATTGGTCAGAAGGGCACTTCCGTGTTCGGGGGAGATATAAGGGGCGGCTGGGAGGAAGAGGGAGGGAAGATGTAGCTGCTGCAATAAAGTGTGCTTCACCTGCTTGACTCCGGTGTTCCGTCTGGTGATTTCCTGCCCCAGGAGAAAGGGAGGGGCGGGCCGGTGACGACCGAAGACCCTTGGATGGGTGAGTAGAGGTCCCGCGCGTAGAGCGGCGTAGGCTAGAGACCGGGCGTTACACCACTGACTTCATTGGAATTTTAAGATAAAGATGATAGATAGATAGATAGATAGATAGATAGATAGATAGATAGATAGATAGATGATAGATAGATAGATATATGTATATATGCACAAACATACACATATGTGTCTTAGAGAGAGAAGCTGTAGTTCAATATAATTAATTTTCTATATAATCTTATATATTTGATTTCTTTAACATCACACTTAGAAGGGTCCAAAGATTTCACCATACTGCCAGAGGAGTGCAGGATATAAAAACAAAGTTATTAAGATCCCTTGATATAGACTGTCTACTAAAAATTAATATAAAGACTGTGTAGGGTTTGCTACCTTTACTGCTCCACACAGTCAGGGTCTCAGAATCACATTTTCAATGTGTCTATCAGACTAAGGTGCATTGGTTTCTCATCACTTGCCACTAAACCACAGGAGCTTGACCATCAAGACTCAACTCCAAGTTTCTCTAATCTCATACTGACAAGCAAATTCCCACGAGAGAATTTCATTCTCCAGGGAATCCTGAAGATGAGGAACAGTGCTTAGGATACTGCTTCAGAAGAAAACATGCATTCACAATCCAGGGGTAATAGATGGGACATACTGTTAATTCCCAAAGGGCAAGAATTCCTTAGTGAGAGGCAAGCACAAGTGTCCTCGAATTTTGTAACACTCAGATTCACAACCCTGTTAATAACCCTGGAGCAGAGTAAAAGACTAGCCACTTTCAATAAAGAACACATAAAAAAGCATCCATGCTGGACAATCTAGGTCAGGACTTCTTAGTTTTTTGTGTGTACCATAGATCCCTCTTGCACTTTGGTGAATTCTATGACCCTTTCTCAGAATAATGCTTTAAAAGGCATAAATAAAATGCATAGGGTTACTAAGGAAACTAATTATATTAAAATACAATGATCAAGGGGGCAGAGCCAAGATGGCAGAGTAGAAACAGCTCGTCCAAGCCACTCTGCCCCCAGATTCCCCCCAAACTATGTAAAAGGGGACTCTGAACAACTTCTGGAGACCCAGCACCCACAGAACGACACAGAGAAACTAACCTCCCGCTGAGGACAGCCCAGCAGCCCTGCAGGAAGGACCAGCACAGCAGTCTGGGACCTGGCAGCGCACAGCATGCAGAGTGCAGGAGCCGAGCCGAGCCTAGGTCCTCCTGAGCCGAGGTTTTAGCCCCAGGGCGGCAGGGCCAGTAGCCAGCTGGAGGAACCCCAGAACACCAGGAGCTGTGGCGACTCCAGAATTATCAACATAGACATGCCTAGGACAAAGTAAGAGGTTGGTGTCCTATGGACTTTGGGACTGGTATTTAGGGAATGCGTCGGCTCCCTCCCCTGGGGGCTAGAAGCCACTGAGGAGACACGCTATTTTGCAGTTTTCAGAGGCTGCTCCAGCTCCCAGCCTCCAAATCGTAGGGAGATCCAGCGATGAGTCTTGGGGGGTAATCGCTCTTGCTTTAACCTCCCTGGATCTGGATTGTGATCTAGGGTGGAAGTCTTGGGTGGGTTTACAGCTTGCCGGAAACGGAAGTTGCCCCCCACACGTTCGGGATGAAAATTCCTCTATCTGGCCTTAAAGCCATAGTGTGGCAACAAGCCCAAAAGTCAAGTAATTAAGTGGCAATATGCCAAGGCAAAGGAAACAGAAAAATGCAACCCTAGACTCCTATTTTGGGGGCATAGAGCGGGAAAAGGACTGTGAGGTCAGAAGTCCTGCTCCAAAAGCCCCAGGGGAAAACATGAGCGGGTTGCAGGCCATAGAGGACCTTAAGAAGGACTTTAAAAATCAAATAAGAGAAGTGGAGGAAAAATTGGAAAGAGAAATGAGAAGGATGCAGGAAAAGTATGAAATGAGGGTCAACAGCCTGACTGAGGAAAACAACACCTTAAAAAATAGGCTAACTCAGATGGCAAAGGAGGCCCAAAAGGGCAATGAGGAGAAGAATGCCTTAAAAAGTCGAATTTGCCAGATGGAAAAAGAATCTCAAAAGTTCACTGAGGAGATTCATTCCTTCAGAGTTAGACTGGAGCAAATGGAAGCTAATCACTTTATGAGAAATCAAGATGCTGTTAAGCAGATCCAAACAAATGAAAGATTAGAAGCCAATGTGAAATATCTCATGGGAAAAACCACTGACCTGGAAAATAGATCCAGGAGAGACAATTTAAAAATTATTGGACTACCTGAAAGCCATGATCAAAGAAAGAACCTAGAAATCACCCTTCAAGAAATTCTCAAGGAAAACTGCCCTGATGTTTTAGATCCAGAGGGCAAAATAGATGTTGAAAGAATCCACCGATCACCTCCTGAAAAAGATCCCAAAAAGAAAACTCCCAGGAATATTATAGCCAGGTTCCAGAATCCCCAGATCAAGGAGGAAATACTACAAGCAGCCAGGAAGAAACAATTTCAATATTGTGGAAACACAATCAGAATAGCCCAGGACCTGGCAGCTTCTACACTGAGGGATCGAAGGGCATGGAATATGATATTCCAGAGGGCAAAAGAACTGGGAATGAACCCAAGGGTCACCTACCCAGCAAAACTGAGTATTTTGTTTCAGGGGAAAATATGGTCATTCAGTGGAATAGAGGACTTTCAAGCATTCTTGAGGAAAAAACCAGAATTGAATAGAAAATTTGATATCCAGACACAAGAAGCAAGAGATGCCTGAGAAGGTAATCAGGGAAAAGAAATCAAAAGGAACTTATCAAAGTTGAACTATTTACATTCCTATATGGAAAAGCAATAACTGGGACTGATGATATCTTTCTCACTATGAAAATAATGGAAGAAGGGTGTGTGGTCATATCAATACATATGTGAATGTGTGTGTATATGGTTACAGTTATATATGGATAGAGGGCATAGGTTGAATTTGTTGGGAAGGGAGAATACTCAAGGGATGAAAGTATGAGGTGAGAGAGGAAAGTGGCAAGAGGAGATGGGGAGAGACAGGGTAGGGTAAACTATCCCATGTAGAAGAAGCAAGGGGAAGTGGTTGCAAAGCAGGGGGAGAATAAGGAAGGCTAAAAAGGCAAAACCACATTCACATTGAATTTGGTTCAGGAAGAAAATGACATACATACTAAATGGGATATCTCAACCTGCAGCAGGATAGGGGGAAGGGGGATGAGAGGAGGGATGATGGATGGGAGGGCATCCTTGGGGGGAGGGGAGGTTGGAAGTACCCACTATAGAAGAGAGACAGGATCATGTAGGGAATGGACCAGGTGGGGGGTGGGATGAGTGGGAGGGAATTATAAGCTGCCTTGTACAATATATCTACTATGATAATATTTTGCATAGCTAGACATCTACAACATATACTGAATTACTTATCTCCCAAGAGGGAATGGGTGACAAGGGAGGAAGGAAATGGATCTGAATTCGAGGTCATAACATTAAATGTTCCAAATATATATAAATACTATTATTAATACTCTTTTGCTTGTAATAGGGAGATAAGATGTGCAGGCATTGGGACACAAAGATTCACCTTCCTCTAACGGAAAAGTCGATGGGGGTATGGGAGAAGGTATGGGAGAGAGCAGATTAGAGGAAGCGATATCTTGTGGGACTACTATTCTGGGAGGTTGGGTAGGGGAATAATGGGGGGAAAATGATTGTAACTCAAAATATGGCAGAAATGAATGATGTAAAACAGAAGTTAATAAGGCATTTGTTTAAAAACAATTAAAAAAAAGTTAAAAATAAAGAAAAAAGAAAAAAAGAAAAACAAAGAAATAAAAAAAAGAAAAAGAAGAAAAAAAATACAATGATCAAAATATATATTTTTCTAAATTTCATGGGTCCCAGATTAAGAATTCTTTTCCTAGGCAATGTGGCAGTCTGTATCCACCACCTAGCAGTGGTACTTCTGATATAATTCAATAAGCATTTATAAAGTGCTTACTATATGCCAGTCACATAGTGAAGGGCCAAAATGAAAAAAAAAAAAGACCAGAAAGATAAGAAGGGACCAGATTGTGAAAGCTTTTAGATACCAAAGAAAGAACTTTTTGTTTCATCCTGTAGGTAATAGGGAGCTTTATTGACTTTATTGAATTGAGGGGAGGGGATTGATGTGCCTGAGAAAGTATAAGGGAAATAAACTGCACTTTAGAAATTCACTTTGGCAGATGTGAGGATAGATGACTGTTCCCAAGCTTTCTAGTTGGCACATGAGTTTCCTGTGGCTATAAGAGAGAACAGCAGCAGAAATAACAGCCCCACACTAATGGAAGAGTATGGGAGAAAAAAATTCAATTAAATATAGAATCTCAGATTTGAAAGGGATCTCAGGGGTCATCTAGAGTGAGAACAACCTTTGCTTAAAAAAAAAAAAAACTACTCCACAACATGCTCAACAAGTGGTCATCTAGTATTAACTTGAAAACCTCTACCAAGTGGGAGCCCACTACCTCTCTTGTCAGACCCTTCTATTCTGGGAGACTTTCATTATTGATCAATTATTCTTTGTATCAGACCAGAGTTTGCTTCTCTGTAGATTCCACCCATTAGTCCGAATTCTGCCTTCTGAGGCCAAGCAGAGCAATTCAATTCCCCCTTCTCATGAGAGGATTTAAAATATTTGAAGATAATTATGCCCTACTACCATCCAAGTCTCTTTTCTAAAGTCTAAATAACATTTAACCAAGCCTCCAATGGACTAAGCATAGAGATTCCTCTTAATCATTCTACTTCATTTACTCTAAAATTACAGGTCTTCTTGGGTCCCAGAAGAGACACAATAACACAAATTCCTGGCATTTTCACTCAATATGCAAAGTTATGAATGATTTAGCAAAATAATATTGGACTCATGCAGAAACTGTCATCCAAAATACTTAATTATCAGATAGTGACTGGACTTGTGATTTTATTGAGTCCTTGATGAGCAAAACTCTCTCTACCAATGCAGATCAGCACTTCTCTATGACTTAATATCTTAGATAGTTGCCTAGGGGCAAAGGGAGGTTAAGTAACTTGAGACCAGAGTCAGATGGTAAATATGTATTTGAGATCAGTCTTCATCCCAGATTTCTCCTCTTCTTATTTCATCAATTAACTAATGAATTCGCCTACCATTAATTAAATATTTTATTAAGCATTAGACTACAAAAGGTACACAAGAGAAGAAAGACCTTGAATTTTTGGTGCAATAAACTTTTGGAAACTACAAAAAAGGGATTTTTTTTTCCCCCAAGCAGAAGCAGCTTCAGGAATGACTTTGATAAAACTTGCTTTTGTTTCTGTAAGAAACAAGGTAGAAGGGACAAGTATATAAATCTTGCCCCAAATTCTCCTTTGGGCCAAACCTTTGTATCTCTTACCAGTGAATTAAGATGAGACTAAAGGGAACCAATGCCCCAGGTTTTACCTTCAGTGCTATTCACATCAGGCTACAGAGACACACAGCCATGGACCAGCCTTTGTGCTGTAGCCCAAAAGGATGAATTTGTAAGAAAAATAGAAACTCTCATCCACTCTCCATTTTCTTTCCATGATTCTGAAAAGCTTTTACTGAGAGAGATCAGGTTTGTTCTATATGACTACCTTGTCATTATCCTTTGCTCATTATGACTCATTATTTTATTTCATTCTGAACATTTCAGTAATTTTGAGTTAACACTTTATTATCAGATATGGTAGTGTCAAACACACTTACCAGTCAAAAGAGAGTATTAACTTTAGGAATGAATACTATCAGTCTCAGATTGCTCTTTTTCTATCTCTTCTAATCTCATTTGTCATTCAAATAAAAGATATGATAGATAGATAGATAGATAGATAGATAGATAGATAGATAGATAGATAGATAGATAAGTAGGTAGAATCAGATAGATAGATAGATAGATAGATGAGCAGCAGAAATAAGACTTTTTAGAACATTCCACTCTACATTGGCAGCTCTGCCTGGTTTTGGCTACATGGAACAAGATGCCTCACCTCTTAAATTCATCACTGCCAGCCTCATCACTATACTGGTAACTCAAGCCTGGATGTGAACCACCTCCTTCCACCTCTTCTCCCCTTTTACTGGAAAGTTTGTGGGAGGAGTACCAAAATCCTCCTAATGCCTTCCTTTATAAACAGACGACATTAGGCTTTTTAGATCCAATCTGCAGTTGTTTCCCTGCCTGGTTGCAACTCCATGGGAGAAGATGCCCCCATACTGGATACCTCTTAATCTCCATACCTCATTTGCTCACCTAATTACTTTGGCATCCTGCCTCCTCCATTAGATTGTAAGCTCCTTGAGAGTAGGAACTGTCTTTTTATGAATTGTGCCTCAAGCACTTAGCACAGTGCTTAGCATGTAGTAGATGCTTAATAAATGTTTATCGGATTGGATGGGTAAATAAATAGATATATACATAAACATAGATATATTTATATTGAACTGATTGAAAGGATGACAGAGAACTGGAATGCTTTTCATATTATCTCGTGTTGGTCCTGCTTTAAGACACCATGAAAATAAGGGACAACAATTATTCACAGTTACAGACAATAGGGTCACAGAATTTCAAGGTGGAAGGGACCTCTTAAACCATCTAGTTTAGTCTAAACAGGAATTCACTCTCTCACATATTCAATGCATGATAAACCATTTGCTTCTACAATTCCAGTAAGAATCTACTGCTTCCTAAGGCAGCCCATCCTGTCTCATTCTTCCTTTGTTCTATTTGTCAGGAAGCCTGAATTTTCCTCTGCTACTTCTGCCCATTGTTCTTAGCTCTATTCTCTGGATCAAAAAGGTTTTATCTTATAGATATCTAAATTTATGACAATACTTTAATTCCTTTGGGAAATAATTCATAAATGTAAATGTGCTACAATTTTTAATGAATTTATAATGACTGCTCTAGGGCCCAATAAAAGCCAGGACATCTAGCATCAATCTGATTCTAGAGCTGATAAAAGGGAATTAAGTTGGAAAATATGTTGCCAAAGTTTAGAGTCCAAGTTTTATTTTATTTAAAAATATAAAAACCGTTCTTAGCTCATAGACCATACAAAACCAGGCAGATGGATAGACTTGGCCCTCAGGCCATACTTTGTTAACCCCTGACTTAGAGGATGGGTCCAGAGACTGACTGTGTCTGCTGTCAATGAACCAGCCCAGCTTATCCTTCAGGGAGTCTTGTGTCAGGAAACAGGAGCAAATGGATTCAAATTTTGGCCAGAGCAATTCATAAAGACACTTAGGGCACAAAGAGAATATGATTTTTAGCAGAGGAAAGAATATTCACAGCAAAATACAAAATCAAAAAAGTTTCAAATATGAAAGGGACCTCAGATGTCACCTATCCCAGAACATAATTGAACAGTAATTTTATAACATATCCAGTAAGTGGTCAGCTTGTTTCTACTTGAAAAAAAAGATGTTTGATGATGGGGATCTCTCCCATCTAAAATAGGGATTTTTTTTTTTGCTTTTTGAAGGGGGGGAAATTGGGGTTAAGTGACTTGGCCAAGGTCATATGGCTAGTTTTGTGTGTGTGTGTGTGTGTGTGTGTGTGTGTGTGTGTGTGTGTGTGTGTGTGTATGTGTGAAGTGTCTGAGGCCAGATTAGAACTCAGGTCCTCTGGACTCCAGGGCCAGTGCTCTATTCACTTTGCCACCTAGCTGCCCCCTAGAAGAGGGATTCTTAACCATTTTAAGTATCACAGACCCTTTTGATAGTTTGATTAAGACTTATGATCTGATTTTCATGATTTTAAAAAAAATCATAATCAAAGAAAATGCAAAATTCCAATTAGAAGTTAGTGAAAATAAAGATGTATCTTTTTTCCCCATCCAAGTTCATAGACTTCCTGAATCTATCCATGGACACTAATGGGTCTATGGACCTCCAGTCTAGGCACTCTATATAAATGCAAATATGCATGCATTACTGTGTGACCTTGGGCGAGTCACTTAACCCCAATTGCCCTCCAAAAAGCAAAAAATATATATGCATGCATTATCATTTTGGGTTTCCATATCACACTGTTCACTCATGGGCAGTTCATTAAAAGCTATATACTACACAATTATCTCAATAGATGCAGAAAAAGCTTTTGACAAAATACAACATCTACTCCTATTAAAAACACTAGAAAGTATAGGAATAAATGGAGCTTTCCTTAAAATAATAGGTAACATCTATTTAAAACCATCAGCAATTATATGCAATTGGGATAAGCTAGAAACATTCCCAATAAGATCAGGAGTGAAACAAGGGTGTCCACATCACCCCTCTTATTCAATCTGGTACTAGAAATGTTAGCAGTAGCAATTAGAGAAGAAAAAGAAATCAAAGGAATCAAATTAGGCAAAGAAGGCACCAAGCTATCACTCTTTGCAGATGATATGATGATATACTTAGAGAATCCTAGAGAATCAAGTAAAAAACTACTTGAGAAAAATAAATAAATTTTGCAATCTTGCAGGATACAATATAAACTCACATAAATCTTCAGCATTCCTGTATATCTCTAATGAAATTCAACAGCAAGAGATAGAAAGAGAAATCCCATTTAAAGTTACTGTAGACATTATAAAATATTTGGGAATCTACCTGCCAAAACAAACCCAGGACCTATATGATCACAACTACAAAACACTTCTCACATAAATGAAGTCAGATATAACTAATTGGAAAAATATTAATTGCTCATGGCTGGGTCAAGCTAATATAATTAAAATGACAATTTTACCCAAACTAAATTATATATTTAGTTCCATACCAAACAATTTACCAAAAAACTACTTTATAGAGCTAGAAAAAAAATAATAACAAAATTTATTTGGAAGAACAAATTGTCCAGAATATCAAGGGAATTAATGAACAGAAATGCTAAGGAAGGTGACTAGCTATACCAGATTTTGAACTGTATTATAAAGCAGCAGTCATCAAAACTACTTGGTACTGGCTGAGCAATAGAGTAGTGGATCAATGGAAGAGATTGGGCGCAACAGAGTCAGCAATCAATGTCTATAGTAATCTATTATTTGATAAACCCAAAGACCCCCATTTTTGGGATAAGAATGCACTATTTCACAAAAACTGCTGGGAAAACTGGAATATAGTATGGCAGAAACTGGGCATAGACCATTATCTAACACCATATACCAAAATCAAGTCTAAATGGGTGCATGATCTAGGCATAAAGGATGATACTATAAGCAATCTCAGAAAGCAAGGGATAGTCTACTGCCAGATTTGTGGAGAGGGAAAGACTTTAGGACCAAACAAGAATTAGAGAGCATTATAAAATGCAAAATGGATAATTTTGATTACATTAAATTGAAAAGCTTCTGTACAAACAAAGCCAATGTAACCAAGATTAAAAGGGAGGTGTGATTTTTTACAACCTATTTCTCTGATAAAGGACTCATTTCTAAAATATACAGAGAAAGAAGTCAAATCTGTAAGAATATGTCATTCCCCAATTGATAAATGGTCAAAGGATATGAACAGACAGTTTTCAGAGAAAGAAATTAAAGATATCTATAAGCATATGAAGAAATGCTCTAAATCACTATTGATTAGAGAAATGCAAATCAAAACAACTCTGAGGTACCACATCTCACCAGTCAGATTGGCTAAGATGACAAAACAGGAAAATGACAAATTCTGGAGAGGATGTGGGCAAATTGGAAAACTAATGCATTGCTGGTGGAGTTGTAAACTGATCCAAGCATTCTGTAGAGCAATCTAGAATTATGCCAAAGGGCTATAAATAATTTCATACTCTTTGACCCAGCAATACCACTTCTAGGATTATATCCCAAAGAAATCATAGGAGTGGGAGGAAGACCCATATGTACAAAAATATTTATAGCAGCTCTTTTTGTGGCGGCAAAGAATTGGAAATTAAGGGGGTGCCTATCAATTGGGGAATGGCTGAACAAGTTGTGGTATATACATGTAATGGAATACTATTGTGCTATAAGAAGCAAGGAGCAGATGGACTTCATATTTATCTGGAGAGGCTTATACGAACTGATGCTGAGTGAGAAGAGGAGAACCAGGAGAAATTTGTAAACAATCACAGACACAATATATGTGTGATGACCAACTATGATAGACTGGACTTTTCTCAACAATGCAGTGATATAAGTCAATCCCAAAATACTCATGATGGAGAGAGATACCTGCATCCAGAGAAAGAACTAGAAAGAACTGAGTTTGAATCATGATTGAAGCAAACTACTTGATCTTTTTCTTTTTCTTGTTTGGTTTTATTTCCTCTTTACTATTTTTCATTCCATCTAGTAAAATCTGCCTTTGTAATATGACTAATGTCTAATGTGAAAGTATTTGCAGATCCTATACTTGATTGTATGCCATCATGGGGTTTGGGGGGAAGGGAGGGAAAGAGATTTTGAAACTCAAGGAATTGTGGAATTAAATCTTGTAAACAAACAAATTAATAAAGACAAAAAATTTATAAAATAAAAGGCTATATTCTACCATAGATTCCAGTATTAATAACTCAGGTCCTCTGATTCCAAAGACAAAACTTAAATACTACATAAACGCTAGCCATTAGTATTATTACATAGCCAGTATGTGTCAGAGACAAGATTTGAATCCAAGTCTTCCTAATTCAAAGATTTGTGTTCTACTCATTAAGCTACACAGCCTCTCTATCTCTTTTATCCTTTCTCCATATAATTTAGGCAATGGAGAGAATGGGATCCATTACAGTTATGATGAGCACAAACTGTTGTCATGGATGAAGGGGAAAGTAAATAAAATCTTATATAGTCAAGATTATTTATCTGACAGTCCTCTGTAAATCTAAGTAATTCTGTGTTAACTAGAATATTTGATTAATCAGACCAGAACATTTTATTAACTAGAGCACATTCTCACAAATTATCCTGGATAATGGTTTGCAATATGAACATCAGCTGTTGCTGTGCAGTGCTGTTTTAAATTCCTGGCAAGAATCACGGATTAAGAGCCATATTCCGATTTAAAACACCCAGTAAAGTGTCATTGCAAGTGACTAATGGTTCTATTATCAGGGACTTAAAGCTCAGACAGTATCTGTCTCCTCTGTGTACTCTCTAGGACCAAGCACGGTTTGTACTTCATAAATAAGACATAAATCAGGTCTGCCCTTGAGTCTTACAGAGTAGCAAATGTCAGGGGTTAATTACTTGGCCAAAGTCACTCTGCCCACCCACTATGCACAGCTAAGCCTTTTAGACAAGTTCGTTAGAAAGGAGTTGATACTAATTCAAAAGTAATCTAGTGTAGGTGCTGGCCTCAGAGTCAGGAGCCTTGGGGTTTTTGTCCCAGCTATAGACCTAGTTGGAATGATGCTGGTCAGGTCATGTCAGTTCTTGGGACCTGAGTTTGCTCATCTGGGAATTGAAGAGTTAAAGCCATATTATCTGTTCCAGCTCTAAGATGCTATGATTTGATGGGCAGGTAATCGCATGAAGTCTAGCTAAAGCTGAAGTGTTTCTTGTACAATAACCCTGAGGAAGAAAGGAAGGAAGGAAGGAGGGAAGGAAGGAAGGAAGGAAGGAAGGAAGGAAGGAAGGAAGGAAGGGAGGGAGGGAGGGAGGGAGAGAAAGAGGGAGGGAAGGAGGGAGGGAGGAAGGAAGGAAGGAAGGAAGGAAGGAAGAAGGGAGTGAAAGAAGGAAGGAGCGATGAAGGAGAGAAGGGAAAAGGGAGGGAAGGAGAAAAGAAAGAAGAAAATAAGGAAAGAAGGAAGGATAAAGAAGGAAACAAAGAAAAAAGAAGGAAGGAAAGAAAGAAAAAGAAAGAGAGGAAGGAAGGGAGGAAGGAAGGAAGGAAGGAAGGAAGGAAGGAAGGAAGGAAGGAAGGAAGGAAGGAAGGAAGGAAGGAAGGAAGGAAAGGAGAGGAGGGAGGGAGTTAGAAGTTAGAAAGTTAGAACTTACAAAATTAATGAGTTTTTTAAATGTTGAAATAATTTAACTTAATTCAATTTAATGATCATAGGATTTAGACATGAAAATCACTTTATGAATTATCCCCTCATTTTACTGATAAAGAAATTGAAGTGACACATAACACAAGTAATAATTAGCAGAGCCAAGATTTGAACCAGTCTTCTATTTTTTTTACTTTAAATCAATATTTGATTTCCCCATTACATATAAAAACAAATTTTAACCTTTAATTTTTACAATTTTGAGTTCCAAATTCTCTCCCACCCTCCCATTCCTCCCCCATCATTGAGAAAGCAAGCAATTTGATAAAGGTTATACATGAGCAGTCATGCTAAACATATTTCCATATTAGTCATGCTGCAAAGAAAACACAGACAAAAAAAAAACCAAAAAAATTAAGGAAGGAAAAAGCAGTATTCTTCGATGTGCATTCAGATCCCATCAGTTGCTGCTCTGGAAGTGGAGAGTATTTTTTATCATAGGTCCTTCAGAATTGTCTTAGGGATCCAAGCCTTCTAACACCAATAAACCAACCAACAATGTCTCTACTAAAACTGACCTGTGCTTTTCTATCTACCCGCACAATTTTAAGAGAAGTTCTCCTCCAGGTCATTGCTGTTGTTCTGACATTTAGTTGGTGGCATAGTGGGTAGAGATTCAGATCTGGAATCAGGAAGATCTGAAAGTATATATGGCTTCATACACTTACTAGCTATTTTACCCCAGGCAATTCACTGATTACCTCAGTTTCCTCAAGTGTAAAATGGGGATAATAAGAGTTGTTGTGAGCATCATATGAGATAATTGTATAAAGAACTTAGCACAGTGCTTGGTACACAGCAATCACAATATTAATGTTTATTCTTTTTCTTCCCCCTCTACCCCCCCCACCCTTTCTTCATTTCACTTCCCAAAAGAGATGAGAGGGGCAGCTAGGTGGCACAGTGAATAAAGCACCAGCCCTGGAGTCAGGGAGACCTGAGTTCAAATCTGTCCTCAGAGGCTTGATACATTTACTAGCTGTGTGACCTTGGGCAAGTCATTTAATCCCAATTGCCTTGCCTTCCACCCTCCAAAAAAAATGAAAGTATTTCATAAATCATATCACATATGTTACAAAGCTTTTATTAAATAAGACCACTTCCAGTACTGGTGAGGAGGTAGAGATTTCTTTAAACTGAGGAGCTCAGGTCAGGTAGTCCCTAAGTGATACTTAAAGACAGTCAACATACAAGGATTTCTTTAAGTGTGTACTAAGTACCAGGGATTGTAGTAAGTGCTGGAGATACAAATAAGGAGAAAACACACGGTCCCTGTTCTCCAGAAGTTCATATTCTAATGAATGAGAAAACAGGTATATAAGTATGGAAATACAAGATAAATAAGGTGTGAATGGGTGTAAATGGCTTAATCTCTGAGGAAAGGCACAGGCAGTGGGGCATCCCAGGAAAGGCCTCTTGAAGAAGGTGAGATTTGAATTGAATCTTGAAGGAAGCCGAGGAAAGTAAACAGTTAAGTGGAGGAGGGGCAAGCAGAGAATTTCAGGCATGGGAAACAGTCAGTGTAAAGATACAAAGAGGGAAGAGAAAATGTTGTTTTAAAGGAACTTCAAATAAGCCAGTGTAACTGGATAATAGTGTGTATAGTCAAGTTTAAGAGGCCTAAAAAATAAGGAAGAGAACAGGCTATAAAAAGCTTTAAATGACAAGAGTTCATATTTGATCGTGAAGGTCAAAGGTCATTGAACCATTGGTGTTCAATGAACAGGGAATAATATAGTCAGATGTGTGCTTTAGAAAATCCCTTTGGCAGCTGAGTTTAGAATGGGGAAAGACAAGAGGCAGGGAGAAAAGTTAGATTACAAAAGTTACTATACTCCAAGTGGGTGGTAATGACACTCTGAGTCAGGGTTGTAACTATAAGAGTGGAGAGAAGGGTACATGAAGAAGAGAAGGATGCTTATTTATTCCAAATTATAGATGGGAATGGGAAAAACACATCTCTGAACCTTTCACTCCCCTAGACTACCTAGGCCACTAGGTGGAGCCACAGTGCATAGAGCGCTAGGCCTGGAGTCCAGAACACCTGAGTTCAGATTGAATTTCAGACACCCAACTAGTGTTGGGTGACCTTGGGCAATTCACTTAACCTCTGTTTGCCTCAATTTCTTTGATTGTAAAATGGGAATACTACCTCACAGAGTTGTTGTGAGGAGCAAATGAGGTATTTGTAAAGCACTTAGCATAGTGTCTGTCACTTAGTAGGTCGCATATAAATACTTATGCCCCTTCCCCTGTTCCCTCCCCAATTCCCACTCCTTTGCCCATAGCTACAGTGGTCATTGTCATCTTAACCCTTTGGGCCTCAGTTTATGAATCTACTTCTGGGGTCATCTCCAATCAACCTGTTCTATGTCTTGCCACTGAATCCAGATGGTTCTGGAGGAGACAGTAAGGCTGGTGACTTTGCACAACTCTCTCTCACTTAAATCCAATTCACTTGGAAATCAAGACTTCATCTTCCAGATGTCATTGGTGGTCTTCAAGAATACAGGACAAACAACAACAACAACAACAACTAATCTGCAAAACAATTGGGTAAGGCTAGAGAACATAAGATATTTTCTCCTTTCCTGTATTTTTTATCCTTAATCCTATAATGCTATTTACTACTTGAAAAGGGAATATTGTTATATATAGCATACTTTCCACTCTCCAGATCAAATATGGTCTCCTCTACCCACCAGACAGTGCTTAGTTAATTATTCTAATGTACAAGCTATTTATCAACTGGGTATTGACAAACTTAGGTGTGGTTATAATCCCCTAGTAGATCATAAGCATAATTTGACACAAGGTACTTCCCCAAACAACCTTATCTCATCATTTTAGTGGAGAATAACTTTGCCTTTTCAACCACACCTAACCAATATGATAATTTTAATTAGCAAAGACAAAAATGAGCTTTTAAATTTAAAAGTGAACATGAGTCAACAGGACATTATGCATGGAGGTTGCAAATAGTGACTAAAGGTGTAATCACATCTAGGTAACACCTCAGAGGTAGATTAGTGGAAATAAAGTTTGTTAATATTCCCCAGTTACTGCAAAGAAATAAATAGCTCAGCAAATTGTAAATAATAGCCATTGTTTGAGGGTACCATTATCAAATGGAAATTACAATTTATTATAAACAGACTTCATGGGACACATGTGGCACCTAAGTACTAACTACCTTAAAGACAGCATCAGATAATGTCCTTGGAAACACCTATATGTGCAAATCCACACTCAAATGCTAACTAGCTGTGAAACCCTGAACAAGTCACTCAAACTGTCTGCCTCAGTTCCCTAAACTCTAAAATTAGGATCATAACAGAGCCTAGGTTGCAGAGTTGTTGTAAGGATCGATTGAGATATTTGGAAAGTACTTAATACAGTGTCTGGTACATAGTAAATGCTATATAAATGCTTATTCCTTATTACTTTTCCTTTCCCCATTTAGAAGGAAAATCAATATGACCTCTTTTTTATTGTTTCTCAGCATGATGTGATAGAAACAATACTGGACCAAGATTTAAGAGTCTTGGTTCTAGTCCTGTCTCAGGCATTAATTAGCTATGTGAGCTTGAGCAAATCATTTAACCACCTTGTACCTCAGTTTCTCCATCTGTCAACAAAGTAAAGGAATCAAATGTCCTCTATATTCCCTCTATAGAACTGGCCTTGATTGTAACCATTTAGTGCTAAAAATGTAAATTCTCTGAGGCTGGATCTGTCTTACTTATCTTTGTATTTCCTTCAGTATCTAACTTCGTATATAATAGGTTTTTAACAAATGACTAATTATAATTATATGATTTAATGACTCATTTTCTTATTCTCAAGGGAAAGAACAACTTGGTCTTCAATTGCTTGATTGGTCCAAACTAATTCCCTCAAGAAATTTGTTTTTCTTTATGTCTTTGGTTCTAAATCAAGTACCATGTGTTTAGGGAGAGTGAAAAGGAAAGTCTGGGATACCCACATAACTGGCCAGTCAAAGGCTTTAGCAGGTCAGAGACACCCTAGTCTAAAAGCAGCTGAGCATATTTCTCAAGATTCCTTGAAATAGCATTTGAAGTTAGAGAACCTGGGTTCCAACCTCTGCTCTGTCATTCACTACTCATGTGACCTTAAGCAGGTCTCAACTTCTCTTAAGGTCAATAACCTCTTTCTCACCACCTCAACCATTATTCAAAGGAAGAAATTGGACTAGATGATCTCCAGGGTCCTCTATAATACTAAACATAGGATTCTATGACCTTGCCATGCTTATTTATTGCTTCATCCATTGCCTCTGACTTTCTGCTTTGTTCCTGGACCCCAATGCTTTCCTGTCTTCCCAACCTGCATGTTTAGATTGAGAATCAGATAGGCCATCAGGGGTCACCTAATTTCTCCTCTTATTTTAGGAACTGAGGCACAGAGTGATTAAGTGAATTGCTTAAAATTCTGCAGATAGTCAGTTACAGAGCTGAAACCATGACCCATCTATTCCAAATCCATTGTTCTTTCCATTATATGCTACTGCCCTCATTGTTCAAGCATTTCAGTCATGTCCAACTCTTTGTGACCCCATTTATGATTTTCTTAAGAGAGATATTAGAGTATTTTGCAATGTCCTTCTCCAGCTCATTTTGCAAATGAGGAAGGAGACAGAGTTAAGTGACTTCCCCAGGGTCACTCAGCTAAAAAAGCTGGATTTGACATCAGGTCTTCCTGATTCTAAACCTGGTAATCTATCATGCCACCCCCATTATGTAACTTAAATATAGCCTTTATGAATCAACCATTTTTTTTTAAAATCTATTATAAACAAGATGTCAGACTAGTGGAATGGACATAAAGATGAAATAAACATTAGGAATAAAATAAAATATAATATTAAAATAAAAATAATATTAAAACATAACACTTGCCCTCAAGGAGCTTAACAATTTAATTATAGTTTTAGAAGATAACTTAAGAGATATCTAGTCCTGGGGTCCATAAGCTTGTTTGTATATTTTGATCATTATATTTCAATATAACTATTTTCCATTTTAATCTTGTCTACTTTATTAACTTAAATACATTAGTTTGAAAAAGGGTCTATAGTTTTCACTAGATTGCCAAAGAGGTCCATGACATAAAAAAGAATTCAGAATTTCAATCTGGCCTAACAGCCTTATTTTTTAATTTGAATGAACAGGGGCCCTGAGTAGTGAAGTCACTTGCCTGAGAACACACAGAATACAAACCCATGTCCTCTGATTTCAAATAGGGCCTTTCCCACTGCCATTTCACCTCTATAAAACATAAGCATGAAGAGGATGATACAAGGTAGAAGTTGGCAATATAAAGGAGAGATTCAACCAAAATGTTTGGAGGGAGAGGTCATTTTTGTCATTTTTATAGGCTTAGAAGGGACCTCAGAGGTCCCTTCTAAGAGGTCATCATCATCATCATCTTCATCATCATGATAACAGCTAGCATTTATATAATGGTTGAATGTTTACAAAATGTTTTATAAATATTATCTAATTTTATACCCACAACAACTCTGAGAGGTAGGTGTTGCTATAATCTCTCTATTATACTTGAGGAAACTAAGAGAAACAGAAGTTAAGTGTTTGCTCAGAGTCACACAGATAATAAATGTCTGAGGCAAAATTTGAATTCTGGTCTTCTCAATTCTAGATCCACTACCCATCCCTCTGTGCATCTCTCTCTCTCTCTCTCTCTCTCTCTCTCTCTCTCTCTGTCCTTAGTGTCTCATGATGGCTGTCTCTGCTCCCATATGCTTTTCTAGATTTAAACCTGTTTCGATGCATTACTTATCTACACTACTGAGGCCTACAAGTTGAGGGCTCTATCATTAATACAAAGACTATGAAGGATGAAGGTCCTTCAATCTCCATAGACTGGACACCATTACCCATCCTCAGGTGCACACATAGGGCTCCCTGGCTATACTCCAATCACCTGAGCCTGAGTACAAATTTTACCTTCTGACTGAGTAATCAGCAGGATGTACATCAAAATGTGAAATCTATTCATCTAGTCAAGGTTATAGGAAACAAATGCCCCTCTAATTCAAGGTTCTTTAGTCAGGGTCCACAGACTCTCATGAGATCTATGAATAGATTTCATGAGGGAGTCTGTAAACATAGATGGGGAAAAAATCTTTTTTTAACTAATCTCCAATAGAAATTTTGCATTTCTTTCAATTATTTAAAGACATTAGTCTAAGAAGAGGTCCAGAAATTTCATCAGACTTCCAAATTGGTTGAAGACATTCACAAGAAGTTAAGCATCCCTGCTCTAATTTGACATTTAATTTCCCATGTAGCCTCTTCTTCACCACCTCAACCAGCACTATCTCTTCCCAGGCTAGGTTTTTGTAATACTAAAGATTTGTTTCTATAAGCTGATAGTAACTGAGACCTTTCTCATAACTCAAGTCAATAAGCATTTATTAAGTCCCTTCTCTGAATCAGCTACTATGCTAGGCACTAAGAATACAAAGGATTTCAAAAGTCCTTACCCTCAAAGAGCTTACATTGGTAGGATAGGATGGGAAGAGAGAGAGGAATACTACATAGAAAATTAAATATTAAGTGTGTGTGTGTGTGTGTGTGTGTGTGTGTGTGTGTGTGGAGAGAGAGAGAGAGAGAGAGAGAGAGAGAGAGAGAGAGAGAGAGAGAGAGATTTCCGGGTGGATGATTCATATCAAGGACAATTTGCTAACAATAGAAATGGGTTTCTAGCAGACACCATAAGTAGAGTGAGATATAGATATGAAGAGATGGGACTATGGGGAAGAAAAGAATGGTGGCACCCACAGTCTAGGCACCCAATGGCTTTGAGTACAGTGTTAGGGTAGTAGATTGTCATAATCTTAACATGGCTTTGGCCATGTGATGTTTCTATTATGGGTAGCTGAAAACTGGTAAGAATTTATTTTAAAAGCTCTACTATTTTCTCACCAAAAATTTACCTTCTTCCATCAGGGCAAGAGCCAAACAGAGCAGCTTTTTCTAATATTCATCATCAGACAGAATGAAATGTTCTTTGAAAGAATGGAAGAAGTAATTTAAAAGGAGGGGAAAGGTGGAAGGAAAAGACTCCAAAAGGGCCCAAAGGAATTCAAACCTCTATCAGGAGGTTGAAATGTAGAGGAATGTGACACAGAGGTGAGAAAGAAGACAGGTGTGAGGGGGTGGGGATGGAGATGGGGATGGGGGTGGTCTAGAAAGAACACTAAATTTGGAGTCAGAAGACTTTTGAATTGAATTTCACATCTCTAGCTCTTCTGATTATTACCTGGAGGGATTTAGACAAGTCACATAACTTCTCTTGGTCTCAAATCCTTTAGATAGAAAATGAAGAGGTTGAATGAGATACTATGAACCACTCTGTGGTCTCTTCTAGGATGGGCCATTGACTAGGTGAAGCTGTGCTATAGCTTTCTCCTATAACATATGGATCCAAACCGTCTTGTGTTATCTGAAAAGGGGCGATCTAGTCTTATTCTTTGAAAGAAGTCCTGAGTAATTGAGGTGTGTAACCTTCTGCTAAGGAAACAGGGGTATTTAACCTGGAGAAGTTTGAAGGGGATATAATTCCTATCATTGAGAAGAGAGTTAAGATTCATTCTGATTGACTCCAAAGACAAATATTAGTAGCAATTTGTGGATGTTGTAGGGCTCATTGTATTGGAAGATATCTTAAAGAAGAGAGCTAAGTCAAAAGAGAATGGGTTGCCCCATGGGGGAAAAGAGGGATCCCCATCCTAGAAGTGCAAAGGATATTACTGAAAGGATTCATGTTTAAGTAACTATTGGACTACTCACCTTGGAAGTCCCTTCCAATTTTGAGATTCTATAACTGTGTAATTTTATTCTCTAAAAGCCTTGGTTTCCTTCTCTACAAAACAGATTAGGTATTCGCTAAGGCCCTTTCAAATTTTAAATCCTACCATCCCATCATTTCATTGTCCTAATTTTCCTATTACAGATGGTATTCCAACCTTATCTGTTGCATGAGGTTGGCTAATGAAGAAAAATTAAGAAAACTCACTTCTTTCCCTCCATTGCAAAAATGAAGAGTTATGGGTATGGAATATTGGATATCCAGAGTGTCTCTAAAGTCTTCAGTACGATTTTTGAGACCCTGTATCAAATGTGGCTGCTGTGTTTGTTAATTTTGCCGAACTTCCTCTTCCCTCCTTATTTATTTCTTTTAATATCTTACTTTAAAGGGAAAGCTTGCTAGAGAGGTGAAAGGAAAGATACATTCAGAAATGAATGATATGAGAATAAAAAGTATAAATCAATTAATATAAACATAAATGAATGAGAACAAGCAAGTTAGAATGTAAGCTCCCTGAGAAGAGGATTTTGCTCTTTGTACGTGTATCCTCAATGCATAATACAGTGCCTGTTTGATATATTCATCTTCACTGATTGTAATCAAAGAAGCTTACTTTCTACTGAAGCATTCTACTAATTAACTGAATATTAAAGGGATCAACCAGAGGGGTTTCCAATCAAAGTGGTAAGAGCTTCTCCTGATTGGTTGATTAAGGGGCAGCTGCCCTCCTTTTAACCTACATAAGGAAACTGAGCCTACTCTGGAACTCTTGAGGACTTCTTTTGACTCTTCCTTTGTATCTTGCAGCCAAGGGAAGGGAAATGTGATTCCTCTCCTTTATCCTGTAACCAAGAGCAGTGATGGCAAGTTGCTTCAGAAATACACGGTTTATGTAACTTGGCTAAAACTCCACCTTCTAGGAAAACCTTTTACTATCCTCATTAATTCTAGTGCTTTTCTTCCATTGATTATCTCCAATTTATCATGTCTCTATCTTGTTTATAATAAAGTGTTTGCATGTTGTTCCTCCCCTATTATACTATGAAATGAAGGAGTGGGGTTTTTTTTGTTTTGGTTTTTTTTGCCTTAACCAACACTTAATATCTATATGGAACATAGAAGGCCCTTAATTAATACTTGTCAGCCTGAATTAATTGGCTTAAGTAAATAAATGAAAGCAATGAGGAAAAAAGAGAAGAAAATGTGTAGCTGAGTCCTAATTTCATCTTGGCCATTCCCAGAGTCAACTGTCTGCATCTGCTGCCCCATAAAAGTGGACAAAATGAAAGGACAGCCAGAAAGGTCAGCACCCTGGAGAGGTATTTAAGAGTCATTTTAACACATCACCCTTTCTTTGAAACTACTATATCAGAGGATCATACATTTAGAGAGGGAAAAACCTAGTCTTTCTACTCCAAGGACTCAGTCTTTTTGTTTGTTTTCAAGGCAACTAGGTAGTACAGCAGATAGAGCACAGTGGGCCTGGAGTCAGAAAGAACTGAGTTCAAATCTAGACTCAGACGGGTATAAGCTCTGTGACTCTATGCAAGTCACTTATCCTCTATCTCTCTCTGAAAAATAGGGGTAATAGTACCTGCCTCACAGGACTGTTGTGAACACCTAATGAGATATTTGTAAAGAACTTAGCACTGTTCTTGACATATAATATAATCTCAATAAGTGCTTGTTCCTTTCTTCTCTTCAAAGACACCTTCTGATGTCTGGTGAAACCTAAGAATCCCTTCTCAAAATAGGAGGGAGGGTTAAATTTACAACTGAAAGAAATGCTAAATTTCAGGTTAGTGAAAATAAAGATATATATATTTTTTTGTCCAATTTGGCTTCATAGACTCTGTAGACCCCACATTAAGAGCTCTCGTTTGAGTACAATCATCTTATTTTGAGACGAAGAAATTGGGGCTTAGAGGTTTAAGTGACTTGCCCAAGGTATGGAGTGGCAAAAGTGAGATTTGGAATGCTTTGGAGTTATTTGATTCTGCATAGATGTTCCCCAGGTCTAGGAACAATTTGTACGAACCCTGCCAGAATGACAGGGAAAGACAGTTTAGTGTCCATGGAGCCAACGGAACCATAGTCTTATTCTCACAAGCCTCATGAGGCAGTCTCAGAACACACACTGTCAGAAATATTGCTAGGGTACTGACTTGTCTGAGGGCAGTGAAGTGGCACAGTGGATGGAGTGTTAGGCCTGAAAAAGGAAGACTCACCTTCCCAAATTTAAATCTGGCCTAGATATTTACTAGCTGTGTGACTCTGCACAAGTCACTTAATCTTATTTGCATCAGTTCCTTACCTGTAAAATGAGCTGGGGAAGGAAATGGCAAACCACTGCAGTGTTTTTGCCAAGAAAACTCCAAAAGGGTCCCAAAGATTTGGACATAGCTAAAATGACTGAACAACAACAACTGACTTGTCTATCCTGGAAAACTACCACTACCTCTGAAGAAAGTACCAACCACAGCTTTGGCACACAAGACATCCAGGGAAGAGAGATGCAAATACAGTACATTACTGCTCCTACTGCTTCTCAGGTGACCAAAGCCCCAGGGATGATTCAAAGAGGCATGCCCATGTCCATAATTCATCTTAGTATACCCAGACACTATTGCCATGCCCTCCCTACAAGGATGGGGAGAATGTGTTTGACACCAAATATCCACCAACAAATATCACTTCCCTTTCTTCTCCTGAAACCTCCTACTTATACAGTACCCTATAACCAACTCATTTTTTGAGGAGGAAAGAGTGATTTCCCAAGAATAGGGAATGACCTAAGAGGAAATCCCTATTTCAATATGGATCAGTACCTCTTCTGTAACTTACAAAATTGCCTAAAGCACTGAGATTTTGAATGGTTTACCAAGGCTCCTACAAGCCAGAGGCAGGCCCTGAAGACTTGAGATCTGCCTGTTTCCAAGGCTCACTCTCTAGGCTCCAGGCACCACACAGCTTCCAAACTGGTAATACCACCAGAAACTGGTAATACCATCAGACCTGTAAGTCAGTTCTGCTATCACCTGATAGAACATTCTTAGTTAATAAAATAAATTTTATTACTATCTTTTGCTTTTCATCATTTTAGTTTCTCTATATATTCTCCTTCTCCCTTCCCATAGAGCAACCCAATGTACCAAACATAACCTTTTTTGAGAAAAAAAAATAGACAGAGAAAAAATAAACAAAACCAATCAATACATTGAAAAAAAAAAACATGTGCAATGTTCCATATTAATGGCACCCTTGAAACCAAATCCCTGGCAAAGAGTAGGAAAAAGTATCTTTTCTATATCTCTTATCTTAGAACATGCTTATTCTTCCTAATTTTTGCAACATTCATTTTTGGTCTGTTGTTTTTTTCATTTAGATTGTTGTAATCTTTGTATATATTGTTTTCTTGACTACGCTTAACCTATATGCTTAAACTCTGCTTGATTTCACATCAGATCACATTAAGTCCTTGCATGGTTCTCTTTGTTCATCATGTTAATAATTTCTTACAACACGATAATATTTCATACATCCATGTACCACAATTTGTTTAGCCATTTCCTAAGCAATGGACTTGGCACATACTTTCAAATCATTTTAGCATGATTACCTTTAGTGTATGCTATGTTGTAGACAATATCTCTATACCAATTTCTTGTCCTGCCTTTTGCTGTCTTTATAAGAGATTCATGAAATGGATATTTTCTTCTACTCTATATGTTGAAATCCATCCCTTTCTTCAAGACCAAACTTAGATGGTATGCCTTCCCCAACTCTCCTTATACCCTATGAAGTCTTCCCTAAAGCTCCCAGATTAAAATGATCTCCTCTTTTCCAATTTCTCAAAGCTCTTTACGTAGACTTATTCCTCTTTCCCCTTAGCTCCTCTCCTTTCCATCATAATTATCCATATGCATGCATCTCTCTCCTATTAGGTTGTCAACAGGGTAGATGTCTTGGTTGTCTTATTTGTTTACAAACTTTATGCTATGATATTTAATAAATGTTCATTGAGTAGATGAGTTGAAAGATACACTAAATATAAGTTATACATGTCATGCAAATGTGTGAAGCTCATCTATAGTACCTCTGACAAGTTATTGTCTAATATCCTGAATATTTCAAAATGATGGGGAACTTATTACCTAATAAGTACTGTGTTACCTTTCCTCCCATTTTCCCTAGACATTTCTTAGCATTCACAGTGACTGCTGTGCTAACAGAGAAATGGCCTTGGGTTCTGGACACAATGATCAAGGACTCGCAACAAGAAAAATCAGAAATATGAATGAATACAGAGTTCAACAGAGTCCATGCTCATTCAGAGCAACCAGCCCTGAAGCTTAAATGAAATACCTGTAGCTGAAAAATCGCTGGGTTCTGAGTAAGGCCAGGAACTTAAGCAAGCTGGAGTTAATTTCTATTTCTCTGGCTGCCTTCCAGTTTACTACTGATGGTCTCTTCAGTTACTACATCTGTGCATTATTTATTGTTGCCCCTGGCTGGTGATGAGTGTATGCTCGAAGAGTCAAATAAATCAATCTAACTAGTAAGCCAAAATAGCTGAATAGGAACAGGTTGAAGCCATGAGTTTAAGGGAACAAAAAAAGCATTAGTTTTCCCTGCCAGCAAGCTTTTCTCTCTGAAAAAGGTATAAAATCAGAAGTCCTGTGATATTCCCTTCCCTAAACACTCTTTCCACTTTTATCCCCCTGACCTCTTTTTCTTCCTTTCTTACCCCCTTTCTTTTTTTGTTTGTTTTTTGTTTTGCTTTTTTGGAGGGGAGAAGGCAGGGCAATTGGGGTTAAGTGACTTGCCCAAGACATGGCTAGTAAGTGTTCAGTGTCTGAGGTCAGGTGTGAATTCAGATCCTCCTGACTCCAGGGCCAGTGCTCTATTCACTGTGCCACCTAGCTGCCCCCATTTGGGAACTTTGCCTCACTCCTTTTGTTCTTCACTTATACTCTTTTTTCTCCCACCTCCTGTCTCCTTCTCCTCTCTTCTCTCCTTTCTTCTTCCCTCATTTTCTCCCTATTGCCTTAAACCCCTCATTTATTTATCCCTCAATCCTCTTCCCCTTGCTTCTCCTCTTCCCTTCCCTTTCTTCCTTCTTTTTCTTCCTCATACTCCCTTCATTTCTTCCTTTTTCCTCCCTCCTTTCCTTCCTTAATTACATCTCTCCCTCCTTTTCTTCCTCCTTCCTTTCCTTTCTTCCTTTATTCCCTTCTCCTCTTTTATCCCTTTCTTCCTTGTTTTCCCTTCCTTCTTCCCTGAATCCTCCTTTATCACATGAAATTTCACAGGAACTACAGAATTAAGAGTTACATCCACTGAATTGCTCATTCTTTGAGGATGGGGGAAAGGAGTTTGAGGCCTGCACTGAAACTGTGAGCACTCTTTCCACCTCTTTTGTTTCTGCCAGATGATGAAGAAGAGATATTTGCAGTACCAACTTTACAAGTAGGTTGAATAGGGGTGTTATAATTTGAAGGGCAAAAGGAAACCAACTTCTCAAATAAACCTCTCCCACTTACATGAAAATCAATCATAAGAATTGTATTTTTCTGGGACTTGGTAGATCATTTAGATGTCAAGAATCCTCTGATAAAATGAGCAACCACTACCTCCTCCCCCCTTGGGATAAATCTCTCATCATATGTTGTTATAAATCTATGCCTTTTCTCCATTGCAGTATAGTAAAGAGAGATGGGACAAAGACAGAGAGGTAAGATAGACAAATGATAGATAAGTAAAGGAAACTCAAAGAGACTCCCTCCCTCCATTTCTCCTAATTTCTCCACACTCCTTTTTTCTCTAGATGGCTCCTTTTTCTATTTTAATCCTCTGCCTCTCTCCTTTTTTCCTTTTATTCTTCTTCTGCTCCTTGTGTTTTCTCTTCCATGTTATTTTCCAAATGTGGAAGAATTCAGGATAGAAGAAAAAAGGCACACGTATGCACGTATCTGCATACACATGTGTACACACATATACCAATTATATCATGTTGCTTCACTTTTATATTTGTATCTCCATCACCTAGCATATTAATTGGCAAATAGTAGACAATTGTATGCCTCAGTCAGAGAGTTCAATTCAACCTAAAGTCAAAACATATATGGGTTAATAGGGCATCTTTTTTTTTCTTTAAAATTACTAGTTCCTGATAGGGACTTCTGCTGGCAGGGAGAAATTTTCAGGGTCTAGATGTATTGGCTTCTGGAAAATACAATCCTAGACCCTGCCTGAGAAGACCCAGACTTTCAGGAGTTCTTAGGCAGGAAAGGCTTTGGGAGAGAGATAGAACAGACTTCCCCAAGAAAGCAGGAAGGAATAGACTTTGGGTATTAGGGTGAATACATTGGTATACAAAGAGTCAGGTTTAAGACTTGGCCATCAATAATAGAAGACTTTCTCCTGACTGGGAGGCTGAGTTAAACTGAAAAAGACTTGCATTTTTTTAATTATTAGGAAGTCTCCAAGAGTCAGGAATCTTGAATTTTCCTTCTTTTGTTGTAGGCTAAAAATGAGTCAGAGCACCGCTTTTATATCTGGGATAAGACTGGAGTAGAGGTTTATGGGGCTTCACTCATTTATTTTTTTCCATCCCATGGGTATTTACACAAAAAGCTCTACTAGAGGTGCAATGGAGGGTGAGTATTAGAAAACAGTAACTTCTTTGTGAAAGAAGATAAGATGTGGCTAGACTTGGCCAGCTGCCTCCATATTCCAAAGACTTTAGCCAATGGAGGGAATGATTTCCCCTTTGAGTTTTACCACTTACCTTACTGACACCAAGACAAGCACATCTAGCTACACTAAAATTTTGCTTAGTTTTTGGTCTCTCATACTTTCTTTTCCCTTTCCTCATTTTCCTTTTTGTCTTCCCTTAGCATTTTATTAACATTAGAAAGAGTTCAATAGGAGGATGAGCTAGCTATCAAGGAACAGAACCTATCCGTTACAAAGTACTAATGATGTTTCAAGGGCCATAAGATCACAAAGATCTGTGGTAGGATGGCCGTTTTTAAGCTATGGAGGCAATAGATAAAATCAGTAGAAGGGCCCCCCTAATCTCTTGGTGGAATTCCTATCTTCCCGCACAGGGAAATAGAAAGATCTAAGAAGCTGTGCTCACAATATATGCTTATGCCATTATTCCAAGAGGTTCTGTTTTGGTTTTTATTTTTTGTACCAGTTGCTTACATACCCATATGCCAAGTGCTTCATTGAACCGTATCTAATCACTACCTGAAATGATATTGGATCTAGATGGGAATATAATGGAGGGAGTCTCTTTGTGTTTCCTTCACTTATCTATCTTTTGTCATCTCAAAAGTATATGGTATGTAGAAGGGGTTGGATTTATGCATAACTCAAGATATATGCTTGAGGTTTGCCATATATTGAGCAATACCATAGAATGTATATAGAATTGAACTGAGCTCTGCTCACCAATTTCAATGACAAACAGGGCTCAGCATTGGAGGATATGTGCTTTGGGATAGTGTAACAGATTGCTTTATTAGTTCTTTGATCAAATAAAGGAACTAGGCTTCCCCTAGACTTCATTATGGGATGCTGTGTCAATACGAATTGACTCCTATGCCAGGAAGGGTCATCTACTAAGCACACTTTAAAAGGATTCATCAAATGTCCTCTTTTCCTTCTTGTTTACCATATGGAGACTTTAGGAACCTCTTTATCAATTTTCCAATCAAGGAAGGAGGAGCTGCTAGCACATGACAACAAACACATGTGCCACCTAGGTGTGACTGACACTAGACCTCAAATACCCAGCTTGCTCTTATATTTGTGTTTCTGTCTCTGAACATCAATGACTGGACTGAGATCATAAGATGGACAATTCTAGCCTTAAGTAACCCCCATTCTGAGCCTCAGTTTCCTCATCCACAAAAGGGACATAAATACTGTACTTACTCACAAGATTGTTACAAAATTGCTTCATAAATTTCAAATGAAATGGAATTCTATTATTATTACTATTTTCAAAGTCAGTTGTCTGTGAACAGATAACAGAAGAATTTGAGAAACATAGTTATTTTCTTACACTCTTGAAACCACAATGAAGATGACAATAAGGGCATATGGAAGCCCAATGGATGAAGCAAGTCAGGAAATCTTACCCTTGCTATTGAGATTTATTGTGTCTTATCCTATGGGAGAAACAATAGCACTGAACAGAAAATGTGGAGTCAGAGAAAATTATGTCACCATGACTGGAGCATTGGAGAAGGAAAGCCTTCAGTGGGGAAAACAAAAGAAGAATAATGTCAAAGTAATGGAGTGACTGATTTGGAACAAACTGGGAAGACCTGGCTTTGCTACTTATTAATTGAACTTGAACAACTTATTAGACCTCTCTGAGACTCAGTTGTGGCATTTAAAAAATGGGGTACGACTAGATGGCCTCTAAGGTCCCTTCATCTTTAGCCAGATGATTTTATTTGTGATCTTATTATCCTTCAACTATTCACTATCATCTCATCATGTACATCTTCAAAGTATAAAACAACTATAGTGGAATGATTTCTAAGTGTGGATAAGTGTTCAGGGCATGAGGTGTTGAAATAAACATTTTGTAACTTCTGCAAGTTAGAAGCATCAGCTGATGTTCCTTTCCAAGAGAGAAAAGTCTGTTGATGTCAATTTTTTTTTCATTGTCATCACTCCTGAGAGTTATTTCTCTGATTCTGCCATTCCTTCCAGGAACATACTACTTAATGTACATAGTAGTATACCATATGATAAAACCTAATATAACATGCCCTAATTATACAGCACGGCTCAAAATAGGTATTTGTTGATCATCAAGTTAATGTTTTCAGCCTATTTAAAAACTGTGTGATTCTTTTGTATTCTCTGCCCCTTGTGCTGCCAAATAAAAGAAGCAGAAATTGGGGCAGAGGCAGGGACTGGAGTGGAATGCAAGAGATTTTTTTTCTATTAGTCTTCATTTATCTGTCATTTAAATATAGGACAATTTATCCATTCATATTATTCCATATGAGTACTTGTTTTGTCCAATGACCAACAAATTGTAATGGAAATGTACATTTATGTTGCTGCCATCTTTCTAAGATTGTATTGTGTAAGATCTTCCTTGCTGCTAGGCCCTCTGATAGGCTTAAGTACACCTGGAGCCTGTGAGGGGAGGCTTGTTTTTCAGAAGACACTTTGTGATTGGGCAGTGGGTCAAGAGGGTTATTACATTCTCTGACCCAGGAGAAGGCTATATAAATCCTAATTTGAGGCTTTGTTTTGGGACTCACTTGGAAAAGTGTTGTGTGATTTGACCAGAAGAGATTCTAGACAGCCGTAGAGAGCCCACCAGCTTTGAAAAACCCATATGTTGATGCTTCCCTCTCTGATAACTAAGTATAGATGTAATGGTTGGACAGTTGGAGACCTGTATGCTTGATCTATTTGTTTCTCTGTCTTCTTCTAATTTCTGCTTATAACCTCTATATACTCTGAAGTTTGGGGTGATGACTTTTCCCCTAAACTAGTTAAATGATGTGTTTGATTGATTAAAGCATTTGTTAACCCATTTTGAGTTGCTTTCCTTCCAAAAAGCAGATTTAAGAACCTGTGTTGGCAGTCACCCTGGGTATATCGGGGTTCTTGCCACAACACAAGTGTACACAATACTGGTGGGATTCAAATAAATTCATCAAAAAAATGCTTCTCTGTCTAATTGAGAGTATAGTAACTGCATTATGCCACAGGGCACTTAAGTAAAGTGTATAATTACCTGAAAAAGCTCACATTAATCATCCTGAAAAGGATGACAAAAATATGTTGATTCATTTAATACAAAATGTATGTGTGATTGTCTACATGGGCATGAAAGTGCTATTATAAGAATGAGCATGACATAGTATAACTAGTCTCAAAGTCAAGAAATTTGAGTTCAAATAGCCATAACATTTACTGCTTTTATGACCAGGAGCAAGCCACAACCTTCCTAAGCATCTATTTTAAAAAATAGAAATAACAATTATATCATTATTATCAATATCTCACTGAAGTCATTGACTTCATTGAGTTTTGTTGTTAGGAAAGAACTCTGTAAACTTCAAAATGCTTCCCAGTGCAAGCTATCATTGAATGTACATTTTTTAATCTCAAATACTTTCATAATTCCCAAAGTCTAGAGGTCAGGACAATAATATTAAAGAAAAATGTTTATTTTTATTTTTATTCTTATTAACCACTGAATTAAGCATTTATTATTATTATTATTATTAAACATTGAATGCATTAGAGCACTGAGAAAATCCAATAGTTTAGCACGGTGCCTAGCACATAATAGGTGCTTAATACATTGATTATCTTTAAAAGAAAAAGAAGAATTGGCCAGAGACTAATCTATTTGTTGAACTTTTTTTTAAAGCTGATTTCTTTATTAACTTCTATTTTACATCATTCATTTCTGCCAGATTTTGAGTTACAATCATTTCCCCCCCCGTTTTTCCCCTACCCACCATCCCAGAACAGCAGTCCCACAAGACATCACTTCCTCCAATCTGCTCTCTCCCCTATCCTCTCCCACACCCCCTTCAACCTCTCCATTACTGGAAGGTGAATCTTTGTGTCCCAATGCCTCCACATCTTATCTCCCAATTACAAGCAAAAGAGTATTAATAATATTATTTATATATATTTGAAACATTTAATCTTAAGACCTTGGATTTCATATCCATTTCCTTCCTCCCTTGTCACCCATTCCCTCTGGGGAGATAAGTAATTCAGTATATGTTGTACATGTCTAGCTATGCAAAACATTATCATAGTAGATATATTGTACAAGGCTGCTTACAATTCCCTCCCCTTCATCCCACCCCCCACCTGGTCCATTCCCCACTTGATCCTGTCCCTCTTCCATAGTGGGTGCCTCCAACCTCCTCTACCCCCAAGGATGCCCTCCCATCCATCATCCCTCCTCTCCTCCCCCTTCCCCCATTCTGATGTAGGTTGAGATGTCCCACCTAGTATGTATGTCATTCTCTCCCTGAATCAAATTCAATGAGAATGTGGTTTCGCCTTTTTGCCTTCCTATTTTTCCCTCCCCTGCAACTACTTCCCCCTGATTCCACTACATGAGATAGTTTACCCCACCCTGTCTCTCCCCATCTCTTCCTGCCACTTTCCTCTCTCACCTCACAACTTCACCCCTTGAGTATCCTCCCTTCCCAACAAATTCAACCTATGCCCTCTATCCATATACAACTGTAACCATATACGCACACATTCACATATGTATTCACATGACCATACACCCTTCTTCCATTATTTTCATAGTGAGAAAGATTTCCTCAGTCACAGTTATTGTTTTTTCATATAGGAATGTAAATAGTTCAACTTTGATAAATTCCTTTTGATTCCTTTTCCCTGATTACCTTCTCAGGCATCTCCTGCTTCTTGCGTCTGGATGTCAAATTTTCTATTCAATTCTGGTTTTTTCCTCAAGAGTGCTTGAAAGTCCTCTATTCCACTGAATGACTATATTTTCCCCTGAAACAAAATACTCAGTTTTGCTGGGTAGGTGACCCTTGGGTTCATTCCCAGCTCTTTTGCCCTCTGGAATATGCTGCCAGGTCCTGTGCTATTCTGATTGTGTTTCCACAATATTGAAATTGTTTCTTCCTGGCTGCTTGTAGTATTTTCTCCCTGATCTGGGGATTCTGGAACCTGGCTATAATATTCCTGGGAGTTTTCCTTTTGGGATCTTTTTCAGGAGGTGATCTGTGGATTCTTTCAACCTCTATTTTGCCCTCTGGATCTAAAACATCAGGGCAATTTTCCTTGAGAATTTCTTGAAGGGTGATTTCTAGGTTCTTTCTTTGATCATGGCTTTCAGGTAGTCCAATAATTTTTAAATTGTCTCTCCTGGATCTATTTTCCAGGTCAGTGGTTTTTCCCATGAGATATTTCACATTGTCTTTTAATCTTTCATTTGTTTGGATCTGCTTAACAGCATCTTGATTTCTCATAAAGTCATTAGCTTCCATTTGCTCCAGTCTAACTCTGAAGGAATGAATCTCCTCAGTGAGCTTTTGAGGTTCTTTTTCCATCTGGCAAATTCGACTTTTTAAGGCATTCTTCTCCTCATTGCCTTTTGGGCCTCCTTTGCCATTTGAGTTAGTCTATTTTTTAAGGTGTTGTTTTCCTCAGTCAGGCTTTTGACCCTCATTTCATACTTTTCCTGTATCCTTCTCATTTCTCTTTCCAATTTTTTCTCCACTTCTCTTATTTAATTTTTAAAGTCCTTCTTAAGGTCCTCTATGGCCTACAACCTACTCATGTTTTCCCCTAGGGCTTTTGGAGCAGGACTTCTGACCTCACAGTCCTCTCCCTGCTCCATGCTTCCACCCTCCTTGCCCCCAATGTAGGAGTCTAGAGTTGCATTTTTTCTGTTTAATTTGTTTCCTTTGCCTTGGCATGTTGCCACTTAATTACCTGACTTTTGGGCTTGTTGCCACAGTATGTCTTTGAGGACAGATAGGGGAATTTTCGCCCGAACGTGTGGGAGGGCAACTTCCATTTCTGACAAGCTGGAAACCCACCCACAACTTCCACCCCAGATCACAATCCAGATACAGGGATGTTAAAGCAAGAGCGATTACCCCCCCCCCAAGACTGATTGCTGGATCTCCCTACAGTTCGCAGGCCAGGAGCTGGAGCAGCCTCTGAAATCTACAAAGTGGAGTGTCTTCTCAGCAGCTTTTAGCCCCCAGGGGAGGAAACCAACACGTTCCCCAAATACTGGTCCCAAAGTCCATAGGGCACTAACCTCTCACTCTGTCCTAGGCATGTCTATGTTGATAATTCTGGAATCACCACAGCTGCTGGTGTTCTGGGGTCCCTCCAGTGGGCTGCTGGCCCTGCCGCCCTGGGGCTAAAACCACGACTCAGGCAGACCAGACCTGTGCTTGGCTCCCCGCACTCTGTGCTGCGCACTGCCGGCTCCCAGAGTGCTGGGCTGGTCCTTCCTGCAGGGCTGCTGGGCTGTCCTCAGTGGGAGGTTAGATTCTCTGTGTCGTTCTGTGGGTGCTAGGGCTCCGGAAGTTGTTCAGAGACCCCTTTTACATAGTTTGGAGGAAATCTGGAGGCAGAGTGGCTTGGACGCGCTGTTTCTACTCTGCCATCTTGGCTCTGCCCCCATATTTGTTGAACTTTAAAGGCAAGTCTTAAACCATATTCAATAAACATAGAATTGAAAGGTCAACATGCTCATTATCTTTCTCCTGGCTAATTTCCTAGTAATTTCCATATCCAGTAAATATAAATGTGTATGGGTGGTGTGTGTGTGTGTGTGTGTGTGTGTGTGTGTGTGTGTGTGTGTGAGAGAGAGAGAGAGAGAGAGAGAGAGAGAGAGAGAGAGAGAGAGAAATATTTTTGTCTATTAGCCTTCATTTATATAAGTCATTTCATTTCAATCTAGGACCAATTGTCTATTCACTCAAAATTTAACTACCTGTTTTGAGCAATACACCATAATAAACTCTACTCATAACACCTCTATTGCCTTCCCTCAGACATTATTTCCATGTTCTGCATTGTGTTTGTCCTTTAATTTTCAAAAAGTATCATGGAATCAAGGAAATGGTAACATGACTTGCAGTTGATTTTGATTTGAGTGGTGAAGGGCTGTGCAAGGTCACCATTCTCACTTTCTCCTTCAAAGCCATCTGGATCCAGTGACCATATACATCAAGATGACTGGAGATGACCCACGATGCAATGGGAGACTCTGGCCCCTTTAGATTAAGGCTTTTTCAGGTACTCACTTACAGTGAGGTAATGTCCAGACAGTGAATAGGCCTCTTTAAGAAGTGAGTCAAGGGATGGCCCCTTTAGTTAGAAAAAAAGAAAAAAAAGAAAAAAAAGAAAAAATCCATCTAGGAGGGGAAGACCCTCAGGGTCACTATTCCAAAGATAAACAGTTACCATTGACATTCACTCTAAGCCAGGAGGACCAGGGCCTCCCATTATATCCTGTGTCATCTCCCATTATTCTGATGTATATACCTGGTCAGTCGATCCAGATGGCTCAGAAGGAGAAAGTGAGGATGGTGACCTTGCACAGCCCTCCCTTACATAAATCAAGTCAATTGCAAGTTATATTATCATTTCCCTGATGTCATGGTCCTCTTTGAAAATGAAGAACAAACACAACCTTTGAGTAGACTGAGCTGCCTGAATGGGCACCCATAGAGTTGGGTAACTCAGCTCACCCTCTCCTTCTCCCTTTCCCTCTTCCTCTCCTTCTCCTTCTCCTCTCCAAAGAAAGGATATTTGTAA
This sequence comes from Gymnobelideus leadbeateri, assembly GCA_011680675.1. Lineage (NCBI taxonomy): Eukaryota > Metazoa > Chordata > Mammalia > Diprotodontia > Petauridae > Gymnobelideus > Gymnobelideus leadbeateri. Next base: position 405,689 of record WOXC01008526.1, read on the forward strand.
CAGACCGTATAAGAACAGCTGGGTGATTTTTTTTTTAAATTTGTTTCAGTAGCACATGTGTAGGCAAGACATTCAGTGATTCCAGTGCAAAGGTGGACACAGATAAGGGTAGGGAATATATATATATTGCAAATATGCCTCAAAAATAAGCATTGAGAAAGGCCAAAGACTTATAGACTATGTGACACCCTCACAGCTAGGCAACTTGAATATTTTCTTTATAAAAAGAATTGAAGGGCAATGGTCATAGGGAATACCAATAATATGATAAAAAGTGAATTGGATTATATTTTGGACAGGAAACAATTTGTTACTGGGATGAGAACCATTTCTGAATCTTTCTGTGTATAGTTATACTGCTTACTTTTTAAAGATTGAAATTAAAGTGAGGCTAGAAAAAAGATTAAAACAAGCTTTTATTTAAGGTTTACAATTAAGATAATGTTAACTTGACCTATTTGAGGATGAAAATGGGAAATTGATCAAGGAAGTGATATCAACACCATTTATAAGAATCTCATATAGAAGTTTTATTGCTAAAAATCAGTTGCTATAACTAATTGGGGGACCAAAGAATCTAAAAACTAAGTTAGTCAGCAAATAGTTGGTATACATGCTAAGAAGAGAGATATGACAATGGCAATCAACACTAGTTTAAAATAAAGAACACTAGATTTGGAGTGATAGGATGTATGTTCATATCCTCACTCTGACCTTTACTATCTGTATGATGTTGGGCAACTCATTTCATGCGTCTATCACTCATTTTCCTCATTTGTACTATGAAAGGATTGGATTAGAATGGATATTATAAGAATATTGTTTATAGAGGAATAGAGCACCGGCCCTGGAGTCAGGAAGACCTGAGTTGAAATCCGGCCTCAGACATTTAACACAAAAAAAAACTAGCCATGTGACCTTGGACAAGTCACTTAATCCCAATTGCACTCCAAAAAGCAAAACAAACAAACAAACAAACAAAAACAATTATGGGGGTGGTTAGGCGGTACATTGAGTAGTGTGCTGGCTCTGGAGTCAGGAGGACCTGTGTTCGTATCCATTCCCAGACACTTAACACACACACACACACACACACACACACACAAAACTAGCCATGTGACCTTGGGCAAGTTACTTAACCCCAATTGCCCCCTCCAAATAAATATATATATATATATATATATATATATATATATATATATATATATATATAGTTTATCTTGTTATGAGGACTAAATGAGAATATAAATACTTACATGTACATATATACCCATTTTTCAGTTTCCAGGTTAGTTATCTTTCCATGACAACACTGTCTCGTGCTTATTATGGAATTTCTACTATAAAAACAAACAAAAAATTACAAAGTTGACCAAGACAATGTCAGAACTAAGTAACACATCTACTTTCATCTATATATATTTATGAGAATGTTCTATACAAGGATAGCATTAATAATGAGGGTATTAAAAGGGGAGAGAAAACTTTTACACACAATATTACATAGTAAAAACATATCACAAAAGATGTTGAGAAATGAATAATTAGATAATTTAAAAAGACATGAAAAGATTTATATGAACTGCTACAAAGCAAAGTGAGTAGAACCAGAAAAATAATCTATATCATAACATCAATATTAGGAAAACAAATGATTTTTGTTACTTTTATAAGCTGATGAAGAATGAAATAAACATAACCAGAATAACAATTTGTACAATAACAACATTGTTAAACCATCACCTTTGAAAGGTGTAAGATCTATGATCAATACAATGACCATTTCTGGTTGCAGAGGTCCCATGATGAAACATGCTAGTCATTAAAGAATATTGGATTTAGGGTTGAGAATCAAACATATCTATGCATATGTAGATGTAGATGTGTGCACATAGTTATATATCCATGCATGTGTATTTGTGCACATATATTCATACATATTTGAATTATAGATTGTCTAGTCAAACAAATATGACTATGGATATTTGTTATAAAATTTTCTTTGGGGTTGGGGGAGTGGGAGGGAAAGTAGATTTCTGTCTATTTAAAAATACAGTGATAAGGGATCTACAAATGTTAAATGTTGCATGCACTTTGATGGCAATCATTTGCATTATTAGTTTTACTCAGTTGTTTTCCTTTGTTACAAAAAACCTCTCACAAAATGGGAATAGTCTGTAAATGTTTACAATGTAAAAACAAAATATCAATAAAACCTCATAAAAGATAGGGATTATACAATCCCCCCATGTTTATTGTTTGACTATATATATATATATATATATATATATATATATATATATATATATATATAGTATTTCATTTGTTAGAACAAAATGCTGCTTTAAAACCTCTTTCCCAACAAGGTATCCCCCTTGCACATGTCAAAATGATAACATGTTCTTAGAAAGATATTAACGATCTAAAAAACTGTCTATATGAAACTATATCTGGAAAACTGATGTTCATACACAAGGTTAAAGGGCTAGTAAAGTCGGAAGCTAAGTTAAAGGCCTCTCTGCAAGTCCAGTGTATCTTTCTAGTATACCATGTTTTCCCTCATGGTGTAATCTTAGACAAAATGCCAGTCAAAAATAAAAGTAAAATAAAACTTATTTTAACTTTAGGAGTTACTCCTAAGAGGAAGTTGGAGGAGGTCTAAAGGGAGAAGGAAGATATCCCTTTTACAGGGTGATTTTTTTTTCTTGATCTTACTTGACTGATGAGAACAGTGTTTTTTCTTCCTCCTCTTCCTCCCCCCTTCCTCCCCACTACAGGATTGCTTTCCTTCAGAATGAACTCTAGTCTCCTTCCAAGAGACAGAGTCTTATTTAAGTAGTACCTCTAAAGATGTAAAATAACTACAGATATTTTCCTCTTCTCTACATTTTTCAACCCAATAAATAAATGAAACAGGAATCATGCAGATTCTTTACACTGGTTGCATCTGTTGCAGCTTTTCAAATGTGTTTAATCTGCATACATTTTAAAATTTGTACTCTAGTTACTTTATAGATGATGTTTCCCTAAGCACTCATGCAGAAAGTTAATCTCTGATATTTCTCATGAGTTAAGTTTCCAGGGACTGTCTTTTTCCCTTAAGGATTTCCAACTTTGGAGTTCTGCCCAACCACCACCAACCTTTTTCTCTGTGGAAACTATATCTCTCTGGTCTCATTTCTTTCCTGAACTTCCAGTCTTTTCTTCAACATATTAATATTTTATATATGCTTTTTTAGAGTATAAGAGTTTCCTATGACATTTTGCAAAGGACATTGGTTTTATAAATATTAAATCTATACATTAATAAGATTAACCTGGAAATTATAGCTCCATTATGACAAATAAAAAAAAAGTTTCTTCTCCTTAACTTGACTATTATCAATATAAGAAGTTTCTTTTAGGCCACCGAATCTGACAAGGATGGAAGAGTCTGGCTTAATGGAAAGGACAGTGGAGGGTGGGGAAGGAAGAGAGAGAATTTGAAACTGAAAATATTTAAAAGAAAAAAGGACACTAGAATTTAAGTCAAGATTGCTGGATACCAAATTTGACATTTATTAGCTGTGTGTTTATGGACAAGACACATATCCTTTTTAAGCCTATATTTTCTCATTTGTAGAGACATTAATAACTGTACCATTTAACTCTCCAGTTGTGATGAGGAAAGCACTTTACAAAAGCCATAAAGCACATCACAAATTAAATAAAATTGAATGAATTGATAGGCAAATAAGTGAATGAACAAAAAGCCACTTATTAAGTGCTTCAAGGAACACAAATATTAAAAAAGACAGTTCTCTCAGGAAGTCATTCATCATGACAAAATTTGATACATGCCAGAGATGCCAAGATGGTACAATGTTAGGAAAACAATAAACATAATTAATCACATGAAAAACTAAAACATTCAAAATCATGATTGTTTCAATAGATACAGAAAAAGGTTTTGACGTAGCAGCATACTCATTTAGGCTAAAAAAAAAACTCTACAAAGTATAGAAAATGTTTTTTTTTGATAGTAAAAAGTATCTGTCTAAATATTAAAAACAAGCAATATATGTAAGAGATATTCCAGAACAGGAGTAAAGCAAGAATTCCAACTTTCCCTACTATAATTTGATATAATTCTAGAAATGCTATTAGTAGTAATAAAACAAGGGACGTAAATTAAAGGTGTAAAAACATGTAAAGAGGAAATAAAGCAATCCTCACATAATGATAATATGATGACTTACCTAGAAAGCCCTGAGTATTCAGCAACAATTCTGATTGAGATTATAACTTCTGCAAAGTAGAATGCTACAAAATAAACCCTCTAAAATCAATAATGTATCTATGCAATAATAACAAAATCTAGAGGCAATAATAGAAAGGGAAATCTCATTCTAAATAACTAAAAATACATTAAATGTCTCAAGAACAATCTGCCATAGCACATAAAATACTTTTATAATGTCAATTACATCTTATCTTACATTATTATATGTTATATTACATCATTATATATTATATCTTTATATTATTGTATATCATATCTGATATTTTATATTATTTTATATCATACATTACATTATGATATATTCGTATCACATTATTGTATATTATATTTTATATTATACATTACATATATTTAGATACATTATATCTTTAAAAATAAAAAGAACAACTTAAATATTCATAACAATTGAACATTCAAAGAATAATTAGTACTTATGGCTAGATAATACCAATGTAATGAAAATTATAATAGCACCAAAGTTAATTTACATTTTTGATGCTTTGCCAATCAAATTATTAAAGGGACACTTTATAGAATTCCATAATACAATAAAATTAATTTGGAAAAAATGCCAAGCCTAGAATATTAAAGGAGGTGGGAATGAAGGGAGAAATCAAACCTCCAGACCTCAAACTATCTTATAAAGCAGCAGCCATCAAAACTATCTGGTATTGATTGAAAAGGAGACAGATTAATGGAACAAACTAGACAAAAGAGAATCAGAAATGGTGGTACTCAATAATCCAATGTTTAATAAACCAAAAAAACACAAATTATTTAGAAAAGAACTCCCTATGTGATTTCTTAAAATAAAACCAGTGGGAAAACTGGAAAGGAGTCTGACAGAAATTTGACCTAGACCAATGCCTTACTCCCTATTCTACAATATATTATAAATGGTTATGGGGGCAGCTAGGTGGTGCAGTGAGTAGAGCATCAGCCCTGGAGTCAGAAGGACCTGAGTTCGGATCCGGCCTCAGACACTTAATGCACACACAAACAAAAAAGCCATGTGACCTTGGGCAAGTTGCTTAACCCCAATTGCCCTCCAAAAAGAAAAAATAAAATAAATGGTTATATGACAATATCAAATAACATACCACAAAAATACCAGAAAGAGAAGTTGATCATATCCCTCTTGCAGTCATAGATCAGAAATAAATATAGAAGCAACTGAAAAAGATAAATAAATTTGGTGAAATGAAACTGAAAAAACTTCTGCATAAATAAAATTAATGCCCCTAGGTTAAACAAGAAAGCTAAAAAATGGGGCAAAACTATACCAGATTTCTCTCCTATGGTGTAAGTCAGCTAAGTGGTAGAGCACTAGCTTTGGAGTCAGCAAGATCTGAGTTGAAATCCTGCTTCAGGAACTTACTAGTTGTGTTGCTGTCACTTAACCTTCCAGGTTCACTTTGCTTATCTGTAAAATAGGGATAATAATAATACCTACCCTACAAGATTTTTTTGAGGATCAAATGTGACAATATTTGTAGTGTTTTTCAAACTTTAGAGTTTTATATAAAGGGTAGTTTTTAATTAACTGAAATATACATACATACATAACATGTATATTTTTACATATGTATGCATCCACATGTAAGAATTGTCCAAATCATAATACTGAAATACACGTCAAAACAACCCAGAGCACTACCTCAGATCCTGCAAACTGGGGGTAGAGGAATGACCAAAAATAGCAATAGTTTGAATGGAATCATAGAAATATTGTTGCATTGTTGGTAGGACTGTGAAATGGCATAATTATTTCAAAAAGCAATTCAGAATTATGCAAATAAAGTTACTAAAATATCTATACCCTTTGAACCCAGATTCCCTCACTGGGTTCTTACCCCAAGAAATCCCCTGATAGGAAGAAAGTCCCCATGTATACTACATATATACATATATAAACACTTTTTTGTGATAACAAAGAATTGGGAACATCAATTGGTGATGGCTATCAGTTGGGGAGTGGCTAATCAAATTGTGATTAATGATTGTAATGGGTTATTTTTATGCTGTAGGAAACAATCAACATATTGGGTAGAGAGAAGCATTGAAAGATTTAATATAATCTGATACAGAGTGAAGTAAGAAGACAAGAAAACAATACACACAATGATTACAACAAAGCAAACATGAAGATCAACCACGGACACAGAAAATAAAAAGTAAATGTGGCAAAATTACAAAGACCAACCATGGTTGAAAGAAGAGGGATATGAAGATAAACCTACTCCCCCCCCCCTTTTTGTAGAGGTAGGAAGTCTGCAAGTGTTATATTCCACCGATATCTTTTCAGAATTTTTAATTATATTGATCATTTCTGCTGATTTTCTCCTCTTCTTTCTCCTTTTCTTCTCTTTAAATACTATGCAATGGCTTTAAAGGAGAAAGAAGGAAAGGTAGAATTTGACAATATAAAAGTAGTTATCAAGAAAATTTTATTTTTTAAAAAAGAGACAGTCCTTGACCTTAAGAATCTTATATTCAGTAGGTAAAGATACCACATATGAAAAAGGTGACCCCAAAAGAGAGTTTTGTTCTGAAGAGGTGGGATTGGGGGGTGTAGTTAAGATGGGACAGGTGTGATAACGACAGGGAAAGAGACTGAGATGATCTGGGTAAGTGGATGGATGGCAGGTGAAGTTGAAACAGAGTGTCTATTCATTTTATTTGTCAAAAATTAACTCCCTTTTAGATACATCATGAACTCTGCTTTAAGCAAATTATGTAAGAAACTCTTATTCTAATTATTTTTTTTTCTGCTGCCACTCGAACTATTGTCTTTTTTTTTGGTAATTTTTTCCAATTTCCAGGATCGGAGGTAAAACCTCAGGGTTTCTTTGCTGTGCCTTTCTCTTCATATTAGTGATTTGGACAAAAGTCTTTACAGTTAAGTCTTTGAGTTGGTTGGTTGTCATCCTTCGTTCTCAAAGAGAACCAAAATGACATCATTATGTTGGAGTCAAGTTACAGTGTCTCTGACTGACTGATCAGAGCAATTGGAGCTGGAAGGCTCTACTGCAGGTTGGGCACAAATAGTCCAAAGGAACATTTGGGGTGGATTCTGTACATTTGTTCATCTCACATTTGCTTTGAGCTATTACAATTCTACTTTGTTCATAGAGTACAGTACCTTCTTTGATGTAGGTACACCATGCTGGGAAGTCCTTTGCCAGTGTCTCCCATGTCACACAATCAATCGCAAAATTCTTCAGTGAGACTTTGAGAGTTTCCTTGTATCACTTTTTCTGCCCACCATGTGAGCACTTGTCTTGTGTGAGTTCTCCATAAAATAGTCTTCTAGGCAAATTTACATTTTGTATTCCAATAATGTGGCCAACCCACCAGCTGTGTTCTCTGCAGTAGCGTTTGAATGCTTGACAGTTTAACTTGAGAGAGGATCTCAGGGCCTAGTACCTTTTCTTGCCAGGTAATCTTCAGAATCTCCCTAAAACAATTCACATGGAAGTGATTAATTTTCTTGGCATGGTGCTGGTATACTGTCTAGGTTTCTCAAGCATACAACAATGAGGTCAGTACAATGTCTCTGTAGAACTTGTTTAGTAGGCATTCTAATACCTCTCCCATACTTTCCTTCAGAGCCTCTCAAACACTGAGCTTGCTCTGATAGAGCATGTGTCAACCTCATTATTAATAAGTATATCCTTGGAAAGTACATTGCCAAGGTAAGTGAACTTGTCCCCAGTATTCAAAACTTCTCTATTTCCTATAAATGATGATTTCCCATATGTCTGGTATTATACTGGCTAGTGGAGCCTCTGTGTTTTCTTCGTGTAAATTATTAGGCCAAAATTAGCACAAGCAGCAGAAAATTGATCCATACTTTGCTGCATTTCAGTTTCAGGGGCTGCACTGAGTGCATAATCAAACGGTAAAATGGTATTGGTGATGCCTTTTGATTCATGTTTAAATTGGATTTAAGTGAGGCAGAGTGGCGTAAAGCCACTGGCTTCACTCTCTCTCTTCCAGAGTCACCACAGTCCAGTGACAGGACAGAGTCAAAAAAACTGATGATGGCTCCAGATGCAGTAATGACCTTGGTTACTTTGATGTCTGACCAAGCTCTAAGAGTTCCACATTTCCTGCTTTTGTCGCCTTAGTGGCTGGTAGAACAAATTGTTCTCAGGGGAAGTCTTCACATGCTTGGGGTAGACACTTGCCCTTACTTACAGTTGAGTTTGAGCCTGTTGGTTTTCCCCCACCTGGTTCAAACAATCTGCCAAAACCAAGGCATGACCACTGCACATTCGACAGCTTCTTGTAGCTACAGGTGAGACTTTAGGCGGATTAGGAAGATACCAAAGGCAGAAAGCAGCCCAGAAAAGGATTTAGCATTGCTCACAACAGAAGAAGTCTGCATCTTCTCTGAATACACCCTACATCCCAAAGTCTTTGAGTTAATCTGATTATGAATGTCAAAGAATAGGAACCCAACACATTCACCTCTAATTTAACTACACTGTTAGGAACACAAATAAGAGGTGGAGCAAGCACTCTCCTATCCACAAAAAAAGACAGAGATGTATTTCTCATCATCACCCTTGGGCTCCCAGGCTTGGATGGGTTCTCAGGAAAGAAACCACACCTAAAACGGCAGTCCACTAAATCAGCTGTAGAAGATTCTAGACCCTAATAAGAATGATCCAAGAAGGTTAGTATCTTTGCTCTTTTATATTGTGGTAGACAAAGGGGAGTCTGGAGCCCTTCACCCATGAACCAATACAGGATGACTTAAGGTCAGGCATATTTGAATAGCCCTATCAAGAATAATGGATTCTCCACTCATTCAAACGTAAATTTCTTGTGTCTAAGACCTGTTTAAATTATATGACCAGACCCTAGAATAGTGATTCACATAGTAACCTTTTGCTAAATTCTTTTTAATTGCTACTTACCTTCTTGCTAAATTCTGTTTTTATCTACAGTTTTCTTTTTCCCCTCTCTGGGATAAGGGCCTGATCCTGTCACTTTGTATCATTCTTCACAACCTGAATCAAGATTCTGTTTATGGAAAATCAGATGTAAATTGATGTTTGCCTATGGCCAGTTTGGAGAATTATCTAGTTGGAGGAAGGGATATTTTACTAATTATTAGATCCTAGCTCCTAGAACAAAGATACCATGTATTATTTATATTGTCTCCCCTCTGTCAACAACCCCACACACTATGTCTTTCACTAAAAAAAGTTTGTTGAATGAATGCATGGATGAATAAATAGGCATTACTACGGAACTCCATACAAAATGTGTTGACATTGCAGCTGCTTTTGAATGATCCTAAATCAGAACTCACATGGCACAGGCAAATTTTTGCTAGCTTACCAAACTTTTACTACCAAAAGTCCTCATTCTGGAGCTTAAGAAAAAACCGTGTTTAAAGACAGTATAAATTATAGTATATTTCTTGATTGATTTGATGGGTTAGATGGACGTCTGGGTCATGCTTTTGTAGATGTCATGACCCTCAGATGTATTAACTTTTTTTTTGCTTTTTTTGGAGGGGGGGAAGGTAGGGCAATTGGGGTTAAGTGACTTGCCCAAGGTCACAAGGCTATTTTTTTGTGTGTCTAGTGTCTGAGGTCAGATTTGAACTCAGTCCTCCTGACTCCAGGCCCAGTGCTCTATTCACTGAGCTACCTATCAGTTCTTATGCATTTATTTTTTTAACCATTAACCAGTAGGTGGTGGAAAATGTTCATTTTTCAATGATACTATATGGTTACTTTGGGCAGCTAGGTGGTGGCAGTGAATAGAGCACTGGGCTTGGAACCAGAAAGACTCATCTTCAGGAGTTCAAATCAGGCCTCAGATACTTACTGGCTGTGTGACCCTGGGCAAGTCAGCTAACCCTGAGTTCCTAATTTGTAAAATGAGGTGGAGAAGGAAATGGTGAAAGGTATCGCTGCAAGAAAAACCCAAATGGAGGTGGCTAGGTGGCATAGAGAATAGAGCACTGGCCCTGGAGTCAAGGAGACCTGAATTCAAATTCGGCCTCAGGCACTTAACACTTACTAACCATGTGGCCTTGGGCAAGCCACTTAAGTCAATTGTTCTGCCCTCCCTGCTCCAAAAAAGAAAAAGAAAAACCCAAATGAAGTCATAGAGAGTGGGACACAACTGAAAAACAAGTCAATATAATGCTTACTACATTTGTGTTTGAAGATTTATTAAGACTAATATTTTGAATAACTTAAATACTACTATGATCCATAAGGCAATTTTAAAATGAGTGGGAAAATATAAGGAATATTTCTTAACTTTGTTTATAAAAATAATGGAGAACAGAGCACAGAGACTAGTGAGGCACATTAGAGAGAACACAACTTGGGGTTGGATAATTCTCATTTCAGTTTCCACTTCAAGCACTTTTCAGCTGTGGGATCCTGATAAATCAATGAATTTCCCTGAACTTCAACTTCCTCATCTATAAAACTGGGGGTGGGGTTGGATTAAATGGTCCCTTAGCTCTAAATTTATGATCCAAGATAACTTGATTCTCCCACACCCAACAGTAAAAATGAGGAAGAGCTTTAAGACTTGCCCTCAGAGAGCAAAAGTAGAACTGGCAGTTGTAAAGAACATGGTTTAATATGGAAAATCTTTCTAAAATTTAAGTGTGTCTGAAAGTGGAACAGGTTGCCTGGAAAAACTGTGCTCTTGATTACTGAAAATCTTTATGAAGAAGCTTGAAGACAGTTTTGTAGGGACAGAGGGAGGTTCTAGTCAAGTGTGTGTTGGATTTATACTGGTGGTTCCCAATCTTGCTAAGTAGAAAAGGCTCTTTTAACCTATTAAAAAAATGTCATTTGCCACATGATCACAAACATACCCATTGATTCATTTTGTCTCTATTCCTAATATAGTAACTTGCATTTTTTTTCCTGGCCAGAGGATTTCATCTGTGTAGGGAGATATATATGTGGGGAACTTCCTCTATCAAAACAGATAAACAACTATCTCTAAAATTTATCACTCCAGAAAGTTGGCTAAAGGCACAGAGAAGCATGATAGGGCAATAGACAGAGAGCTATTTGAGGAGCTAAGAAGACTGGGGTTCAAGTCCCATGTTTCACAATTACTGGCTCTATAACTATGGCTTTGGTGTTATTCAATTGTTTTTTGTCATGTTCAACTCTCTGTGACCCCATTTGCAGTTTCCTTGGCAAAGATACTGGAGTGACTTGCCATTTCCTTTTCCAGTTCATTTTACAGATAAGGAAACTGAGGCAAATAAGATTAAGTGACTTGCCCAGAATAACAAAGGCAGGATGTGTCTGAGGTAAGATGCCCATTTATATATTACTTTACATATTAACCCCAAGAGGTGAATATTGAAAGTATTCATTTTCCTAAATTGTTGTTGTTTGGTTATATTGTCATATCTTTGTGACTCCATTTGGGCTTTTCTTAGCAAAATAGTGCAGTGGACTGACATTTCCTTCTTCAGTAACTAAAGATTAAGTTTTACTATAGCAGGCTGGCACTTAGTAGATGCTTAATACATGTTTATTCAATTGATGAAGGAACCAACCAAGGGGCAAGTTTAGGTTTGATATGAAAGGCACTTCCAAAGTGAAATGGGTTACCTTAATAGAACTCTTCAAACACAGGCTGAATTGCTGCTTGTTGGGGAGATTCAAGAATCCCTTCCAGTTCTGGGATTCTGTGAAATATGTGAAAGGTAGCTACTATGAATTCATTAATAACAAATGCTTGTTGATTGATTGAATGCATATTTTATACTTTTTTCAATAGCATCTGCATACATTTGGAAGATTTATATATGTATCTGAGTCTCTGGGTATATACATATATACATTTATATCCAGAATCCTGTAACTGTCTAGGAACCTATCTTCACTGAAAATACCTTTCATCAATATAGACTATCTGTTTCTTTTGAATTCTTGTGGTCTGGGGATGCTGAGAGTGTAAGGGATTTGCCCTTAGGTTACATGGCCAATATTATCTGAGGTGGGACTTGGAACCAAGTCTTCCAGAGGCTAAACAAATTTGTCAATATTTATGCAACACATATCTATTCTGTCTACAGAAGGCAGGTTTGCTTATTTAAAACAGCGACATTTCTTGAGATAGTGGATAATGTTTCATAGATTCTAGACTGGAAATCTGACTGAAGCTTGGTATGCATTTGGATGTAGGGAACCCTAGGCACACAGGGCCTTCCTACTTGAAGATTCTCTTCATGGACTAAGTATTTTGATAACCACTAAGTGAAACACTCTATGCAACTATGCCTTGTGTGTATTATTTTAAAATTATTATAATCTACTACAGCAAAAGGGGAAATCTTCCAGGTTCATTTTAAGAGATATTTCTACCCTCCTCTACACTGATTCACTGATATTAGATTCAGACTTCAAGATCATTAAATTCCTTGACTTTCTTCAGGTTGCTCTGTTCATTCATCATCTTGGAACTTTTAAAAACAATTATTGAGTCTGAATTCATTAATTTGCATTCATTCTTTTTATGTTTGAGGAATCATATTGGGAGGCATTCTGATTGGAGGAATGATTGAATATGGCAAGTTCTATCTCAATTCAAACTTGTGCTTTATTTGGGCTAAATCCACAGACACCCCCTAAGGGAAGGTAGTGAAAAAATGAAAAGATCTGTTCCTTTGCCCAAAGTTGTTAATGTGCCCATTTAGTACAGAAGGTTTGGTAGAAGGTGGTGGTGATGAAATGTACTAGAACTAGCTAGAGAAGTGAATCAATTTCTCTAGATTATCAGGGAATGATATAATAATTCACATTTAATAATAACTGATAGTTCTCTAATGAATTCTTTTCACAACAACCCAGTGAGAATTAATTTTCTTTTTTGGTAACATTTGTCTGTCTGTAAATAAGGCAAAATGGAAACACTGTTAATCCTCATTTTGAATTGCTTCAAAAATGGGGGGAAAAGAAGGCAACTACCCTTCCCTCTTTAAATGCTTACCCTACATATTCTTTGTCTAAAGTAAACCCTTTTAGAACTTTAACATCTTTGTAGGTATGATAACGCAAGTGTATATAGGGACACACACACTATAATAAAATAAATATGTATTCTGCACAGAAAGATACTAGTGTTAAAACAGGATAGTCTTTCCTGAGAAAAATACTTATTATTTCATCTTTTGGATAGGATTGAGATAGAAAAGGTAATTAGACAAACCTCTATTCTGATATTACTATGAACACTTTGGAAGCAGTGAGGGAGCACCATTACATTTCCTAAGGATTGGAATCAAAGCTGACTTCTTCAGTGTTTCCTTGTTATCTGACAAATAACAGTTTAAGGAAGGGGAAATGGTAGACATATCTCCTCTTTCCACACTATATTGTACTTTGTTTTAGGGGTTTTCTAATATACTTATTGAGGATTTTGCATTTGTGCTTATTTATGTAGAAGTAGTCCCCTACTAGACTATAGTAAGCTCCATGAATCTTAGCTCCTCCAGCATAGTATTCTGCATGCAGTAAGTGCTTTAAAAATGTTGATGAATTCCCAAGGCATGGGTGCTCACTGCCTTAAGTCTCCAGGCTCCTTACTGCAATCTGGTCTGAAACTTATCTACAAGGGAAAGAAACACATACGTAACACAGGAGCACACACCTAGGAGCTAAAGGACAGACAACTCTAGGGTCTAAGGGGTCGCTGTGCTCAATGTCATTAATCCTCTTTACTCCAGACTGCAGAGGAGGTAAATTGCTCCCTTAGGTTATGAGAAGGTCACTTCTTTTGGAGATGAGGTGGGCCTGATGGGATAAGTTAGGTGGTCATTTTTGCCAACAGGAGAGCGGGAAAGAAGCCTGAACCTGACGTCGCTAGACATCAGCTGACAGTGCAGTCCCTGGCTCTTCTGGTTAGGCAGTGGGAGACAGCAAAAGCAGTAGCAGCGATAACAGTGACTGCAGCCGCTTCAGGATCTCGGAATCTGGACTGCTGGTGCGCCCTCTGCAGCAACAAGAAATCATTAGGGTCTCCTAAGCAGCCTGCAGGAACTCGGGAAAACTGCATTCCAGTGGCCTTAGGCATTGGGATTGAGCTGGGATCACTGAGGCTATGTTTGACACTGTTCTGGGAAAAGCTGGAAGAAACCAGCTGAAATGTCTTAAGCGATATTCTTAGTGCTTCTCTTTGAATGGGAATTAACTTCTGAGCACACAACTGTCCAGATGTCTTAGAGGGCCAACACCTGACTCCTTAAAGAGTTCTTTCAGCACCCCCCACCCCCCGCCACAATTTCCCTTGAAATTTTGGGTTAGTGTAATAAAGGGACGCCCAGAGACTATCTGAACCTTTATTTTTTATGTGCACAAACCGAACCTGTTTCCGAGCTGGAAAACTGTTTCTACCAATGCAAGTCAATATCATATACATATATATGTGTGTGTATACATATATGCATGTATATACGTAGACATATAGATAAATACATATATAGATGTACACATATAGACACAAACATACATACATATATGTATACACATGTTGTGTGTGTATATAAGAGAGTGAGAGTAGACACACAAGTAGTTACTAAGTTACCTAAAGAATTGAAAGATTAAGTGATTTTTCCAGGGTCATCAATCAGACGGTATGTGACAAAATCAAGACTTGATCCAAGGTTTTTCCTTGGATTTTCCCGGGCGCTACACAAGGGTTATCTTGCATTTAAGGTTGGGAAGTTATTTGCTGTTCCCAGTGGGTCCAATCGGAAATCTGTACCTTTGCGTTTTTTTCAACAATAGGGAGAAGAAAAGATGAGGGTGGGGGCCAGAGCACGAGGAGATTCTTGTTGAATTATTAATCTTTCCTTCCACTCTGACTGGGAAAATAAGAGCTTCTAGGCGAAGTTGGAGACCAGCTAGAACACTGGTACTTCACACCTTGTAGCCAGTAGCCAAGGCTGTCACTCAAAGCCGGGGAATAACAGCCGCTCGCCAGACTGAGAAGTTGGATTTTAAAGCTCGGAGAGAAAGCCCAGGAGCCCTTGCTTATGGATCAATTTCCCCGGGGAAGTTTGGTTTGGGTGCAGACATTACATTTCTTATCTTCCACTCAAGCCTTTGAGGGATCTAAAATAGATTTGGGAAGAACGCCCGCCTTCCTCGAGACCTTGTTTTATTTTTTTTTTTTTGTGAGTAAGCCTTTTTCGTTCTTCCCTCAGATCTCGTTGGATAGTACGAATGGTTGCATATTCCCTTCAAACGTTCTTTTAAATTTTTTTTAAATTAGTAGATTTAATGACACAGTTGTTCCCTAGCCCTAAAGGCTTCGCTGTTATATCCTAATTTCTTTTCTTCTCACTTTTCTTTTCACGATTTTCACTCTCTCCATCACCCAATCCCATCCCAGATCCCATTTGGTCTCTCAAAACCGTGGTCTAAGCAACGGAATTCTTGACAATCCTAGTTCATTCTCTCTTGGGTCAGTTTGCTTTGAAGACAGGGCTCTTCTCCCCCTCCTCCCCCTTCTTGCTCCTCCCTCTTTCCCTGCTTCTCCCTCTCACCTTCTCCTTTTTTTTTTTTTTTTGGTTTAATGGATCCAAGAGTGCCAACCGAAAGGGGATAGAATAGGTTGACTGAGTCCCCGAGACCACAAGTGGAGTCCTTCACTTCTCCTCATAGACTAGCCAGGGGTAGGGGAACCGCCCCCATCCTCTCCACCCCCCACACCCCCAGGAAACAAACAACCAGACCTAATATTGCCCTAACCACCCTCGCTCAGAAAGAGGAGGGTAGGGAAAGGGACTGAGGAGCGACCAGCTGCAGCCTCCCTCTCACCAATTAACTGCTTTATGATTTACTAGCCCAGCGCCCACCTCCCTTCGGATCCTTCCTGTGGGACGTGCAGCCACCCCCTCCCTTGCCTCCATCCCCCGTACTCTTCCTCTCCCCTTCCCATCTGGTCAGCCTGGCTTCCCATCCCCACTGAATGGAGTTCTCTGATGTGCGCTGCCCCAGCGGCCGATAGGAACTTCCCACCATCCACCGGACACCCCCCAAAAAGCCCCCATTTTTCAAAGGATGCAGCAGTGCCGTGGGCGGCTGGGAGACCACGGCTGCGGACAGACCAGCCTGGCGCACAGCAGAAACAGCAGCGGCGGCGGCGGCGGCAGCAGCAGCAGCTTTCAGGTGCTGGGGTGGCTCTCGAGGAGCAAAGGCTTCACAACTGAGACAAGCCCTGGAGGCAGTGCCTCAGAGAGCCCCGGGCTCCGCAAATAGCCGAGGCCGCCTCGCGCCAAAGTGGGGAGGTTAGAGGAGGAGGAGAAGGAGGAGAAAGAAGAGGGAAGTACAATTCTTGGCGCTGGCGCGTACAGCGTGCAAAGAAAGGGGCTGCGTTCCTCCAGGTTCCCCTTATCCGGAGTGGCTGGATCATGATCGCCCTCACTGGCGTCACCTTCCGAGGACGAAAGGACGGCGGTAGGCTAGACTAGAGCTTGGCGCCCTTTCTCAACAACTCTGGTTTCTTTTTCTTTCCTTCTTTCTTTTTCAAATATAAAGGAACTCCCACCCCCTGGGGCGCTCTACCACCTTCCCTTCTCTTTCCCCCAGCTCCTTAGGTCCAGGCGCTATGGAGTTATCCGATGTGCGCTGCTTGAGCAGCACGGAAGAACTCTACACCATTAACCCGACACCCCCTGCCAGCGGCGGCAGCGGGGGGAGCTGCAGCGGCGCCGGCGGTGGCTCTCGACCCCAGAGGCTGCTGTGGCAGACCGCGGTGCGGCACATCACCGAGCAGCGCTTCATCCACCAGAGCGGCGTCTGCGGAGGGAACGGCAAGACCAGCGACCCTGGCGGCCCCAACCACCACGCGCCCCACCTCCAGCAAGCCCCAGCCCTCCCCCTCTACCCTTTGGGTCAGCCCGGGCGTCTGGGCTCAGCCGGGAAGGGTGGTCACAATAACGGGGGTGGCCCCACCAAAGTCTTCCCCGAGCGGAGGGGCAGCAGCGGTGACCTGGGTTTCCTGCACCTCGACTGCGCTCCCAGTAACTCGGATTTCTTTCTCAATTGGGGCTACACCTACCGAGGGGTGATCTTCCCTACCCTGCGGAACTCCTTTAAGTCCCGGGACCTGGAGCGCCTCTACCAGCGCTATTTCCTGGGACAGCGGCGCAAGTCCGAGGTGGTCATGAACATCCTGGATGTGTTGACCAAACTGACCTTGCTCATACTCCACCTGACCCTGGCATCGGCCCCCATGGACCCCCTCAAGGGCATCCTTCTGGGCTTCTTTACAGGCATCGAGGTGGTCATTTGTGCTTTGGTGGTGGTCAGGAAGGACACCACTTCCTACACGTACCTACAGTACAGTGGACTGGTGACCTGGGTGGCCATGACGACTCAGATCCTGGCCGCGGGTCTGGGCTACGGGCTCCTAGGGGATGGGATTGGCTATGTGCTCTTCACTCTCTTCGCCACTTACAGCATGCTGCCGCTGCCCCTCACCTGGGCCATCCTTGCGGGGCTGGTCACATCTCTAGTGCAGATCGTCCTGGAACTAATCATCCCCCGGTTGGCAGTGAACTCCATCAACCAGGTACCTCCCCCTACCCCTTCCCCGCCTCTGGCTTCTGGGGAGCCTTGGGGTTATTTATGAGCGTATTCTTTATGGAGTGACGGAATGAACTAAATGACCTCTAAGATCCTCCTTCCATCTCCAATATTCTAGGCTTCTATGAGTAATGCTTATTTGACCACTCTTAAAGGATATCACCCCACCCCCACCACCCTTCCTCCACCTCTAGCTTATCTTTTGGCATTCCAGAAAAAGCATAGGGGAGGTGCCCTTGTCCATAATATGAACCAAGAACAATAGAGATCATTAAGAAACTGTGAAGTAGTTGATAAGAAAATCTTTAATGCTCCTTCCAAGTCAAAAATCGTATATATCTAATGTATTTCAGTGTTGGCTGTGGAATTGGAGGACCTGATTTAGGTACTGATTGTGCTAATTACTTATCTGTGTAATAATCTTAAATCACTTCTTTCTGGGCCTCAGTTTCCTCATCTGTAAAATGAGAACATTGGGTCCCTTCCAACTCTAAGCCTATGTCTCACTTCACTTTCAATCCTGATGACTTTCTTCCACATTCTTGATCTTCAATCCTCATATCCCCCTATTCCTCTCAGTACCCCAACTCCCTTACTCTGTTTTCTAACTGGGAAATACTTTCTGAGAACTTCTGGACCTTGAAGAAACTCAAATAAATAATAATATTAGTATTTTATATGTGCAGAACATATGATTTCATGTTTATTACTCTTTAATGAGGACCTTCCCTCCTTACTTGGTGTTCAATCATTTGAACAATGGAATAATGAAGTGGGGGGAAGGAAAGGAAGAAGGATATTTGTTTCCTAGGAGGGCAAGTTTATTTCAGTGATTTGAAATATATTCAGGGAAAAGGATGATCATTCCACAGATCTCCATTCATTCCTCTCCTAGCACAGGATTTCTGGAGAGTATCTGAGCTGGGGAAGAAAGTTATCACTTCATGTGTATAGGGAACTAATGGTGAAAGATTTCTCTGCTTCATTCATCTAAACCTAGTAAATACAATAATTCTCCAACTATTCATTTCCCTAGTACCATATTTGCAGTTGAAGAGTGTGTGTGAGGGTGGGGGAAGGGGGGGGGGAGGATAGAGGTCCCAAAGTAAAGGAAAACTTCTAACTATTATATTGTGGTTAGAAATCCCTGCATAGTCCCTCCCCCCACACACATTGTCCATTAAAATCTTTAAAAGTTCATTTGTGTGCTGTTTTGACTTCATGGTACTTTGCATGGTACAGTCACTGGCAAATACTAAACATAAAATTCATTCAATTAAACTAAATGCATGCTTTTTAGAACTTTAGTGCCTCTAAAATCCTTCACTTATCATTGATCTTCAGGTTATGTTGCCAGTTTGATATTCTGTTTCTTCTCTGATAACTCCATATCCATTTGCTCTCATTGCTTATCTGACTGGTTGTTTAAGAGTACTTTTTAGCTGTCTTTCTGGTGGAAACATGTAGTTTATAATATATGTGACTGTGGTCACTGGCTTGGATAGGTCTGGACAAGTTGTATTTAAATCTTATTTAAAACAACAAAAGAGTAATTTCTAGAAATCATAACCTTCAAAATTAGCTTCTGATAAATTTTCTATTACCTTTGGGAGTTAGAAGGGTAAAGTGGAGGATATTTTAGGCAACAGCACTACAGTGTTTTCTTAAACATACTCACGATACTATCACATTTTGAATATGGATTCCAACAGTTTAAAAATCCATCTTTCCTGCTAAATAGTTATTTCTTTCTCTGGTATTCTTGCATACAATAAATTGACACTGAAAAAATCATTGGAGTGTGTGTATTAGAGGGAGAAATTAAAGAAGACAGACAGACACAGAGACAGACCGAGACACAGAGAGAGAAAAAGAGAGAAAGAGAAGAGGATGGCTATATGTTGTTTCTTCTAAATAGTTATTTGAAGAAATTATACTCTAAGTTACATATTGACAAACTCCTTTTCACATTCTATTCTTTCTCAATGGTGGCAACTATTACTAAAATACTTCATTTAAAAATAAATAGCATTGGGAATAACATGTCTGAGGTACTTCCAGGTGGGAAACTAAATAGTTTCAAAGTATAAAATATACAAAATTTCTTAGTCTTTGTGTTTTATTTTTACTGTGAAATAAATTCAGAAAGTCAAACAACTTATACTCTTTATTTTTACATACCATTCAAATGTTACCAAGAAGTGGTTTAGAATAATCATCAACCACCTTTTCCTTTACTTCATGTTCCAAATAATTCTTCACTGAAAAATATTCTATATGAACCTTGGCCCGTAAGATCCATGCTAACAACTTCATATTTTGTTTCATTTTTAAAATGCACATTAATTGATTGTTTAGCATTTAAGGGTACTATTATTAGTCTCTTTGGGTATTTGATTTACCTTAACCATTGGTGCAAGTCCAGGGAGCTCTCCTCTAGCTGTAGGTGCTGAATAGTCCTCCACTTCTTGGTTTGTAATTTTTTTCCTCTGGCTCCCTCTGCTGTTCTCAATGTTTTTCGAAAATGACCCTCCCCTTTGCTTTTAAATGGAGTGTTGATTTTTTCCCCTTCAAACAGTTTTTTTTTTTTTTTTTGCAGTGTCTCTTGAGTTTATCTTCATGTACTTAGCGATGCCCCAAACTTTTAAAATGCACTTTGGGCCCTTATAATAAGAGGATGACTTTTAATGTGACATCTGTCTTGGACTTTATGTCAGTTTCTTGCAGGTTTCTTCTATACCAGATTCTTATTCTTTTTAATGTATCATAGAACTCTTTGGCAATCTATTAAAGCCTATAAACCCTTTCCTGGAATAATTTTAATGAATAAAATAAAATTCACAGCACTAGAAAAGAAATGAATAATGTTGAAGTATAGTTATAGATATAGATAAATGATAGAAAAAGTTCACAGACCCCAGATTAAGAACTCCTGTTCTAGATTGTAAAATATCTTCTAAAGACACTTTTTTGGATTTGACAACATAAAAAATCCAAGTGACCTGTTAACTGATATCGAGGTGGTCATTTGTGCTTTGGTGGTGGTCAGGAAGGACACCACCAAAAAAACCCTCCACTTTGTTATAAAGCATACTTAGAAGAGTTATGATTGCACTAGTGACATTTTTCAACCAAAGTGTCTCTCAAGTCCCATCACTGACATAGTAAATACTCTTAATGAATTGTTTTTGTACATGCCCCTTCCTGACAACATACCACAATTTTATGACTCACCTGATCATGAGACTTTCTGAACTTTAGCTAAACTGGTTCTCAGATGGAAAATACAAGCAAATTTGTCACTGGTATAGCTGTCAGTTTATATTCCACTGGCATAGCATCTAGAACCCCAGGGTCACCCCTACTGCTATGAGTCAGGAGGGATAGGCTTTAGTGGAGAATATAGTAATTGTATATGCATACAAACACTCACTTAAGTATATTGAATGCAAACACCTTAGAGGTACAAATAGTAATTTCTGTGTAGACTAAAACTTGTAGACAAAAAACTTTGAGATTTACTCTAATTATGGATAACTATGAAATTTTTCACAAAGTGGATACATGAAGGTAGCACTACATATGATGCATGAATGAACATTTACTGAAGGAACTAAGGAGAGACGCTATGTTAGACAAATGCTGCAACCCAGGCAGGAGGCTATTCTGCAGTAACTTCATCATCTCTCTCAGCAGGGCACAGGCTTATCATCTGACAGCCACAGACCCTGGGATCTCATCCCATCTCAAAATTAATTTTGACTTCCATTAAGAGAAGTGCTCATGTTAACTTAGCATCTTCAAAAAATCAGGCAACATAAAAATGGAACCCAGAGTCAGTGCATTTTTAGCAGCTGTTTTATCTCTCAGAAAATGCAGTCTCTAAGTATACAAATAATATCAATAATTGCTTCTACTAAAGTCAGTACTGTGAGAAGCTTCTCCCTTCCTCCCTCCCTCCCCAACAAGGAAATGAGATCTGTGACATTGTATAAAATAACGAAGCTATAGTTCTCTTCCTGTCCAAAATGTAGAGAGAATAGGCCTTAGTGTTCTCTCTGATGTGTAGTGTACTTTACCCAAGTGAACCAAGGGTGGAAATTGCTTCCTTAAAAAAATCACCCAAGAACCCACAAAGAGGTGGATTATCTCTTTCCCTCCCTTCCTCAAAGGCAAAGGTAAGGATAAAGTCAGCCCTTTCTCATCTACAAACAAAGAGTTATGTCTCAGGGCAGATCTACCCTTCCTACTGCTTTCTTCTTCCCCTGTGGGGTGGAAAAAGTGATTAATTCCCCAAGGGTATAGGCCATTCAAAAGGCTCCTTTATTTCTCTGCTCACCTGAGCTCTGCCATTAGTTGTAAAACTGATGCTCCCCTGAGTAGCACTGTCTCCCCAAAGGTGGATCAGTTTCATGCCAACAAAGGAACAGAATGTATCTGATACAATCCAAGGACAAGCATTTCTTTGCCCTCTTTCTGCTTCTGTCACTGACTTCCTGCTCACCTTCGACTGATAAATTGTCCTGTTGTTTTAGTTTATCCATCTGTCAATTCATGACACAATGACTTCTTGTGAATGTATATATATATATGTGATCTAAATACTGTTGTCATTATTAGTACTCCTTTAATTGCTGATGAGAATTAGAAACTCTATGGTATTTGACTGTTATCTCATTATCAGCTCTTTAGTGATGAGGTGGGTTCTTACAGTTTGGACATTGATATATAATAATAGCTCACAGGCAAAACAATGATCTGGGGCTTTCCTTTGGTGGATCCAAAAATGGACTTCATTAATCTTCTGTACATCTTGGTAAGGTGAATGATAAGGTAACATCATAGTGGTGAAGTGATTTGTCTATGTTAGCTAGACAAGTAAAAGGCCCTCCAAATTGGGAGAGGACTAGTTCTTGCCAAGGTCAAATCACACGGGAAGTTGAATTTAGCACATGGCTTCCAATTCCATCCTTCACCCCACCCCAGTCTAAATTTAGTCCCACTGAACAATTGAAAGAAACATAAAATCATGTCAACTTACCCTAATAATGTTTTCCCCCGCCTTGAACAATTTTTTTAGGAATCTTTTTGGCCCTAGATTGGACCAAAGAAATCTGTGAGTATGTGTATGATCTGTGAGTATGTGTATTAGGTATATTGCTTAAGATTTGACTTGGCATAGAAACCAAAAAAGTAGAGAGAGAATAACCAACTTTAAAAAAAAATTTTTAAGCAGTTGGGGTTAAGCTCAAGGTTACACATCCAGTCATTATTTGTGTGTGGGTGCTCATTTTCTGATGCCAGAACTGATCCCGGGTCCTCCAGACTTTTACTGCGCCACCTAGCCGCCCCTTTTAAAATTATTTTTAAGGAAAGAAAGGCCAAATTGAGCTTAATAAATATCTGAAATATCTTACTCATCCCAACTCATATCATATTAACAAAATTCTCTATTTTGTGCTTAACAAATGTCATGTTTGCTAAATCACCTCAATTTGGGTTTTGAGTAGACTCTTCAAAAGAAAAAAAGTGAATATTCCACAGCTGAATAAGCCTAGGCCCCAGCTGAATTTATCACTACACTTTATAGAGTATATTTATTTGAAAAACCTATGGCACTCTGCCTGTACATTTTTCTTCAGCAAATTCTTAAGGGTTTTTTTAAATGATTGCAGCATCCCAGCATGCCTGAGGGAACAAAAATACCTCTCCAATAAACAGATTTGAGTGTCAACCTTCCCAGGAGGTTCCTATGGATGCCAGAGAATGGAAATATTATTCTTTTACTGGTGAAAAATACCTTGAGACTATCCTTTAAATTTTCTTTGGTGGATTCAGGGTAGAAGTAAGGGCTTTAGCATTTGATGGCTATGTGACAGTTCAAAGCATCTAGTTAAATTTTCCCTGATCAGTCTCTGCCACCTTTACCCTGTCATTTCCTAATGGGTTCAGGTTTCATGGGTTTAGGGCATTTCATAATCTAATGTTGTAGCTTGTTTTCTCCTTGATTGAATTATCAATATATTTTTCTTCATATCCGGTAGTATCCCCTAACTGCTATCAGTGGATCAGAGCATAATTATATTTGAATTGGGGGTTGGGAAAGGTTCCTTGGATGACAGGGTATGTATGTGTGAGTATGAGGAGGGGTTACTTTTCTCCTGAAGCAGCTGCAGCTATGTCCTGTTTAATAGAGCAAACACATTAGTTATATTTACACTTTGATGATTGATGGCATTTTAAGAACTCATCAAAAATAAGTGAAACCAAGCATAAAAATGAAAGATGCATACACACACAAAATCACTTATTCCAAACTCAGTGCAGCAAGAAAGCACTTGCAATTAAAGGTCACTGCTGTGATCAAACTGATGTGACATTTTGTCGTTGTCTAAATACTTCCTGTGATCACAATCTTGTCATTCTATTAATCCAGATGTTTTTGGTCTGATCCAAAGTATATGCACAATACAATGACAATGAACATCTCAAGAAAGCTTCCCTTTGGGGAAGAAACTAGGCAGATATTGACCCAATGAGGGATCCATAGACAAGATCTTATCAGGAATGATCAACATACCAACACATTTGACATCTTGACTGTGAAGTCTGTCATCTCCTCCTCTTTTTTTCTCATTCCCCACTACTGGTATTTAAGGCAAAAGGAAAATTCAAGGTTGGAGAGGCATAAGATTTTGTGGTGCAAAGGTTTTGACTTCAGTAAGCAAGAGAATGGATTATGCAAATTATACCTTCCTCTGTATTTTTCGAGGTACCCTGAGAGGCATAGGATTCTTTGGTCTAGGGTGCAATAATAGAAAATGGAAAATCAATGTGAGAGTGAGTGAGCAATGATTTCTGGGGAAATGTAATTGGATTTACACACTCAAATCATATCATGTGAGTTTTGTTTATAAAGAACTATTTTAAGAAGTCAGGTTACTTAAGCAGCACTTCCTGTGTCAGTTTTTCTCACTGCAAAATTTTTCACAGTCGGCCCTACAGGGCAGAGGAATAATGCAGAAGAGATGAATTAACTGCTTTGCTGCCAGACTATCTGAGAAGACACTGCAGCATCCCTGTAATAAAAGCCATTAAAAATAAAACAAACAAACAAACAAAAAAAAACGACCATTGACTGTGCTCTGGCAGATGTTTTATCTGGGACTTTTTGATGGATTGTGCTTAGATAAATTTGGTCTTGCTGGTTTCTTTGTGAAATGTACATTGGAACTTGACTAAGAATGTATGTGACTCAATATGTGACTGCATATTTTCCCACTTGTGCTAGTCACACATCAAATTGTTGGGATTTTATAGTCCTTTTTTGTGTTTGAGCTCAGGTGTTTCTAATTGTACAAATGTCTCACAGACAGAATACCCTTATAAATCAATAATAAGAGATAAAGTTCTGAAGGGAGCATTCCAAATTTCAACAAAGACATGAGGCTAAATCATACTGCTTTCCTTCTTCTCCACAAAGCTCACTTTGAGATTAATAGTTCTTAAAAACCATTTTTTCTGTGAAAAGGTTATGTCATATAAAAGAAAAATTAAATCATACTCCAAGAACCATTCTGTTCTGAAAATGAAAGATTCTTTGTATCTTATCTGATTTTATAATCAATTGGAATAAGCATTTCAATGTCCCTTCTTTGTTGTTTGTGATTGCATTACCAACATATAGGATCCCCTAAAAATTATGAAAGCATAAAGACAATCTATTTTTTTCTCCTCTGACTCAGAATGTGGAGAAAAATGTAGTAAGAGAAAATTCTTATGGATAAATTTCTTTGCATAGAGTGACATAGTGCTAAGGGAACAGCCTTGGAGTCAAGTATACCTTTGTTCAAGTATTGCCACTAATATACCCAACAGGGTAAGAATGGGCAAGTTACTTAAGCTATTAGTACTCCAAGAAGCTAAGTGAGTTATGGTCTGCATTGGTAGAGAGAAGTTCTGTACCTGGAATTCCACACACTTGAGCATTCACAATTCTAGACAAAAAAAAAAATAATAATAATAACAATAAAGTAAATTACAGGAACTTCAGTTTACTTACCTTATGGAGAAGAGATTTGAGGAATGTCACAGCTTTCTTGACAAAGGAAATGTGAGAAGCATTAATCTAGAGACATCTTCATTCCAAATGTTCAAACAGAATATTTGTGCTTTACCTGTGGTAGAGTGTTTGGAGGTCATAGTGCACTGAACGGCCACAGTCAAACATACTATACCTTGACTCCAACATCATGATGTCATTCTTCTTCTCCACATATGAAGAATCAATAGTAACAGCTTTCTTCAGTAGAGTATAACTCTGGAAGGTATAATGTGGGACCAATGGAGAGAAGTTGTAGAAGACAAGATTTGTACTCATATAAAGAAGAACTTAATAGTTATTACTATTCAAAATGAGTCATCTTATATTCACAGTGAGTTCATCATCTCTGAAAGTCTTCAGAAAGAGATCAGATGCCTACCTGTAAGGGAGGTTGTAGAAGGAATTCTAGTCCTGGATGAGAGGTTAGATTCAGTGACCCTGAAAGCCATTTCCAACCCCAAGATAATAATAAAATTTATTATTATTATATATTTATATATTATATATCAATAAATATCATATATCAATAATATTTATTATTATATAATATATAAATATAATCCTTATATAGAATCATACTAACCACACCTTTGGTGGAAAAAAATGCCAAGAAAACTATTGTGGGATTTTAAGGTGTAGAAAGGATAAATGTTATTTGAAAGTAATGTGGGGAGGAAAGAAAAGGATCTACATATATTTTAATTTTTTATTTATAATTTTTTGGTTTGAATTCTTTCCTTCCCTTTTACATTTTCCCTTCCCACTAAGTGAACAAGAAATATGATACCATTATACTTAGGAATTCATGCAAAACTTATATCATTAGTCATGTTATCTTCCTATTTGGGGGGTGCTTTTTTTGGAGGGCAGGGCAATTGGGGTTAAGTGACTTATGTAAGGTCACACAGCTAGTAAGGTTAAGTATCTGAGGTTGGATTTGAACTCAGGTCCTCCTGATTCCAGGGCCAGTGAGCAATTCACTGTGCCACCTAGGTGCCCCTATATTCCTGTTTTAAATTTTTACATACCCCTAAATTTCTTTACCCAGAGAATTACTGCTCATAGCTGCTATCTATTTCATTTGTACCTGCCTTTTAGGACAGGGACTTGAGGGAAAACAATACAGTTAGCATCAAAGGCCAAGTAATTGTAGGCAGTTATACTTAAAAGTTTTAACTTAATAAATGAAAAGTTTCTAACATGATCTTTGTGAAAACCATTATTTATCTCAGTTTACTCATTTATGCAATGCTTATATCTACCTTAAGGAGTTCTGAGAGATTTTCCTGGCTTCAAAAAGAACTAACACTCACTTTCATTCTGTAAGGATTAATTCTTTTGAGAGAGAGAGAGAGAGAGAGAGAGAGAGAGAGAGAGAGAGAGAAAGAATGGCCTTGCTACATTTTCCAGGTTAGATAGGAACCCCTTACCTATATAATTCTATAACACACTTCAACCTCTTTCCAACAAGAGTATTCCTCAAGCAAATAAACAACGATCAAAATGAAAAAAAATATCTCTTCCTTTGCACAGGATAGTACTTCACCCCATATCTAGAATGTATTTCCATTGCTCATCCATGCCTTATAATCCCTAGTTTCCTTCAGAACGCAGCTCGAGTCACTTTCTACATTAAGCCTTTCTTTATCCCTCCCAGTGGCTATTGATTTCCCTCTCAACCACATTTTATCTATTTTATATAAAAAGGAACCTAAACCTATGATTTCATATGTACAGGAAGATTCCAATGAGGAATTTCTTCTTCCAAGGCAAATATCTACCTTCTCCTCAATGGAAGAGCCTGAATCATTCTTCCATCAAGTGACTTGCCTAGGGTCACAGCCTATAAGTGACTCAAAGGCCAGTTCTCTATATAATATGCTAGCCTATCTCTATTTTGTGTGTGTGTGTGTGTGTGTGTGTGTGTGTGTGTGTGTGTGTGTGCTGGGTCCTCCAGTTAGATTATAAACTATGCAAGGTCAGGGAGTGTTTCACTATTGTATTGACCATTTTGGAAAGGACCCACTGAACAGGAGAATGACATAAATTAACTCAGATAAGGGAAGAGAATAGTCTACAAAGAATAGACTGGTGTTTGACCATGTTTTCTTGGAAAATCCCCATGCTATTCTTATGGGGAAATGATGCAAAAGAAAGACTAGAGAAAAATCTCACCATCATGATGTGTCTATAGTGTACTGGGGGAAAAAAAAACACAAAACAAAACATTGAATTTAAAATCAGCCTGAGTTCCAATTTGGGCTGTGCTACTTGTCACGTCTGTGACCTTAGTGTAACTTAACTTCTCTTGGTTTTCCATTCCTTATCTGCAAGGTGAAATGGTTAGATCAGAAGACCTTGATGGTCCCTTCTAACATAAATCTATGATTTTCTGAATTAGACCCAATAAATGGAATTCACCATGAGCTATATTTCAGCTATATATAATTTGGTTCAATTCAATAATTATTTATTCAGTAACTGCTGTCTGTAAAACAATATGTTTAGTGCAAGAGATAAAAAGGCGACAAAAGAATCAATCCTTGACCTCAAAGAATTTGCTCATCTAATAGGGGAATAAGAAAAGAGGGGGCGGAGCCAAGATGGCTGAGTAGAAACAGCTCATCCAAGCCTCTCTGCCCCCAGATTCCCCCCAAACTATGTAAAAGGGGACTCTGAACAACTTCTGGAGCCCCAGCACCCACAGAACGACACAGAGAAGCTAACCTCCCGGTGAGGACAGCCCAGCAGCCCTGCAGGAAGGACCAGCACAGTGGTCTGGGACCTGGCAGTGCACAGCGCGCAGAGCGCAGGAGCAGAGATGAGCCTAGGTCCTCCTGAGCCGAGGTTTTAGTCCCAGGGTGGCAGGTCCAGCAGCGGCTGGAGGAACCCCAGAACACCAGGAGCTGTGGAGATTCCAGAATTACCAAAATAGACATGCCTAGGACAAAGTAAGAGGTTAGTGTCCTATGGACTTTGGGACCTGTATTTAGGGAATGCGTCGGCTCCCTCCCCTGGGGGCTAGAAGCCACTGAGGAGACACGCCATTTTGTAGTTTTCAGAGGTGGCTCCTGCTCCCGGCCTGCAAATCGTAGGGAGATCCAGCGATGAGTCTTGGGGGGTAATCGCTCTTGCTTTAACCTCCCTGGATCTGGATTGTGATCTAGGGTGGAAGTCATGGGTGGGTTTCCAGCTTGCCAGAAACGGAAGTTGCCCCCCACACGTTCGGGACGAAAATTCCTCTATCTGGCCTTAAAGCCATAGTGTGGCAACAAGCCCAAAAGTCAAGTAATTAAGTGGCAACATGCCAAGGCAAAGGAAACAGAAAAATGCAACCCTAGACTCCTATTTTGGGGGCATAGAGAGGGAAAAAGACTGTGAGGTCAGAAGTCCTGCTCCAAAAGCCCCAGGGGAAAACATGAGCGGGTTGCAGACCATAGAGGACCTTAAGAAGGACTTTAAAAATCAAATAATAGAAGTGGAGGAAAAATTGGAAAGAGAAATGAGAAGGATGCAGGAAAAGTATGAAATGAGGGTCAACAGCCTGATTGAGGAAAACAACACCTTAAAAAATAGACCAGGTGGGGGGTGGGATGAGTGGGAGGGAATTATAACCAGCCTTGTACAGTATATCTACTATGATAATGTTTTGCATAGCTAGACATGTACAACATATACTGAATTACTTATTTCCCAAGAAGGAATGGGTGACAAGGGAGGAAGGAAATGGATCTGAAATTCGAGGTCGTAACATTAAATGTTTCAAATATATATATAAATACTATTATTAATACTCTTTTGCCTATAATTGGGAGATAAGATGTGCAGGCATTGGGACACAAAGATTCATCTTCCTCTAATGGAAAAGTCGATGGGGGTATGGGAGAAGGTATGGGAGAGAGCAGATTGGAGGAAGCGATATCTTGTGGGACTGCTATTCTGGGAGGTTGGGTAGGGGAATAATGGGGGGAAAATGATTGTAACTCAAAATCTGGCAGAAATGAATGATGTAAAACAGAAGTTAATAAAGCATTTGTTTAAAAAAAATAAGATAAAACACGTAACGGGCATTTATAAAGCCATCGCTAATGCCTTTCCCTTCCAGATCACCTTCTTGTTACCCTGGATAATATTGTGTATGTACTCAGCTGTCCAGATGTTGTCTCATCCATTAAAGTGTGTGCTCCTTGAGGGCACAGAATGTTAAAAAAAAAAAATAGACTAACTCAAATGGCAAAGGAGGCCCAAAAGGGCAATGAGGAGAAGAATGCCTTAAAAAGTCGAATTTGCCAGATGGAAAAAGAATCTCAAAAGTTCACTGAGGAGATTCATTCCTTCAGAGTTAGACTGGAGCAAATGGAAGCTAGTGACTTTATGAGAAATCAAGATGCTGTTAAGCAGATCCAAACAAATGAAAGATTAGAAGGTGATGTGAAATATCTCATGGGAAAAACCACTGACCTGGAGAATAGATCCAGGAGAGACAATTTAAAAATTATTGGACTACCTGAAAGCCATGATCAAGGAAAGAACCTAGAAATCACCCTTCAAGAAATTCTCAAGGAAAACTGCCCTGATGTTTTAGATCCAGAGGGCAAAATAGAGGTTGAAAGAATCCACAGATCACCTCCTGAAAAAGATCCCAAAAAGAAAACTCCCAGGAATATTATAGCCAGGTTCCAGAATCCCCAGATCAAGGAGAAAATACTCCAAGCAGCCAGGAAGAAACACTTTCAATATTGTGGAAACACAATCAGAATAGCACAGGACCTGGCAGCTTCTACACTGAGGGATTGAAGGGCATGGAATATGATATTCCAGAGGCCAAAAGAGCTGGGAATGCACCCAAGGGTCACCTACCCAGCAAAACTGAGTATTTTGTTTCAGGGGAAAATATGGTCATTCAGTGGAATAGAGGACTTTCAAGCATTCTTGAGGAAAAAACCAGAGTTGAATAGAAAATTTGACATCCAGACACTAGAAGCAAGAGATGCCTGAGAAGGTAATCAGGGAAAAGAAATCAAAAGGAACTTATCAAAGTTGAACTATTTACATTCCTATATGGAAAAGCAATAACTGTGACTGATGATATATTTCTCACTATGAAAATAATGGAAGAAGGGGGTGTGGTCATATGAATACATATGTGAATGTGTGTGTATATGGTTACAGTTATATATGGATAGAGGGCATAGGTTGAATTTGTTGGGAAGGGAGAATACTCAAGGGATGAAATTATGAGGTGAGAGAGGAAAGTGGCAAGAGGAGATGGGGAGAGACATGGTAGGGTAAACTATCTCATGTAGGGGAAGTGGTTGCAAAGGAGGGGGAGAATAAGGAAGGCTAAAAAGGCAAAACCACATTCACATTGAATTTGGTTCAGGGAGAAAATGACATACATACTAAATGGGATATCTCAACCTGCAGCAGGATAGGGGGAAGGGGGATGTGAGGAGGGATGATGGATGAGAGGGCATCCTTGGGGTGAGGGGAGGTTGGAAGTACCCACTATAGAAGAGGGACAGGAACATGTAGGGAATGGACCAGGTGGGGGGTGGGATGAGTGGGAGGGAATTATAAGCAGTCTTGTACAATATATCTACTATGATAATGTTTTGCATAGCTAGACATGTACAACATATACTGAATTACTTATCTCCCAAGAGGGAATGGGTGACAAGGGAGGAAGGAAATGGATCTGAAATTCAAGGTCGTAACATTAAATGTTTCAAAAAAAAAAAAAGAAATAAACAAACAATGGCAAGAGGAGCCATTATATCTTCAATATATAAGAGAGATGAATGGTAGGAAGAGAGATTTAAGAAAGGAGTATTATTTTATAGTTGAGGGGTATCAGAATTTGTTAACAATTAGAAGTGGCAAAGGTTGCATCCTGGGATCAGAAAACTTAAAGCTGAATGAGGAAAGTGAGGTACTGAGAAACCGTGAGCCTTCTCTCAGGGTCATACAATCAGGGCCATTTTTAAGCACCTGCTATGTGTCAGGCACCGTTCTAAGTCTAGGGATATAAGGAAATGCAAAAACACAGTCCTCAAGGAACTCATATTTTAATGGTGGAAACTATATGTAAATACTATGTACATATAAGATATATAGAAGGTAAATAGAGTGTAATATCAGAGGGGTACTGAGGGGTAGAAGTGGGAAAGGGGAGAGATGGAGAAAGGCAAACCAAGAAAAGTCTGCTAAAGAAGGTAGGAATTAAGCTGTTGTGTTGGGTTACTTTTTTTCAAATTATTTGTTTTTATTTCATGACTGGGTCTCCCTATCTCACCAAGGCTGGAAGTGCAATGGCCATTTCATGACTAGTCATGAGTCTAATATTGATGGGTACAAAAGCTTTAATATGCTTTGTATCTAACCTAGAAAACTTCATCTCTCCTTAGGTAGCTTGGCTGCCTTCTACTCCTGGGGGATCTCATCATATCTATGCCAGATGAGTTCAGTTTTAGCACTACTACAGTATAAAGTTCCTCAACTAAAGTGACACAACAGCCTCAGTCTCTTCTAGGAGCAGGGGTTGCAGGCCTGCTCTGTTATATTCAATTTGAACTAAGTCTTAAAGGAAGCTAGGAAAGCCAGGAAGTAGAGGGGAGAAGGAAGAGTATTTCAGATTTGGTAGTAGGTATCAGCGCTAGGACTTGAACTTGTCCACCGACATCAAATCCAAGGCCATTTTTACTGAGCTTTTTAACAAGGTTCTGAATTCTCCATAACTACAAATGTTCAAGTAGAGGCTGGATTAGTCATTGTCATGATATTATTAAAAATAATAATTTAAGAACTTGCTAGGAGGCAAAGTAGAGAACTGTGCCTGGAGTCTGGAAGACTCATCTTCCTGAGTTCAAATCCGACCTCAGATGTGTAGCTGTGTAACCCTGGGCAAGTCAGTTGCCTCAGTTTCCTCATCTATCCAATGCCCTGGAGAAGAAAATGGCAAACCACTTCAGTATCTTTGCCAAGAAAATCCCAAATGGGGTCACAAAGTGTTAGATATGACAAAAACACCATAGCAACAACAAAAAGAGGTTTGATGACATTACCCTGGGGGTTCCTTACAACTTGAAGAATCAGTGATTTTGTGATCCTTTGCCTGAAACAGAATCTACAAAAGGACTTATGTTCAGCATCAATGGGCATGAAAACAACAGGAGGAGCTAACACAACTGCTTGAGAGGAGATTTAACCAAGCAGGAAAGCATCAACCCGATGCAGGCAGTATAAATTCATTCGAGGTTCAGTTAGAAGAAATGCAGGATTTAATGGACCATCACCTTCACAGGAGGAATAAGGCATGGGTAAACATGGGAACTCTGTAGTTAGGGGAAAACTAGCCTCATCCCAAATACTCAGATTCTTTTGAGATTCACTTTTGAATGCAGTAGCTATTCACTGTAGGTTTGCCTTTGGCACTTATCGGGACGTTCTAATACCTTTAAGGACTTTGGGGGTCAGGAATACAGGAACAAAGTTGTCATTGACAAATCATGTAGGGTCCAAACTAAGTTGAAGCATATTTGGAAATTTTTGAGAGGGGTGTAGAGGAACAATACTTGTGAGTTGAAAAAAAAAATTAAACAAAAATAAAACTGACTCAGTTGATTTACAGCCTTTATGGGGAAAAAAAAAAGAAAAATTACTTTGGTACCATGTGGCACTCAGTTGTTACTTGTGTTTCCAGGAAGATAGTAGTGTATTCAGTGGTGATAGCCCAATAAAACCCTCTCAGCAGATGGGCTAAACCAGATTAAGGGTAACTTACAGGCCTCAAACCCATCAGTGAGTTAGGAGGATGTATACCCCAAGCATTTGATAACTTCCCCTGGCAGAATGGGTGGATGAGAGCAATTTGTTCCTATGGTCATGAAGGTGGCTGAAGCAGGCTCTGTGGAGCACTTAGAGCTTGGTCAGACATCAAAGACACCAAGGTCATGTACTGCATCCAGAGCCATTACTACTCATCTTTACTTCAGTCTTGCCACTGGACTTTGATGACTCAAGAAGACAGAGTAAGGCTGTATACTTTGTGCAACTCTGCCTTACTTCCATTTCATGCACAAGTCAAGACATCACCCTATGATGCCATCGGTCCTCTTCGAAAACAAAGAAACTACAACAACAACAACTACTACTACTACTACTACTACTACTACTACTACTACTACTACTACCACCACCACCATCACCACCACACCATGAATGTAAAAATTAATTCTTGAAAAATTCTCTCAAATTTAATTTTCCTGGTATAAATATTCCTTTATTTTTTATTACTCCATTTATTGATCAAACTCCCCCAAAATGGGTCCATTTCAGAGAATTACAGCTAAAAAAAGTAAACCATTGGTAGTTTTTCTGCAGGTTTGATATTTTTTGAATGAGCTCATAAGCTTGGGAGATACTGATTATGCTTTCTGTGTGGGAGAGAACATGTTCAGATATCACCCTAACACCATATAGCCATTGCCAACTACTTCCTCTCTCTCTTTCCTTGATCCATCTGTCCATCCATCTAAAGGTTAAAAAAATGAACAACATGAGTCACTGAAGGGACACCCCTTCCTCCACTGAATGTTATTAAGTGTGATTCCAGAATTAATCCTCTGAATTGCTAATACATAGTCAATTTAGAACAAAGAGATTGAAATGTGAGTTTCCACTACATACATGTCAGAGAATCCATAAATATAGAGCACAGAGTAAAAATAGAGGGCTCATATATTTATTCAGATGATTTATTCTAGTCAAAAAACAACTCAAGACAAAATCATGCTATAAAGAAAAAGAAGTTTGCTGAATTGATTAGCTATCTTCCCTGAATATATTAATGAAATAATTGCTGATGTTTTTCTGCCACTTTGTCTATGTACAGATACAAAAACTACTCATTCAACAATTTTTTGAGAACTCAATTATATAAAATATTGTAGTAGGCACCAGTAATAAATAAGGCACAATCATTGCTTTCAAGGAGTTTCTAACCTAGCAGGGAATTTGTTTTATGTGCAGAGAAATGTAATATTGCACATTGATTAATGCAGAATACAACATACTAAGAATATTAGAGAGTTTCAAAATTCTAGGCTAAGTGAAATGAAGCAAATATCGATATAGACAGTCAAACCAAAGAAACTCTTCAAAGGATGCTGGAGCAGTAGATAGCAATTAGAGTTACACAAAGGGGAGATGGGCTTCCTTGGGAATTAGCAGGGCTCCTCCTCTTATTGGATATCTTCATTTATGAAAAACAATGGCTAAATGTAGAGGGGATTATTTTTCAGCTGAGTTGAACTAAGTGGCCACTGAAGTCCCTTTGTGCTCTGCAGTTCTCTATGTTTTCTGTGTACTTCCTGAAGAAGATAGAAAGCAAGCTTCTGAAGGACAGGCACTATTTTTTGTTCTCTTTATCCCCAGCCTATCACAATGCTTTGCACATAGGAGATAATAAATTATTGTTTGCTGAATAGAATTAACTGAAATAGAGTTGAATTCATTCAACATATATTCGTTAAATCCTTAGTGCTTTTAACCTATGCTACCACTGGAGATACAAAGAAAAAAGATTAAGAGTCCTTGCTCTCAAAGAGCTTTCATTCTATTTTGGGAGAAAACAATAGATTCACCAATAAGCATAGCCAAAGTAAATACAAAAGAATTTAGGTGGAGGAGAGCAGTTACATCTAGGGAAATCTGAAAAGTTCTTTTGTGAGAGATGGCAGCTGAACTGAGCCCTTGAAGGGGAAATTAATTATTCTGGCAGACAAAGGGAAAGATGGAGAACATGGCAAGCATGTGGGATAGCCTATGCACAAGCAAGTATGACATTTTGACTAGAACAAGGAATGCTTAATGGACAGTAATGTGAGATTGTTCTGCAGTGATAAATTAGAATCAGACTGTGAAATGACTTTAAATGTCAGAGGGAAAAGTTTGTCTTTCATTCTAGAAGCAATAAGTAGCCACTAAACCTCATACTCTACTGTCATAGTATGGTTGAAAGTGCAATATAGTGTCACGTAAAAAAAATGAAGTTAGAGTCAGAGGACATGGATGTATGCTTTGGCTTTCCTGTGTAACCTTGGGTAAGTCATAATCTGTCTGGGGGCTCAGTTTTCTTAACAGTAAAATAAAGGGAATAGACTAGATAATCCCTAAGTTTCCTTCCAAGTCTAAGTTCTATAATCATTATTTTAGCATGCTGAATTGATGATGTAAGCCTAATAACAAGAAACTTAATAGAAAATAAATGTAACATCCTGTGTTTGGACTTTTTTATGTACTTATTTAAGTACATAAACTAGACAGGATTAGTTAAATGGAAATATGTCTAGACATATGTTCATGTAGAAATGATCTGCAAACCTCAATATGATTCCACAGTATGATATGACAACCAAAAACTTAACATGACCTTAGGATACTTTCAACAGATTCAGTCTAATTTAAGGTCCAATAGAGTAAGTATTTATTAAATGCATAAAACAAAGTATATTGCATTACAAAGGGAAATAATTCTGTCAAACTTTATAGTTTTCATAGTATTATGGGAAAAAAAATTCATGTACTCCAGCTTTAAAGATTCCTGTGCTAGAGGAACTATATCATATAAGTCTTGACATTCACACTGTAAACAAAAATCAGAAGACAGGAGGAAGTTGTAGCTAAATAGAAGCATGGCTGAAAGTTTCTCTTTGGAGAGATAAAAAAAAAAAACAAAGAAAAATAAAGAGTTGGTCAAGTTTCTTTCGTTTCAGGAGCATAGAAGTCTATAATTAGAACTGATCTTACAAACCATCTAGTCTAACCTTTACCCCAAAAGAGATCCCCACTATAAAAAGCCTAATTAGTGGTTCTCAAACCTTTGATTAATGAACTCCAGGGTGAAGGAATCCAATACTTCTAGACGTAGCCAGTTCCACTTTCAGATGGGTCAAGTGGGTAGCAAGTGTTTTCTGACATCAAACCTAAACTTTATTTGAAACTTCTACTCACTGCTCTTGATTCTCTCCCTGGGGATAAGTAAACCAAATTAACTGCTTCTGTAGCATTACAGTGTTTTATATACTTGAATACAGCTCTCATGTTCTCTCTGAATTTCTTTTCTATAGGTTAACTCTCCCCAGTCCCCTCAACTGATCCTCTTGGGTGGGAGTGGGAGAGACCTTCCTCAGAGAACTTGATTCAAAGCTCATCTCTGTCCTTACTGCCTATGTGACCTTAAGCAAAGTACTTGATTTCCCTGGGTCTCCATTTCCTCAACTGCAAAATGAAGTAGTTGTGCTAGATGGCCTCTTGAGTTAACTTCCAACTGTAGATCTATGATCTTGTGATCACATTCATGAATTCTGGGCCCTTTGACATGAGGACTGTCTTCTTCCAGATGATTTATAACTTTTCAGTGCTCTTTCTAAATAGTAACATCAAGAACATAATACCAAATGTTTACCGATCAGTGTAGTATACAGTGGGACTATCACATCTCTTTTCCTTGAAGCTGTGACTTTCAGTACAGTCCACTTTCATATCTGTGATCCTGCCTGCCATATGATATTGCTTATTCATATTGAGCTTCTAAATGACAAAGAACTCCATTATTATTTTCAGAAAAAAAAAGTTTACTTTACCCACCTAGTGCTTATGAAGTTCATTTTTCCACACAAGTATAAGACTTTAGGGGCACCCAAGTAGAACAATGAATAGAACACCTTGCCAGAAATCAGGAAGACCTGAGTTCAAATCCAGTCTTAGATACATATTAGCTGTGTGACCCTGGGCAAATCACTTAACCCTGTTTGCCTTAGTTTCCTCATCTGTAAAATGAGCTTTGGAAGAAAATGGCAAGTCATTCTAGACTCTTTGCCAAGAAAACCCCAAATGGGGTCACAAAGAGTCAGATACCATTGAATTAAATTACCAACTGTTAAGATCCAACAAAAATCATCAGAATAATCTGGTCATAGCTAAGAAATAGAGTGGTGGTTCAGTGGAATAGGGTGAATACACAATTCACAGTAATGAATGACACAATGGTCTGTTATTTGATAAGGCCAGAGATCTGAGCTTTTGGGATAAGTACTCAACATTTGACAAAAATTACTGAGAAAATTGGAAATAATTGACAGAAATGATGCATAATATAGCAATATCTTTCACCATATACAAAAATAACGTCAAAACCGATAAATGTTTTAGACATAAAGGGTGATATCATAAGAAAATTGGGGGGATTAGGAAAAAAGATCTACCTGTTAGATCTGTGTACAAGGGAAGAGTGTATGAACAACCAAGAGATAGAGGGAATTATAGGAAGTAAAATAGATAATTTTGATTACAATTAATTAAAAAGCTTTTGTACAAACAAAACTAATATAGTCAACGTTAGAAATAAAACAGGAGGGGCGGCTAGGTGGCGCAGTGAATAAGAGCACCGGCCTCCGAGTTGGGATGACCCGGGATCGAAACCGGCCTCAGAAAATGAGCACTCACACATAAATAAAGACTAGCCGTGTAACCTTGAGCAAGTTACTTAACCCCAATTGCTTTAAGAAAAAAAAGAAAGAAATAAAACAGGAAACTGGTAGGGAATTTTGCAGCAAATTTCTCTGATAAAGGTCTAGTTTCTCCAATTTGTATGGAACTGAACCAAATTCATAAAAATAAGACACATTCCAGAGTTGATAAATTGTCAAAGGATATCAATAGGCAGTTTTAAGAAGAAGAAATAAAGTTATCAATAGACACATAAAAATGCTCTTAATCATTACTGATTAGAGAAATGCAAATAAAAACAATTCTGATATACCACCTCACGTCTTTCAGATTGTCTGACA
Organism: Gymnobelideus leadbeateri; assembly: GCA_011680675.1. Lineage (NCBI taxonomy): Eukaryota > Metazoa > Chordata > Mammalia > Diprotodontia > Petauridae > Gymnobelideus > Gymnobelideus leadbeateri. The sequence goes on from WOXC01008526.1 coordinate 444,524, forward strand.
TGACAGAAAATGAAAATGACAAATGTTGGAGGGGATGTGGAAAAATTGGGATACTAATGCACTGTTGGTGAACTTGTGAACTATTCCAACCTTTCTGAAGAGCAATCTGGAACTATGTAAACTGCATACCTTTTGTCCTAATAATATCATTACTCTATCTGTATCCTAAAGAAATGGAATGGAAAAGGACCTATTTGTACAAAAATTTTCATAGCAGCTCTTTTTTTGTGGTGGCAAAGAATTGGAAATCAAGGAGATGTTCATCACTTGGGGAATGACTGAACAAGTTGTGGTATATGATTGTGGTAGACTATTGTGTTGTAAGAAATGACAAATAGAATAGCTTCAGAAAAACCTGGGAAGATTTTTATGAACCCAGGCAAAGTGATGTGAGCAGAACCAGAGAACACTCTACTTAGTAACAGCAGTATTGTGAGGACAGTCAACTATGGAAAACTTAGTTACTCTGACCAAGGCAACCATCCAAGACAATCCAAAGTATTCATAATGAAAAATGCTATCCACTTCCAAAGAGAATATTGATGGACTCTGAATGCACACAGAAGCATACTTTTTACTGTCTTTATTTATTTTTATTTTATTTTGTTTGTGTTTTCTTTTTCAATATTGCTAATATGGAGGTAGGTTTTTCATGACCTCATATGTATAATTCAAATCAAAGTGTTTCCCTTCTCAAGGAAGTTTGAAAGTTGGAAGAAAATTTGGAACTCGAATATTTTTTTGAAAATTATTATTTTTTCTCTTTTTTATTTTTTTTATTTTACATCATTCATTTCCACAAGATTTTGAGTTACAAAATTTCTCCCCATTTTCCCCTACCCACCACCCCAAAACAGTGATCCCACTGAATATCCCCTCCCACAATATGCTCTTTCCCATATCTTCCTTTACCTCCTCTCTGACTTTCCAGTAGGGCACAGTGGATCTCTATTCCCCAGTGCCTGTATATCTTATTCCCCAGCTCCATGTAAAATAATAATAATAATATATTTTTTAAACATTGGATTTTTGGTGCAGGAGTTCTGACTTCACTGTCTTCCTCCTGTTGCATGCTTTGATCCTTCCTGTCCCAAAATAGGAGTCTAATATCAGATGGCTGTGCTTGCTTTGCTTCCTTTGCTTGCTCATGTTGCCACTCAATTACTTGACTCTTGAGCTTTTTGCCACAGTAGAACTCTGCTACCAGAAAGGGGATCTTTGTCCCAAATTGCTAGGGCTTTCTCAGCTGCTAGAGCTATTAGTTGGCTGCCCTCTCTGAATCCTACACACACTCTGGCTAACTGGTCATGCACCCCAGGACCTCCACCTTAGACAGTGATCCAGATCCGAGCAGGTTAAAACAAGAGTGATTACCCCTCAGACTGGTCCCTGGGTCCCCCTAGAATCTGAAGGCGAGGAGCTCTGAAGCAGTCATGTGGTGGCAGCTGCATGGCCACAGAGCCTCAGTCACTTCTCCCTAGAGGGGTAAATGCTGGACAGCACTCCTGATGTCCCTGTTCCCAAAGTCCACACTGCACTGACCTCTCACTTTGTCCTTAGCATCTATGAGTTGATAGTTTTGGAAACTGCCACAATTGCTGGTGATCTGAAGTCCCTCCATCTGGCAGCTGGTTGTGGCTGCCCACAGGCTAAAACCTTGAGCTCACAAAGGGCTGGGCTTGGCTCCGAGAGTGCTGAGCTGACCCCTTTCTGCCAAGCTGCTGGACTGTCTTCAGTGGGAGGTTAGCTTCTCTTTCATTTTTTGGGTTCTGTAGCTCCAGAGTTTGTTTAGAGTCAGTTTTTTACATGAATTGAAGGAGGTGGGAGTGGGAGCCACAAGGAAGTCCTGCTTCTACTCCACCATCTTGACTCTGCCATTCCTTAAAAAAAAAAAAAAATTAAAAAATTCATATGTAGTCGGGAAATATCTAAAAAAATAAAAATAATTAAAATCAAAAAGATAGATGAATTGATACAACTTTTAAAAAGTTGTGATGTATCTTTAAAATAAGGGCAAATTGACTATGTGTATCACCTAGAGATTGACTTATATTTTTTTTAGAGTACTGTCTATATTTTTGGATAGCTGTTGCTAGATGATTGTAGGATCTTTGTGATTGCATAGATGGAAAGTAACATTATCCTTTTTAACACTATTCCTTTTGATGTCATGCCATCTTTTCAAATACAGTGCTACTGGAAGTAATTTGGAAATATTTGACAAAATAAATAAGAATACAATAGAACACAGATAACATTAATATGTGTTTTTTTTCAAAGTTAATATTCGATGTTTCTCATTTCTAATTGAGTTCGACACCATTGCTTTCTTTAAACAAGTGAATCCTTCATCTATCCTTCCTCCCCCTCACTTTATTTTATTCATTTCTTTTTAGTAGGAAGTGGTAGCAGTTGGTATGATTGTCTCTTGTTGAATTTAGCTTTATATGCATCTTCACCCTCTCCAAGCCTTTCATTGGAAAATCCCTGTCTCACCTTCTCCTAGCTCTCTGGGATCCTTTATTCTGCCACAATGTTCCTTTCTTACTGGAGGTTTATAACTCCAACTCTTCCATCAGTTATCTGTCCACAAAATATTCTTTTCTTACTCTCCGTCCATTCCACAGACATCTCTCCTCTCAATTCCTAGTATCATTTCATATCCAATACCCTCTCAGTTTATCTGAGTTATTTTCTTTGTTACTTAGTTTCAGTTTGAAGAATTTGTCATTTTGTATCCTAATTAATCTTATTTGCTATTAAGAATATCATATTTCAATTTTCCTTTTTTTGTAAACCAGAAATAGTCTTGTGCTCTTCTGATAATTTTTATGGAATATGAAAGGTTTTTAGCCTTCCTGCTTCAAAATTTGTTGATACTATAATTATGAACTTTGGCTACAATATTTCTTGGAGATTTAAGCATGACATTTCTTTCTTTTTTGGTGTTCTGTGAAATCAATTTAAATCTATAATTTATTAGGTATTTCAAACATTTCTGGATACAGTTTTCTTATGTGAAATTTTGAAGCATGATTCTCATTTTATTGTCATTTTTCAGGAAAAAAATAATCCTTAGATTGTCTTTTGCCTCTTATTTTCAAGTTCTGTATTGTTGTATTGTAGAACTCTCACATGTTCTTCCATTATTGTCTTTTGATTTTCTTTAATTAACTCTCCTTCTGCCTCTGCATATTTCCATTTCAATTTTATCATTCTCTTTTTATTATAATTCATGTTTTGGAGAAAAATATATTTTGTTTGAAATATTCAACTTTCATGATAAACTTGTTGATTTTTTTAAGATCACATTTTTCCTTATTTTTTTGACAATTTTATTTATTTTTCTAAATGTTTTTGAAGCACTGCTGGTGGGTTTTTTGTTTTGTTTCATTTTTTGCAGTTGCTCCAACATTATTTCAGAGTAACTAGTGGAATTTTTTGTAATACCTTTACCTTCCTCCAGAAATTTTGCCTAAATTTCCTTTGTTGCATAGTACTAGTTCATTGAGATGATTCTTTAACTGTTGTTGATTTTTACCCACTTTGTAATATGTTTTCTATTTCTTTTCTGTCACTCTGTTCATCATCCTATGTTGTCCTTGCTATAAATGTGCTTGTTATCATCAATCTTTTGTGTTCTATAGGTCTAATGGTGCTCTGTACCTCTTCCAGTTTTTTCTGTCTGCTTTCTGTTCTATCAAGATTTGGCAAAAATGTATAGCTTCCAAGAGATGAGTTAGACCCATTGGGACAATTCTGCAGGGAGCCTCTGAGAAGCTATGGTAGTTGCAATGATTAATTTTTCTTTTTTAATTTATGAAGTAAAACAAGCATTTCCTTACCATACTGTAATAAATATGATTGCATAAGAAACTGCAAATCTATTCACAACTTGCTATTCCTTTCAAATATACAATAAAATTGTATACATTTCTTTTTTTTCCTTTTTTTCTTCCCTCTTCCTCCCCTTCCAACCTAGAGATGGATACCATTAGACACAATTAGATGTGTATGTGGTGTGTGTGTGTGTGTGTGTGTGTGTGTGTGTGTGTGTAACATTGTTTTATATATACTTCTATTTATCAGTTCTTTCTCTTGATGCAAACAGCATCTTTCTTCATATGTCCTTTATACCTAATTTGGGTATTTATAATTCCCAAAATAACTTATTGACTAAAACTGGCTCTTAATATAGTTGAAATTGTTTTTCATGTTTCCCACTTTTCCAGTTCTGGACTCTGTATTAGTCCTTTAAATTTTGCTGAGTATTTTATATTACTTACAGCTTTATCCACTTAAGCCTTACTAAAACCATGTAAGGTAGGTACTATCATGTTTACTTTACAGATCAAAAAAACTAAGACTCTGAGAGTCTGTGTCTTGCTCTGTGTTAATTAGTGTCAGGAGTTGGATATGTAACACAGGGCTTTCTGACTCTAAATACAGTATTTTATTAACAATACCATGCTGTTAAAACAGTTCGAAGCAGTTAGGTGGCATGGTAAATAGAGTGCCAGATCTGGAGACAGGAAGACTCATCTTCCTGAGTTCAAATCTGACCTTCCATACTTAACTAGCTGTGTGACCTTGGGCAAGTCACTTAATCCTGTTTGCCTCAGTTTCCTCATCTATAAAATGAACTGTGAAAAATAAATGGAAAAACACTCCAGAATCTTTGCCAAGAAAACCGCAAATCTGGTCATGAAGGGCTAGAAATGACTGAACAGCAAAACAGTTTAGCAACTTAACAGCCTGCTTTAGGTGACAATGATTTCCCTTTAAAAAAAAAATCAGTTCAGGGGGCGGCTAGGTGGCGCAGTGAATAGAGCGCCGGCCCTGGAATCAGAAGGACCTGAGTTCGGAGCCGGCCTCCAACACTTAATCCGCACGAACAAAAAAACCTAGCCGTGTAACCTTGGGCAAGTTACTTAACCCCAATTGCCCTAAAGGGGCGGCTAGGTGGCGCAGTGAGTAAGAGCGCCGGCCTCGGAGTTTGGATGACCCGAGATCAGATCCGGCCTCAGAAAATGAGCACCCACGCATAAATAATGACTAGCCGTGTAACCTTGAGCAAGTTACTTAACCCCAATTGCTTTAAAAAAAAAAAATCAGTTCAATCAGAGGATCAATGTCAGCTTCTCTGAAATATTATAGAAGAGATTCTCACTGCATACAAGGGTTTGGGCAAAAGAGGCACCATTAGGTCCCTTCCATCTCTGAAATTCTATGAAACTTTTCCTAATAGCATCTTTATTTCCTAATAGAAAGAGCCCTAGATATGTAATCAGAATCCTGGGCTTAAGTATATGCTTCCATATTTAGTACCTTTGTGGCCAGGGTATATCTGTTAAGCTCCCTGGGCCCTAATTTCTCATACTGTGGATGATAATATTTGCACTACATACTCCTCAAGGTTGTTCTGAGGAAAGCTCTTTTTGAACCTTAAATACCCATAGAACTGGAATGCTGTTAGTGTTATTATTACTCATACATTCTTATAATGTTCATTTTAAGTTAAAAGAGTTGGCAAGAGTAGATATTGACTGAACATTTTAAAATCCTCAGTACTTTATAGAAGACAATGAAAAGCATTCTCTTCTGAGTCTGGTCAAGCCCAGGACCCTGGAGGGAGTAGCCCTGGTGCACAGGCCCACCATCTGCTGAAGGGGGTGACTAACATGCTTCTCACCTCACTCTGTTAACTCATTTATTGACTCATGGTTTTTAAGTCATAGTTAATTGTCAAGTTCATGAGTCTAACATTTTATGATCAGTAATGAGTAAAACGTCTGAATGATAGCAAAATCCATGATTTCAAAAATCAAAGTTTGGAATCTCAGAGCTGAAAAAATCTTTACAAGTGATAGAGTTCAACCCCTCACTGAAGCATGAAAACTTTCTACATTTTCCAAAAAGTGATTATCTCATCTTTGCTTGAATCCCTCCAGTGATAAAGAGCTCACCTTCCTAGAGCAGCCAAATCTGTGGTTGGATGTCTCACACTGTTGCAAAGTTCTTCCTTAAAATGAACTCTAGTGGCTCTATCTTATTTCCAGGATCAAATAAAAAATGGTCTGTTTCACATTTAAAGATCTTCACTAGCCTTCCAATCTCGTACTTTGCTCCCTTAATACATTCTAACCACAATAACCTCCTTGAAGTTCCTTGAAAATGATGCTATCTTTAGTCTCAGTGCTTTTTTCATAGGCTGCTCCCCAGCCCTTGAATGCTTTCCCTCTTGTTGGTCTCTCTGTCCTCCTTCAATACTTAGCTCAAATCCTACCTTCTACAAGAGTCTTGGCCGGTCCTTCCCCATATTCCTCTTACTACCGGTATCTTCTCTCTGAGATGACCTTTCATTAAAACTGTATATACCTTATATCTGTAGTTGATTTTTGTCATTCACAGTAGTTATATTGTATAAAGTTGCTGCAAACATTGAACATGAATACTTAACCATTACTCCTAGGGGAAATATAAGGTTAAGTCCTTGTGAAGCTTTTGTCACAATATTTATTTAGTATTTTCCAGTGACCTCACTTGAAGATTGGCAAATTTCCTCTTCTTTTTTCTGAATTTTCTGTATTGTTGATTCTTTAACAACTGAATTCATGGTGAAGAGCACTATAACTCATGCCTGCATGAAACTAATCTAACACAAATGTATTTTTTTCTCTAAGGCAGATAGCAGCACTCTGTAAGGCAGTTCACAGGTTTACACTTAAGGACACTGGATAGCAAATTCAATGCTATACATGGAAGCCAGTTTAACTAGCATAATTACCAAAAAGAGTACAATAATGCAAAAAAAATGTAGCACTAAATAGAGCATAAGAAAGACACTTATTAACAGAAGGTGAACTGAAACAAGAATGCAGCACCTCACCTTGCCTGACCTCATCTGGAAAGATGAATTGAAGGGAGGCAGAAAGAGAAGTAGGAAAAGGATGCAATCACAATAGTCTAGATTAGAGAATCTGAAAGTCTGAATAATAGCAGTGGAATGAGAAGAAGGGATATTGTGCATGTAGAATTGAAATGACTTGACAGCTGAAGGGATGCCAAAACAATATGTGGCATAAGCTATTTTGTTTTTTGAAACATTGTTTCTTTCTTTTGGGGGGGGGGGGCAATTGGGGATAAGTGACTTACCCAAAGTCACACGGCTAATAAGTGTTAAGTGTCTGAGGCCGGATTTGAACTCAGGCCCTCCTGATTCCAGGGCTGATGTTCTATTCACTGAACCACCTAGCTGCCCCTGAAATAGCATTTCTAATAGGCTCTTAGGATTTCTTCTATATGAGACCTCCTTCTGCTGGGGAAGTTTATTGCCCATTCAAGGCAATGAGTCTTGCCCATGGTTATATAAAGTTTCAAAGGCAAGTTTTGAGCTCAGTTCTTCCTAACTCTGACTTCAGAATTCCATTCACTCCCAGTAATGCCACACTACATCATCTGAACTCTCAAGCCTTATACATGCCCATGTAGATTCCCGACATGTGTAGGAAGATATCCAGTTCATGAGCTTGTGCATTAGATAATTGATGAATAAATGACAGTTACATTCAGTTGTTTTTCTGCTTGATTAATTTAATGGGTTATCCTACTTGTGAGATACTGCATTGAATTTATCTCTTTTAGGGGGGCTGGGATAGAGATTTTATTGAAATCTCATTATCTTAAATATTCAATTAGTCACTTTTTAAGAAGCACATGAGAAATGTCTCCCTAGTATGCACAAAGCACATAGTTTAGCTGTGATCAGTGAGCCATTTCACAAGTAAAAAATTAATAATGGCTAATAATGAGAAAATTTAACACTTAAATAGCAGTCTAAGGTTGGCATCTTATGGTTTTGATAATCTCTTACTTCATTCAGGTCTCCACTCAGTTATTAATCTCCTCCTCCCCATTTCATTTAAACTTTCCCCATTCTTCCATTTGTTAGTTTATACCTCCCCCACCCCCATTCAAATTGTTGTTCAGTTGTGTCTGATTCTTCATGACCAGATTTGGGATTTTCTTTGCAAAAGTACTGGAGTGGTTTACCATTTCTTTCTCCAGGTCATTTTTACAGATGAGGAAACTGAGGCAAAGAGGATAAAGTGACTTGTCCAAGGTCACACAGCTTGTAAGCAGATGAGGCCAGATTTGAACTCAAGAAGACGAATCTTCCTGACTCCAGGCCTGATGTCCTATCCGCTGTACTACCCAGCTACCCTCTTTAAATTACATACTTACTTGTATATCTATTGTAGTACCCCAAGAAAAGGTAACCTCCTAGAGGAAAGAAAATTCTTTGAGTTTGTCTCTATTTTCCTGTCACTTAGCACCATGCCTTCCACTTAGTAGCACTTAATAAAGGTAAATTAAAGTGAATTATTGTTAAACTGAGACAATGCAAAGTATTTTGTAAATGATTGTAGAACTATTACTGTATCCTGAAAAACATGGCCCAAGATCCTTGAGAATAGTAATGCTTCTGGCCCAGTGCACTCAGCACTCATCTTGGGAAAGGATACAGTATGGCAACTTTTCCTCCAGGTGCTACTAAAGACCCAGAAAAGAAAGTTCTTATCACCAAAGTCCTTAGCCCTGTAAAATTGCTCAACATCAAAAACTGATGGGATTTTCAGTGGAATGACATTAATGTAGAGGCATAATTGTCTTCTTTGCTTCTCCACCATGGGACCTTCCCATCTGACTTGCAGATGAAACCTTTCATCTGTTGTCTTCCCCATTAGAATGTAACCTCCTTGAGAGCAGAGGCTGTCTTGTTTTTCAATATATATATATATATATATATATACATATATATATATGTATATATATATATATGTATATATATATATGTATATATAAATTTTTCATTCTGTGGTTAAGGAAACTGAGGTACAGAGAGGTTAGGTAGCTTGACCAATGTGATGTAGGCAATAAGTAACTGAACCAAGATTTCAATACAGAGCTTCTCAGTTCAATCCTCTCTGGAATCCATCATCCTGTGACATCTGGCAAATTAACAGTGATTTTTATTGAATTGTGGTTCTGATTATGTATTACTGTCATTGGTATGAAGGGAATGCTCAAAAGCCTATGAGATCATGGATCCAAAGAAGTAATGAGCTATAATAATAAAAATAACATTAAAATATGGTGCTATCAGCCGGCAGTCAACGATCATTTATTAAGTGCTTACTGGGTGCTAAACACTGTGTTCTACCTCAGTATTAGGGAATTGCCACTGAATCTCAAAGGAACACTCTGTTTCAGTTCTTTTACTTACTAAAATAGTATTCATTAGGAAGCACCAAGGACAGAAAAACCTAAGCCACTCTTACTGTTTTTCTGAGACATTATTTATAAGGAGAAGGACAAGTTGGTCACATTTTCCCCTGCCCTTCCAACATTCCTTTCTCCCCCCTCAAAAAAAATAGCCCTTATGTTTTTCTATACCTTCTACCTTCCTTTATCTGCCTTTTCCCCTACTTTCTACTTTCTCATCTCCACTAAGTCTCTATATCATGTGTGGCTACAGAATAGATTTTTTTTCTGCCATTGTAATTTTTTTTTAATTTGGAGTAGGAAGATAGAAAGATGAAATAGGAATGGTGATGAATGTTTTTTACCTTGATGCCCAAATACTAGAGAAGTGTTGTGGTATAGGAGGAATGAATAAATTTAGGATTTCTGAGCATGGCTCCTGACTCTAATTTTAAAACCCATGGGCAACCCAGTACCCTCTTGGCATACTGCGGCCCTCTATGATTTTCTTGCTGGTTGTCTTGCCCCAGGAGGAAGGTCCATGGCCACACTTATTATTTCATGAGCTCTTCTGGCATACTGTCCAGTCTTCTCCAACTCCACACCTGTCACAGTGCCACCTCCCTTTTACCCCATGATTGGGATGACTCCACACCGAAGTCTACTGAATAATTAATGAGCCCCTGCCTGAAGTCTTCATATTGTTAAGAAAACCCATCATGCTATTCACTCCACTACTGGCTTCTCTGCCCTGCCCAACTCCTCTGAGGTTTGATAACCTGATTTAACATATTTCTTCATGATTAGCACATTCCCACTCTATCATATCCTCCCTACTCCAGTGATTATGAACCCCTAGCAGTCATTATCACTGCTCCTATATTCTTGTTACTCTTAACCCATCTCCCTCTCCGGCAACAATCAACCCACTTAAGATATACTCACCCCTTCCTTTGTGCTTCCTGGAATGTCAGCTTCATAAAGAATGAATGTGTTTTCCTCTTACCTTTTTCTTTTATCATTCCTTTTTTTTTAACACTCTCAGAATTAGCTTTTCCCTGATAACAGGGAATCCCTGGACACCACTTTGAGCACTAGGTTCACTTTCACTTCTATCTGAAACACATTGGTCATTGTAGGGGACTTGGAATAGTCCTTTATCCTCACTACTACTTCTAGACTATCTCAACTATACCATCACTCAGTAAACTCTCTTTGAGATTCACATTTATCACCCAACCTAAATTCTAATTGTTTTTATCTAGAATAATTTTCTTCCTTTCTCAAAAGATTTGAATACCTGGCATACTGTTTTTCTCTCCTCCTCAACTCCTGACCTTATACTTTGTGATTTCAGCTTGTATATCAATACTCTCTCAAATGCTCTATATTCCCAACTTTTCAAAGCACTCATTTCCTACGACCTAATCCTTCACTCCACAGCAGCTACATAGATAAGGTCATACCCTTGATTTTGCCATTACCCATAAATATTACTCTTCCATGTTCAGGAATTCTGAAATGCCTTGATCTGATCACAATATGTTGTCATCACATCTTTGCCTCTGCTTTCTAGGCACTAACTTTGTTCTTAGTCAGGTCCTAATCCTTCAATCCCTCAGTTTCTTTCCCAGGTGGCAACACTTTCTTCTCTTCCTCATCTGGACACCTTGGTGAATCAGTTTATTTCCATGCTGTTTTCCTTTCTTCCTCTCAGATCCCTTGCCCCCTTATTAAATCTTCCACATCCAAGTCCCATCCTTGGAATACTCCCACCATTCACTGTTTTTATTCCTGTTCATGTGCTGCTGAATAAAACTAGAGAAAATCATGAAACTGTGGTGGCTGAGTCCACTACAAAGTTATGCTACATAGTCAACTGGGCCCTCACTGCAACAAGGTAATCATTTTACATGCCTTAATCCTTTCCCTATCTCACTACAGTGGCTTTTCCAAACTTTTCAATTCCTTTTCGAATTTTCCATGGTTTCTGCTCCCTAACCCTCTCAGCTTAACATCTTGCTTTATATTTGTTTTTTAAATTCAATTTAATTTAATTTTCTTCCTTATTCTTCATTCCCCACCCCTTAAGAAGGCAAGAAAAACAAAACCCATTACAAATATGCATCGTTGTATAAAATAAATTGCTACATTATTCCCATTTATAAAAAAAAGAAAAGGAAAGGGGAAAAGGATGGAAGGAAGGCGAGGGGAGGGAAGGAAGGGAGGGAGGGAGGAAGAAAGGAAAGAAGGAAGGAAAAAAAGAGAGAAGAAAATATGCTTTAGTCTGCACTCTGAGTTCATCAGCTCTCTATTTGGACACGCACGGTATATTTTATCCTTTGGAATTATAGTTGGTCATTGTGTTGATAAGAGTTACAAATGCTAAGTACATTTCTTATATGAATGCTCTGTGTTAGCATATCACTTAGGATGGATGTTGGTCCAAGTCAAGAATATGGGTTTTGAAATAATGTTGCTCCCTTCAATATTTAGTTAAAGTAAGGTACATTCTACACTGAGCCAAAGATTGAAATGGATGGACGCTAATATACCTTTCAAATCCAAATAGTTTGTAATTACCCTTGGATATAGTTTGGGGTCAAATTCTAATCTTATTTCTTTGGAATACTGTTCAATAAAATCATAAGTAGATAGACAGATAGACAGACACACATATGTGTATGTGTGTGTGTGACAATTACCATTTCTAAATTTCTTTTGTGACAAGATGGAGATCTGTAGAGCAACCATTCATTAGGAACAAAGGTTCGAGTGACATCTCAAGTAATATTCAGCCATTGTGGAAACAGTCATCATGGACCAGAAAATGTCAAGGAAAAGATATTGTTGGAGATAAAGGTTTTTGGTCTGAATCTGTAATGTCACTATTGTTCTTATTATTGTATATGCTCCTGATATGCAGTTTATCTCAAAAGATAGAAAATAGCAGCTCCACTTAGAGATGAAAGCAGTTTAGGGAATTGCCTAGTATCAAGATTACATAAATAGGAAAGGGGCTCAGGTGTGCACGGTCCTGGCATGCAGAATTTATTGCTGCTCTTTCAGTTACAGAAAAGAAATAGAAACTTAGGAGGTGCCCATCATTTGGGGAATGTCTAATCAAATTATAGCATATGTATGTAATTGAGTATTCTTGCACTGGATGAAATTATTAAATGTAGGGTTTCCTTGAAACCTGAGAAAACTTTCATCAACTGATGCAGAGTAAAGAGTAGAGCTAGGAGAAAGATGAGTGTAACAATATTTTAAAGAAAATCAGCTTTGAAAGATTTAACAGCTGTGATTAATGTAATGATAAACTATGATTCCAGTGGACCAATGAAAAAGTATGTTATCCATTGACAGACAGATAATGGTTTAGAATGAGGCATACATTTTTGGATACCACCAAGAACACAATTTTAGTTAGTTTGTTTGTTTTTATTTGACTAGGAATATCTATTACAAAGGCTTTGTTTTTCTATTCTTTTTTCCAATTTTGGAGAAAGAGGGAGGGATGAGCAGAGTTAGTACCAAAAAAAGTAAAGAAAGAAAAGAGTCACAGAAGCCTTTGTTTTAAATGCACAAAAGCCAAGAGACAAGAGGATGGTTTTGAAAGTAACATTTTAAATTTATTACACAATTAAAAGGAAGAATAAGCTGAATGTAATAAATATACAATGTTATGTATCTCTTCTCTTGTTTTACTTTGTATATGAAAATGCTCATTTTGTTGAGTGTTAAGTTTAAAACAAAAAAATCAGGAAATGAAATAGGGGAGTTGTCCAGTCATTAAGTGCTTAAGTGAATTATGCATAGTCCCATAGTGTGTATGTGCAAATCAGGAATTCAACTCAAGACTTCCTGATGTGAGAGACATACACCATTGTCTCTCTGCTGGAAACATTGACCCATGGACTTGGAGATACAGAGGCTCTTGGTGGTAGAACCTCCTCATTAGTCAAATGAAGGATCTAAGGAATAGAAAAGATAAGGGACTTGACCAAGGCCACATATATAGCAAATGACAAAACCAAGACCCAAACCGAAGTCTTCTATCTTCAAATATAGCACTCTTTCTGCCATGCTACTGAAAATGGTTTACAGCTATCAGCTTAAATTATTCAAGTTTAGGTGGCACCAAGACCTAGGAATTGCTTTTGTGCTTAGTGTAAAATAATTAGGCCAGGGGTGGCTAGGTGGCACAGTGAGTAAGAGCGCCGGCCTTAGAGTTGGGATGACCCGAGTTCGAATCCAGACTCAGAAAATGAGCACCCACACATAAATAATGACTAGCCGTGTAACCTTGAGCAAGTTACTTTACCCCAATTGCTTTAAAAAAAATAATTAGGCCAGGAAGGGAGATGGGTATAGGAGGTGACCTAATTTGACTGTCCAAACTCTTTTTTAAAAGTTTATGTTTATTTTTAGTTTACATCATTTATTTCCACAAGATTGTAACTTAGACATTTTCTCCCCATCTTTACCCTACTCACCACCCCAAAACAGCAACCCCACTGTATACCACCTCCACCAATCTGCTCTCTTCTATATTCTTCCCCATCCCCCTTCTGACTTTCCAGTAGGGCAAGATGGATCTCCATATTCCAGTGCCTGTATATCTTATTTCTCAGTTGCATGTAAAAAATGATAATATTTTTTAAACATTGGATTTTAAAACTTTGAATTCCAGATTCTTTCCCTTCTTCCCTTGTCACCCACCCCACCTTGGAAGATAAGCAATTCAGCACAGGCTGTATATGTGCAGCTATGCAAAACACTTCCATAGTGGATATATTGTGAAAGACTGACTATATTTCCCTCCATCCTATCCCACCCCCACTTGTTCTATTCTCTACTTTGACCCTGCCCTTTTCAAAAGTATGAACTTCTAACTACCCTCCTCCACCCAACCTGCCCTAGCCTCCATAATACTCCCTCTCATACCTTCCCCCCTACTCTCCTGTAAGGTGAGATACCCTATTTAGTGTGTATGTCATTTGCTCCCTAAGCCAAATTCAATGAGAGTAAGGTTGACCCATTTCCTTTTGCCTCCCTGTACTTCCCCAACATTGCAATAGTTTTCTCTTGCCTCTTCTATATGAGATAATTTACCCCATTCTGTCTCTCTCCATCTCCTCTCATTATATTCCTCTCTTACCTCTCAATTTCACCTTTTTAAGTATCATCCCTTCTTATTCAATTGGTCCTTGTGCCCTCTGTCTATGTATACCTGCACACATATATACACATACTCACATATGTAATCATACACACATATACCCTCCTATATAGACATATATGTATATATATATGTGTGTGTGTGTATATTATATATATTATATACATATAATATATATATATATACACATTTAAATTCCCTTCCACTATTCTCATACTGAGAAAAGTTGCATAAGTTATAATTACCGTTTTTTCATGTAGCAATGTAAATGGTTGAAATTTGTTAAGTTCCTTATTATTTCTTTTCCCTGTTTACCTTTTCATGCTTTTCTTGCTTCTTGTGTCTGAATGTGAAATTTTCTATTCAACTCTGTTTTTTTCATTAAGAATACTTGAAAGTCATCTATTTCATTGAATGACCATATTTTCTCCTGAAACATGATACTCAGTTTTGCTGGGTAGGTGACTCTTGGTTTTAATCCCAGCTCTGGACTGAGAGCTGGAATTGACCTCTGGAATATTGTATTCCAAGCCCTTAGATCCCTCACAGTAGATGCTGCTAGATCCTGTGTTATCCTGATTATGTTTCCACGATATTCAATTGTTTCTTCTTGGCTGCTTGTAATATTTTTGCGTTGATATGGGAACTCTAGAACCTGGCTATAATATTCCTAGGAGTTTTCTTTTGGGGATCTTTTTCAGGAGGTGATTGATGGATTCTTTCAACCTCTATTTTGCTCTCTGGTTCTAAATCATCAGGTCAGTTTTCCTTGAGAATTTCTTGAAGGATGATTTCTAGGTTCTTTTTTTGATCATGGCTTTCAGGTAGTCCAATAATTTTTAAATTATCTCTCCTGGATCTATTTTCCAAGTCAATGGCTTTCCCAATGAGATATTTCACATTGCCTTCTATATATTCATTTGTTTGGATCTGTTTAATAGTATCATGATTTCTCATAAAGTCACTAGCTTCCATTTACTCCAATCTAATTCTGAAGGAATTATTCCCTTCAGTGAGTTTTTGAGTTTCTTTTTCCATCTGGCAAATTTGGCTTTTTAAGGAATTCTCCTCATTGGCTTTTTGAGCCTCTTTTGCCATTTGAGTTAAGTCTGTTTTTTAAGGTGTTACATTCTTCAGTCAGGTTGTTGACTCTCTTTTCATTATTTCCTTGCATCATTCTCACTTCTCTTCCCAATTTTTCCTCCACTTCTCTTGTTTGGTTTTCAAAATCCTTCTTAAGCTCCTTTATGGCCTGTAACCAGTTCATTTTCTCTTGGGAGCTTTTGGTATAGGAGCTCTGACTTCATTGTCTTCCTCCTGTTCCATGCTTTGATCCTTTTTTTCCCTCAAAATAGGAATCTAAAGTTGGATTGCTGTGCTTGCTTTGCTTCCTTTGCTTACTCATGTTGCCACTCAATTACTTGACTTTTGAGCTTTTTGCCACAGTAGCACTCTGCTTCCAGAGAAGAGAGCTTTGTCCCAAATTGCTGGGGTTTTCTCAGGTGCTGACGCTATTAGTTGGGTGCCCTCTCTGAAGCCTGCACACACTCTGGCTAACTGGTCACACACCCCAGCACTTCCACCCTAGACAGTGATCCAGATCCAAGCAGGTTAAAGCAATATCAATTACCTCTTAGACTGGTTGCTTGGTCCCCCTAGAATCTGCAGGCCAGGAGCTCTGAAGAAGCCACATAGCAGTAGCCATAGCACCTCAGCTGCTTCTCAACCCAGGGGCAGATGCCAGATCACAGTCCTGGACACCCTATTCCCAAAGTCCACACTGAATTTTCAATTGCCTTTGGCATTTATGGGTTGATAATTCTGGAAACTGCCAAAGCTGCTAGTGATTCCCTCTCCTGAAATCCCTCTAGTAGTGGCTGGTCAGGGCACCCTGAGGCTAAAACCTCAGACTCACTTGGGGCTGTGCTCTGTTCCCAGCATGCTGTGATGGACCCTTCCTGCTGGCCTTCTGGGCTGCCTTCAGCAGGAGATTTGTTTCTCTCTATCACTTTGTGAATTCTGTATTCTGTATTCCTAAAGTTTTTTTAGAGCCATTTTTATAGGTACTTTTGGTGGTTATGGGGGGAACACATCATTTTTTCCTGCTTCTATGCCTCCATCTAGGCTCTAACCCCTCCCCAACTTTCCAAACTCTTACTGTGAATGGTTCTAGTCAATACTTTTTTTATCCCAGTGGCAGTAATTAGAAATCATAAAATGTTAGCTCTGGAAAGAAATTTATGGATTATCTATTCCAAACTGTTTATTTTACAGATGAAGAAAATGTAGCCTAGAGACATTTAGTGTCTTGCCCAAATTCATAATATTTAGAATTAGAGGAGACTTTAGAGAGCATCTAGTGCAACTTTTCATTTTACTGTTGAGGTAATTGAGGATCAGAGTTAAACTAACATATTCAAGTCATCAAGCATTTATAAAATGCCTACTCTGTTCCAAGTATTACACTAAGCTCTGAGGGTATAAAAAAGGCATGTGGGGCAGCTAGGTGGTACAATAAATAGAGCACCAGCCCTGGAGTCAGGAAGACCTGAGTTGAAATCCGGTCTCAGACACTTAACACAAAACTAGCCGTGTGACCTTGGGCAAGTCACTTAACCCCAATTGCCCTACCTTCCCCTCTCCAAAAAGTAGAAAAAAAAAGACAAAGAAAGAAAGGAAGGAAGGAAGGAAGGAAGGAAGGAAGGAAGGAAGGAAGGAAGGAACGCCATCAGTAAATAGTAGAGCTAGTATTTGAAGTCGGGTATCCTGACAGAAATTCCAGTATTAATTTATTATACCATTCTGATTCTTTCTACAAGATGTTAAGTTTAGTGATAGAATAAGGGCTAGATTACAGCTATCCCCCTTCTCATTCTAGAGCAGTATCTTTATTTTTTAACTGTGACTCTGTTGACTTGGATTATTTGGTTTTAAATATATGGTTTCCTCAAAATAAATAAATCGATCTGATTAATTTTAATTAGTTTCATTATACCTTATATGGTACCATCATATCACAAAGGTGGTTTCCTTGTACAGGAGAGGACAACTTCTTCAGTTATATATTGAATAAGTTGATTATCAATCTAAATACCACTATTTCTGTGAAATTATCTGGGCTTTTAAATATCTACATTGTTTTTCCTTTAATACCCTTCTTTTACTTCTCCTCCAAGATGAAGGGATGGGGGTAGGAGATAAAGATCTCCACAGAGGACCATAAAAAATGTGAAAGGAGTCTTTTTTCTCTTCTATTAAATAGTAGTGTATGGGAAGGATATATTATCTCGACTTAAAATAAGTTTTTAGTTTCCTAATGAAGACAGTGTCTTCTAGGAAAACATAACATCTTCTTACTTGTAACTTACCCAGAAATAAGTCCTTTGTAGTGTGTTAAACAAAGTGTTGTATGGGAATTTTGTATACTCTTGTTATAGTTATGATAGCACTTAAAAATTTCACAATAATAAATGTCTAATAATAGATGTGTAGGAAAGACAATTATGCAATATCCCGTCATGACAGTCCTTGGAAGATGAATTTCAAAGTATCACAAATTTACAAGATCTCAGAAACAGAAGGAATCACAGGGATCATATAATCAAATATGTACTTGAATAAGAATCTCTTCTAAAGTTTAATTCCATAGAAAAGACATAAGAAGAGAAAACGTATATTCTTTAAGAAGGGGATGTACATACTCCACTTTTTTTTGTTGCAGAGATAGGAGACCATAGGAGTGCAGATGATGCCAGCATTTTTGATATGTTGGCTCATTTTGTTGAACTTTTTCTCATCTTTTTTATTCTTTTTTCTGAGGCAACACTGGAGGGAGAATTATATATTATAAATTGAAGATGCTGTTAAATCAAAATGCCAGAGGGTTTTATATTTGATCCTGGAGGTGATAAAAAGCCACCGGAGTTTATTGCTTAGGAGGAAGATATGGTTAGACCTGTACTTTGAGAACATTACTTTGACAGCTGAGTGTAGGATGGATTTGAATGGGGAAAGATTCAAAGCAGAGAGACCATCCAGCAAGCTATTATAATAGTCTAGGCATAAGGTGATGAGGGTCTGCACCAGTGTGGTAGCAATGTCAGAGGAGAAAGAGAGGGACACATATGAGAGATGTAAGTTAGAGAAAGGAAGGAGTTCACAATAACATATCCCAAATGTGAGTTGAGTTACTGAGAGGATAGTGTTACCTTCTACAGTAATAGGTAAGTTAGCAAGAGGAAGATTTGGGGTATAAAAAAGTTTGTAAGGATAATGTGGGCATCTAGGTGGTGCAGTGCATAGAGCTAAGGGCCTGGAGTCAGGAAGACTCATATTCATGAGTTCAAACCTGACCTCAGACACTAGCTGTGTGACTTAACTGTATTTGCCTCAATTACCTCATCTGTAAAATGAGCTTGAGAAGGAAATGACAAATCACTCCAGTATCTTTGCCAAGAAAACCCCATATGGGGTCAGAAGAATATGTCATGATTTAGAAATGACTCAACAAAAACAGCAAAGTCACTGTTCTAAGTGGGATAGAGAATTGATTAGAGAGGTATGAAAGGTTTATTTTTCTGTGCTGAGGGTCAAGTTTATATTATGTAACATAAACTTGTAGTAGATGTGGTTAGCACAATTTTGTGACTTTCTCCAGCTTTGTTCAGCACCACTGGAGTCAGAACAAATGCAATAGTTGGTGGCAGTTAGCCAAAGCTGGTGCTTGGCAGAGAAAGTTCTTTGATTGGATAAAGGGGAAAGGGACTTAAGAGAAGAGGGCAGTGTAGGACTGAAGTAGTTCATCAAGGCATCAAGATGAGAAAGAGGAGAGAAAATAGCTAGCATTTAGGTAGGTGACAGTCTAGAAAATAATTGAAGTTACCATGAGGGTGAAAACATGGCATCAGAGTTGCAAGGAAGAGGGAGAGGTGGAATGACAACATATTTATAATCAGATAAAAGAACTTCAGAATTCATGAATATGTATATGGAACACTTGTGAGTGATGTATAGATCAAAGGTATGACCATTACTGTGTATTGCTGTGGCAGAGTGTAGGAATAGGTCATGGGAAATAAGAGAATTGAAGTACTGGGAAGTTATGGTATTTGAACTAGTAGCAATGTGTATGTAGAAGTTTCATAATGCAAGGGCAGGATATGAGTGGAAGAAAATGACTGCAAGCCAAGCACTGAGCTCACTGAGGGAGAAAGGAGAGTGTCCTGAAGCCAGTAGGGAAAAGCCATGAATATCCAGATAATAACCCTTTGAAGCTGGTAATTCAAATATTATTCTCCATATTTCATGGGGTTGAAAAGTGAAGCTTTGAAGTAATTGATTTGGCCATGGTTACACAGCCAGTAAATATCTGAATCAAAATCTCCTGATTTGAAACCCAGTGTTCTCTTCAATATATCATGCTAATTCTAATACAAGAAACCCAATGATGAACATTTGTTAAATGTGTACTATATGCAAAATATTGTGCTATTCATTATGGATACAAAGACATAAATGAAACAAACCATGCCTTCAAGGAGCTTACCTTTGCTGGGATATGGAGGACAGATAAGTAGACTTTACTTATGTTTTACCATTCCATTTTACTTTGGGTGAAATTCAAATACAAGATAATTTGGTGTGTGCAAGAGTAACGTAAACTAGAGAGAATCAAGAAAAGCTAGATGTAGAAGGTTGTACCTAAACTAACATTTAAAGGGAGACAAAAGGATTCTCCACAAATATGTGGAGGGAGTAAATTCCAACTATGAGAGATGGCTTGTTTATATGTACAGAGATAGGTCAAGTTTCAGGACCTGCTAATAGACTGTTTTGACTGGAAAGCAGTGTATATGAAGGAAAGTAATGTAAGGCTATATAGGTAGATTGGGTCAGATAGTGAAGAACCTTAGATGTTAAACTAAGGAGTTATATGAAGGGATGCAGCTGTTTGGCTCAGGGAATAGAGTGCTGACCCCAGAGTCAGGAAGCCTGAGTTCAAATTCAGCTTCAGATCCTTACTAGCTGTGTGACCCTGAGCAAGTCATTTAACCCCTGTTTACCTTAACCCACTGGAGAAGGAAATGGCAAACCTCTCCAGTATCTTTGCCAAGAAAACCCCATGGAGAATATAGTCCATAGGGTCATGTAAAGTCAGACAAAGCTGAACTAAAACAATTTATACTAAACATAATTTTGGGGGCCACTGAAAGTATTTAAGCATTGGAGTCACATGGTCAGACCTATGCCTTAGGAAAATCATCTTGGCAGAGCCATGTGGAAGATAGATTGTGTAAAGGAAAGGCTGGAAACATGGAGACCAAATAGGAAATTTTTAGCATAATCCAAGTGAAAGATGATGAAGTTCTGAATAAGAGTGTTAGACATGTGAGTAGAGAAGAGATAGATACAGGAGATGTGACAACAGTAGAATTAATAAATTGGAAAGCAGATTATATATTGGGATGAGGGAAAATAAAGGTGTTTCTAGTTTTTTTGAGATTCCACTAATATGTAAGATCTTTTATATGTCAAAATATTTATAGCAGCCTTTTTTTTGTAGTAGCAAGGAACAGGAAACATAGTAGATACCCACAGATTGGAAAAAAGCTAAACAAATTATGTTACATGAATGTAATGGCTTTTCTTACAGCTCTGTAAAAAATGATGAATACAAAAAAGTAGATAAAAAGCATGGGAAAATGTGAACTAATTCAAAGTGAAAATCATGAAAATAAAAAAATGTAATAACTATAAGAATGTAAATGGAAAGGATAATAGTAATAACAGTTAAATGAAACTTTAGTGAAATTGTAATGCCTGAACTTGGCAACAAAAAGCTATGAAAAAATGTACCTTCCTCTTTTGCCAAGTTAAAGAACTACTACAAATGTTGAATTTTATATATGATGTCAGACTTTGTTTATGTAATTTCCCTTTTTTTTCCTTTGTTATAAAAGATTGTTTTCTGGAAGAGGGAGGTGCTTAAAAATAAAGATGATGCAAAAACAAAAGAATAATTCATTTGAAAAAAATCACTGGCAATCATGGAGAGTACAGTCTTAATAGGTCAAAATCTGATTACAGAGGATTGAGAAGTGAATTAAGAAGTGGAAATAGTGAGAATAAATTACTCTAGAGGCTTTGTAGTGAAAGGAGACACAGATATTGGATGATGACTTAAGGGGATGACAGGATCAAGCAAAAGAATTTTTAATGGGGTAAACATTAGCATATTCTTATGCACCAGGGAATGAGCTAGGAAAAGCAGAGAAAATGGAGATAAGGGGGGAAAACTAGGGAAAGATTAATGAAGCAAGTAACAGAAAGGTTAAGAGCGGGCACAGGATCAGGGGCAAGAGTGAGGGGTCAAATCTAGACAAAATGTAAGTTCTCTTCCTCAGAAACTGGAGCAAAGGAGGGGATATGTGGTGCAGTGAGAAGTAATGAGGTATTGACTTGGGGAGAAGGATAGATGGCAGAACTTACAGTGGTTCTTCTTATTTTAAAATGGGAGGTGAGATCAGACATCTCTAAATCTTCTCAATAAAAAACATAAGATCCTCTAAAAGCCTACATGTCATGTACCCTTGGTTTGGGATTTTCCAAAAATGAACTTTTTTAGATTAATTATCCTTTTTGACATTCAAACCAATTATAATGGTTCAAAGAAGACATTATTAGGAATCAGATGAGCCTTATTTTGAGGAAATATTGAATGAAGTTATTTATTGCAAAACCCACATTCTTCACTTGAACTAACATTTATCCCAAGTGATCTGCTCACTCAAAGCACTCAAAAAATACACGTTGAATTTGTAATGAAATTTATATTTTAAAATTTCCTGTTGTTTGACTAATCAAACAGACTATCCTAGTAGTAGGCCAATTTCATGGGTCCTACTTGTCACAAAAAAAAGAAAAAAAATTATGAGTTCAGGATGAAAAGGTCTTTAGACATAAGAGTCAAAGACCTGGATTCAAGCTCTAGCTCCATCCAACATTAGGTAGGTATGTCATTTGGCCTTACTCAGTCTCAGTTTCCATGTCTATAACATGGGAATAATATGTTCTGCACCCAAAGAGTTTTTTGCTAGGATCAAATGAGATGGTATACATAAAGCATTTTGGAGTTGTATGGTAATGCATTTTTTGGCAATAACAATGACACTTTATGATGCCAATGGATCTTTAATCTCATTAACACGGGGTATTCATTCTAAGGATT
The DNA here is from genome assembly GCA_011680675.1 of Gymnobelideus leadbeateri. Taxonomy (NCBI): domain Eukaryota; kingdom Metazoa; phylum Chordata; class Mammalia; order Diprotodontia; family Petauridae; genus Gymnobelideus; species Gymnobelideus leadbeateri. The sequence continues at coordinate 467,200 of WOXC01008526.1, forward strand.
CAGACTACAACCTACTTACGCTGAGTGACTCTTGACTGTGCCATCCCATAAATTTCCCAAAGAAGTTCTAACCAGTTTGCTCAGGACTTTCTTGTAGGTATTTTAATGTCATTAAGATAGCAGCAGAGTTTTAGAGTTACCTCTCATTTGTTGACCAGCCCACCTTCTTTTCCAGTCAAACGTCTCTGATGATATCCTTTACATTGTTTCTCTGGCATAGTTCGTGGTTTTTGATGTGTCAGACCCTGTTCATGCCCAGCATTTCTATGGATGCTATGGGATGTTACTGTTCTATAAAAAATGAAGAATATGAAGACTTCAAAGGAGTATGGGAAAACATGAACTGATGCAGAGTGAAGCAAGCAGAATCAGGAAAGCAATGCATATTATGACTTGTTGCTATTCAGTCATTCAGTTGTGTTTGACTCTTCCTGATCCCATAGACCATACTATCCATGGATTCTTCTTTTTTTTTGCAGACATTAAATTGGTTTGCCATTTCCTTCTCCAGTGGATTAAGGCAAACAGAGGTTAGGTGACTTACTGAGGGTCACACAGATAGTAAATATCTTCAGCTGCAGTTGAACTCAGGTCTTCCTGACTCCAAGCCCTGCACTCTATCAATTGAGCTATACAGCTACTCCTACACTATGACAATAACTACATAAATATAAAGAATAAAAAAGTGAAATGAAATGGTATATAATTATAGTGACCACGGTTGGCCCTGAAGATGAGATGAGAAAAAGGTACCTCCCTCCTTTCATTGAAAAGGTAGAGGACTATGGGTATGGAACATTGCATATTGTTAGTTATGATTGATAATCTGACCAGTTTTAAAGAGCTGTTCTTTTTTTCTTTTTCTTTTTTTTTCTTTTTTTCTTTTTTTTGCTTTTTGGAGGGCAATTGGGGTTAAGTGACTTGCCCAAGGTCACACAGCTAGTTTTTGTGTTAAGTGTCTGAGGCCAGTTTTGAGCTCAGGTTCTCCTGATTCCAGGGCCAGTCCTCTGTTCACTGTGCCACCTAGCTGCCCCTCTGTTCTTTCTTTTTGAATCAATATTATAAGGGATCACTCATAGCGGGTGGAGAGAACTACTGATTGTGATCCAAAAACAAAATATGACAATATAGTTAAGATGCTATTTTATAAAAGGGTCCTATGTTAATACTATTGACATTTCATTATTATTATTCAGCAGTAGCTGAAGCTGCAGCATCATGATTCCTCTACTTGAGTCCTACTCTGTTATCTCATCCTGATTCAGAGTGAACCCTAGGATCTTAAAGTCCTTGTTAGTATAACACAAAATCTGTGAGTCCTATCGGAATGAAATGGCTTAAAGACTATGAATCCGTTAGTAGATTGTATGTTTGTATCCTCAAAACTAAATTCGTACAGACTCATCAGCAGATTAGTCTCCTTGTTGATTTTTTTTCCAATCACAAAGTCACACAACAAATAAATGTCTGAGGGCAAATTTGAACTTGGGAAGATGAATCTTTCTAACTCCAGGCCTGGCATTCTTCAGGAACTAGATAGGTGACAACTTGTATCAGTAGGAGTATTCACATTGATGAAATAATAAATCGTTTGAATTATTGAAGAAGTATTTTCTTGTTATAAGGAGGCCAAGACTTAGATGCTTTACTCCAATTGCCATTGTTCAGCTCACAAAGTGAAACAGCTTTCTATTTGAGGATTTCTAAAACTCCCAGGGCCAAAGTGAATTAATAGTCACAATGGCTGTACAACATCCAGGGAATGACTCAGGGAATTACTAATTGCCTATGAAACTTGTCACCTCTGAGCAAGGGGGTCAAATCTGCCTGCAGCTAATTAGTGACTAAGAGTATTAACTGACAGTTGCATTTTGGACTTTCTGACAGGAGCTGGTTGTCTCAGTGCAATTCAGGGACTGCTGCCAGGAGTGTCCTTGCTTTCTGCATCTCTCTACTATGGGCTCTCATTTGGCAAGGTGAACAGGTTTTATAGAGTTAGCATTTGACTAAAGAGAGAATGCCAAGTTGAGAGTTAAGGAAATTGTTCAGACCTAAAAACTTGCTACTAGGTTTTAAGAAGTCAGAGTTGAGGTGGTCTGATTTCCCCAAATTCTGACTCCAAATCACAAAATCAGTGTTTAAGGGGACCTCAGAAGCCATCCAGTCCAACTTGACAATGAATTCTTTAGGCAACATGCCTGAGAAGTAGCCACCCACCCAATATATTAATGCCCCTGCAGCCTGCTTTCCAGCAGGTTGTCCAGCCATTCCTTAGATACTTAACATTTTTCTTGTGAATACAACACTGGCATCTAGATCTAATCAAAAAGGTTTGATAAATCTGTTAGTATATGTTCTAACTAAAAACAGATTACTAGCTAAATGCACAGAAAATCACAATGAAATTATATATATACACACAAATTGGAGTTCTTTTATCTCTGTGATGAAGGCTACTCAATGATTCATATGAACAAATATTTAGTACCCACTATGTTCAATACTGTTATTGTAACTAAGGACAATTTTTAAAAGGCAATAAGATATGTAATGTTTGTCTGTAAGCAACGTGCATTTTGTTAATGAGTGTAGTAGAAAGAGCATATTTAACCTGGGTTTCTGAGGGAACTAGTTTCTGACCTTACTTGTGACCTTGAGTAACTCACTTACAAATTGAGTACTTTAGACTAAATGAATTTAAAGATCCTTTCCAGTCCTGACATTCTATTAATCTATTAATCAATTAAAAATATTAAATACACAGTACACTAGGTGGCATAGTAGATAGAATGCCAGGCCTGGAGTTAGAAAGATTCATCTTCCCAAGTTCAAATTTGCCCTCAGACATTTATTTGTTGTGTGACTTTGTGATCAGAGCCTTGCATAAGCAAGGATCATTTGTGAATTTACCAGTTGTTCTTCCTTATGGACTTTTGGCAGTGTTTGGTCCTTAAATTTTGACACATTTTTAAAAGACTCTAGCTTTTTGACTCTGCAGAACAATCTGCATATTGTAGCCATTCAATAAGTCACTTAACCCTACCTCAGTTCCTCATCTGTAAAGTGAGCTAAAGAGGGAAATAGCAAATCATACCAATATCTTTGTCAAGAAAACTTCAAACGGGGTCATGAAGAATTGGGCATGACTGAAAAATGACTGAACAACATTAACCACTCAGACATCAAAAATATTTTATTGACTCATTTTATTTTTATATCACAAACATTTTCAGATCACTTCCCCTACATAAATGCTTTCATAACAAAATAAAACAAGTAAGCAAAACTAACAACATAGTAGTCTCATCTAAAAAAAATGCAACATTTTACAACTGTGCCCTCCAAACCTGCCTTTTTCTAAGTATTTTTAATGAACAGAAATTTATTTTCTCTTCCTCTACCCAGTCCATTAAAAAAAAACAAAACATTTTTTGCAACAAATACGCATAGTTAAGCAAACCAAATTTCCTCTTTGGCTGGAGAGATATACACACAAACATACATACATATATATACATACATACATACATACATACATACATATATATATATATATATATATATGTGTGTGTGTATGTCTCATTCTGTACCCACAGTCCATCATTTCTCTTTGAGGAGGTGGAGAGTATGCATTATTGTCATTTATCTGTAGTAATGGATGGCCATTTTGTTGATCATTGTCTTACACCTTTCAAAGTTCAGAGTTTTGCTCATTTCATTCTTCATCATATTGTATGTCTTCAAAATTGTTCATATTTTACAAAATTGATGTTATAATATAAACTTTTTTCACTTTTCATGTCCTTTTCCATATCTCTTTGAAATAACCAATTTCCTCAATTTTTACACTGTTATAATATTCTCTCATGTTCATATGCCACTACTTATTTAGCTGTTCCTCAGTTGATGAACATCCCTTTAGTTTCCAGGTTTTTGCCATCATGAAAAAGAGTTTCTGTGAATATTTTTGTATATATAGAACATTTTCCTGTTTTTTTTTAAATCTCTTCTGTTGGATTTCATGGTACTATGTAAACAACGAAAGGTCAGGGATCAGAACACCCACCTGAATGTAAGTCCTCTTTGTGTGATCACAAAGTTTTTTTTCTAAGCTCTGTGTCTCAGTTTCCCTATCTTTAAAATGGAAGCACATGTTTCTTGTTGTGAGAGTCAAATAGGCTTATGTGGTTTATGTTCCTATCCCATGGAATAATGCCCCCAGTACATTAAAGTGTTTGGTAAGGCATCATTTATATAGTACACTATATAACACTGTATACATATATAATATTGTGAGTGTGTTCTTGGGGCATTTATCTATTACATATAACTTAAATGTCTTCCTCAGTTTCCTCATGTAAAATAGGAATAATAATAGCATGTACCTATTAGGGTTGTTGTGAAGATAAAATGAAATAATATTTATAATGTATTTTGAAAATCTTTTTTTTTTTTTTGCTTTTTTGGAGGGCAGTTGGGGTTAAGTGACTTGCCCAAGGTCACCCAGCTAGTTTTTGTGTCAAGTGTCTGAGGCCATATTTGAACTCAGGTCCTCCTGACTCCAAGGCCAGTGGATATTCACTACACCACATGGCTACCCTGTATTTTGCAAATCTTAAGGAGTTAAATAAATGCTGGCTAATATTATTCTAAAAATCAAGATTATTTTATTTATTGAGAATTTTATAATCCTGAATTAGATTTCAAGAAGTAAGTATAAAAAATTGTCAATGTCCACAAATCTATTTTAAGACATAAAAACCCCACATAAAACAACTAGCAAATATATTATCATCTTAGATGCTTATAAACAAAATTTTACTGAGATGATAGGGCTCACAAAAGAATTGGATGAATTTGACCCACTTTTGTGACATTTAAGCCTGCTTATTGAAAATGTTAAACATATTTTCATTTACTCATGACTACTAATTGTCTTAAAACTGGAGAGGTTTTGAACATTCTATTCAGTTTTTAAAAAAGAACAAAAAAAAGTTGATCTTGATATTGAACATAAGCAAGGATAATTTGTGAATTTGCCCATTGTTTGTCCTTGTGGACTTTTGACAGTGTTTGGTCCTTACATTTAGACACATTTTTAAAAGACTCTAGCTTCCTGACTGCAGAATAAACTTCATATCCTGCATATTGTAGCCACTCAATAAATAGTTGCTGAAAATAAATAAAATCCGTTGACTGGAAAAATATATTTTTCTCTTCTTTAGTATGCTTTTTCTGAGAAATTGCTGGGGGATGGGTGGCTTTATGATGTTCTCTTTAAAGTGTTTAACTAGACTGGATGATTTTGCTCTGAACAATGAATCTTGACTGTACTAATCTGATGCCCTTTTCTGACATTTAATATTAAGGGGCTTTGTAATCATGTAATTAAACATAGTCCTTGTGGGGGAATTTATCGTTTTTGAATTGTTTCAGTCATGTCCAATTCACCACAGACTTCTTTTGGCGTTTTCTTGGCAAAGATACTGAAGTGGTTTGCATTTACTTCTCCAGCTCATTTTTTCAGTTGAGGGACTGAGGCAAACAAGGTAAAGTGGTTTTCCCAAGGTCATACAGCTAGTAAGTGTCTGAGGCTGGGTTTGAACTGAGGTCCTTCTTACTCCAGGTCCAGCATTGCACCACCTAGCTGCCTTTGTGAGGGAAGAGTACCTCTCATATAGTTGTTGGAAATTAATTGTTTATTATAATTAATGTAAAATGCTTTTCTGTTGTAAACTTGTAACGATATAATTTTAAAAATATTTCTCACTCCTACACATACCTAGGTGTTATTTGAGGCATGTGTCACACAAGAGAACCTAGGGTAAATAGTTGGCAGAGTTGATGACTGGAACTTTAGCCACTCACTAAGTTCTAAACTTAGTCTAGACAAAGAGTCATTGCAGCTCTTTAAATGGGTTAAGATCTAAAGATATCTGTGTCTGACCATAATCAGGAACTTAAGGGGAAAGTGGATAGTGACAATAGACCAATGAAACAGGTGGGCTGAGCCCTGCGGGACCTACGGGGGAAAAGAATGTAGGACACAAGAAATCAGCTCTTTGGCCTAGAAGTGTCTGCAGATGTTTAGCTTGGGCAGGAGGCCTGGGTGTCCTCAAAGTACCCAAAGTTGGGGAGGGGGGAAGAGGAACAAAATCACAAGGGAGGTATGAAGACTACAATTATAAAAGTATATTCTCTTTCTTTATGAACCCTAAGCAGCAAATGCATTATAAAAGAAAACAACCTCATGGTAAGTGACTATTTTTAGCTCAGTAACTAATGATGAATCAAGATGTTTCTGCAAATCCAATTACCCAATAAAAATTGCTATAGTAACCAGAACATTGCATGACATATTCTTTATGCACTCACAAAAACTTCCTTAAAAAGGCTGCTGCTCCCCAACCACATTATCATTTCTGATATAACAAAACAGTGAAGAAGGGTGTAGGAGAGTATAGGAGAATAGAGGGTCACTATGATTTAGGCAAATGATTGTAAGTAAAACCAAGGTTACTTTTCATATGCAAGTCTAGAATGGCACAGTGAAAAGAGTACTAAAGCGAGACTGATTGGGGCTGGGGCACTCCTTTTAATGATTATGTGACATTGGACAAAGCACTTCACTTCTTTGGGCTCCAATTTCCTCCACTGTAAATCAATGAGAAATTGGACCTCAATAACTTTTCAGATCCTCTCTAGTTCTAAATCTTTGATCTTATGATAACTTTCACCTTCACAGGTATGAACTCATCAGATGGAGGACGACAAATTACATAAATTGTGATTGTTTCATTTTGCTCCTTGAATCTATCTCCTCCCTTCTAGGAGATGGGTAGCATACTTCTTTATCAGTCTTTTGTAATTGTAAAGGATCATTGCACTAAATGATTTCTTAAGTATCTCAAAAATTGTTTTTCTTTCATATGAGATTATTGTATTCCTTACTCTGGTTCTACTCAATTCATTCTATATCAGTTTATATATTTCTTCCCAGTTTTCTCTGAAACCACTTCTTCCATTCACTATCTCTTCTGGCAAATAGCATCAAATCCCTTTTCTATAGCCCTCCAGATACTTGAAGACACTTATATCCCCCATGTCCCAACTAAAGATCCCTAGTTCTTTCAATTGATACATGGCTTACTTTCAAGCCCTTCATCATCTAGTTGCTCTCTACCAGTGGATGTCCAGTCAATAAGTATTGATACTAAAATATAGTTCATAGAATTGAACTGGTCCTCCAAATGTGGTCTCAAGAGGGCAGAGAACAGTAGAACTATCAGGTCCTTAGCCTTGGATTCTTGTCCTCTTGTAAGGTAGCTGAAGATTATATCAATTTTCTTAATTGCCATATCATACTGTTAAATGGTGCTGAGGTAGGATTCTACTAAAATTCTAAGATCTTCAGATGAATGGCTGCATTCTTACTGTTTCATAATTTTATATTTATAAAGCTGACTTTTTTCAGCCCAAGCGTTAACACTACTTTCAGATTTATATAATTGCAATTTATTAGAATTTTGATCTTTTTGTTCAATGTGTTAACTATTCTTCCCAGCTGTGGGTCATCTCTAACACTGATAAACATGCATGGAAACATGTATTCAAGTCATTGACGAAAAGTTAAATAACACAAGGTCAAGCACAGATCCATAAGACGTTAAACTGGAGACCCCTGGCCAAGATATCATCAAACCATTAATGAGAATTCTTTGAATGTTGGTCTTTAGCCATTTCTAAGTGCACCTAACTCTGTCATCTAGCTCTAATTTCCCCAATTTTCCCACAAGAAAAATATGAGAAAATCTACCACATCCTTTGCTAAAATCCAGGTAAACTGTATTACAGCATTACCCTATTCTACTATTTTAGTAACTCTGTTTAAAAAAAAGGAAATTACATAGGTTTGCTCATCATAACCCACTCTTCATGAAGCCATGTTGCTTCTTTGTGATCATCATTTAATTTTCTTGATGCTCTTTAATGATTCCTAGAAGTTTTCTAGGAAATGAATTGGCTTATAGTTTGCAGATTCCATTTTTTCTTTCCTCTCCTCTCCTCCCCTTCTCTGCCCTTTCCTTCCTTCCCCTCCCATCCCCCACTCTCTGTCTCTCCCCCTCTCTGTGTCTGTCTCTGTCTCTCTGTATCTCTGCCTCTCTGTCTGTCTGTCTGTCTGTCTCTGTCTCTGCCTTTCTCTCTGTCTCTCTGTCTCTATCTGTGTGTGTGTGTCTCCCCAATTCTTCAGTTTCTCTCTGCTGCTCACAAACCATCAAATATAATAATATTTCAGGAATCATTTTAGCCATTTCTTCTATCTGAGGATATCTGTCTGAGTCTGATGACTTCATAAAGATGTTTTTAAAAAAAAAAACTATTCTTCTATTTATCTTAATCTTCAATTCCTTACTGGTCCTTTTTATTCTTGTTTGTCTAGTCCAAATATTTCTATGCACAGATAAAATGCAAACAAAGAGTTGAGCAGCTTTGTCCTCTCTTCATTACCTATTATCATCATCCCATTCAATACTAACCATGATTCCATCCCTTTTTCTCTTAAAAAAAACTTTAAAAATCCCTTTTTGTTTCCATAGATTTCCATACCACCTTATTCTCTTCCTAAATCTTCCTTTCTGAAACTTGTCTCCCATAGTTTCTAGTTCTATCTACTACTTTTTCCAAAGTCCTGAGCATACAGGAGTTGAAAGCAATACAGAACCTCATAGATTAGCCTAGAAAGGGAATTAGAAAGTGAGGAGACTACAGATATGTTTTATTTGCTTACTGAATCTTTTTCCTAAACATGTCCACAATCCTTATTTATTTAGAGCTACATTGTGGACTTCTCTTTGGCCATTTTCCTCCTTCACTCCCTTCACACTAGTGCAGTCTTCTTGAAGTCAAGATTTTATTTGTCTTATTTTGTTTTTGTCTTTATGTTCCCCAGCAACTGTCATTGCATCTTGTTAGACCCCTACATAATAGGGCTTGACAAATCTTGTTGGGTTGGATTGGGGTCAAACATAACAAATAAAATATCTCTTTCACATGACATTTCTTTCAAATACTTAGAATCATAGAATCATAGATCTAAAGTTAGAAGGTTCCTTGGAAGCTATATTTTACAACCTCTTCTTATTAAGAATGGGGAAAACATCAAGTTACTTTCCCAGAATTGCACAGGTAGTAAGTGTCAGAATTAAGATTTAAACTTTGGTCCTTTGACTCCAAATACAAAGCCCTTTCAATTTTAGCCCCTTGCCTCCCCAGTTATCCTATCTGCCCCTGAATCTTCTACAGGATAAAGAACCCCATTTCCTTCAACCTATTTTCATATAATGTGGTCTTGATGCTTTTCATCAATCTGATGATTCTTCTATGGATGTTATCTAGCTCATCAATGCCCTTCCCATAAGTTGATATGCAGAACTACACACAAGAATACAAATAGGGTATGACCAGGGTCAAGTGTATAGCAAAACTCTTACTTCCTTAGCTCTGGACACTGTGTGTCCTTAAGAGCTCATTAGGTTTGTGTGTGTGTGTGTGTGTGTGTGTGTGTGTGTTTATTTTACTACGGTTTACCTGGAGATTTCAACATTTAGCTCCAGAAAAGAACGTGAGGCTGGTGACTTTGCACAGTCTTCTTTCACTTAAATCCAATTCACTTGTAAATCATGGCATCATCTTCCTGATGTCATGGTCATCTTTGAGAATGAAGGACAAACCACACAACATAAAATGATTTGCAGCTGCTAAGGGTGGGGGGGTGGGTATCTGTGGAGTGACTCTTCCAGTAACAGGACTTATCATATTCCTTGAATGCAGCTATCAACCAGACAAGGCTATAGAAAATATAGTTTGGATTTAAACCCTAAATCCAATCCCAATCTATTAGGTTTTTTAAGTGGTCTTGGAAAAATTCACAAACTTCTAAAGAGGATCTCTTTAGGTTATATGTAACTTTAGTTGTTCTGTTAATTGTGGAGATAAGGAAAGGGTAAAGGAAAGGCAGGGAAGTAGTTACCTCAGTAAATTATATGCTAGTTGACATGAAAGAAGAGTTCATCCAACAGAGAAGCAATGTATTGCATTTTCACAGTCAAAATCAAGTCCGTTGACTAATTTTAGCTCTTCATATAAAGCACCCTGAGATAAACCTCTTGACATGTCCCAGATGAAAAATTAATTGAATTAAATGTTCACTTTTGGCTCTAAAGCTATTTTATTTGTTTGACTTAGCTTTTCTGAATATATGGACCTCATTTCCATATTGACTTTGAAAAATGTCTACACATAGGGTATTCCTAAGAGGAAATCTTACTGTCTTTATCAAATATAACAAATGGACCCTAAGAATCTTGGAACTGAAAGGGATCTTAAAGTGATCCTTTACAAAATTCCTTCATTTTATAGATGAGAAGAGACTAGAGAAGGAGCAAGTGATTGATTTCAGGTCAAAAAGTTATTAAGTAGCCGTAGCTGGAACTGAGTGCAGCTGTTGGAAACTTGGTTTTTTAACCATACTACTTCCTTGATCTCTTAGTAATGTTCCTGTTAACATATTGTTTTCAGGAAAAATACTCTGAAGGAAGAAGAGAATTCACTTTTATGTCTGTTTTTCTTTTTTAAATTAATTTATTTAATCAGGAAAAATATGTATTCTCTACCTCCCTCTCCCCAATTAAGAATGAAAGAAAAACAAAACCCCTGTTAGAAAAAAAATATAGTCAGGCAAAACAAATTTCTGCATTGAGCATGCCATAATATAAACAAATACATACACACACTTACATACAATGTGTATGTATATATACACATACATATATACACATATGTGTATATCCACACATATATTTGGGTGTTTATACATACATCTCCATATGCATATGTATATGTATACATACATACATAGGTATTTATATACAAAATAGGATGGAATATTATTGTACTATAAGAAGTGATGAAAGGGATAATTGCAAAGAAATTTCTGAAATCTTATATGAATTTATGTAGAATGAAATATAAAGACAATGATAATGTAAAGACAACTTTGAAAGATTTAGGCACCCTGATCAGCATAATCACTAACTAAGATTCCAAAGGATTGATGATAAACCATGTTATCCACTTCCTAGTGTAGAATTATATATATATATATATATATATATATATGATAACGTATATGTATGTGTGTGTTTCTTCATATATATGTATACATTTATCTACATATAATGTATTTGTATATATATTTGTATATGTGTGTGCATAAATAAATACATATACACATCTCATTCTGCACTCTGAGTCTTTCACCTTTCTAATAGGCAGCAGGTAGCTTTTTTTCATCATTAATTCTCTGGAATCATGGTTGGTGGTTATGCTGATAAGAGTGATTAAAATCTTGAAATTGAGATATTAATAAAATGCTTAGCACAGTGGCTGGTACATAGTAAGCACTTAATAAATATTTCTACCCGTCCCCCTTTTTTGTCTTTACAGTATTGTTGTTATTTTATAGACTGGTCTCCTGGTTCTTTCTACTTCTCTCACAACAGTTAAAACAAGTTTTCCTGGGTTTCTCTGCAACTGTTCCCTCAGCATTTCTTTCTGTCTTTCTTTCTTTCTTTCTTTCTTTCTTTCTTTCTTTCTTTCTTTCTTTCTTTCTTTCTTTCTTTCTTTCTTTTTTTCTTTCTTTCTGCTTTATGGAAGGCAATTAGGGTTAAGTGACTTGCTCAAGGTCACATGGCTAGATTTTGTGTTAAGTGTCTGAGGCCAGATTTGAACTCAGGTCCTCCTGACTCCAGGGCTGGTGCTCTATTCACTGCACCACCTAGCCACCCCCCTCATCATTTCTTAAATCCCAATTTCATCACATTTATATTTCATTGTTTTCAGTCATTTTTCAGTCGTGTTCAACTCTTCATGACTCCACTTGTGATTTTCATGGCAAAAATGCTGAACTGGTTTTCCATTTTCTTTTATATAACAAAATTTATTCATGATTGAATAATTGATGATCACCTCCTCAGATTCAAAATCCTGGACTGAGAAAATCAAAGAATTTCAGATTAGTGGAGCAAAGGAATAAATATTTTCAGTTGTTAAGCTTTGGAGGGGGGAAATTAGAGGAGGGAGGGATGCAAAGAAGATAGAAAGAAGGAGAAAAGAATTCTGAGAAATTCTAAGGAATAGTATTTTCAAAGCAAAGTTTTGAAGGATAATAGGTTTTTAAATTATTTTTTAAATTTTTTGCTTTTTGGAGGACAATTGGGGTTAAGTGACTTGCCCGAGGTTACATGGCTATATTTTGTGTTGTCTGGGGCCGGATTTGAACTCAGGTCCTCCTGACTCCAGGGCCTGTGCTCTATTCACTATGCCACCTAGCCTCCCCCTCATTACCCCCCTCCACCCCGCCAAGGATAATGTTACATTGTTTTACTGACAAGCCCTGCCTCCTCCACCAAAGTGACAGAAGATGCAAAACTAAGCAAAAGAGAATTCTAGCACTTGAGGAGCTTGTGATCTCAGGTACAAGATGTTGGATAAGATATAGATTCTCTGATGCCTTGATGCATCTGTGATCTCATTGTCAATACTCTTTACATTGGCAAAGTTTAAAACCTATCAATACCTTCTCCTTGTGTATGATTCTCTCCCATACTCTTAAATGAATGCAATAAGGTAGAATAAAAACTTTGCAGTACTTAACACCTTCTGTGCTCTTTTCCACCAGCCTCATGGCAGAACCAGAAAACCCTTGTCCAGGACTAAAGATGGATATTCTATTTTTACCTGTTTCATTGTTTACCAAAGAAATCATCCTCTGGGGATCAGCATGCTAGCAGTGAGTCTTCTACAGTGAGCTAATGGTCAACACTTAGTAGACACAGTCTGTTACTGAGACCTTACTGGAAATCTTTACAGCTTGGTTGGATCTGTCATTTGTACAGTGCTAGCATAGCCACCAAGCCCCCCAGAATTATCTTCATATAAAGGTGAGGCATCAAAGTAGACCTAGAGTGGGGCATAAGACAAATAATATTAATGCGTAAGAGGAACAAAAAATACTTAGATCAGATGAAGGGCAAAGTTCATTTGAAGCTGTGTCCATGATTCATTCATTAATAAAAGAAACTTCAAGTGCTTATTGCATGCAGAACATAATGCTGGACACTAAGGAATGTGTGTGTGTATAATGTTCTTATTTAAACTTTAAATATATATATTTATATATATATGTTCTAATATATATGTGTATATATATTCTAATATATAGAATATATTAGAATATTTGATTGAGAATATACTAAAATATTCTAATATTATATATATATGCATAAAGCTTAAATAAGGTACAATATGACCCCTTTGTGAACTTTAAAGTCCAATTGAGAAAGCTTCAGGGGAGAGATAAGATTTCAACTGATTCTTTACAAAGGAGTGTGGTGCTACTTTGGAGAGGAATAATGATTCATTCTGGGAATAAGGAGTGAAATAATCAAAGATGAAGGAACAGTAAACAGTACACATTTTCTGTATCTTATTTAGTTGTAATGGCAATGGTGGTAGTGGTGATTATTTACAATTAGCCACATGCAAAATTATAATATACATATTATATATATATGTGTATATATATATAATTATCACATCTATACTTATCAGTATATATCTTGCATTCTCCCCAAAACCAGAATATAATCTCCCTGAGAATAAGGTCATAATTTTTTTGGAGGGGGAAAGGCAGGGCAATTAAGGTTAAATGCCTCGCCCAAGTTCACATAGGTAGTAAGTGTTAAGTATCTGAGGCTGGATTTGAACTGAGGTCCTCCACTCCAGGGCCAGTGCTCTATTCACTGTGTCACCTAGCTGCCCCATGGTAGGGCATTGTATTTTATGCAAGATAGACATAATTTTGTCTGCACACAGTCGGTTTTCCATTTTCTCTTCCATTAAACTGTAAGTTCCTTGAGAGCAGGGAGTATCTTTTTGCCTTTCTTTGTATACCCATGCCTGAGCATAGTATCTGTCACATAGTAGATACTTAATAAATGCTTACTGATGGACTGGTGGTGGTAGTAGTGATAGCAGTAGCCCTCATAGGTAGTAATACACATTTCATACAGTGTTTTACATTTTACCATCCACTTTCCTCACAACAACTCTATGAAATTAGTAAAATACTCTTATTTCACAGCCAAGGAAATTGACACATTGAGAAATAAGGTGACATTTCCCAGCCGATGTAGACAGTAAATATAAGAGCTAGGATGAGGAACTAGGTCTTTCTCCTCCAAGTTCAATGGTCTTTCTACTATACCATGCAGTGTGGAATAAGGTGGGGGGAAGGGTGTGGAAAAGTAGGTTGGAGTCATATTGTGGAAATCGTTGAGTGCCAGGCAATGGGAAAACACAAAAAGGTTTTGAGAACTGGAACATGTAATATCATTCATTTCCTGTTTATTTATTATTATCATTATCCATTAACACCAAAATATTTTGCTGCCATGTTCACTTATAAATACAGTATCTTAAACTTATCAGTCAAAATGATTGAATAAATAAAAGTTAAAAGTTTTTAAAATTCTGTAGTAATTCTCTATTTCCTACATAATTTTATGCATTTTACTCTTGGTTTTTCTTCTATTGATTTCTTTTTCTCATATGATTTTCCCTTCTCTAAAATCTAAGGATTCTAAATATAACAAGTGATAATAAGAAATGTGAATGATGTAAAAAGATCAATTTCTCCAGGAAAAGAAAATCCACTATTTTAACAAAATACAATGGCAGTCATCCATTGTAAGGTTACCATCTGGCCTCGGCATCTAGCCAAGCTCTTCTGTGGAAATGATGACAAGTCTTTTGGAAACTGTCATCTCTGGCATTTGGCACAGAGCACTGAGGAACATTAAAAATGGTAGAGGGTGTCATTGTTCCAGTTTGATGATGATGATGAAGAATTAGAAAATAGTGAAAATGATGGTGTGGTGGTGATGATATATTTCTGAAGCATTTTACATTAACCAAGAAATTTAACATTTTTTCCTATTGATGACTCAAAAATTAATTTGAACAGAATCAACAAGCAGGGTAATATACTACAGATCATTTAACAATACCAATTCCACCTCTATTTTAATTGCCACTATTATAAGTATATACTCCTTTGAAATCAGGAGTTATCTATTATAGTCTCTGAATTCCCAGAATGTAGTATAGTCCTTTTAATAGAGTAGGCACTTAAATATTTGTTGAAATTAACTGAATTGAACCCTTAGGGACAAAAAGAAAAATAATATGAACCTACCTCAAGGAGTTTACTGTTGTACTGGTGTTGCAGCAAATGCAACTGCCTGATAAGTATACATATGATAATTAGAGGGTAGTTAGAGATGATGCCAACAACTAGAAAGATTACGAAAGCTTTTGGGAAATTACTCATGATCTGATCCTTGAAGGAAGACAAAGATTCAAAAATAGAAGTGAAATTGAGTGTATTTCAAGCTTGGGTAACAATCTGTGAAAGAGCACAAAGGTGGGAGATGGAGTGTGGAATTTGGGCAACATCAAATAACTTAGAGTGCAACTTAAACCTCATGGAAGGATGTAACAGACAAAAAATACAGAGATAACTGGGCATGTAAGTGCACTATTGTAATTCAAATTTCCTGGGAAGCTGGGGCTGATCATTTGACTTCTGGAAGTCTGAGCTGCTGGGAACTATGCTGATAAGGTGGGGGTATCTACACTAAGTCCAGCATCCATAGAGTGAATCCACAGGAGTAGGGAATGGGTGGTAGAAATTAGATTACCTACAGAGAGGCTAAAATGGAGTCGATCATGGGCCTTATGACTATGAATAGTGAAATTGAGTCTGTAGATAAGAACTGCAATTCTGTCTTCAGCAAGATGGGGAGACTTGTTTTGTTTATTAATTTTTTTAAGTAGAGGGATATACCACATATAAAAATAACTATAATAGAGCTTAAGATAAAATCATATGAGAAATATAAACAGTGAAATTGAAGTCTGATATTGGGAGAAATCATTTCTTACTGAGAAGATCAGGGAAAGCCATTCTTCGGAGTCAAGAAAAACAATTCTAAACTCTTCTGTGAAATAATGCAATGTGTTGACAGTTATACTGTCACTTCCAAGTTTTATCTTCTCCAGAGTAGATATTCCCAATTTCTGAAATTGAGTTTTGGAAATAGTTGTTTCCAGTTCTTTAATCATCCCCATCATCCTTAAGTTTAAAGATGAATGTGAACTTCTCAGTATAGCTTCTAAAAATGACTCCTAGAACTACTCATGTTATTCCTCATGTGGTCATGGTTGAGGACAGTGGGAAGAATCGTCCTTATCACTTTGGATGCTTCATCTCTTTTTCATTGGCTTCTTTGGTGGCTACATTGCACTCAACTAATTGAACATTAGCTCACTTGAAGATATTTTTCACGCTTATTGTTTTCTAGACATATCTTCTCTATCCTATATATGTACAACCCAATTTCTGAACTTTTATTTACCCCTAACATATTTCATCTTATTAGTCTTATCCTAGTGTTCCATCAAATGGATATCTTTTTCATTATCACTTCTGTCATCTAAAATATTAGAGATCCTTTTTTATCTTTTCATCATCCACTGATTTTGTAAATGTCATGCCATTAATACCTCTATCCAAATAGCTGAAAGTTGAGTTTTCTTCCACAAATTTGTTAATATGAAAATGTTTTTCATGATTGCACACACATGACCTATAATCAGATTGTTTACCATGTCAGGGTGGGGAGAGGGGAATGAGGGATAGAATTTGGAACTTTAAAAATATTTTTAAAATTTATATATTTTGAGAATAAAAATAAATAGTTCTTTTTAAAAGCTGTACACAAAAAAATAGCTGAAAATATTATTGAATAAAATGGGGCCAAGGACAGAGTCCTGGTGCTCTATACTAGTTACCTGTCTATACTTCAGTTTGGCCTCAAGCAAGACTCTTTCTGTCTAGTCATGCAATCTATTCCAAATCCACATAATTCTGCTGTCATATATCCCCCATATTTCCATTTTGTCCACAACATTATTGTGAAATTTTAAAGGCTTTTCTGAAATTCTAATATGCCCATGGCTATCCTGGATCTAGTTTAACTTTGACATAAAGGAAAATAAGCTTAGTTTTAATGAACGTGTGTTGGTTTTTCATAATAAACTCTCTTTTTTACTTTTTCACAAAACATTGTTTAATGATGTGTTCTAGGATTATACTACGAATTTACGCCAAACACACTAGTCCATAGTTTGCTGCATCTACCTTCTCTTTATTTAAAAATAAAACTTGCCCATCAAAAATTCAGCAGATCTCACTTATTTCTCATCATTCCTCAAGAATCACTATCATTAGTTAAGTTATCATACTCAAACTTCTGTCAAGTAACACAATATGTAGTTTGTCCTATTCGTTTGACACAAACTCATTGAAGGATATGTACTGCCTTACAACTTCCATTTATCCTTTGGGATTTCATTTCCCTATGCAGTTTTAGATCGAACCATTTTTATTGTATACTTCAGAATCTGAAGATCATTCTTATTGGTAGAAAAAAAAAGAAGCAGAATGGAACTTGAATTAACTTGCTTTCCATCTACAATCTGTTATCATCTTACCATCACTTTGTCCAAAGGAAGGAAAGAAAAAGTGAACAGATGGAAGAATGAACATTATAGTGTCCCTAATATATTTTATAAGATACTACTCATAACAACCTGCTTAGCATTATTTCTTATAGGTCCTTATTATTCTTTTGTAGTTGTCCCAATTAATCATCTTGATTCCTATTTCTTGTACATGTAATTCAAAAGTTTAAGTTTCGTAGTGCTCTCTCTACACCTGTATTGATGACCTTATGTGCCTCAGGCTTTTTTCTCCTATACTGAATAATATTTTTTTGCTTAAAAATTATTTATTTTTAAAATTCAGTTGTTATTTTGGTTCCAAATTCTCTCCCTCCCTCCACCTTATCACCACACATTGATAAGGAAAGAAATACAAAATCTATTTATATATAAAATCCACACAAAACATTTCCATATTAGCCATCTTCTGAACAAAAAAAAGCAAGAAAAATAAAGGAAAAATAGGCTTCAATCTGTACTCTGAGTTTATTCGCTAATAATCTGGAGGTGGATAGCATCATTATATTATTCAGAGGTTCTAAGTCTTTCACAATTGATTATCTTTATGATATTATTGTTAATGTATAGATTATTTTTTATATTTCTACTCACTTCACTTTGCACCAGTTCATATAAATTTTCCCAGCTTTTTTCTGAAGCCATCTCCTTTATCTTTTCTTATAGCACAATATTATTTTATCACATTCGTCTGCTGTAACTTATTCAGACACTCCACAATGGATGGATATCCCTTTAGTTTCCAATTATTTTCCACCACAAAAAGAGGAGTGTGTGTGTGTAAAATTATGTCCTTTTCCTTTTTCTTTGATCTTTTTGGTATATAGTCCTAGTAGTAGCATTGCTGCACCAAATGGTATACACAGTCATATATTTTGGGCATATGTTTATATTTTAGTTTTATATTTTGGGCATAGTGCCAAATTGTTCTCCAGAATGGTTGAACTAGTTCACAGCTCTACCAACAGTGCATTTTTGTGCCTGTTTCCCCACATCCCCTCCAACATTTGTCATTTTCCTTTTGTCGTCTTAGTCAATCTGATAGGTAAGGTGGTAAGGTGGTACCCCAGACTTGTTTAAAATTGCATTTCTTTACTTATTAGTGACAGAACCATTTTATATGACTAGTGATAGCTTTGATTCCTTCCTCTAAAAATTACCTGTTTATGCATTTGATCATTTATCAATTGAAGGATGACTCACATTCTTGTACATTTGGCTCAGTTCTTTACACATTTCAGAAATGAGATCTTTATCAGAGAAATAGTGCAAAAGTTTCTCCAGTTTCCTGCTTTTCATCTAAGTTTGGTTATGCAAATTATTTATTTTACATCTCATGAATTCCTTTACCACTTTTTAATTTTTTTTCTTTTTGGAGGGGAAGTTAGGGCAATTGGGGTTAAGTGACTTGCCCAAGGTCACATGGCTAATAAGTGTTAGGTATCTGAAGCTGGATTTGAACTCATGTCCTCCTGACTCCGGGGCTGGTGCTCTATTCACTGTGTCACCTAGCCACCCCAACTTCTTTACCTCTTATTTGGTAATGAACTCTTCCCAATCCATAGATCTGACAGATAATTTCTTTCATGCTTCCTTAATTTGCTTTCAATATTGCCTTTTATGTCTAAATCATGTACTCATTTTTTAGCTTATCTTGGTATACCATGTGAGATGTTAGTCTATGACTAGTTTCTGCCAGACTGCAGTTTTCCTAGCAATTTTTGTCAAATGATGAGTTCTTGTCCCTATAGGTGGGATTTAGAAGGTGATCAAACACTACACTGCTGTGCTCATTTGTTCCTGTATATTTATTACCTAATCTATCCCATTGATCAATCTTTTTTTTCTTTGATATATGTTTTATGCAATACTAAATTGTTTTGATCATTACTGCTTTGTTTGAGATCTGGTACTGATAGGCTACTTTCCTTCACTTCCTTTTTTCATTGATTCTTTGATATTCTTGACCCTTTCTTCTTTCAGACAAATTTTATTATTTTTTCCTATCTCTTTAAACTAATTCTTTGGTAGTTTGATTGGTATGGTACTGAATGAGTAAACTCTTTTGGGTAGTATTGTCATTTTTATTATATTGACTCCGCCTGCCCAAGAGCAATTGATGTTTCTCCAGTTATTTAGATTTGCTGTTATTTGTGTAAATTACATTTTGTTGCTGTATTCATTTAGTTCCAGTGTATGTCTTGGCAAGTAGACTGCCAAATACTCTCTGTAGTTATTTTCAATTGAATTTTTCTTTTTATCTCCTCTTTCTGCAATTTGTTGTATTATATAGAAATAGTGATGTCTTGTGTGGGCTTAGTTTATGGCCTTCAACTTTGCAAAGGTTTTTGTTTCAACTAATTCTTTAGGGGACTAACTCTAAAGTTTTCTAAATATACTTTTACATCATTTGAAAAAAGTTATAGCTTTTTTTCCTGTGTTTATTGCTTCAATTTCTTTGTCTCATTACTATAGCTCGCATTTCTTGTACAGAAATTAATAGTAATGGACATCTTTGCTTCACCTCTGATTTTATTGGGAAGGCTTATAAGCTTATCCCCATTTCAGATAAGACTTGCTCTTAGTTTTAGATGGATATTGCATATTTTTTCAAGAGAGCTCCATTTATTCCTTTGTTTTCCGGTGTTTTTAATAGGAATAGGTGTTGTATTTTGTCAAAAATATTTTCTGCATCTATTGATAAAATCCTATGACTTTTGTTGTTTTTGTTATGAATACAGTCAATTATGCTTATAGTTTTCCTAAAATTGAACCAACTCTGAATTCCTGATATAAATCCAACCTGGTCACAGTGAATGATTTTTGTGATATATTGGTATAATCTCTTTCTTAGTATTTTATTTAAAAATTTTTGCGTCAATATTCCTTAGGGAAATTAATCTATTTTTTCTCTGTTTTTGCTCTCCCTGATTTTGGTATTAAAACCACTTTTGATTCCTAGAAACAATTTGATAGGACTTCTTCATCCATTTTTTCAGTTTATATAATAAAGGAATTAATTGTTATTTAAATATTTGGTAGAATTTGTGTCTATATCCATATCCAATCAATTGTTAATAGGTACCTAGAATTCATTTCTTAAGAGAATTCCATTTCTCTTGAACATCCTTTTTTTTGTTCTTTTTGAGGTCTTAGGTCTTGTTCTATTTCTCCTTTCTCTGAATTGTGAAAATCCATAGATACAGATTTTGCTCAGAATGTAAGGAATAATTCCCAAAAGTATGAGTTATCTCACAAGTCTCTCTAGTGGAGTAAGGAGGATCTTATAACTTGGGATATTCAAGATGACTAGATAATCACCTGTTGGAGATGTTTTAGAACAAATGCAGGCATCAATCAGTGTTTTGAAAAAGATAATCTGTCATATAAGGCAGTTAAATGGTACAGTGGATAGAGTGATGGGCCTAGAGTCAGGAAGACATGAGATCAAATCTGATCTGAGACACTTACTAGCTCTGTGACTTAACCTCTGTTTGCCCCGGTTTCCTCACCTGTATAATGTGGGTAATAATAGCATCTGCCTCCCTGGATTGTGAGAATCAAATGAGATCATATTTGTAAAAAGCACTTAGCACAATACTTGACACATTGTAGGCACTAAATAAATCCTTATACCCTTCTTCTTCCAGGATAAATTCACTTCATGCCTTGAGATTTCGATTCTAACTTTGCTTCTAATCGTCATCAGTGCCAATAAGTACTTATTAAGCACCTACTGTGTGCTAGACACTGTGATAAATGCTGGGATACAAAGAAAGACAAAAAAACCAAGGAGATCACATTCAACTGAGAAGACAATATGCAAATAATATGTACATTCAAGATATACTATCTAAGTAGGAGGTAATCTCTGAAGGAAAGCACAAGGATTAGAGGCATAGGGGGGATAGGCAAAGGCCTTCAGTAGAGTGCAGATGCCTTTTTCAATCATGTAGAACTATTCCTGCCATCCTGTCCCTTTCCTTGTCCCTTGTTAGAGTAACTTCCTACCAGGTGAACTGGTAAATGAAATCAGTTCTTCCCTTCTCCTCTAGTAAGAGGAGGAGCTGTAGGAATACACAATCCTAAACACTCTGAAGGGTTGGACAAGCAGGAAGGTAAGGATTTAGAACTTTTGAAACTGAACTCTCAAAGCCTAAAAAGATCCCTGACTTCAAAAGGTCTGTGTTGAGTGATATGGTTTCAGGAATTTAGAATTTTGAATCAGAAGACTTGGGTTAAAATGCCACCAATATCTGCTAGCCATTTAATATGGGACAATCCTTTCTCTGCTTTTTTTTTTTTTTTTTTTTGCTTTTTGGAGGGCAGTTAGGGTTAAGTAACTTACCCAAGGTCACACTGGGCTTTGACTCAGGAAGACTCTGCTTCCTGAGTTCAAATCTGACCTCAGACACTTAGGAGTTGTGTGACCCTGGGTGAGACATTTAATCCTGTTTGCCTGTTTCCTTATCTATAAAATGAACTGAAGAAAGAAGTGGAAATTTACTCCATTACTGCTCTTTGTGAAGAAAATCCCAAATGGGGTCATAAAGAATTGTACAGCTGAAAAATGACTCACCACCATCAACAACAACAAATATTCAAGTGAATATACAAAGGCAAAATCTTACCTGAGTCCGTACCTATGCATTAACACTGGAGAACCCAGTAAATTAACAAATGACAAACCAGAAATAAAATGTTTTTGCTTCAAGTCTTCCTTAATTGATCCTGGAATCTCAATTACCTTTGCTCTGTTTTACTTCTTTCCTTATTTCTTTACTTTTTGTTTAATTATAGCAAGTTGTAGTTCTATTGTGTATCACCCCATATCACATTATATTGGTCTTTCCATATTTTATTGCATGCTTTATATTTATTACTTTTATGACACCATAAGTTTCCTTAAGTCAGCATACCATAATTTATGCAACTAGTAGAGAGGATAATGAGACAGATGGGGAGTCAGGAAGACTGGAGTTCAATCTAGCTTGCCTTTGACCCATACTGACTATGTAACCTTTAACTTAACATTTGTCTTAGGATGCTAACAATATAATAAAAATATTCTATCTTCACTACTTTATTAGTCTAATATTTTCAATATTTGAATAACATGATAACTAATAACAATCTTTAATAATATAAATTGCAACCCAATGACTGATCTGCCATAGAAGAGGGGATTTCTTCACTGGGAATTCCCTATACCAATGAAATCATAGTTTTGATCTATCCTCTTCCTACCCTAAATATGCAGGAATTTAAGTTGTTTCATTCTTCTGCTGTTATTTCAGACATGGAAGACTGGTACACATCTTTAAAGTATGATAAAAGTGTGAGTTATTATCAGTATTGATTCAGTAAACATCACTATCCTTAAATGCCTGATAAACCTTTGCATCCTGTGAATACTTACTCAAGGGACCCAGGGTGTTGGCTAGCCGCAAGCTACAGGGCAATAAAATTCTAAATAAGGAAAATGAGTTATAACCCACTTCCCTACATAGACATGAGACAATTATGGAATGGAATAGCCAGCTGTCCTGGAATAAGACGAACTTGTGAAAAATAAATACTCAAATTATTGAGGTAGTTAGTGCATGAAGCAGTGAGACTGAGCCTAGAGGGAAAGTGAAGGCAATAACAGATCCAAGAGGGTGGAGGTAATTAACTGAGTCCTGAATCTCCTCTTAGGGGATGAATTTATTCCCCTTAACATTGTCTTATAATTAGATCTATCATTATTTATACTTTGTTAACAAAGCAGAGACTCCCCTAAGGACTGACAGGGATGATTGATGATCCTTTGAAGGGTAATGGCTTCAATGTGACTTTGATGGAGCAGCTAGACAAACTTTTCTGCCCTTCAAAGAACAAAATTTCTGTCCTGGAATTCCTATAGGATACTTAGATTTAGAGCTGCACAGATCAAGAAAGGTAACATAGTATATCAAATGAGTCTTGATTTTGCACTCAGAGGACCTGGCTTGAAATCGTGCCTGATCTTGAACAAGCTATCCAACTTCCCAGTTTTCTCCATTGAGGAGGTTAGACTGGATAACTTCCAAAGTTCCATCTAGCTTTAAATAGAAGATCCAGTCCCATCCCCTTGTCTTTTTTTGTTTGTTGTTTGTTTTTTGTTTTTTGGTTGGTTTTTTTTTTTTTTTTGCTTTTTGGAGGGCAATTGGGGTTAAGTGACTTGCCCAAGGTCACATGGCTAGTTTTTGTGTTAAGTGTCTGAGGCTAGATTTGAACTCAGGTCCTCCTGACTCCAGGGCCAGTGCTCTATTCACTGTGTCACCTAGCCGCACCCCCCTTGTCTTACAGATGAGGAAACTGAGGGCCAGGGATGGAAAAGTCACTTGTTCAAGGTCACACAGGTTGCAAATAACAGAGTCTATTCAAATCCATGTCTTCTTATTCTAAATGCAATATCTATTTCAATGCATCAGTGTTGCTTTCAGAAGAATGTCATGTAACCAAGTGCTGTCACAAGGTTCAGATGTATGACCCCTGATTTACTAGACTGATGGACTACAGATTTCATTACATTCCAAGGGTCAAAATTTTATGATTGGATGATGCCATGGATTTGATCGTTCCTGAATTGCATGTAAAAAGTGCTTAGTACATTGAAATTTCTATGAAATCTGTCAATTCACTAAATGCTGTGTGGCCTGGTGAGCTGTGATCAAATTGGAAGTCAGGACTCACTAGATTCATATTCCATCTCAGACACTAGCTATGTGTTCCTAAATAAGAGACTTGCTGCCTCTAATGCTCATTTTCCTCATCAGTAAAAAGATGAAAATATTATCACCAACTTCCCAGGTTTGTTATGAGGATCCAATGAAATGATCTGAATAAAGCACCATATAAGTGCTGGTTATGGCTACTATGAGGGGGCTCAAAGGAGTCAAAGGAGTTGGAATACTGGATCTGCCACTAATGAGCTCTGTGACTACTTTGTTCCTCTGGACCTCAGTTTCTTTCTCTGTAAAATGAAATGGGGTTGGACCAGATGGCATACTTAATTTCCAAATCTTATATCCTGTGCTTTTGAATAGAGAAGAAGGTTATGTTTTGAGAAGCCCCTTACCATTTTAAAAATTAGTGTACTATTTAACTGAGAGCAGGCTTACTACTAGATCAGGACAAATGCCTAGTAAATGGTAGTTTTGAGCCTAAATTGTGTCACTGTGGAATTCTCTCTAACAGACAAAGAACAAAAAAATCATAGCTTGTCATTTAGGCTGAAATAAATTTGGAAGTAAATGAGCACTTATATATCCCAAGCAAGTATTTAGCAAAAGACAGAAGTCCCTTTTCCACAAGTCCACTGTGCAATATTTGTTACTGGCTAATTGTTATTCTTCCCACTCTATCGACAGTGAGCCAAAAAATAATCAGAAGCTAATGATGTCTCCTTAAACTTTCTTCTATCTGGTTTGTTCTGTCTTCTTTTTAATATGTCAAAAGATTATGTCATCTTTGGTCCTACTTTTCTCTCTAGTGGCCAAAGTGTTATATATTATATATGAAGATGACACTAATAGCTTAGCCTTAATGATAGATTATGATGTTTGTACAACTCTGCTTTCATTAGCTCCTATCGCTCATCATAGTGAAAAGCATACATGTTTGTGTGTGTGTGTGTGTGTGTGTGTGTGTGTGTGTGTGTGTGTGTGTGAGTGTGTGTATTGTGCATTGGTGGGCAGGTTGGAATTATAGTTATTCATGTGTCCGGCAATTTGAAAGAGTCCCTTTTGCAGTCATCAGCTGAGGAAAATGTAATGTCTAAAGCAGCAGCTATTTGATCCTATTCTGCATACTTTTCTATCGGTGACCCGTGACTTTGCCCCTGGAGCATAGTTAAGCTTAAGCCATTTTCTAACATCAGAGGAGACTATCTGGTACCCTACTGCATAAGGCTCTTTTTAATAAGGTTATTGGTTTATCTCTGTCTTTATTTTTTCTAACCTTGGCACTCTGTGTATTGACAAGCATCTTGATTCTACTTATTTAGTACTATCTTTATGTTGTTGACTCATTTTCCCTTGACTTACCTCCATTGTGGAAGAGAACTAGGAACCCACTAAACAAGGACTATTGACTTAGCAAGCCATGTAGGCTAGAACAGATTTGGAGTAATTTTTTTTTCTAATCAACTGATAAATGTGTTCTGATGATATCAATTTACATAGCATTTTAAGATTAACAAAGCTGTTTCATCAAGATAATCCTAGCTAGATACATCAGGGCCCTAATATGTTCTATTCTAGATACTACAGGAGCCATTTCATGTCTTCTTCTAGCTTATCCTATATGTATTCTTCCAAGACAAATGGAAAAATAGTTTGTGGTATAGGGGAAAGGACATTGGCTTTGGACTCATGGGTCTTTGGTTCTAGTCTGAGTTTTGATACGATCATGATGTCATAAGAAACTCTCCTAATCTCTTTGAACCTCAGGTTTCTTACCTGCCAAATGAGGGGGTTGAGTTAGAACATCTCTAAGTCCTGTTTAATTCTGTCATTACATTGCTTATGACCAAATTTTGGGCTGAAGCAGAAAATGGTATGTCTATCCTTAGGGGAAAAACAAAGTCTGTAGGAATGCAAAGAATGCTAAATATTCAATCAGAATATCTTATTTCAAGTCTGAGCTCTACTACTTGCTAGCTGTGTGATTCTGGTCAAGTCATTTAAACTCTGAACTTCAGTTTCTTCATAGGCAAAATGGGGATAAGAATACCCATCTTACCTAAGGTAATCAGTTTGTCATAGACAGAAAGACAGGGCATTTATTAATCAATTACTATATTCTAGATCCTGTGCTAAATTCTTAGTATAGAAATATAAGCAAAAATATAATACATTATAATATAATATAATATAACATAATATGATATGATATGATATAAGCAAAAAAAGAAAACAGCCTTTACCTTTAAGGAGCTTACTTGCTAAAGGAGGGCAATATATATAGAGGAGCTAGAAAGGAAACAGGTACCAACCAGGGTGGTTACACAGCACAGTAGATAGAGTGCCAGGCTTGGAATCAGGAATACTCATCTTCATGAGTTCAAATTTGGGCTCAGAAACTTATTAATTGACACTGGGAAAGTCACTTAATGCTATTTGCCTTAGTTTCCTCATCTGTATAATGAGCTGGAAAAGGAAGTGGCAAACCAGTATAGTAACTTTGTCAAGAGGACCCCAGATGAGGTCATGAAGAGTCAACTGTGACTGACACAACAACCCACCAGGGGTGAAAGCTGTTGTCAAAGAGGTAGAGAAATCCAGAAGGTGAGGAGTGAAATGAGAATGACCTGGGTGCCCCAAGAAATGAGGGGTAGAGACTTACCAATCAGCAGAATGGGCCTCAGGATGGCATCATCCCCAGGGCTGGAAGGCTGCTGATGAGGAGGTGGAAAAGTCAGGAGTGAGGAGTAAATTTAGAAGGCAGAAAAGTATTGTAAAGTTTTAGTTCACCAGAGTTTTTGGCCCATATACTTACGAACTGTTATTTTTATTATTCATAATACATGTGAATAATTTGATTAAATAAATTCAGTATCTTCCAGTGTAGGACTTCTACCCAGAAATGCACATCACATCCTGTCTATGACTAGATAAGTTCTAGGAAATTACCTGAGACATTACGTTGGTGAAATTTAGTGAATGCTTGTTAAATTCCTGGTCCCGCTTTTGCATCATTGTCTTAAAAATGGTTGAAAATGTAATTTTAAATTAATATCATTTGCAATTCTAAAGTCTTATGTTGATGTCCCATTGTGGCATGGATACTGTGGTGCTATGAGGTCCAAATGACATAGTGGATTTCGAATGCTTTGTAAATTTTAAAGTTCCATATAAATACTGATTATTCGTACTATTTTAATTATATCACATTTTAAAATTTTTTATTGTTATCCTGTGGTCACTAGACCTCCAGTTTGCTAATGACTTCATTCCTGGAAACTTTTGCTGTTGTCCTGCTGAGTCCAAACAATATTCATAGAACAACATAGGAGTATGCTACTAAATGTTTAACAACCAGGCTTTTGAAGGAGAAATGGGGGAGGTAGTGTAAGCATGCCTACTTTTAATTTTAATCTGAATTATTAGCATGTTTTTAAGTCTATACTACCAATCATACAGTAAATCAAGGCCTGATTTATGATATTTGCCAATTTCAGCACATGGATTGCATGCCTGCATCTTCAAAGATTAGGACATCAAAATAAAAACTTGTACAGGTCCTGTGAAACTATGAAGTTTTCAAGTATGAGCCAACACTTAGCCTAGTACAGGCTATGTTGAAGATGCTTAGTAAATTGACATCCAAGATTTAGCCTGAGTACGCTCATCACCAAGAAGTTTGTCACCAGGTGGTGAATATTTTAGGTCTTGGCAACTTGAGAAAATTGTCTTCAGGGGCACAGAGGGGTCATGATCTGAGCTTGTGGAAAGGGAGCACATTGATGATGTCTTTAAATTAATGAATTGCCAATTAGTGCTATCTTACAACATTCCTTTATGTTCTGTTAACTACATACACTCACAACTATGGATTTCTCTTCTTAAAAATAGGGGATCAAGGGGCGGCTACATGGTGCAGTGAACAGAGCATTGGCCCTGGAGTCAGGAGGATCTGAGTTCAAATTCAGCCTCAGACACTTTAAACACTTACTAGCCATTTGACTTTGGGCAAGTCACTTAACCCCAATTGCCCTCCAAAAAGCAAAACACACACACACACATATATATATATATATATATATATAGAGAGAGAGAGAGAGAGAGAGAGAGAGAGAGAGAGAGAGAGAGAGAATCAAAGACTTAAACCTTGAAGAGACCTCTGAAGCAATTTAGTATATATCCTCTCACTTTATAGATGAGAAAGAGGAGGGCCAGGGACATGATGTGATTTACCCAAGGTTACACAGGCAGGAAAGATCAGAAACAGGATTAGAACCATGGTTGTTTTTATTGAATAAGCCAATATTCTTTTCACTATACTATGCTGACCATCCAAGAAAGGTTTTTACTATATGAAATCACTTGATGGAGAAAGTTGAAGGTTCAAAACTAACCTGTGAAAAGTGACTTTCCCATTGTATTTAATAAAAAACTTTACCCAATTTTTCTAGATTAAATTGCATGGGATAATAGGGTTCAAGCTGAAAGACACCTTAGAAACCATCCAGTCTAAACTTCTTATTTTATATTCGGGGAAACTGAGGCAGAGAAAAATTAAATGCGTTGCTCAAAGTGGAAATCTTTGACTTTGAAATCAAGTCTTTTGATCCCAATTGTAATACTCTTTCCACATTACCACACTGTCCTGACATAAAGCGATGAATTTGGGATAATGCATAAAATAAAAATGAAACCTAAATACCTCTGTATCCCAGATAATACACATCCCAAAGTGAAAAGAGCCCCAAGAGAGAGCAGCAGTCGCCACCGCCACCGAGATGTTGATGCCCAAGAAGAACCGAATTGCCATCTATGAACTCCTTTTTAAGGAGGGAGTAATGGTAGCCAAGAAGGATGTTCACATGCCAAAGCACCCTGAGCTGGCAGACAAGAATGTGCCCAATCTCCATGTCATGAAGGCCATGCAGTCTCTAAAGTCTCGTGGCTATGTTAAGGAACAGTTTGCATGGAGGCATTTCTACTGGTACCTCACCAACGAGGGCATTCAGTATCTCCGGGATTACCTTCACCTTCCCCCTGAGATTGTGCCTGCCACCCTCCGAAGAAGTCGCCCTGAGACAGGAAGGCCAAGGCCCAAAGGTCTGGAGGGTGAGCGACCTGCCCGACTTGCTCGGGGTGAAGCTGACAGAGACACATACAGACGAAGTGCTGCGCCTCCTGGTGCTGACAAGAAGGCTGAGGCTGGGGCTGGGTCAGCAACAGAATTCCAATTTAGAGGTGGATTTGGTCGTGGGCGTGGTCAGCCTCCTCAATAAAGACTGTAGAGATATGTTTCATATTGAATAAAATTTGGGAAAAAAAAAAAGAGCCCCAAGAATCTACTTGTAATGACTGCCTTGTTTGCCCCTGTAGTAGTTAGAACCATATGTAGTCACTAATGTATTCTTCAGGAAACACCACCATCCACCTGCAGAAGGATGCACCAAGAATAAGAATGACCCATGGTCCATTTGGATGGAGTCCCTTAGTTCTAGTGCCTTTCCTCCATTGATTATTTCAAATTTGTTCTCTATATATCTTATTTATACATACTTTGAACATTGTCCCTCTGTTGGACTGTGACCTCCTTGTGAAAAGGTCTCTCTCTGTGTCTCTGTGTGTGTGTGTGTGTCTCTCTCTGTCTCTCTCTGTCTCTCTCTCTGTCTCTCTGTCTCTTTCTGTCTTTCGCTCTCTCTCTCTCTCTCTCTCTCTCTCTCTCTCTCTCTCTCTCTCTCTTTCTTTTGTAACCTGTGTTTAACACAGTGCCTGGAACAGAGAAGGTGCTTAATAAATTTGTATTGCTTAACTGACTGGTGGGGAAGTTATTCCCTGCCTCGTCAAGGTGGTTTACAGTTTTCCTTACACTGCATAAATCTGTGGAGTACTTTCATCTTTGGTGGTAGTTAACTATAGACCGGGGCACTAAATAGAGTAGAATTGTTGTAGTTCACAAGTTGAAAAACTGAAAGGAACATTAATATTTAGTGTTCATCACTATTACGTGTCTAATGTTGGGTGTCAGGAAACATAAGCCATGAGGAACCTAACAAAGAACTTCACAAAAGGCAGCACAGCATAGTGGAAAGAATGTTCGACCTTGGCTAAGTAGAAATTAAGGCTTGAATCCTGCCGTTGACACTTGAAAGCTGTGTGACCTTGGGATTACTTAATCTCACTAGGCTTCAGTTTCCTCATCTGTAAAATGGAGAGATGACATTTCTAATCCTACCCACATAGGGTTGTTCTGATGAAGGTTGAGAAGGGAATTCATTTCATGAACTTTGAACTACCAGGTATGTGATTTATTATTGTGCCACAAGAATAGAATCAGAATCAAGTGATTAATAAATAAAAAAGGGAAATGTAAGTACTATGAATCAAGTGGCAATGGTTGGGTATACCTGGCAACAGGAAAGGGGCAGAGTACAAGGAGGAGGCCAGGGTTAGCATCTCAGGAAGTAGCATGATATAATGGAAAGATCCCTTTTCTGAGAGTCTGGAAAACTGAGTTCTATTCCTGGTTCTACCGTTAAGTTGCTATATGACTGTGAGCAGGTCACTTTACTTCTGAAAATCTCAATTTTCTCATCTATAAAACGGAGACTTTCACTTCCTAACTCACAGAGTTATTGCTGAAGAAAATGATTTCTGAAACTTAAAGAACCATAGAAATGATAGCTATTATTATTTCTAGAAAACCAAGTTCGAGTGAATAGGCAGTAAACTATGAAGAAGTCTAGCCAGAGGGATGGCACCATGGATAGAGTATAGGGCATGAAGTCAGGAAGACCAAAGTTCAAATGCTGCCTCAGACATTTATTAGCTGTGTGACTCTGGGCAAGTCACATAACCTCTTTTTGTCTTAGTTTCCTTATCTGTGAAATAGGGATACTAAAAATAGCATGTACCTGTCAATGTGGTTGTTGTGAGGATCAAATCAAATAATATTTGCAAAGTGCTTAGCATGGGCTCTGAAACACAGAAAGTGCTATATAAATGCAAGTTATTTGTATTATTATCATCAGATTGATTTTCATCTAATGATCCAAACTATGGGGGGAGCAAAAAAGTTTGAAGAAGAGATGTAGAGCAAAAAGGAAAACTATAAGCTTCTGACATTTGCTTGCTATGTTAATGGGCAAATTATCTCACTAACCTCTTTTAACCTTAGTTTCTTCAATTATAAAATAAAGTAAATTTATAGTAATTGCCTTATAAGATTATTGACTCACAAATTCAATAATGTATGCAAAATCCTTTAAAATTTAATGGACCAAGTTGTATCATTACTATTATTGTACCTACCACCACCACCTCTACTACTACTACTACTACTAGTAGTAGTAGTACTACTGCTACTACTACTATTACTACTACTACCAAGTACTACTACTACTACTACTACTACTACTACTACTACTACTTCTGCTGCTGCTGCTGCTGCTATTACTATCTCTACTACTGCTATGGTTAAAGTGTTCTGAGGGATCAGAAGAGACAATCATTTTTAACTCTTACAACTCTGGGACAGAGGTGGGCTGGTAAATATTTAACAACTGGATTTCTGTAAAATACATATATACATACATATGTATGTTTAATGTTATATGTATGTGTTCATATATACTTAAATATGCACTTATTGCATAAAAGAACTTTAAGTTTAACCTGGATTATTAACATTTTATTACTCATTTAAATCTAGAAAGCAACAAAATCATAAATCAGTCCTAAGTTTGTGGTGTTTGCTGATTTTGGATGTATAAAGAGTCATAGTGAAAATTTAACAATGAACTCTCACAAGCCAGTGAGAGTTGACTCCAGCACTTGCCTACTCTGCTGTCGTGTTTCCAATTGCAGTTTACCAAATATGTCCATAGCTACTCTGGGCCCTATGAAGTATTGTACAATATAAAATTCAAATACAGAAATTGTAGGTCTTGAACAAAATAGGTTACATATGAATGGGTCATTCATAATTTTAGAGTATTAATACTGAATATCACTGATATGAGTATTGGCCTGAGACCAGTCATTGGTCTCAATTGAAGAGAGAGTAAATTAAATTTCTTCATAGGCTCACATCCTGAGAGTAGGCCAGTTTTATTTTCATAGCTATATTAAAAGGTTTTATAGAATTGGGTCACTGCATTAAATCTCTTTAAGGAATCCAATCTCCTCTCTCTCTCTCTCTCTCTCTCTCTCTCTCTCTCTCTCTCTCTCTCTTTCTCTCTCTCTCCTTTAAAATAAATATTAATTAAAGCATTTGACCAGGGTCATGTTTACTCCTCTCTTTCAGATAGTGGCTCAGGCGGTCTTGTTCATGTGCATGAACACAGCAGGAATCTTCATTAGCTACCTATCAGACAGAGCCCAACGTCAAGCTTTCCTGGAAACCCGAAGATGTGTGGAAGCAAGGTTGAGACTAGAAACGGAGAATCAGAGACAGGTACCAAATAGGAAAAGCATGTATTGAAATTACTGTACTGTGTTTATCTCCATTTTATGTTTTCCCCAACTTCCTTTGAAAGCCAACTCAAGTTTCAATAATCAATTCTAATACATCCTTTCATTTTAAGATTCTCTCCACCTCCTATTCCTACTCCCACCCCTACCCCTTCTGGTAGAAGGTAAGCTCCTTAAGTTTAGGGGCTATAATAAATGTTGAAGAAATGGGTACATTTCCAGATTTTTAAGTAGAGCCATTGTTAATTAATTTTAGTTGACAAGAGTTTTATTCTCTCTTGCCTTTCATGCTCTACCAAAGGTTCAGATCATTGAGTAATAGAATACTAGAAGTGGAGATAACCTTAGAACATGGAATGTTAGGGATGGAGGGAGCCTTAAAACAAAGACTGTTAATATGTAAAGGAGATTCAGAGAGGTGAAGGAACTTGTCTAATGGAATAAAGTTAGGGCTAGACTGGGATTAGAACCTAAGTCTTTGATTTTCTGGAACAATGCTTATTCCACTGATTTATGATTTATGAAAATAAGATGTAATGACCCTGTATTTTGATGAGAAAAGTTATGGTCTCTTGTTGTGTTGAAAATTCAAGGTATATGTATTCCTGATCTTACCTTCTAAGGGACTATAATCCAGCAAGTGACACCCTATGTCATGTCAAAGTTGCTCTCATGTGGAAGTTGAAGACTATGAAAGGTCAATGAGCATTTGGTCACACATTTGGTCCCCACAAGCCGATTCTGACATTCAGGGGAGATGACTTTCTGTTCTTGACTGGAGAAATATTGCTTTGTGAGTGACAGAGAAAATATTGGATTCATTGCAGTTCAGTGACTAGCTAAATGGTTTCTCTGTTGCATAAGCCCAAGCTTTTCTTTCAAGGTCTGTCTTACCTCACCAGGAATTTTTTACTTGATGATCTTTCTTTTCTTCAGAAGGTGAGATTGCAAAATAATAAGACTGTTTTGGTAAAAAAAATTTCCATACAAAAAAAAACATTCTTCCCACCAAAATGCTGCCATCTTAAAAATATTTCTGGAGCTCCTGTTCTGTGATTATGTTCAGGGCTAGTGTATGAGGCCAACTGAAAAAGTACATATTAACTTTATATTATAGTAGCACTAATTCTGTGTATTTTTATTTTAGTTGAAAACACAAACATGCATTACCCAACTTATTCATATATTATATACACCAGACAATTCGGCTATTTCTCAAAATCAATTCCATCCCCACATGATAAATATTTGCTACAGGTTGTGAAGGCCATACCCAAAGAGGAGCCACCAAAAGCTTTTGAGCAATCGAAATAAAATTGGAATAAGAGTATTAAAGTGGAGGTTGGAAGATGCTCAGTACAAGGCAGCTAAGGGTGTTGGACCCTGAAGTCAGGAATATATGAGTTCAAATTGACTTCAGACACTGACTAATTATGTGATCATAGGAAAGTCGCTTAATGTCTGACTTCCTCAGTTTCCTCATCTGTAAAATATGAATAATAGTGTTTACCTCCCAGCATTGTGAGGATAAATGGAGATTTTATTTATAAAGCATTTTGCAAACTTCAAAGTGCCACATAAATGCTAGCTTATTATTGTTAATATTATTTGTTTCAATGTTCAAAAATCGTAGTTTCTCAATTTTAAACCTGGAAGACACTATAAAGATCTTTTAATCTAACCCTTTTTATAAAACTGATGCCCAGAGAGTATTAAAAATGGCATCAATCGTATTATGCTATAATCACACCTCTTATATTTAGTTCTGTGGTCTACCTGTGAATATTTCAACACCTCAAGGATATTACTTCACTGGTGTGATTGCTTCTTCCATGCATACTTTAGATGGGAGGCAGCTTGAATGCTAGAAAGAGAATTGGCTTTAGAATCAAAGGAGTAGCATTCAGATCCCCCCTGTGTGACCTTGGTCAAGTCTCTCAACCTCCCTCGGTCTCAGTTTCCTCATTAGTAAAAATGAGAAAATTGAGGTAAATGCTCTTTGAAATCTCTTTCAATTCTAGATCTCTGTGTTTTGGATTAAGTACCAAGACTAGAAAAATTCATACACACATAAACACATATATACATATATGTTTATGTATATATGTAAATGTGTGCGTATGTATATACATATACAAGTGTATGCATGTATACATACATACATACACACATACATATATACACATGCATACATGCATGTACATACATCTTCTGGTGTCCAGTCCTATGATTATGAGCCTTTCTGAATTTGGGTAGGCTTTTCTTCAAATGACATGGCGCTTTTACACCTTGATATTCAAGTGCCTGTGAGAACTGCTTGGGTTCTGCTTGGAAATAGCCTTTTACCAAATCCGTGGTGATCTCCATGTTGATGGAGCAAATTTGAGTATGGTTATCTATGACTTTTTTTCAAGTTTATATCTTTGATTTGATCAGTTCATAGAACTCCCACTATCAAAATTTCTAAGAATGCAGGTCAGAAAATCACTTACAATTTAAGTTTAAAGACT
Source organism: Gymnobelideus leadbeateri (assembly GCA_011680675.1). NCBI lineage: Eukaryota > Metazoa > Chordata > Mammalia > Diprotodontia > Petauridae > Gymnobelideus > Gymnobelideus leadbeateri. The sequence continues at coordinate 502,586 of WOXC01008526.1, forward strand.
TGCTTATGATAATTAACTAGTATGTGTTAAAGGCAGAATTTAAATTTAGATCTTTCTGATTTAAAGGCTTACTTTGGTTTTCTAGCATACTAAACAATTAAATTCAACATTCCTACTTCTGCTAAATTTGATCATGTACATTCAATGTATTTATGTTCTCATCAGATCATACTCTGTCCACTAGTTTCTCTTCATTCCCCACTCCTTCAGACTTCTCCATCAGACCCGTAAAAGCCTCATCATCCTGCAAAATCAACTAAGTCCTTCTAAATCACTATTAAGTAGAGAACTGCAAATTAAAACAACTCTGAGGTACAACCTCATACCTATCAGATTGGCTAACATGAGAGAAGAGGAAAATGACAAATTTTGGAAGGGAGGTAGGGAAATTGGAATACTAATGTACTGTTGGTGGAGTTGTGAACAGATGCAACCATTCTAGAGAATAGTTTGGAATTATGTCCAAACGGTTATAAAATTATGAATTCCTTTTGACCCAGTAATACCAATACTAGATCTGTATTCCAAAGAGATTAAAGAGGAAGGGAATGGACTTTTATGTACAAAAATATTTAAAGCAGTTCTTTTTTCCATTGTCAAAGATTTGGAAATTAAAGGGATGCTCATCAATTGGGGAATGACTAAACAAGTTGTGTATGATTGTAATAGAATTGTGTTGTTCAGTTGTATCTGACTCCAAATGACCCCATTTGGGGGTTTTCTTGCCAAAGATACTGAAGTTTGCCATTTTTCTCTCTAGCTCATTTTACCAATGAGGAATTAAGGAAAACAGTTAAGTGACTTTTCCAGGGTCACAAGCTAGTAAGTGTCTGAGGCTGGATTTGAACTCATGAAGAGTCTTCCTGACTCCAAACCAGTGGTCTATCTACTGTACCACCTAGCTGCCTGTGATGCTATAAGAAATGATGAGCAGGAAGCTTTCAGAAAAACCTAGAAAGACTTCTATGAATTAATACAAAAGTAAGGGGAGCAGAACCAGAAGAACATTGTACAAAGTAAAAGAAATATTCTATGATGATCACCTGTGAATGATTTAGTTCTTCTCAGCAATACAATGATATAAGACAATTCCAAAGTAATTATGATGAAAAATATTACCCTCCTCCAGAGAGAGAACTGGTTTAGTCTGAATGCAGATTGAAGCATATTTTTATTTATTTTTAATTTTCATTGCTTTTTTGTCTATGTTTTTTCACAATATGACTAATATGGAAATATGTTTTACATGACTGCATTTGTATGACCTATATAAATTTGCTTGCCTTCACAATGAAGAGGGAGGGAAGGGAAGGAAGAAGAAAATTTGAACTCAAATTTTTTAGAGCAAATGTCAAACATTATTTTTACATGTAATTGGAAAAAAAATTTAAAAGATCAAATCTTCCTTGCTATCCCCACTTCATCAGAACCCTCTGCTCTGGAGACTTCTCTGAATGGAGGATAGAGTGGAGAAGTCCTCTCAAAACCTCTATTTAGGGAAGGCTTCCCTCCCAAGGGTAGCCATCTTGTCATTTTCCACCAGGCTGTATTCCTTTGCTGTTTGTATCTCCACCACTCACAATTCTGGCAAGTAGTAGGCACTTAATAAATGCTTATTAACTGACAGTGCAGATTGCAATCCATTTATGTCTTTTCATAATGTGTTATTCTTGTCAATATGTTTCTATTAATATTTCATAGATAATCTATTCAACATGCTGTAGGACTCCTCAGAAGCTTTTAATATTTAATGGATAATATTTCAGGTCAAGATGGCTACTTGAACAGGGGCAGGCAAGCTAGCTCCCACATACTTAATACAGCAAAAATCTAAATAATACCATCAGACGAAAGTATAATAAAAAAATCCAATGAGAAACTACAGTTAGTGAATTCATCTATACCCATACTGCCTCCAAACTAAACCTTACTTCTACAACCAATGTGGAAGGGAACCCATCACAAAAGCTAGTATCAGTTCAGCAAAACAAGACAGAAGTCTGTCAAGAATCTAGAGTCACCTAGAGTTGCAGAAAGAATGGAGAAATCCCACAGAAAAGTGCCAGTGTTCAGTCACCCAGAGCACTCACTTCAGTAACCTCTATCAGAAAGAGTGAACAGTATGGGTACAGCCACACTTAGATTGGGACATTAGGCCCAGGGGCTCCAAAGTCCTTTTCATTGTCTCTTGAGATGGTATAGAGGGCTCCAAATGTATAGACCTCTAAGCTTCTGAGATCTAGGAGGTTATAAAATCTAGCAGAGCTTTTAACTGCAAAGAAGAATTTAGCACAGGAACTCAAGTGACACAGGTCAAAGAAAAATTAGGGACAAATACCACTGAAAAAAATGCAGCCGAAAGTGAAGCCTGGCCTTGGCACAAAGCTCCAGCTCAAGAGCAAAGGTTAAAGGTATGGATGGAGAGAAGACACTGACCTCTATAGACATTTAGACAATTACTGTAGATCTAAGAGAACCAAAAATTTAACTTAGGATAGACAATAGTGTAACTCCTCTATTACAAGAGCTCTAAAGGAATAACACCCAACATGGAATGTTCACAAGAATTATATAAATACCTTGAAGAAATTAAGGAAGAGACTTTAAAAATGAAATAAAATCCTGGAATAGAGAATATATTAGAGCAGAAAATGGTAAACTTTACTCAAGAAATAAATTCGATGAAAATTAAAATGGAACAAACAGAAAATTACTTCAAAAAACAAAAAAGATATGAGAATAAAAATTAAAATTTTGAGAAATTGAATAAAAAGTAAGGTATTTGCTATCAAAAAACCCAACTTAGTGGAATACAGCTGAAAGACAAAAAATTTGAAAATCATTATATTCCTTGAAAACTGAAGGAGGAGGAGGATCATATAAGACTTGTAGGTTCAAAATGATTAGAACCAGGGGGGCAAAGTTAAGATTTGAAAAAAAATCCACTGTTAAACTCCCAAAAGAAATCCCAAAGTGACAATTCCTAAGAATGTCATAGTCAAAATCCAGAGCTTCCATACCAAAGAAACATACTACAAACAGCCAGAAAGAATTCAAGTATCAAGCAACCACAGTTATGATCACATAAGTTGTGGCAGCTTCTACTAGAGATGAGAAGAAATTATGAATCACATTATTTCCCAAATCAGAAGATAAAAGTTTACAAGCAAGAATAATTGACTTTGAAAAGCTTAGTATAATCATTCTGCCAGGGGTATTAGCCTTTGATGTAATAGAGAACTTTCAGATACTCCTGATGAAAAGATCAGAGCTAAGTAGGAACTTTGAAATATAAGCAAAAAAAGTGAAAAGAACTCTAAAAAAGATAAATTAATTTGAGCAACTGGACTGGACTATATGATGAAATTTTTAATAAAAGGAAGAAGAAACAAGTGTCCTTTCAGAACGTTCCTGTTGGCAAAGGATGTTATATAAATGGAAGGGGGGAGAGGAAAGGGGATTGTTTCCATTTTAAAGGTTTTAAAAGGGTAAAGAAAAGGAAGAGTAAGAGAAACATCTTATGCTTTTTAGTTTTATGGAATCCCTTAGGACACTGAAAGGTTACAAAATTGCTTATGCTTACATAACTAGTATGTATTAGAAAATGAAAAATGAATATAATAGTGTAGAAATGAAGATGAAGGAAGTATATAATACTATTTTTCATAACTTAGGTGTGAGAAAGAGTATAAAAACTTGAAGGAAGTGGAGAGTGGAGCCAGCTTCAGATGCATGTCATTATTATTTCAATCAGTCAATATTTATTACTTAATAAATGTGTCAGGTACTATGATAAGCACTGGGAAACAGGGACAAAAGACAGTACCTGTCCTCAAAGAGTTCTCAATCTAACAACAATGGGCAGACTACTAACAAACACATATATACAAACAAATACATTGTGTATATTGATACAAAATAAGTAGGAAATAAGAGAGAAGGCACTAGAATTAAAAGGGGTTGAAAAAAGGTTTCCTATAGAAGATAGAACTTTAGTTAGTACTTAAAGGAAGTGAGAGAGCTCAGTGGATAGAGATGAGGAGGGAAAATGCTCCAGGCATAGAGGAAAGTCAGAGAAAATGCGTGGAATCTAGAGATGGAATGTCTTGTTTGTGCAACAGCAAGAAGGTCAGTGTCATTGGACCAAAGTGTACATGGTGGGTGGAGTAAAATGTAAGAAGCCTCAAAACATAGGAGGGCAATAGGTCATGAAGGGCTCTGAATGGCTTTTTTTGGTATTCAGGATTTTTTTTTATCCTGGAGTCAATAAGAGCCACTGGTGGGTTTTTTTGTTTGTTTGTTTTACTAGCAGAGTGATGTGGTTGGACCTGTGCCTTAGAAAAATCACTTTAGTGACTGAATGAAGGATGAATTGAAATGGGGAGAGACTTGAGGCAGGCAGATCTACTAGCAGACTATTATAAGAGTTGAGGAGAGAGGTGATAAGGACCTGTACCAGAATGGTGGTGTAGAAGAGGAGATAAGGGGGCATGTTCAAGAGATGTTGCTTGGTGAAATCAAAAAGCTGTGACAAGATCTTGGGGAGGTGATAGTGAGAAGTCCAGGGTGATCCCTAGATTTTAACCCTAAGGGACTGGGAGATCACTTCTATAGTAATGGGGAAGGTAGGAGGTGGGGAAGATTTAAGGGAAAAAGATAATGAGCTTATGTACCTATATTGAGTTTAAGCTGTCTACTAGAAATCCAGTTTGAGATATCTGAAAGGTAAATGGAGATATGAGATTGGAAATCAGAAGAAAGGTTGGGCCCAGATAGGTACATTTGAGAATCATCAGCATAGATATTAAATCCATGGGAGCTGATGAGATCACCAAATGAAGTAATATAGGAGAAGAGAAAAGGTCCCAGGAGAGAACCCTGTGGGACATCTATAATTCGAGAACATAAGGAAAAGGATCTAGCAAAGAAGACTGGGGAGAGATAGGAATGGAACTAGAGAGAATGGTGCCCCAAGAACCTGGAGAAATAACAGTGTCATGGAGGAGAAGGTGATTGACCATGTCAAAGGCTGAAGAGAGGTAAAGGATAAAGAGATTGAGAAAGGGTCATTGCAAATAATTAGTAACTTCAGAGAGAACAGTTTTGATGGAATGATAAGGTCAGAAACAGATCATAAAGGATTAAGAAGAAAGTGAGAGGAGAAAAAGTGGAAGCACTTTTTGAAGTGTCTCTTCAAAGAGTTTAGCCATGAAAGACAGAAGAGGTGTAAGGAAATTATCCAGAAAAGAAGGATCAAGTGAGGATTTTTTTAGGATTGGGAAGACATCAGCATGTTTGTAGATTGTATAGAATGAGCCAGTAAAAAGGGAGAGATTGAAGATATGTGACAGAGTGAAGACAGAGGGGACAAACTTTTGGATGAGATAATTAGAAATGGGATTCCTTAAGTAGGGAGAGGGGTTAACCTTGGGAAGGATAAGGCCACCTCATCATGGGAGACAAGGGTGAAAGAGAATTCTTTTATGAATTAGACAAACTAAAGTATGATACACATGCTGTTAAACAAATGCAAAAAAAGTTTGGTGTGTAACTCAACAGGGAAAGCAATGGGGATAAGAGAGATGAGGTTAAGAGGGAGAATATGGGAGAGGAAAGAGTCACAAACACAGACTCCTCCTTCAAAAAGTGGCTTCAGTTTTAGCCTGAGTTCACCTTAGAGGACAACATTGAGAGCTTCAAAAGATCTGGAGCATTTGGGACATCTTGGATTTCCATCCCAATCATGGTCTCTTCCTCCAGGCACAACAGTGTCTGAATTGCCAGTCAGAACTGGACTGAATAAAGAGTCAACATGCTTAACGGGAATTTCTTGAGTACCACATGAATGGGGGAGAAGGACTTTCAGTAACCAGAAGCTGGAAGTGCCCCTTTTGCCATACATGCTCTTTAAACAAGCCCACCTCTCTTTGCATGTACATGTAGGACAATTCATCGCAGACTTTTAAATTTTTTTTATTTTTGGGAATAAGTTCGATATTTTTGTACCAACTGTTCTTATTAATGTTATTGTTCAGTCATTTCAGTCAAGTATGACTCTTGGTGACTCCAGTTGGGTTAAGTGACTTGCCTGGGAAGACGGGGGTAGGAAGGATGTCACAAAGCTAGTGTCTGTGGCCAGATTTGAATTGAGGAAGATGAGTCTTCCTGACTTCAGGCCCAGATTCTAATCCACTGCACTATCAGCTGCCTTTAGTTCCATTTCTAAGGATATCCATTTCTAAACTCATTCAAAACATGCATTTCTAAGAGTTACTTGACTAAAAAAAATTACCAGTTCTCAATTAACTGAAAAAATTCTCAAAAATTATCAGCTCTCAGGCTTGTAGATGGGGAACAATATAAACAAATAACCCATTATATTGCCACATAATGACCATATTAAAAAACGTTTATCTAGGGACAGCTAGGTGGCACAGTGAGTAAGAGCGCCAGCCCTGGAGGCAGGATGACTCAGGATTGGGCCCAGCCTCAGAAAATGAGCACCCACACATAAATAATAACTGGCAGTGTAACCTTGAGCAAGTCACTTAACCCCAATTGCTTAAAAAGAAATGTTTATCTATCTGCATCACCTCTGTCTCTCAAGACCTATGATGAACTGTGTTCAGAGAAAGTAATAACAGACTCAAGATGCAGAACAAAACATACCTTTTCAGATATAGTCAGTGTCTTGGTGTGTTTTCTGTGATTATGTTTAATTTTCCATTTTTAAAAACTTTTTTTCCTTGACTATCTTTATTTGTAACTTTTTTTACTGCAGTGAGGGGAGGGAATGAAGTGAGGGACATGATGAAAAATACTGATGCCTAACAAAAAAAAAAGATGGCCAATGAAACATTTAAAAAATATGCACAGGAGAAGAGAGAAAGAAGTTCAGAAGGAAAAATAAAGAGGAGAACTTTGAAAGTGACATTTGAATTTAGTAAATTTATTTTTTTTAATTTTATTTTTTTATTATTTTTAATATTTTTAAACAAATGCTTTATTAACTTCTGTTTTACATCATTCATTTCTGCCAGATTTTGAGTTACAATTATTCCCCACCCCCGTTTTTCCCCTACCCACCCTCCCAGAATAGCAGTCCCACAAGATATCGCTTCCTCCATCCTGCTGTCTCCCATATCTTCTCCCATACCCCCTTCGACTTTTCCATTAGAGGAAGGTGAATCTCTGTGTCCCAATGCCTGCACATCTTATCTCCCAATTACAAATAAAAGAGTATTGATCATAGTATTTATATATATTTGAAACATTTAATTTTAAGACCTCGAATTTCAGATCCATTCCCTTCCTCCCTTGTCACCTATTCCCTCTGTGAAGATAAGTAATTCAGTATATGTTGTACATGTCTAGCTATGCAAAACATTACCATAGTAGATATATTGTACAAGGCTGCTTATAATTCCCTCCCACTCATCCCACCCCCCACCTGGTCCATTCCCTACTTGATCCTGTTCCTCTTCTATAGTGGGTACTTCCAACCTCCCCTCCCCCCAAGAATGCCCTCCCATCCATCATCCCTCCTCTTGTCCCCCTTCCCCCTATTCTGCTGCAGGTTGAGATATCCCATTTAGTATGTATGTCATTCTCTCCCAGAACCAAATTCAATGAGAATGTGGTTTTGCCTTTTTTGCCTTCCTATTCTCCCCCTCCCTTGCAACCACTTCCCCTTGCTTCTTCTACATGAGATAGTTTATCCTACCCTGTCTCTCCCCATCTCCTCTTGCCACTTTCCTCTCTCACCTCATAATTTCACCCCTTAAGTATCCTCCCTTCCCAACAAATTCAACCTATGCCCTCTATCCATGTATAACTGTAAACATATATACACACATTCACATATGTATTCATATGACCATACACCCTTCTTCAATTATTTTCATACTGAGCAAGATTTCATCAGTCACAGTTATTGTTTTTCCATATAAGAATGTAAATAGTTCAACTTTGATAAGTTCCCCTTGATCTCTCTTCCCCGATTACCTTCTCAGGCATCTCTTCCTTCTTGTGTCTGGATGTCAAATTTTCTATTCAACTCTGGTTTTTTCCTCAAGAATGCTTGAAAGTCCTCTATTCCACTGAATGGCCATATTTTCCCCTGAAACAAAATACTCAGTTTTGCTGGGTAGGTGACCCTTGGGTTCAGTCCCAGCCGTTTTGCCCTCTGGAATATCATATTCCATGCCCTTCGATCCCTCAGTGTAGAAGATGCCAGGTCCTGTGATATTCTGATTGTGTTTCCACAATATTGAAATTGTTTCTTCCTGGCTGCTTGTAGTATTTTCTCCTTGATCTAGGGATTCTGGAACCTGGCTATAATATTCCTGGGAGTTTTCTTTTGGGGATCTTTTTCAGGAGGTGATCAGTGGATTCTTTCAACCTCTATTTTGCCTTCTGGATCTAAAACATCAGGGCAATTTTCCTTAAGAATTTCTTGAAGGGGAGGGCGGAGCCAAGATGGCGGAGTAGAAACAGCATTACCAAAGTGCTCTGCCCCACACAAATTTCAAACAATGTGAAAGGGAGCTCCAAACAACTTCTGGAGCCACAGCACCCACAGAACAGCACAGAGAAGCTAACCTCCTGCTGAGGACAGCCCAGCAGCCCTGCAGGGAGTGGCCAGCAAAGCGCTCTGAGAGCAGGCAGTACAGCATGCTGGGAACCGACAGCGCAGCCCGCAGAGCCAAGCCCAGGTCCGGGGTTTTAGCCCCAGGGCGGCCAGGCCTTCAGCCAGCTGGTGGAACCCCAGAACACCATCAATTGTGGCGATTCCAGAATTATCAGCACAGATATGCCTAGGACAAAGTGAGAGGTTAGTGCCCTATGGACTTTGGGACCAGTATTTGGGGAACACATGGCTTCCTCCCCTGGGGGCAAAAAGCTGCTGAAGAAACAGCTGCACAGAAGCCATTTTGCAGTGTGAGTAGTGGCTCTAGCTCCTGGTCTGCGAACTGTAGGAAGATCCAGCAATAAGTCTGGGGGTTAATCGCTTTTGCTTTAAACTGCCTGGATCTGGATTGTGGTTTGGGGGGGATGTTTGGGGTGGGTATCCAACTTGCCAGAGTGGGTGGAGGCTTTACAGAGGCCACCCAACTGGCAGGAGTTGTAAAGACCCCACGTTTGGGCGGAAACTCCCCTGTCTGGTGGCAGAGTCCTACTGTGGCAACAAGCCCCAAAATCAAGTAATTAAGTGGCAATATGCCTAGGCAAATGAAACAAAATAAACAGAAAAGTTCAACATTGGACTCCTATTTTAGGGGCAAAGAGTCTCAAAGCATGGAGCAGGACTGTGAGGTCAGAACTCCTGCACCAAAAGCCCCAAATGAAAATACAAGCTTGCTACGGGCCATAGAGGACCTTAAAAAGCAGATAAGAGAAGTGGGGGAAAATTTGGGAAGAGAAATGAAAAAGATGCAGGAAAAGTATGAAATGACAGTCAACAGCCTGACTAAGGAAAATAACACCTTTAAAAATAGACTAACTCAAATGGCAAAAGAGGCTCAGAAAGGCAATGAGGAGAAGAATGCCTTAAAAAGCCAAATTTGCCAGATGGAAAAAGAATCTCAAAAGTTCACTGAGGAGATTCATTCCTTCAGAGTTAGACTGGAGCAAATGGAAGCTAATGACTTTATGAGAAATCAAGATGCTGTTAAGCAGATCCAAACAAATGAAAGATTAGAAGGCAATGTGAAATATCTCATAGGAAAAACCACTGACCTGGAAAATAGATCCAGGAGAGACAATTTGAAAATTATTGGACTACCTGAAAGCCATGATCAAAGAAAGAACCTAGAAATCACCCTTCAAAAATTCTCAAGGAAAACTGCCCTGATGTTTTAGATCCAGAGGGCAAAATAGAGGTTGAAAGAATCCACAGATCACCTCCTGAAAAAGATCCCAAAAAGAAAACTCCCAGAATATTATAGCCAGGTTCCAGAATCCCCAGATCAAGGAGAAAATACTACAAGCGGCCAGGAAGAAACAATTTCAATATTGTGGAAACACAATCAGAATAGCCCAGGACCTGGCAGCCTCTACACTGAGGGATTGAAGGGCATGGAATATGATATTCCAGAGGGCAAAAGAGCTGGGAATGAAGCCAAGGGTCACCTACCCAGCAAAACTGAGTATCTTGTTTCAGGGGAAAATATGGTCATTCAGTGGAATAGTGGACTTTCAAGCATTCTTGATGAAAAAACCAGAGTTGAATAGAAAATTTGACATTCAGACACAAGAAGCAAGAGATGCTTGAGAAGGTAATCAAGGAAAAGAAATCAAAAGGAACTTATCAAAGTTGGACTATTTACAGTCCTACATGGAAAAACAATAACTGTGTTTGGTGAAACCTTTCTCATTATGAAAATAATTGAAGAAGGGTACATGGCATATGTTCACAGGTATACATGGATAGAGGACACAGGTTGAATTTGATGGGAGGGGATGATTATTTTTTTTTTGGAGGGCAATTGGGGTTGGGTGACTTGGCCAGGTTCACGTGGCTGGGATTTTGTTTGTGTGTTGGGTGTCTGGGGCCGGATCCGAGCTCGGGTCCTTCTGGCTCCAGGGCTGGCTCTCTGCTCGCTGCGCCACCTAGACGCCCCAAGGAAGGGATGATTCTTAAGGCGTGAAGTCAAGAGGTGAGAGAGGAAAGTGGCAAGAGGAGATGGAGAGAGACAGGGTGGGGCAAACTATCTCATGTAGAAGAGGCAAGGGGAAGTAGTTGCAGGGGAGGGGAAGAACAGGAAGGCAAAAAGGCAAAAGCATATTCTCATTGAAGTTGGCTCAAGGAGAGAATCACATACATACTAAATGGAATATCTTACCCTCACTCACTCTCCTGAGTAGGGGAAAGGGGGATGAGAGGGGGATGATGGAGGGGAGGGCATTCTGGGGGGAGGGGAGGTTGGAAGTACCCACTATCAAAGAGGGACAGGATCAAAGTAGGGAATGGACCAGGTGGGAGGTGAGATGGGTGGGAGGGAAATATAAGCAGTCTTTTACAATATATCTACTATGGTAGTGTTTTGCATAGCTATACATGTACAACACATACTGAATTGCTTATCTTCTCAGAGGGAGTGGGTGACAAGGGGGAAAGGGAATGGATCTGAAAATCGAAGTTTTAAAATTAAATGTTTCATAAGATGTCCAGGCAGTGGGGCTCAGAGATTCACCTTGCCCTAATGGCAAAGTCGAAGCGGGTATGGGAGAAGATATGGGAGAGAGCAGATTGGATGAGGGGATATCTGGTGGGACTGCTATTCTGGGGTGGTGGGTAGGGAAAAAATGGGGGAAAATGTAACTCATAATCTGATGGAAATGAATGATGTAAACCAGAAGTTAATAAAGCATTTGTTTAATTAAAAAAAAAAGATTTCTTGAAGGGTGATTTCTAGGTTCTTTCTTTGATCATGGCTTTCAGGTAGTCCAATAATTTTAAAATTATCTCTCCTGGATCTATTTTCCAGGTCAGTGGTTTTTCCCATGAGATATTTCACATTGCCTTCTACTCTTTCATTTGTTTGGATCTGCTTTACAGCATTTTGATTTCTCATAAAGTCATTAGCTTCCATTTGCTCCAGTCTAACTCTGAAGGAATGAATCTCCTCAGTGAGCTTTTGAGATTCATTTTCCATCTGGCAAATTCGACTTTTTAAGGCATTCTTCTCCTCATTGCCCTTTGGGCCTCCTTTGCCATTTGAGTTAGTCTATTTTTTAAGGTGTTATTTTCCTCAGTCAGGCTGTTGACCCTCATTTCATACTTTTCCTGCATCCTTCTCATTTCTCTTCCCAATTTTTCCTCCACTTCTCTTATTTGATTTTTAAAGTCCTTTTTAAGGTCCTCTATGGCCTGTTACCTGCTCATGTTTTCCTTTGGGGCTTTTGGAGCAGGATTTCTGACCTCACAGTCCTCCTCCTGTTCCATGCTTCGATCCTCTTTGCCCCCAAAGTAGGAGTCTAAGGTTGCATTTTTCTGTTTAATTTGTTTCCTTTGCCTTGGCATGTTGCCACTTAATTACTTGACTTTTGGGCTTGTTGCCACAGTATGACTCTGCCGCCAGACAGAGGAACTTTTGTCCCAAACGTGTGGGGGGACAACTTCTATTTCTGGCAAGCTGGAAAACCACCCCTGACCTCTACCCCAGATCACAATCCAGATCCAGGGAGGTTAAAGCAAGAGCGATTACCGCCCAAGACTCATAGCTGGATCTCCCTACAGTTCGCAGGCCAGGAGCTGGAGCTGCCTCTGAAAACTACAAAATGGTGTGTCTCCTCAGTGGCTTCTAGCCCCCAGGGGAGGAAGCCAATGTATTCCCCAAATACTGGTCCCAAAGTCCATAGGGCACTAACCTCTCACTTTGTCCTAGGCATGTCTATGTTGATAATTCTGGAATCGCCACAGCTGCTGGTGTTCTGGGGTCCCTCCAGCCGGCTGCTGTCCTGGCTGCCATGGGGCTAAAACCATGACTCAGGCGGACCTGTGCTCAGCTCCCCGAGCACTGCATGCTGCATGCTGCCAGGTCCCAGACCACTGCACTGGTCCTTCCTGCAGGGCTGCTGGGCTGTCCTCAGTGGGAGGTTAGCTTTTCTGTGTGGTTCTGTGGGTACTGGGGCTCCAGAAGTTGTTCAGAGTCCCCTTTTACATAGTTTGGGGGAAATCTGGGGGCAGAGTGGCTTGGACACGCTGTTTCTACTCTGCCATCTTGGCTCCCATTTATATATTTTTAAAGCAAGTAATATGAATTCACAGTTTCATTTACAGTCCTTTTTTGTTTTCTACTTTTTGTATGAAATGCTCATTTTTGGTGTTTTAAGGTTATGAATGAAATTCTTAATTTATTCAATTATTTTTAAAATATTGATAATAATGAAACCTCTACCTCTCCCCATATTCTCCTTCACTTGCATCTTTTCCTATGTTTTATGTCACTTTTAAATTTTTTTTTAATTTTATGTTACTTTTAATGTGCAAAGCATTGTTGTTGATATGCTGCAGTCTTCTTAATGGTTTAAGAATACCAACATGAGTCTCTGCCATTTTTATTGTAATTTTAAATTGTCTGAGATTGTGGGGTTTTATGATTCTAAACCATATAATATTTTTCAAAAAATAGTAGTGGACTTAAGTAACAGAGAATAGCTCAGTATCATTAAAACATATTGCTCATTTAATTTTTAAACTTAAATTTTTAATTGCATTAATCTAAAATTTTGATAAATTTTCCAAATACAAATTTAAACTTGCTATTTTCCTTGTATTCAATTGTGAGTTCAGCTCATTGTTCTTCTGAAAGGCCTTTCCAAGTGGTGTGTGTGTGTGTGTGTGTGTATGTGTGTGTAAGAAAGAGACAGACAGACAGATGAAGAGACAGACAGGGACACAGAGACAGAGAGATAAAGAGAATCAATGTACTATCTTAATGTACTTACTGTTCATCCACCTTTTTTCCATAAACTGAACAATATGAATACTTCTTACACTTGACTTTTCCTATAGGGATTACCTATAGGCTGCTTCTTTCTGTATGCCTAGGGATCTCATTGAGGAGAATTAAGTTCCCAGGAATAGTAGAAGTCCATGCAATGTCATCCACAAACAGGAACATCTAGAAAACTTCACCACCAGCAGGGAATCTTCTTCTACCTGGATTGAATGCAAAATATTTTCCATAGCACTTGTCTTCCTATTTTATAACTTATTTGATATTAATGATAAAAATTCCATTTCCATAATACTTTAAGATTTATAAATGACCTTACATACATTATCTCATTTGAGCTTCACAAGAACCCTTTGAGATGGTCACTATTGTTGTTCTGTTATTGTTTTGCAATGATTGTTTTTGCAAATTTCTTTTTGTTTTTTGTTTTTCATCTGGAAATGAGGATATTGATGTTCAGTGAGACTAAGTAAGCTACTCTTGTTTATGCAGCTAGTAAGCATCCAAGGCTTCAAACTCAAATACTTTCTTATGCCAAGACCAAGGTTTTCTTCTTGCATGTGATGCTGCCTGAAGATACTTGCACTTATCTATATTTGTAATATCAAGAAATTCTGTGAGGTCTTAAGATATACATGAGATATAGCTTGTTGAAAAAGAGACTTTATGGGAGATCCCTTCCCTTTATGATTATGAAGGTGGTATACTTCAAATAGATGACCAAAGCATTCTATATTCTGTTTAAGCTTCAGATCCTCTGTAGCAAGGCAGAGTTGCTAAATATCACCTTTGTAATGAACTACCTAGTGGGTATCTTCTATGCCATTATGTCCCACCTGACTGTCTCAGTGACTTCCTTGCTTAATAAGACCACAGTGTTAGCCATGCTATAGAGGCTTAGCTTGGAGGATCTTTCAAGCATCTCAGTAGCCTCTATCCTCATGATCGGTACCCTGCAGCACTGCAGTGATTTACCTGTGACATAATCAAGATGTACAGCTAGGTCCTAATCAGTGTGAATAACGAATATCACAAATTCTTCACATGTATTCAAATACACATTATTCTAAGTTATAATTGTGTAAAATGTGGCAACTGGTTCCAGGCCAATAGAAATATGCAGTGCAAATTCAAGTAATATGACCCCTTCACACTAATCAGGACCTAACCGTATTTAAAAATCTGATGCCCCATATGCCTTGAGTACCTTTGGACCAAACTGGTCCTGTGAGGCCTACTCTATTTGGGAGAAAGTTTCTTCCTTTTGTTATTACTGATGACCCTTTCAAAGAAGTGCTTTGATTGGATCATTGTTAGCAAGTCAAAAATGAAATGAGAAATTAGTTTGGTGAGTTTATAATAATGTAAGAATAAACTGTTCTCCAAATTCTACCTTTCTATAATTCAGCTTTCAGTAATTATCCAGAATGGTTATTGAACCATGATCCATACATTTACCACAGTACTTCCATATGTCGATAAAAACCTTTCTTAGCTCTCAAAGTGTTTACTCTTAAATTAAAAAGTTTGGTTCTATTAACTTTTTAAGAAAAATATATTTTCCCAATTATTTTAATAATTTTATGCAGTAATTATGAAACTCAGTTTCATAATTTTGTAGTTCTCACTTCCATGTGGCTTATATCACTGCCCATAACAATTCCACTGAAATTTCTGGGATTCTGAGACCAAGAAAATCTTGCAGTGTGAAAAAGAAAGACTAATTTATTACTAATATATAAAATCACCTCATGGTAGATTCAAAAGCAAAAAGTATATTATATTAAAACATTACACATTAGCAATATATCAATTTTACCTGAGCATTAATACAAGAAAATGGTTCAAATATCTTTTTGGAACTTTCCATAAGTACATTTGAAAGGTTTTGAGTAATAACAAAAAAAATTGACCAGGAAAAATGGAAACCACTTAATGTTGTGCTTTGTCCTAAGCCAATTTCTTTTAAATTAACAAAAAATAACCACAGTGGAGTTTTGAATTCAGAATATTTCTGAATCAGTTGTTTCTGTGAAGTTGTTATAAACACTATTTCCTTCTGGTGTTTTCTTCAAAAATACGCTTGATCATTTTCAAATAGAATTTATAGAAATGAGGAGGCAGGTATATCGATAAGTGATTCCTAATGTCTCTTTAGTTGCTTGTTTTGCTAATAATATTATCTACTATCTTTTCTCTTTTTTGGAATCTTCTCCTCGAAGTATCTTGAAAATCAGTCACAGGAAATATTTAAAATTCTCTCTTCCACTATAACTGTCTTCTCTCTGCATCTGGTGGATTAAGATTAGTTCTTTCTTAAGTGCCTTTAATACTTCCTCAGATAGTACAATGAATGTTGAAAAAGTTAGAGTTCACTTTGGCGATTCCACTGACTTCATAATTGAGATATGAAATTATTCTTCTTTAAGATTTGTTCTAGTTCACATCTATTTATTGTCTGTCTATAAGCACTACCTTTGAGCTACTTTCACATTCTAGATCTATGTGTAGCAATCAAGTCTTATTTGGGGTTGCTGTAAGACCTGACCAAAACCCACTGTACCCATAAAATGATCCTTCTTGTTATCCTTGGACACAAAATAAAATCAGCTCAATAAACTCTTTTATTTGTCTCTCTGATGGGAACTTGTGATCCGTCATTCCATTTCAGTACAATCTTTTATGGCTTCTATCTTTGTTTAGAGGAAACCTGTCAAATATGGGCATGTTTCAACTTTGATGGATCATACAACTCCAATCATTGGTCAGTAGATATGATGATGACATTTATAGTATTAACAGCTAACTTTATGTTCATAGATATTCTGAAAGCTTTGTGATTCCTCACATTGCCAGCCCCCTTCTCTGCCACTCTATCACCATCACTGAATCAGAAGAGAGGACTGAAAAGCATTTTACATTATTATTAAATAGTTTTTTAGGACGAAAACATGCATCATATGGTGATCAGCTTTCTGGTGATGATCCTCTCTGAATGTATAACCCCCCCAAAAAAAAAACATGGGTAGTCTTGTATGAAATAATGAAGTGTGAAATGAGCAGAAACAAGAGAACATTCTATACAGTATTAGCAATACTGTTTTAACAACAACTTTGAGTGAATGTCATTTTGAGTATCATAAATACCCAGATTAAGGACAAAGAACATATGGAGAAAGATGTTATCTTCATCTAGAGAAAGAACTGATAAATAGAAGTATGCATAAAATTATTTCATATATATATATATATATACACACTTACACACTGATATCTAATGGTAGCCATCCCTAGGGCAAGGAGGGAAGGAAGAAAATAAATTTACATGATAACTTTATTTTATACTTTAAATGAGTAGAAACTTATATATAATATGTTGGCAGTTTCATGAGCAATCATCTTTTTTATAATACTATGTTGTGAAAATGTTTATTTCATAAATTAAAAATAAAATAAAAAATTAAATAGGTAAAAAAAAAAAACCCAAAACAATAACAAAAGCCAGTTCTCTTAGAACACATACGGCTTCATCGTGCTTCTTTCACATCAATATCAAAATGAAATTTCTTCAAAGAGCCTCCACTGTCAAAATGTTGTCCCTTATAGTAAATTCTGGAGAACTAGCATGGCAGTGGGTCAGATAAAGCAGCATGCTATCATAGATAGATGACTTTGGTGTCAAGAAGACCTGAGTTAGAATCCCACCTATCTGTTAACCTGTGCAAGATGCATGACAATGGCCC
Organism: Gymnobelideus leadbeateri; assembly: GCA_011680675.1. NCBI lineage: Eukaryota > Metazoa > Chordata > Mammalia > Diprotodontia > Petauridae > Gymnobelideus > Gymnobelideus leadbeateri. The sequence goes on from WOXC01008526.1 coordinate 519,792, forward strand.
AGGTAATTCTTTAAGAATCCAAGTTGAAGGCCGGCTAGGTGGCGCAGTGAGTAGAGTGTCAGCCCTGGAGTCAGAAGGATCTGAGTTCGGATCTGGCCTCAGACACTTAACATACACACAAACAAACAAACAAACAAAAACTAGCCTTGTGACCTTGGGCAAGTTACTTAACCCCAATTGCTCTCCAAAAAGCAAAAAAAAAAAAAAAGAATCCAAGTTGAAGACAAGAAACCTACCTACTTTGGTAGAGGAAATTCCTCACTTGGTGCTCCAGCTTAAAAAAAAAATAAAATAGTGAGCCAGACAGAGTTCAGCTACAAAAGATAATGTGATTTCATATTACCCAAGGTACAGAGGAATTCTCTTGGTTAGCAGATTCTAAATGAACTTTACAGTAGGCATTAGGAAAAAAATATATATATATATATTAAGCTCACAGATTTCTCCAGCATGGACATAGAAGACCTCGGGAGCAAACAGACATAAAACCTCTTCCTATTTTTGCTGTAACTTTTCTGAATAGATGTCAGTGGAAAAAGTTTAAAGAAAAAATGTTTTTACAAAATTAGTCCCATGATAGTATAAAAGATTCCCTACATTAGTTAAATGTGAAATTGCAGAATTTAGAATTAGAAGGGATCACAGTGGATGTTGATGCCAACCCATGCATGTAAAGGAATTACCTCTATGATATAGCCATTTGTTTGAATACCTCCAATAAAGGGTAGCTCACTACCTTGAGAAGCAACTCATTCTACTTTTATGTAGTTCTAATTATAAGCAAAATGTTTCCTTACATCAAATCTAAACTGAGCTTGGTTCAACTTCCATCTATTAGTCTTATTTCTGCCTTCTGGGGCCAAGAAGAGCAAGTTTGTTCTCTTTTCCTTCTGACAGTATTGCAGATACTTTAATGCAACTGTCACCACCCCCTCAAGTCTTCTCCAGGCTAAATATCCCAGTTTCTTAAACACATCACCACATACATTAATTTAAAGTCCTTCACCATCCTGAATGTCCTCTGAACACTTCATGTGTCTGTCTGTCTTTCTATCTATCTATATCTATCTATCTATCTATCTATCTATCTATCATCATCATCATCACTTCTATGTCTATAATCTAGATAAATCTGCCATCTCTGTCCCTGTCTTACCTATATCTTTTTCTTATCTGTTATTTCTATGTTTTTAATCTATATGCATCTACCATCTCTATGACTGTCTTATCTGTATCTCTTTCTTATCTATCTATCTATCTATCTATCTATCTATCTATCTATCTATCTATCTATCTATCTATCTATGGCTATCTATGTGTTTTGCAGGGTGTCCCAAAAATATGTGTGAGTGTGTGTGCATTAAGTTAAAATTGCAATAAGAATTTTGAGACATGGTGCATATGTGTATCACTATATATGTTTCTATATATATATGGATATATATATACAATGCTTATACATGTGTGCACATACGTGAGTATATACTGTGTAAGTATATTAATGTATATATGTGTGTGTGGGTGTGTAAGAGTGTGTATATATGTGTACGTACATACAGATATACCCAGTATCCAAAAATTCATATTAGTTTCGAGCTTTAAACCTCAAAACTAAACAGAGACTTTTGAAACATGCTGTATATGTATCTAGACCACACAAAGACATAAGCATAGGCTATTTTTCTTTTTGTATCTTCAGTATCCAGCACAGTTCTTAGTAGCAAGTACTTAATACAGGTATGTTGATTGGTTGCTTTTCCCAGAATGCTCCGGACAGTATAAAAGAACAAATGCCTCTGAGCTTGTTAGTGTTTCTGTGGGATCTTGGCCAAGTCGGAGAAGGATACTGTGGTTATAATTTATTCATCTGCTCCTGATACTCTGTGTCAGAATGAGATGTACCATGAATGCTTTGTGTGGGATTTTCAGCCTTTTCATGAGTTTTTAAGGAGAGAATTAAGACAAAGTAAACACATGCTTTTTATCAAATGATACTTTTTAAATTGCATATTGACATGTAGGGGGTAAATGTGTAGTGGAGGGGAAGGATACTACTACTTCCACTACTACTAGGAATCTTCCACACCCATCCTTATCCCCCAGCTCACATTTCTATAGCATTTCCTTCATAGCAGTCCTTGTTTGGGGGAAAAAACACACTGATACAGCAGAAAAAAAACAAGCAAACTAAACAAAACCAATGGCTATCCCCCCTGGGGATGCCCCAATAATTCTGAAGAATCATTAAACAAAATATCCAGAACTCTGCTTCTTATAGGTGACCCCTTCCCTCACTCCATTATGTATTTCTTCTGGGGAAGAAAGAGAAATGGATTTTGAAACAGAAGACTGGTATTCAAATCCAAACCCCATCACTTATTTGTGCTCTTGCCCTTGGGTAATTTACTTCCCCTCACTTGACTTCATTTTCTCATTTTTTTAAAATGAAGGGCTTGGGATCATGATTCCTAAAGTCTCTTCTGATATAGCAGTCTATGAACTGACAGCTTCCTATCCTAGGTGTTCCATTTACAATGTAACTTTGGAGTTTCTTAACCACTCTGAGAGTTGGTTTCATCTGTAAAATGGGTATAATATTTATGCCACCTACTTCATTGTAGGGAATGAAGAGGAGTTATTGTTAAGCACAAATCTGATTATGTATTCAGTATATGGAGAGGAGATATCACATAGTGAACAGAGAATTGGTCTCAAAACCAGTAAGAACTGGGTTCAAGTTCAGTTTCCAATGCATTCTAGCTGTGTGACCCTGCACAAGTCACTAAACTATTCAATGCTCTAGGCAACTAAGACTACTACATGCAGAGGAGGTGCCAACTTTTATTGGAAGAGGGAGTTTCCTCATCTGAGAATTCCCTTTCCTAATGAAACCTTAGCTATAGACTCTATCCTTAGATAACATGTTATACAACTATAAGTTTTATTTTTGATTGAAAATCCCCTCTGCCCTGCCCAGTCCAAGCCTTGACTAACACCTTCCCTCACCTCTGATTAGAGGACTGAAGGGTGAACTCCCAGACTCCTCCCAATGTCTTCTCTTATAAAGAATGGTAACTGAACATTGCACCTCACTCCATTCTGCATCTGTCATTTTGCCTGCTTTCTACTGGGTATTTTGCATGTTGGCTCCCCCATTAGACTGTAAGCTCCTTGTGATCAGGGACTGTTTATCGTTTCATTAATCATATCCCCAATGCTTAGCACAGTGACTGGCACATAGTAGGCACTTAATAAATATTGGTTGAATTGGATTATCATATATCCTTATATAAGGTCATTATACAAAAATATCTTATATTGAATTCTATTCTCTACCAAATGGATCTATGACAATATCCAAGATCTCTACATTTCCCTGTAATAATAGCTGAGATCTCCAAAAGAGTCATTCCATAATACCCAATGGAGTTCTTTACTATAGTAGAAACTCTTAATTCAAGCATTATTTACATGAGGAGACCTAGAATGTTTGTTCTTTTTCTATAAAGTTTCTTTAAATTATTGTTATGCACAATATCTATCATCTACCATATGTCATATAGCATAGAAATTACCACCAGAACCTTAACTACCTCTTATCAGAGCTAATAATCATGATAAGGATTTTAAAACTCTAAACAACTTGGAAGAAATATTAAAATTGATCAATCACATCAATTATTTCCTGTTGCAGTAATAACTTTTTTGCAGTGGCAGATTTAGAGTCAAGGAGAATATATTTGACATGGAATATGAAAAAAGCTTTTCCCTTCCTCATCATTCAGCACTAGTGGGGGTTTTTCCTATGATAGGATGGAAGTAATATTTTTATTACCATATTTGTTTGATGAGTATTTATTATAATTATGTGGCATAATGTTAACTTATATAATCTGTGGATATAAAGTCACTTTTTGAGAGAGAGCATGTGTGAAGAACACATGCTCAAATTGCACTTCTGATATTTATCTACTGGTGTTTTTTACTGATGTTCATTGACTTATCATGGGTAAGTGAGTTAGGCACTTATTTTTTTTATCTCTTCTTTCTTAAAATTTTTTTAAACAAATGTTTTATTAACTTCTGTTTTACATCATTCATTTCCGCCAGATTTTAAGTTACAATCATTTTCCCCCCGTTATTCCCCTACCCAACCTCCCAGAATAGCAGTCCCACAAGATATCGCTTCCTCCAATCTGCTCTCTCCCATACCTTCTCCCATACCCCCTTCAACTTTTCCATTAGCGGAAGGTGAATCTTTGTGTCCCAATGCCTGCACATCTTATCTCCCAATTATAAGCAAAAGAGTATTAATAATAGTATTTATATATATTTGAAACATTTAATGTTACGACCTCGAATTTCAGATCCATTTCCTTCCTCCCTTGTCACCCATTCCTTCTTGGGAGATAAGTAATTCAGTACATGTTGTACATGTCTAGCTATGCAAAACATTATCATAGTAGATATATTGTACAAGGCTGCTTATAATTCCCTCCCACTCGTCCCACCCCCCACCTGGTCCATTCCCTACATGATCCTGTCCCTCTTCTATAGTGGGTACTTCTAACCTCCCCGCCCCCCAAGGATGCCCCCCCCCCATCAATCATCCCTCCTTTCATCCCCCTTCCCCCTATTCTGCTGCATGTTGAGATATCCCATTTAGTATGTATGTCATTCTCTCCCTGAACCAAATTCAATGAGAATGTGGATTTGCCTTTTTTTTTCCCTTCCTATTCTCCCCCTCCCTTACAACCACTTCCCCTTGCTTCTTCTACATGAGATAGTTTACCCTACCCTGTCTCTCCCCATCTCCTCTTGCCACTTTTCTCTCTCACCTCATAATTTCATCCCTTGAGTATTCTCCCTTCCCAACAAATTCAACCTATGCCCTCTATCCATATATAACTGTAACCATATACACACACATTCACATATGTATTCATATGACCACACCCCCCTTCTTCCATTATTTTCATAGTGAGAAAGATATCATCAGTCACAAATATTGCTTTTCCATATAGGAATGTAAATAGTTCAACTTTGATAAGTTCCTTTTGATTTCTTTTTCCCTGATTACCTTCTCAGGCATCTCTTGCTTCTTGAATCTGGATGTCAAATTTTCTATTCAATTCTGGTTTTTTCCTCAAGAATGCTTGAAAGTCCTCTATTCCACTGAATGACCATATTTTCCCCTGAAACAAAATACTCAGTTTTGCTGGGTAGGTGACCCTTGGCTTCAACAACAGCTCTTTTGCCCTCTGGAATATCATATTCCATGCCCTTCGATCCCCCAGTGTAGAAGTGTGTCCTGTGCTATTCTGATTGTGTTTCTACAATATTGAAATTGTTTCTTCCTGGCTGCTTGTAGTATTTTCTCCTTGATCTGGGGATTCTGGAACCTGGCTGTAATATTCCTGGGAGTTTTCTTTTTGGGATCTTTTTCAGGAGGTGATCGGTGGATTCTTTCAACCTCTATTTTGCCCTCTGGATCTAAAACATCAGGGCAATTTTCCTTGAGAAGTTCTTGCAGGGTGATTGCTAGCTTCTTTCTTTGATCATGGCTTTCATGTAGTCCAATAATTTTTAAATTGTCTCTCCTGGATCTATTTTCCAGGTCAGTGGTTTTTCCCATGAGATATTTCACATTGCCTTCTACTCTTTCATTTGTTTGGATCTGCTTAACAGCATCTTGATTTCTCATAAAGTCATTAGCTTCCATTTGCTCCAGTCTAACTCTGAAGGAATGAATCTCCTCAGTGAACTTTTGAGATTCTTTTTCCATCTGGCAAATTCGACTTTTAAGGCATTCTTCTCCTCATTGCCCTTTTGGGCCTCCTTTGCCATTTGAGCTAGTCTATTTTTTAAGGTGTTGTTTTCCTCAGTCAGGCTGTTGACCCTCATTTCATACTTTTCCTGCATCCTTCTCATTTCTCTTTCCAATTTTTCCTCCACTTCTCTTATTTGATTTTAAAGTCCTTCTTAAGGTCCTCTATGGCCTGCAACCCGCTCATGTTTTCCCCTGGGCTTTTGGAGCAGGACTTCTGACCTCACAGTCCTTTTCCTGCTCTATGCCCCCAAAATAGGAGTCTAGGGTTGCATTTTTCTGTTTCCTTTGCCTTGGCATGTTGCCACTTAATTACTTGAGTTTGGGGCTTGTTGCCACACTATGGCTTTAAGGCCAGACAGAGGAATTTTCATCCTGAACGTGTGGGGGGCAACTTCCGTTTCTGGCAAGCTGTAAACCCACCCAAGACTTCCACCCTAGATCACAATCCAGATTCAGGGAGGTTAAAGCAAGAGCGATTACCCCCCAAGACTGATCGCTGGATATCCCTTCAATTAATTGCAGGCCGGGAGCTGGAGCTGCCTCTGAAAACTACAAAATGATGTGTCTCCTCAGCGGCTTCTAGCCCCCAGGGGAGCGAGCCAACACATTTCCCCAAATACAGGTCCCAAAGTCCATAGGACACTAACCTCTTACTTTGCCCTAGGCATGTCTATGTTGATAATTCTGGAGTCACCACGGCTGCTGGTGTTCTGGGGTTCCTCCAGCCGGCTGCTGGCACTGCCGCCCTGGGGCTAAAACCTCGGCTCACGCGGACCTGAGCTCCACTCGGCTCGACTCCCCACACACTGCGTGCTGCCAGGTCCCAGACCGCTGTGCTGGTCCTTCCTGCAGGGCTGCTGGGCTGTCCTCAGCGGGAGGTTAGCTTCTCTGTGTCATTCTGTGGGTGCTGGGGCTCCAGAAGTTGTTCAGAGTCCCCTTTTACATAGTTTGGGGGGAATGGGCTTAAGGACATTTTTAGTGCTTACCTCAGTCATTATTTGGAAGCTTACATGAAATATTGTGACTAATTATTAGTAATTCTTTTATGTTCATTTTATCTTTACCCCACTCCCTCTCCCTCAAAAATCTATGAATTAGGTGCTGTTAGTGTTACTTTTCCAATTTGTTTCTTGTTTTGCAAATGAGGTAACGGGTAGAGAAAAAGAAATTAATTTTCCATTTAAGAGTAGGGTAATTAGGATGTAGAACAATGTGGAAATGATCAGAGTGGAAAATTTAGATTTGATAGATATGAGGAAAAATGTACTAACAGAGCTAAAAAAGAATTGAATGTCAAATGGAAATAATGGAATGGACATCATGTCATGTATGTTGGTGATATAATTCATGGTCAGGTATAGTTTGAATTAAATGACCAATGAGGTCCATTCCAATTCTGAGAAAAGTTTTAATAGTTGTACAACATTTCTGATGAGTGGAGATCCAATTTCTGTCAAAAGATCTCCAGTGATGGGGAAATCACTACTTCTCAAGACAGCCCATTCCACTTTTAGACCACTCTAATTATTAGGATAATTTTCTTTATGTTGAGCCATAATTTCTCAGTGTATCATTTCTACCCATTGTTTCTATCTCTGCTCACTCCAGAGCTAGAATCAGCTTTCACAGTGTCACTTGCATCTGCTCCCTCCTTTTCAGTCCCCTTGCCCCTCCTTGTCCTCATCCCAGATCATTATCCTTCTCTTTGACTAATTTTTATAACTTCCTAACTGATCTCCTCCCCTCCCCTCTCCTTTTCCTTCCCTCCCACTTCATATTTCTACTTTTAAAATAGTCTTCCTAATGTTCAACTCTCATCATCATACTTATCCTCATACCTAGCCAACTAGGTAAACTAGGAGATAGAGAAAAACATCTGAAATCAGGAAGAACTTAGTTCAGATTCTGCCTCAGACATACTAACTGTGACCCTGGATAAGTCACCTAACCATTAACTGCCTCCATTTCTTCATATATGAAATGGGAATAATAATAATAACATTTACCTTCCATGATTGTTATGATGATAAAAATGTGATAGTATTTATAAAATTATTTGCAAATCTTAAAGAGTTTTATAAATGCTAGCTACTTAAAAACGTCCAAGACTTCCCTTATTACGTGCTGAATGCAAAGCAGTTTCTTTTGCCTGGTATTCAAGGCCCTTTATAATATTTCTCCAAAACTTCTCCCCACAACTTTCCAAGCATAATTCAGGCTATTTCTCTTCCGTGTTTCAGACAAACTGGACCCATCTCGCCATCTTCTGCCTCTGCATTTTCACTATTAACCTATTCTCCACTCCTGGAATAGGTTACCCCCAAACTTCTGCTTTTTGGTGCCCCTCCTTTTACTTCAAGGCACAATTTTGCTGCTACAACCCCCCTAAACCTTCCCTTATCCATCTCTTTCCCACACCCCATGCTAGAAAAGCTCACTCCTTTATTAAGTGTTTGTTGAATTGAATTCATTAAACCATAAACTTAAAGCTGGAAAGGAACTAAGAGATTGTCTAGTCCAATCTTCTCTTTTTACAAATGAGGCAATTGAGTTCCAAAGAAGATCATAATTTGTCCAAGGCTATTGCTGTTCAGTCATTTCAGACTCTTCATGACCCCACTGGGGGTTTTCTTGGCAAAGATAGTGAAGTGATTTGTCATTTCCTTCTCCAGTTCATTTCACACATGAAGAAACTGAGGCAAACAGGTTTAAGTTACTTGCCCTAGGGTCACACAGGTACTAAGTGTCTGTGGTCATATTTGAACTAAGGTCTTCCTGGCACCAGGCCCTATCCACTGTATCACCTAACTGCTCCAGGCTACACAGGTAATAAGTTGAGAAAGTGGAAATTTGAGGTGTTATTTTCCTCTGTATTTGAGGTCCCCTTTAGCAGGCTGTTGACTTGCTTTTCATGACTTTCTTGCATCATTCTCATTTCTCTTACCAATTTTTCCTCTCCTCCTCTTACTTGATTTTCAAAATCCTTCTTGAGCTCCTCCATGGCCTGTAGCCAGTTAATATTTGTCCTAGGAGCTCTTGATGCAGGAGTTTTGACTTTGTTGAATTCTTCTGGTTCCATGTTTTGATCCTTTTTGTCCCTAAAAAGGATTCTATGGTCTGATTGCACTTCCTCTGCTTGCTCATCTTGCCAGCCAATTACTTGACTTTTGAGTTCTTTGCCATGGTAGAGCTCTGCTTCCAGAGTGGAGAGAGCAGACTCCCAAATCACTGGGGTTTTCACACTTGTCAGAACCAAAAAGAGGGCACCCTCTCTGCAGCCACCACAAGCTCTGGCACAATCACCCCAGGACTACCACCCAAAACTGGGACCCAGATCCAAGTAGGTCAAAGCAAGAGGGATTGCCCTCTGAATGGTCACTTGGTCCCCCTATGATCTGTAGGCCAAGAGCTCTGGAGGCAGCCATGTGGCAGCAGCTGCAGCTACCATGCCTCCAAAACCTCTCTCCCAGGGGCAGGGGCTGGACTACACTCTTTTTTTTTTTTTTTTTTTTTTTTTAAGCAACTGGGGTTAAGTAACTTGCTCAAGGTTACACGGCTAGTCATTCTTTATGCGTGGGTGCTCATTTTCTGAGGCCGGATCTGATCTCGGGTCATCCCAACTCCGAGGCCGGCGCTCTTACTCACTGCGCCACCTAGCCGCCCCTTTAGGGCAATTGGGGTTAAGTAACTTGCCCAAGGTTACACGGCTAGGTTTTTGTTTGTGTGGATTAAGGGTCGGAGGCCGGCTCCGAACTCAGGTCCTTCTGACTCCAGGGCCGGCGCTCTATTCACTGCGCCACCTAGCCGCCCCTGGACTACACTCTTGTGTCACCCAGTTCCAACAAAGTTCCACACTGACCTTTTACTTTGTCTTTGGTGTTTGTGGGTTGAGAAGTCTAGAAACTACTACAGCTGCTAGTGATTCACTCTCCTGAAGTCTGCTCTGGCCACTGGTCAGGGCTGCCCTGGGACCAGAACTTTGGCTCAGTCAGGACTGTGCTTGGCTCCCAGCTTGGTGCAATAGACCCTTCCTGTTGGCCTGCCAGGCTGCCTTCCCCAAGAGATTTGTTTCTCTGTGTCACTTTGTGGATTCTGTAGTGCTAAAATTTGTTTAGAGTCATATTTTACAGGTATTGGCGGTTATTGGAGCAGGAGCTCAGACAAGTTCCTGCTTTTACTCTACCATCTTGGCCAAAAGTCAAAATTTGAACAAACATTCTCAGATTCCAGGAGAATTGTTCAAATTTTCCAATGTTTTTCCCAGTACACCAAATCTCTGAATTGAATTCAATTGCTCTATTAAACAATTGTCATTCATTTAATGCCTACTCTGTGCAAGATATTATTCTTTTTAACCTCCTTTATGCACTGAACCTAACTAAAACTTGCATCATCATAACTCGGGTGCTTGCCTAATCAATCCCTGTACTGGGATGGAATCTTCATCATCATTTTTTAATATTTCAATAACTGTTACTATGTCTTGACAAAAAAAATAGGGGAATAATAAGTGTTTCCTGAAATAAACTGCCATGAGATCAAATGAAGAATAAACTCTTTAATGTTGAGAGAATATTATGGGGTAAGGTAAAACCAAGAACTTTTTCACCTAAAATAGTATAGTGCAGTTTATTATAGTAGGAAGTGAACCAGATGTGGAATTTGACAAGCTTTATACCTTTGAACCTTGGTTTCCTTCTCTGTAAACTGTTCCTATTATATATCTCATAGAACTGTTGTGAGGAAAAAATGAATTGTGCTCCAAAGCACCTTAGAAATGCCACTATGACTACATAATAAATTAATAATAACAAATTAAAATTTAAGAAAGCCACAGAAGACATCCCAGCCTGCTGTTTCTCAAAATGTCAAAGGCAAATGAGCAGCTGAGAGATTACAGCAGATGTCAGTAGCCAACCCAAAGAGCAGGCACCTGTGAACTGATGAGTAAATCTAGAAGAAATCTGGTTTTCCACAGAATTAATCTGATAAAGATCCAGCTAAAGAATTTATGTTAAATTCTTTTGGACAGACAAATAATTTGTCAAAGGGGTTTGGGTAAACAAAGAGGATGGAGAAAACTTGGGACTAACAATATTGAAGGGGACTTTTTAATTGCATTTTTAGTGCCTAATTTTCCTAGAGAAGTATGAAGTGGAATGGCCAGTGATATGATATAACATGACACAATTGAATACTGCAGAAGAGAATGATTTTTCTTCAAAATTACCAGGACTATTATTGGAATGGCTATTCTCCTAACTCACAGATGAGATTGGGCAGAGAAAGCAGACACTACTGAAAAGAAAGGGATGAACAGTGACCCCCTTGTAGGCTAAGAAATTGATTGCTAAATTTTCAGTGCGAGCATTTACACCTTAGAAAATGTCAAATACTATAGAGCAGGCCTTAATTTATTGTGTGTGTGTGTGTGTGTGTGTGTGTGTGTGTTTTAATTGTATATACTTAAGAAAATGATGGAGAAAAGGTTGGTAAAGTAGATTAAACTTAAAAGTGTGTTGTGAGTTTTAAGAGCTGATTATTAAGCATTTACAAGTAAACCCCTGGAACAGAGAAATTGTGATGTAGTGGGAAAGATCACAAGTCATGGGTTCAAAGTCTGCCTCTTCTATTTATGCTTTGACAGTGGAGAAATCCCTCAATCCTTCTGACTTTACCTACCTCCTAAGAATTTTGTGGAGATTAAATTGGATTGGGTATACAAATTTAATTTTTAAAGTACATTATTATCCCCAAAGGAAGTACATAAATGCATATCACAGTAATAGACTGAGTTGGAAAAGAATTTAGAGCTTACCTTATAAAATTATAAAAATTCCCTGCAATGGTTTACCATTTCCTTCTCCATTCATTTTATAGATGAGAAGCTGAGACAAACAGGCTTAAGTGTCTAAGGCTGGATTTGGACTCAGGAAGATGAGTTTTCCTGATTCTAAGACCCACACTCTATCCACAGCACTATATAGCTTCCCCCATGCAATAGTACTCACATCTTATTTCCGTTCATTGTATTTCATTTTGGGAATGATGTACCTATTTTGTCTGTATTCCTGGCAAGATTATGCTCCCTTCAAGGGCAAATATTATATCTTTTGCTTCATATTGATTTCTTTTGTTTTGTTTTGTTTTCTTTTTTTGCTTTTTTTTGGATGACAGTTGGGGTTGTGACTTGCCCAAGGTCACATAGCTAGTTTTTGTGTTGAGTGTCTGAGCCTGGATTTGAACTCAGGTCTTCCTGACCCCAGGGCCAGTGATCTACTCACTGGGCCTCCTAGCCGCCCCCATATTCATGACTTAAGTGTTCTTAGCTGAGGGATGTTCCCATAGAAGGTATTAAATAAATGATCTATGAACTAAATTGAGTCAGTGTCAGTCTCCTTTAGGGTGGGCAAATTTTTTTTCCATCTGTAGAGCACTGGGCTTTCAAAGTTTAGATACTTGATTTCTTACTATTAACTTATATTTTAATAACACTTTAAGATAGGCAGTATAATGAAGTGGATAGAGTATGGGGCTTATAGTCTAGAAAATCTGGGTTCAGATCCTGCCTCAGATATCTACCAACTATGTGAACAAGTTATTTAACCTCTCCCAGACTCAGTTTTCTCATCTATAAAATAGAAAGTATAATAGTAGTTCACAGAATTGTTGTGAGGATCAAATGAGGTAATATATGTAAAGTGTTTGCAAACCTTAAAGTGTTATGCAAATGTTAGTTATTAGTAATGTCATTTTCATACCATCAGTACTTTCTCCAATGGTGAAGATGGAAGTTTCTCCATTCTGAAGTCAATGGATTGGTGAGTGACTTGTTCTCAAAAGATTCATCATCTAACAGATAACCTTCTCCTGTTATCATACTTTGTTGACCTTGGCTGGTTTTTAAATGGCACATTTCAAAGCTAGACCTGCCTTCTAAGCTTTTCCAGCCTGGTAGGATGTACCAGGGTTTCATACTCTGCTGTCATACCCTTCAGAAAACCACTTTCCTTGTTTGTAAAAGAAACGATTTGGGCTGGGTGATCTATAAAGTCCAGTCTAGCTCAAAATCCTATGATCCAGCAGACTAGACTGGAAAATTCTTTGAGGACTGGTACTGTTCTTTGTTTTGTGTATGTATTCCCACTTCCTAGAAAATGCCTTGCATATAATTTGTTGTTCAGTCATTTTTTCAGTGTGTCTGGCACTTTGTGACCCCATTTGGGTTTTTGTTTTGTTGGGTTTTTTTTTGGCAAAGATATGGAGTGGTTGGCCATCTCATTTTATTAATCTAAAAGCTAGGCAGATTTCAGTGACTTGCACAGGATCACACAGCTAGTAAATGTCTGATGTTGGGTTTGAACTTATGAAGTTGAGTCTTCCCAACTCCAGACTTGGCACTCTGTGTACTGCAGCACCTTGTTCATCTTTGCATATGGCAGGTACCTCATAAATGAGGTTTAGACTGAATTATGTTATATCTATATCATAATGAAGCATTGGAGTAGGACTTTGAAAGATAGAAACTTCCAACCCAATCTCATTACTTACCCAATAAAGTATCCACTTTTTACTCTGATCCAAACTTGACTCTACCCCTCTAAACTTATCCTTTGCATAAGTCTTCTCTTTCTTGTGCCTTGTACTTTCCTGTTACCACACCTTTGTTCATGCTGTTACTCATGTTGCCTGGGCTGCCGTCTGAATTCTTCTTCTACCCAATAAATCCTATTCACCCTCCAAAGTTGTCTTCCCCTGTCCGTGGAGCCCCGCAGTGACACTTTTCTTTGACCTCATGCAACATTAAATTGTCTGTCCACAAGGTAGGTACTTAGTTCATACAAAGGAGAACAATAAGAAAACAGTTGAAAGTAATGTCTTCTGAGGAGAAGCCACTGTTAGATGTACAGATGCTTATCCTGAAGCAGAATGAATTGGAGGTGATGATGGCAAGAGTAGGGATAGTAGCTATTGTCAAGTATTCAAAGGGCTGCCACATGGACAGTCAATAAGAATTTTTCTACTGCTCTCTGGAGGGTTGAACCAGAAAGTTAAAATGAGCAAATTTCAAAGCATTTTAGGGTGAAGCAAATGATTGTTACTGTCTCAAATTAAAATGAGTATTAAGTTCCTCTTTATTGAAGGTGTTTATGAAAAATTTGAATGACTTGGATAGGGATGTCTTCAAGAAAATTCATGCTTGGGGTGGCTAGGTGGCACAATGAATAGAAAACCAGACCTGGAATCAGGAAGACTTGAGTTCAAATTTGGCCTCAGACACTTAACACAAAAAACTAACCATTTCACTTAACCCCAGTCACCCTCCAAAAAGCAAAGAAAAAGAAAAAGAAAGAAAGAAAATTCATGCTTTAGATGAAATTGCAGCTAGATTACCTCTGACATTGCTGAAATGCATAGAATGTTTTTTTCTGATTTTTTATTTTTCTTTATTTTTTTAAAATTTATTATTCCATATTACTGGGACTCTAACAAGTTAAACCTCTTGCCCACTATCATACAACTAGTATCTGAAGCAGGATTCAAATCCAGATCTCCGATCCCAACACTATACCTACTACACCAGACTGCCTCTAAGCTCTTCATGGTTCAGTGGCAACTGTTGGCCTTGGAATCAGAAGGACTAATCATGTCTTTGACAATTACTAGCCATGTTCACCCTTGTCAAGTCTCTCGGCCTCAGTGTCCTCCTCTGAAAAATGGGGGAGGGGAATAAGAACACAATCATCTCACAGAAAGGGTAACATACATTATGTCTGCAAAATGTTTTGTAAACCTTGAAGTGCTATTTTAACATTTATTATGTTTAAGATTCTGTATTACTCTACAATGTTGGTAACCTTTTCCTAGAGCTACAACTCATTTTGCCAATTGCACTATTAACATTTTGAGGACAAGCACCATAGTTTGCATCTTTTGTATCTCCTACATTTCATACAATGTTAACGCTCCACAAATGTTTGGAAATTGTTTGAGTCTGTTCCATCAGCTCCAGAACTTTAATTCCTTCTGTTTGTTACTATATTTACTGACCCTCCTTATCTCTGTGTGATCCAGACTCCACTTTGGATCTTCTTACTTACAGAGATTAATGGTGTATTCTGCACACTCTGTGTTGTTGCTGGGGAGAGAGCCTTAACATTGGGGATAAACCTAAGAAGTGGATACCTAGGCTTAATGGGAGCAACTGGGAGAAAAGAGACCCACATTCAAGTGCTGACTCTTTTCCTAATGAGCTGTTCAGTTTTGAGGAAGTGATTTAGCTCTCTGAAACTCAGCTTCTTTGTGTATAAAATGAAAGCATCGGACTAGATATCTTTAGCCTCTATCTCTCAAATTCTATGCTTCTATCACTATGATATTAAAACCTCCAAAAAACATGCCTATTCTCTCAGATTCCAGATACTCCTACCTCCAAGCCATCACCAGTCTTCACTTCTGGATGAAATGGGGAATCAAATAGATTTCTTCATTGGTTTTTCCATGCTAGTGAGATACCCACATTTTAATATACTATGAATCTATGAAATGAAAAGAAACATCTGATTTCTGGTAGCCATTCCTGGTCTAACACCCAACAACTCCATTCTTTGCCATCATTCTTCCAAGGCACTGAGCTTGGACAAAATCATCCTGTATGTGGGACAAAGAAACGTTAATTCCTCTCACAGCATCTCAGAGTTTATGAAACAGAGAGAGAGATGCCAGATAACAGCCTGATAAACCCTTGAATTGACATTGATGACTTCCTAAGTTTAGTTAGGGGGATTTCTTCCTATTGGATTCATTTTCTTTTCTTCTCTTCCCTCCCTGAAGATACCTTCTCCCTGGGGTCCATTTTACTGGATAGTGCGTCCCTAGGTTGGGTCACTATTTCATAAGTCATCCAGTCTGTTCAATTTATGCCTGGATCTATCTCTTACTATAAAGACCTTTCTCTCTCTACATCATGAATTTTGCCCCCTTCATACAGATAACTTCCCTTTTCCCTCCCCTTCTGCTTTTCAAACCCCCCCCCCCCCGCCCCGCCGTTTTATGTTTTATCTTCCCTCATTAAAGTAAGAGCTTCTTGAGGAGCAGGGACTTTTTTTGTCTTTCTTTGTATCCCCACTGCTTAGCATAGTGCCTGGAAGATGACAGGCAGGCAGCCAATAGATGTTTGTTGATTGTTGACTGGCAACGTATACACACACACACACACACACACACACACACACACACACACACATACACACTCAATTGGAAGAAAAAAAAGGAAAAATTGTCTCTTCCCTGAACACACTTGCTTCTTCTGTATATTCAAACTTACCTAAGGCAGCATCCTCCATAAAGAAATTGTTTAATTGTTGCTGCTCCAAGGATTCCAATAATGGTTGCTGCTGACCTTCTCTGTGATATGTTTTGAAATCTCATTTGGTTTGTGTCCAGTTATGCACATAATAATCTTTATTTACTTGAATCTGGATGAATGGGGAACTATGCCCCACCCCATGTGCAACAGAGGTACACAAGGACTTCATGAGTTACCTCTGTAATTACTAAATTCGGGTTAGTAAAAAGACCCAGATCAGACTGGATTTGAGCCCAGGTTTTTTGCTCTACATTTTCTATGGCAAAATGCCTTTTTGTAAAATGAAAATTAATTTTGTCAATAAATTGAACAAAAAACAAATGACATGCATATTAGAATTTGCCCACTGGACAAGTCTGGAAGGGTTGGCCATATTTTGGATGATAGAGTCAAGATCCAAAATGTTGTTGATGGGTTAAACATTACTGGCCTAGTACTTGAGATAAAAAAATCAGATAGACAAATACAAGAGGTAGATTATCTAGCTAGACAATAGTTCACATGAAAAAGGCAGCTAGATGGTGCAGTGGAGAGAGTGCTGGAATTGGAATCAACAAGGCCTGAGTTCAGATGTGGCCTCAAACACTTATTAGCTGCCATTAGCTGGGCAAGTCATTCAAAGATCTGACTCCATTTTTTTACCTGTGAAATGGGAATAATAATGGCTCCTATCTCCCAGTATGGTCATGACGATGACATGAAATAATATTTGTAAAGTCCTTTGCGAAACATAAATCACTTTTTAAATGATAGTTGTAGTTGTTAACTCTTGTTTTTCTTTTTTTTTAAACAAATGCTTTATTAACTTCTGTTTTACATCATTCATTTCCACCAGATTTGAGTTACAATCATTTTCCCCCCGTTATTCCCCTACCCAACCTCCCAGAATAGTAGTCCCACAAGATATCGCTTCCTCCAATCTGCTCTCTCCCATACCTTCTACCTTACCCCCATCGACTTTTCCATTAGAGGAAGGTGAGTCTTTGTGTCCCAATGCCTGCACATCTTATCTCCCTATTACAAGCAAAAGAGTATTAATAATAGTATTTATATATATTTGAAACATTTAATGTTACGACCTCGAATTTCAGATTCATTTCCTTCCTCCCTTGTCACCCATTCCCTCTTGGGAGATAAGTAATTCAGTATATGTTGTACATGTCTAGCTATGCAAAACATTATCATAGTAGATATATTGTACAAGGCTGCTTATAATTCCCTCCCACTCATCCCACCCCCCACCTGTTCCATTCCCTACATAATCCTGTCCCTCTTCTATAGTGGGTACTTCCAACCTCCCCTCCCCCCAAGGATGCCCTCCCATCCATCATCCCTCCTCTCATCCCCCTTCCCCCTATCCTGCTGCAGGTTGAGATATCCCATTTAGTATTTATGTCATTTTCTCCCTGAACCAAATTCAATGTGAATGTGGTTTTGCCTTTTTAGCCTTCCTTATTCTCCCCCTCCTTTGCAACCACTTCCCCTTGCTTCTTCTACATGGGATAGTTTGCCCTACCCTGTCTCTCCCCATCTCCTCTTGCCACTTTCCTCTTTCACCTCATAATTTCATCCCTTGAGTATTCTCCCTTCCCAACAAATTCAACCTATGCCCTCTATCCATATATAGCTGTAACCATATACACACACATTCACATATGTATTCATATGACCACACCCCCTTCTTCCATTATTTTCATAGTGAGAAAGAAAGATATCATCAGTCACAGTTATTGCTTTTCCATATAGGAATGTAAATAGTTCAACTTTGATAAGTTCCTTTTGATTTCTTTTCCCTGATTACCTTCTCAGGCATCTCTTGTTTCTTGTGTCTGGATGTCAAATTTTCTATTCAATTCTGGTTTTTTCCTCAAGAATGCTTGAAAGTCCTCTATTCCACTGAATGACAATATTTTCCCCTGAAACAAAATACTCAGTTTTGCTGGGTAGGTGACCCTTGGGTTCATTCCCAGCTCTTTTGCCCTCTGGAATATCATATTCCATGCCCTTCAATCCCTCAGTGTAGAAGCTGCCAGGTCCTGGGCTATTCTGATTGTGTTTCCACAATATTGAAATTGTTTCTTCCTGGCTGCTTGTAGTATTTTCTCCTTGATCTGGGGATTCTGGAACCTAGCTATAATATTCCTGGGAGTTTTCTTTTTGGGATCTTTTTCAGGAGGTGATCGGTGGATTCTTTCAACCTCTATTTTGCCCTCTGGATCTAAAACATCAGGGCAGTTTTCCTTGAGAATTTCTTGAAGGGTGATTTCTAGGTTCTTTCTTTGATCATGGCTTTCAGGTAGTCCAATAATTTTTAAATTGTCTCTCCTGGATCTATTTTCCAGGTCAGTGGTTTTTCCCATGAGATATTTCACATTGCCTTCTAGTCTTTCATTTGTTTGGATCTGCTTAACAGCATCTTGATTTCTCATAAAGTCATTAGCTTCCATTTGCTCCAGTCTAACTCTGAAGGAATGAATCTCCTCAGTGAACTTTTGAGATTCTTTTTCCATCTGGCAAATTCGACTTTTTAAGGCATTCTTCTCCTCATTGCCCTTTTAGGCCTCCTTTGCCATTTGAGTTAGTCTATTTTTTAAGGTGTTGTTTTCCTCAGTCAAGCTGTTGACCCTCATTTCATACTTTTCCTGCATCCTTCTCATTTCTCTTTCCAATTTTTCCTCCACTTCTCTTATTTGATTTTTAAAGTCCTTCTTAAGGTCCTCTATGGCCTGCAACCCGCTCATGTTTTCCCCTGGGGCTTTTGGAGCAGGGCTTCTGACCTCACAGTCCTTTTCCCGCTCTATGCCCCCAACATAGGAGTCTAGGGTTGCATTTTTCTGTTTCCTTTGCCTTGGCATGTTGCCACTTAATTACTTGAGTTTTGGGCTTGTTGCCACACTATGGCTTTAAGGCCAGATAGAGGAATTTTCGTCCCGAATGTGTGGGGGGCAACTTCCGTTTCTGGCAAGCTGTAAACCCACCCAAGACTTCCACCCTAGATCACAATCCAGATCCAGGGAGGTTAAAGCAAGAGTGATTACCCCCCAAGACTCATCTCTGGATCTCCCTACAATTTGCAGGCCGGGAGCTGGAGCTGCCTCTGAAAACTACAAAATGGCGTGTCTCCTCAGTAGCTTCTAGCCCCCAGGGGAGGGAGCCGACGCATTCCCTAAATACTGGTCCCAAAGTCCATAGGACACTAACCTCTTACTTTGTCCTAGGCATGTCTATGTTGATAATTCTGGAGTCGCCACAGCTCCTGGTGTTCTGGGGTTCCTCCAGCAAGCTTCTGGCCCTGCCGCCCTGGGGCAAAAACCTTGGCTCACACGGACCTGGGCTTGGCTCACCTCCTGGGCTCTGCACGCTGCACGCTGCCAGGTCCCAGACCACTGTACTGGTCCTTCCTGCAGGGCTGCTGGGCTGTCCTCAGCGGGAGGTTAGCTTCTCTGTGTCGTTCTGTGGGTGCTGGGGCTCCAGAAGTTGTTCAGAGTCCCCTTTTACATAGTTTGGGGGGAATCTGGGGGCAGAGTGGCTTGGAGGAGCTATTTCTACTCCGCCATCTTGGGTCCGCCCCCCAGTTGTTAACTCTTATTGTTAGTGGTGATGTTAAAAGGAACCTGGGGTTTTTAGTGGGCTCCAAGTTTATATGATTTATATGAGCCAAGAGTGGAACATGGAGGAACAAAAAAATAAGAAAAAAAATTAACAGTATAGACCTAGGCTGCAGTTATTAAAAGATACACAGTCCTGAGTCCAGAAGGACAGTTGAAAGAGGTATCTTTGTACTCTATCACATTGATTCTTCCCATCCTATTGACCTATATTTAAACAGTTTTCAAGTCTGTCATCTCTGCTTCAGCAGTTTCTTGACTCTTTCTATTCCTTTTCACTATTCTGTACCTATTGAGGCTTTTATTACTTCTTGTGGAAACTAAAAAGCAACTCTGTCACTGGTCTCTTCAATGTTCAATTCATTTTTCACAAAATAGCTGAAATGATATTACTGATGTGTTTTTGATTGTGATATTCTTCTCAAAATGTGCTTGTATGTGTGTGTGTTTGACATAAATGCAGTCTGATAAGGTCAGAATAAAGAATTATATATGCATGTGTGTTTGAGGGGGGGGGGGGAGAGAGAGAGAGAGAGAGCGAGAGACAGAGACAGAGAGAGAGAGAGAGAGAAAAGAGGAAGAGAGACAGAGACAGATAAAGAGAACACATCTGCAGTACCAAATTATGGTGATATACTAGATCTGGTCCAGAGGAAGGAGACCAGGATGGTGAAGGAACCAGCGACAATTACATTAGAACAGTTGGAATTGCAAGGTATATTTAGCTTGGAAAAGAATTCAGAAGTGCATGATAGCTATCTTCAAGTATTTGAAAAACTATTATGTAGAAGAGACATTCCTATTTTTTTTTTAAAGCAATTGGGGTTAAGTAACTTGCTCAAGGTTACACGGCTAGTCATTTGATTTATGCGTGGGTGCTCATTTTCTGAGGCCGGATCTGATCTCGGGTCATCCAAACTCCGAGGCCGGTGCTCTTACTCACTGCGCCACCTAGCCGCCCCGAGACATTCCTATTTTTAGACTTATTCTGATTGGCCTTGGAGGGCAAAATTGGAATCAATAGAGGGGACATTTCAGAAAGGCAGATTTATTCAAGAAAAGAAATTTAAAAATTAGTATATTCTTATCACTGAAGCAGTTTTTAAGCCAAAGTTGGATAACCCTTGGTGGCAGATACTAGAGAAGATCTTCTGTTTAGGAATAATTTTAACTAGATGAATTCTAAGGTCCCTTTAAGCTCTGAGATTATGTGAATTAGTCAACATGTTTTGACCCTTTGTATAGGTCATTATATACAGTGACAGTGAGAAAAAAGAATGAAAAAAAGAAATAATGTTTAGTCTAAATTTTGGAGGGGGGAATCTTCTAGTAATTATATACTGCAGAGGTTTATTAGATGACAAACTGCTTTGCCCAGTAATTAAGGAGAGTGTGTCACTAAATATTCTCAGCATGAGAGTGTCAGATTTTCAGAACTGAGAGAGATTTTGTTCTTTCATTGAACAAATCCATAAACTGATAGCCAGAGGGGATAAGTACTGCCACCTTCTTTGGCCCAAATTCCATTCCTCTGATTTTGCTCACTTTTCTCCTTGTGTATTTTTCTGATGCCCCTTCCCAACCTCTGATATTCCCTCCCCATCCCTTCTACTATGCCTTTTGCAATTCTTGTTCTATTGTCAACAAATTTCCTTCATTTACCTATTTCTTCCTGTTATCCTCTTACCTTACTATTAGAGAAGTATTCACCTGGTTTCAAGCTCAATATATTTGAACAACAAATTGAATTTATCTTTTTCAGTAATTATCTTCCCTGTCCTTTTAAATTTCTTATTTTCTTGAGGAGTACCGCCATCCTCCTAAGTCATCTGAGCTTGAAACCTTGGAATCATAGGTCTGGAAGGAAATGCAAAGACCAATTAGTCTAAATCTGTTGCTTTTTATTTGAAACTGAGGCCCAGAAAGCCGAAGAGATTTGCCCAATATCATACAAGAAATACATGACACAACTTGAATTTGAACCCAGACCCCCCCTGACTTCATAACCAGTGATTTTTTCACTGTTCCATTTCATTGACTCCCTTTATCCATGCAGTTTTTAAGATGTCATTTCTACTTCAGCAATGTCTCTTAAATCTGACTGTTCCTTTTCATTTCTCCACATTCAATTAAAACTTCATTACTTCTTGTCTGGATTGAAATAACAGTTCTGCCACTGTTCTCTTCACTGTCTGATCCATTTTTCACACAGCTGCTGAAATGATCTCTCTCTCTGTTGCATGGGTCTGATCATGCCACATACATTAATACATGCACATTCACATATATATGTAATATGTATTTATGTGTGTGACATACATTTATATAAACACATGAATATATACATGTTTGCAAGAGTATATGACATATACATACATATATAGCATGTAAGTATAAACACATATATATGATTCTGATCTACATCCTTTTCCAATCAATAATTTTAAAATAGATCACTAGTTCAGTGAGACATCATTAATACACATGGAAACTCATACAATGTCAAAATTGAGATGGACTTTGGGATAGCCCTCAAGGGGACCTTAAAACATGGAATTCTAGAGCACAAACTATAGAATTTTAAGAATAGGAAGGAACTCAGGATAGAGAATCTTAGCATAAAAAACTATGTGCTGAAAGGGATCTTAAGAAGTCATTTACTCTAATTTCCTAATTTTAAAGAGGTGGAAACTGAGACTCAGAGAGGCTGTGTTCTATTCCACACACAAGTAAGCTCTATAATCTCATTTCTGAGAGATAACATCAATCAAAGTCCTAATGTCTTCACTGGAGATCCAATGTGATGGTACTGCTGAGCTTCTCTGAGGTTTTTCCTCTCCTGAGCTGACAGGATGAATTTTGACTGAAGAAAGGGAGTCTGTAATTGAAAACATGAATCACCACAGTTACCAAGAACTGAAGGATTTGCATGTTGTCATCTTCTTGATACTGAAACCCAGTTATGTAAATGAATTATGAAAGTTCACATTGCTATTTAAATAACATTGAAGTCATTCTTCATTAGCAGGCAGAGCTTTCAAAGTTGAGGCATAGTCTATGCATTGTACCCCTGCTTAAAAGGCAAAAAGAAAATGGTTCATGATAGAATGATTACTTGAACCTTCTTTTACTAATTTAACATTTATCATGTACCTAGTCTGTGCCGAGTGCTATGATAGAGAATGTTGGGAAAGGAGAACACGTGTACCTTTCAATGCAGTGTCTGGTTGAGTATGAAAGCCAGGCTAGAGAGAAATTAAACTGACTCTTAGTTCTTATAGAGATCCATCTAAGGAAGGTTTTTTTTTTAAACTGAGTGGAGTCCACTACAAGCTATTAACATGGACCAGTATGAGGAAGTTTAATTGGTGCAATGGATAGAAAGTCAGCCCTGGAGTCAGTAAGGTTTTAGGTCAAATCCAACCCCCAGACTTTTATTAATGGAACAACCCTGGACAAGTCTCTTAACCTCTCCACCTCTGTTTGATCATCTGTAAAATGGGGATAATAATAGCATCCACCTCTCAGGGTTGTCATGAGGATAAAATGAAATAGCATATGTAAAACACTTTGCAAAACTTAAGGAGCTAAAGTTAGCTATTATTATTGATGTGACTATTATCGTTATTAAAAAAAACAAACAGAAGAGCCAAGTTTACTAGCTACTGCAGTAGCGACTTATCTGACCATTTTTAAAGGGAAAATCAATGGAACAGGGACATCAAATTCAAAGAAAGAAGTTTAGCTAGATTTAAAAAAAAAATATGAGCCATTATCCTCAGCTCTGAGTCAAATGAGAGGAAGGAATGATAAAATTCAACCCCAAACCAGTCTATGTCAAGATTACAAAGACAATCAGAAACGCTCATGATTATGGAGACAAATTGTCTGGTGATAACATGGAGTAATTAAGGAAATTATTTTGATGAAGTAAAATTCATGAGCACCCAATCTTGAAAAGTTGCTGAATCCACTTTGGTTAGCTTCAATCCCAGCATTTAGCATAGTTCCTGGTAGACAGTAGATAACTAATAAATGTTTATTGACTAGCTGACTTTTTTTAAAGATCAAAATAAGTTACCCAGGGCATCTGAATCATGGAATGTGGCTAGGCAAAGTAGAATGCAGTACCATTGTGGAGCATACCATGCAAGAGATCTCCCATGAAAGAGCTCCCTGGCTTTGGCACTTAGGAGCAGGCTGAAGCAAAGCGTCTCTGCTGGTCTTTTGTAGGTAGGAACATTTTTACTGCTGTTGCAAATCTGGTTATCCTTAAAGAAAGAAAGTGATCCAAGGGAGCCCTTTTCATGGTGCAGCAGTGCAATGACTACAGTCTGGTATTCATGACTAGTTTTCTTAGAGTAACTGTGTTTTCATCCTCCTCTGACATGCATGTCCCTGAGAAAGTATTTTGTGTCAGATCACATTCCTGAATTGCTCAAGGTCTTGGGGTATAGTGAATATCAAAGAGTTCGGTGGTGATCAAAAACTCTGTCATGAAGTTATCTACAAGTTCATCCTTGACAAAACCTTCTGAGCCCTTTCCTGTTCTTCCAGGCATGCTTTTGTCAAATGACAAGTTATCCTAGGATGGGTCACATTTTTAAAATAGAGGAAAATGTTAAGGTACTTTAGAAGTGCCTCTGAGAAATCATCTTCTGATGCCTTATCCTGACAAAGATGTAAAGACTTAGGTTGCCAAAGCCTGAAGTATAAGCTACAATGTGTCTTATCAGGGAGAAAGAGACAATAAGCATTTATTAAGCATCTATCATGTGTCAGGCAGGACATCTAGGTAGTGCAGTGGATTGAGTACCTAGTCTGAAGTTAGGACGCTTCCAACCTCAGATACTTAATAGCTGTGTGACCCTGAGCAAGTCACTTATCCTGTTTGCCTCAGTTTTTTCATCTATAAAATGAGCTAGAGAAGGAAATGGAAAACCACTCCAGTATCTTTGTCAAGAAAATCACAAATGGGACCACAAAGAATAGGACGCAACTGAAGAACAAACAAATAATTCATCAGGCAAAGATGTAGAGGGAAGACATAGGATCAGAGATTTAGACCTGAAAGGGAACTTGGAAGATAGAGATTTCAACATCTTCATATGTTTGTTTATACAAAATTTTACATATTTTTCTACCCCAAAAAAATCTATTTTCTTTCCCTGCCATCATCTTCCCCCGGTGGAAAAAAAAAGAAAAAGAAAAGAAAAGCCCTCATAAATGACACAATCTAACAAAAAAAAAAAGTTTCCACATTGGTCATGTCCAAAATTGTGTCTTCTTCTTCACCCTGAGGCCCTCATCTTTCTGTCAAGAAGTTGCCTGACATGGTTCACCATCTACCCTCTGGAACTGTGGTTGTTTATTACATTGATGAGAGTACTTAATTCTTTCAAAACCCTTTGTCTTTATAGTATTGTTATTATTTTATAAAATTTTCAACTGATTCTGCTCACTTCTTTCTGTGTTAGTTCATGAGAGCCTTTCTAGGTTTCTTTGAAACTGACTCATTATTTATGGCACAATAATATCCATTACATTCACACACCATTATTTGTTCCATCATTATTCCATTGATTGGCATCCCTTTAACTTCTAGTTCTTTGCTACCACCAAAATAAAATCTGTTATAAGTATATTTGTTATAGGGGTTCATTTCCTCTCTCTTTGATCTCTTTGTAGAATCCTTTCTTCATATTACAGATAAAAAAAACTGATGCCAAGACATGACTGACTTGCCCAGGGTCATACAACTTCTATCTAAGGTATAATTTGAATTTAAGTCTTTCTGACTCAAAGTCCAATGTTCTACCAGTTCTACCCATTGCATTATCTAGATAATGAGTGAAGGAATGGTGTGGGAAGACACAGTAGAGGTCTGGCTGGAGCAGAATGTTCAGAGGGGAAGAATACAAGAATACAGAATAGCATTAAATTGTATAGGGTCTTGAATTCTAGGAAAAGGCATTCAAATAGCTTTTATTCGTGTTGAAGATAGTTACTGATATTATTCGTCCATTTCCTCCTAATAGAAGATATTCTGATAGTGATTATAGTCTCTTTTACTGATAAATTTACCTAGTTTCTGCCTTCAAATCATTTTTCAACTCTAGCTTGGTGTGTTTTCTTTATTGCTATAGCCTAAAGAACAATTACTCACATTGAGCCCTTCTCTGAGATGCAGGCTAGACAACAAATATTTATTGAGTCTCTGCAGGATGTAGAGCACTGTAGGGGGTTTCTGGGCTTCAAAAGAAGAGTGGCTTATAGAAACAGTAACTCTCCTGCATTGTGCAGGGCAGATTAATGAGTAGGCCAAGAATGCCAAGGGGGAAAGAGACAGCCGAGCTCCAGATAAGGAGAGATGCCTTGTGAGATACCTCTAACATTTTGACCCAGTTCTTGCAAATGTTTCATCTTTAAAATAACCTTTACAATCATCTTAGTAGCCTGTCTATTTTGTCAGAAGCATGACCCAAATACATATTTCTATTCATTATCACCTCACTCTTTTAAAAGGACCTACCAGGTTCAAGTCCTTGTCAATTGACTTCCACAAGAGTAAATTAATGTCTAGGAAGTCTTAGGAATTCATTGTTTCCTAAGCCCTCCTTTTTTTGGCCTTTGATGTTTAAGAACTAGAAAATCACATTATTCAAAGCCACAAAAGCCTTAAGTATTTTTTTTTTTACTTCAACAGTCTAATTGACAGAACTTTGTGGGTCTTCGTTACAACATGTACCCCTCCTTTCTTCTATAATCTCAGGTTCCTACATAACTTTTAGTGCATTTAGAACATGGGATCATTTCGGCTGTTTATTTCATCCTTCTTTTTACTCTTCCAAAGCATTGGATTACCTTTCTGATTGCCTCTAAGGGCACAAGCTGCCACATTTGTTGTTTCCATTTCTAAGAAAGTACTAACAAAAGAAACTCATGGTCATTTGTAGGTAAATTATAGTGTTTATCCATCGAAAGTTAGGCATATATAAGCCTTGTTTTTAAAAGGAAATGATATTTTTGGTTTTTGTTAACATTACAATACTACCTGAAATACAAGCCCCAGTCCTACTTCATTTATCAAATTCAGTAAAAACTTAGCAAGCACCTACTGTGTACATGACCCTGTGACAGAGGCTGGAGATACAGTCTTTTTCTTTAACTTATAAATTGGAGCATATCACTATGTGCACAATTAAGTCTAACAGGAAGTTGTGTCATCAAGCAAAAAAAGAGATTTAGATAAAATGCTAAAGGGGAACAAAAGAGAAGGAGGAATCACTTTCATTTGGGAGATTCATAGAAAAGGCCTTGAGCTAAATCTGTGTAATGTTAAGGGATATAAGATCTTCCCCACCCATTAATAGGCCTCATGTAGAGCCCATTAAGGGAAGCTTGCTTGGGGGAGGGCTTACTTGTAGCAAAGCTTTCACACCTTTTGCTAATTTCTAATTAGGCGGAGTCATGAGGGTTGTGATGCTTCTGGCTCCAAGAAGTATATAGATACTTTGAGGGGGTCACTTTTAAGAAGGAACTTGTGATTCCCTGGTTA
The DNA here is from genome assembly GCA_011680675.1 of Gymnobelideus leadbeateri. NCBI lineage: Eukaryota > Metazoa > Chordata > Mammalia > Diprotodontia > Petauridae > Gymnobelideus > Gymnobelideus leadbeateri. The sequence continues at coordinate 547,157 of WOXC01008526.1, forward strand.
AGATTCTGAGTGGTCATATGTTCAGAGCTCTCTGACTGTTCAGATGTAAAGGCTCTCTTGATCCTGGGATGTATATAAAGTGTATAGTTGATTCAGGCAGTCAGAGCCCTGGCTGATGGTGTTTATTTCTTTGCTTATGTATTCTCTGAAGTGCAGGGTGCTGACTTTTTCCTGAATTAGTGAATGTAGTTAAAAAAGATTGTTGACCCCTAAAACAGCTATCTTTCCTGGTAAAGCAGATCTAAGAACTTGTGCTGGCAGCAATCCTGGGTATGCCAGTGTGGTTGCCTCTACAATTTGAAAGGAAGAAAACTTTATCAGTGGGTAGAGATGAGGAAAGTCAGAAAGTCCTGCGTTATAGGCCTGAGTGATGGCCTATCCAAATGCACAAAGGTCAAGCAAGATAACGAAATAAATAGTTCATTAGATCAGTTTTGCTGATTATATGAGCTAGGTGGTGCAGTGGATAGAGTGCTAGGCCTGAAGTCAGGGAGATTCATTTTCCTGATTTCAACTATGGCCTCAGACACTTATTTGTGTAACCCTGGGTGAGTCACTCAACCCTGTTTGCCTCAGTTTCCTCATCTGTAAAATGAGCTGGAGAAGAAAAAGGCAAACCACTTCAGTATTTTTGCTAAGAAAATTCCAAGTGGGGTCATGAAGAGTAAGAAACAACTGAAAACCATTGAACAAAATCAAGAGTGTTTAAAGGGGAGTTATTTGAAATAAGGCTGGAAAGGCAAGTTGAAGCTTAAGTGTGGATGGCTATAAATGCCAGGCTTGTTTTGTATTTTGTCCCAGAGACAATAGAGTCACTGATAGCTTTTGGTGTGGGCAACAGTAGGAATCTGGTCAGACCTGTGCCTTAGGGAGATTATCTTGGCACTGACATGAAGAATAGACAGGAAGAGAGGAGATACTGAAAGAAGAGGACTAAATCAATAAGCTTATGAGTCTATAATAAACCCATTCATTGAAGACTACCATGTGTCAGGCCCTGTGAATGCTGTATCCACTTAATGGCCAAATATCCACAGTACTTCTCAACATTCTAGTTGTCTCTTTCTTAAATACACTCAAACTTGTCAATGTCTTTCTTGAAATGTAGTACTCAAAAGTGGAATAAGTATTGCCTATATGGACTGACCACAATAGAGGATGGCAGGACTACCATCTCCTTCCTAGTCCTAATCACTGTGTCTCTTTTCATAGAGTCCAAACTTTCACTAGCCATTTTTTGGAGGGGTGACCAAGTAGTAATATGGGCTCTTTCTGAGTTTAGAGTCCATAAAGTGTTTTCCATGTGGACTATTGTTTTGCTTGAGTACTTTTATATAATAATCATAAAATATTGTTTTGAAGATATATATGTGTGTGCATATGTAAGTATATATGTGTATATATGTGTGTGTATATATATATATATACATACATACACACATATATGCAAAATGTAGAAAAAACAAAGTTTCTGCAGTTGGATGATAAATTCTTTTGATAAATTCAAGTTTCTTCATGAAAAAAGAGATCCACATTCTTACTACCACTAATCATACATTGGTGTTTTTGACTATGAGTCACAGATGTAGAAAAGCAGTTAAATTTTCAACATGAGCATTCACACTTCAGAAAACAAACAAACAAATGAAATCAGGAAATCTTGGAAATCAGGGTTTGATTTATTATTTAATGATTGTTGACTTAAAGTGATGGAGAAAATGTTAATACTGTTTATTGAACTTAAATGTGTTATGAACTTTTAAAAATCCAGTGGTTAAACATTTATCAGAATATCAATGGTCACAGAACACATTTGTCTCCAGAAATGAAGTTGACAGTCACTCAAAGGGCAAAGGGAAGCACATGGTAGCTATAGACAGATTGCAACACATTACACACAAACAATACAACATAAACACAGTAAATCAATAAGTATTTATTAAGTTTTATTATCTGCCAGGCACTGTGCTAAGTGTTGGAAATGCAAATACAAGTAGAAAGGACAGTCCTTGCCCCTCAAGGAGCTTACATTCTAATGGGAGGGGACAGAACCTTAAAGGAAGCTGAAATGAGGGAGGGGGATGGAGAGAAAAGAAACAGTGAGGAGGCTATCAAATATATGACCAAAACATTATGTGAGCCGAGTATATAGCAAAAGCAAAGGGTAATTAGAAAATTATTATTATTATTATTAAAATTATTAGAAAATACATTTATTTCTTAGTAATATCAAAAGAACATCAGAATTCCCTTAGTGCATTGGGCATACCTTCTATAGTGAATTTATTGTAGAATGTGTATGAGAGTCAAAGGATGAGTAGGTGTGGATGAATTGCAAATTGCTTCACTGAGAGAGTTCACAAATTGATGAGATCACAGATACATTCCAAAACAAGGCATGGTCAGACTATTTATGGTACCTAGAGTCAAGAGGTTATCAGAGCAGTGGATAATTCCAGTATCATTTTTCCCCTCTCTGGGACAAGGGAACCCTGCTCCAAAGTTTTGTTACTATTCTTAGTGTGTTACTAGGAAGAAAACAACAGGCAGCTGTGAACTCTGGAAAGTAAATCAATATTCTATCTTGATATTTTTAAGTCGTAAATAAGCATTTTTGATATTTTAATAATCATCGGAACTTTCAAAAACTCAGTAACTATTTAGACATTACTTCAACTAAAGCCAGAACTATAAGAAATGGGTCATTCCTGAATTTCTCAGGGCAAAATAAATATTTGTTTCTAAGGCTTATTAGGAAATTATTGCCTGATGGCTTTGAGGGGACATTAGAGTCTAAAACTGACTTTTATTCATTGACTGGACCTTAGTTTTATTTTAACAGCTTCTGAAAGAGTTGAAAGCTTAATGGAGTCAACTCTGTAAAATACTAAATTATTGGATAGTGAAAATCCTATAGAGATATAAGATTTCTGTGTTACAAGGTGGTTTTCTTACAATAAAAAATAATTATACTTGTTAATAACTATTTTTTAAAATGTGCATATAGGGGCGGCTAGGTGGCGCAGTGAATAGAGCGCCGGCCTGGGAATCAGAAGGACCTGTCAAAGGAAACTAAACTAAAAAGGAAGGGAGAGAAAGCAAAAAGAAAAACAAACAAACAAAAAAGCAACCTGCCTGCTGAATACATATAAATTTAACACCAAGTTAAGTACCATAGCATATAGCTAAAAAGAAGAATTAAGAATAATAGCAGAAACACTCGCACAAAAAAAAATCCATAAAAGTAGCCCTTGGGGAGAGAAACATGCAAACACACAAATGCTCACAGTTTATTAAAAAGGATAGAGGAACTGGAGACCCTAATACAAGAAAGCAAATTTGACCTTGATAGAATGAGACCCATGGTGAGCAGAACAAGAACATTGTACATAGTAACAGTGTGCTAGTACTGACTTTGATAGCCTTAGCCCTTCTCAGACATGCAAAGACCAAAAACAATTCCAAAAGACTCATGATGGAAAATGCCATCCACATCCAAAGAGAAAACTATGAAGTCTGAATACAGAGTGAAGCAGATAATTTTCTCTCTCTCTTTTTTTTTTTTTTGGTTCTGTTTTGCTTTTCTTTCTCATGGTTCCTACCATTCATTCTAATTCTTCTATACAACATGACTAATGTGAAAATATGTTTAATAGGAATATATATATGTATGTATATATGTATATGTGTGTGTGTTTGTATACACACATGTAGAGCCTATATTGGATTGCATGCCACCTTGGTGGGGATGGGAGAAAATTTAAAACTTAGGGAAGTGAATATTTTAACTGTTTAAAAAAAAGGGGGGGAAAAACTGAGACCCATGAATGAAATATGGGTCTAAATGGATAGAACTTGTTAATAATAAAAAAGTAGGGGTGGAGCCAAGATGGCGAAGTAGAAACAGCATTTCCAATGTGCTCTGCCCCACACAAATTTCAAACAATGTGAAAGGAAGCTCCGAACAACTTCTGGAGCCACAGCACCTACAGAACAGCACAGAGAAGCTAACCTCCTGCTGAGGACAGCCCAGCAGCCCTGCAGGGAGTGGCCAGCAAAGCGCTCTGAGAGCAGGCAGCACAGCACACTGGGAACCAACAGCGCAGCCCACAGAGCCAAGCCCAGGTCCACGGTTTTAGCCCCAGGGCGGCCGGGCCTTCAGCCAGCTGGTGGAACCCCAGAACACCAACAATTGTGGCGATTCCAGAATTATCAGCACAGATATGCCTAGGACAAAGTGAGAGGTTAGTGCCCTATGGACTTTGGGACCAGTATTTGGGGAACATATGGCTTCCTCCCCTGGGGGCAAAAAGCTGCTGAAGAAACTGCTGCACAGAAGCCATTTTGCAGCATCAGCAGTGGCTCTAGCTCTTGGTCTGCAAACTGTAGGAAGATCCAGCAATCAGTCTGGGGGTTAATCGCTTTTGCTTTAAACTGCCTGGATCTGGATTGTGCTCTGGGGGGGGAAGTTTGGGGTGGGTATCCAACTTGCCAGAGTGGGTGGAGGCTTTACAGAGGCCACCCAACTGGCAGAAGTTGTGAAGACCCCACGTTTGGGCGGAAGCTCCCCTATCTGGTGGCAGAGTCCTACTGTGGCAACAAGCCCAAAAATCAAGTAATTAAGTGGCAATATGCCTAGGCAAACAAAACAAAATAAACAGAAAAGTTCAACATTGGACTCCTATTTTAGGGGCAAAGAGGCTCAAAGCATGGAGCAGGACTGTGAGGTCAGAACTCCTGCACCAAAAGCCCCAAATGAAAATACAAGCTGGCTACAGGCCATAGAGGACCTTAAGAAGCAGATAAGAGAAGTGGGGGAAAATTTGGGAAGAGAAATGAAAAAGATGCAGGAAAAGTATGAAATGACAGTCAACAGCCTGACTAAGGAAAATAACACCTTTAAAAATAGACTAACTCAAATGGCAAAAGAGGCTCAGAAAGGCAATGAGGAGAAGAATGCCTTAAAAAGCCGAATTTGCCAGATGGAAAAAGAATCTCAAAAGCTCACTGAGGAGATTCATTCCTTCAGAGTTAGACTGGAGCAAATGGAAGCTAGTGACTTTATGAGAAATCAAGATACTATTAAACAGATCCAAACAAATGAAAGAATAGAAGGCAATGTGAAATATCTCATGGGAAAAACCACTGACCTGGAAAATAGATCCAGGAGAGACAATTTAAAAATTATTGGACTACCTGAAAGCCATGATCAAAGAAAGAACCTAGAAATCACCCTTCAAGAAATTCTCAAGGAAAACTGCCCTGATGTTTTAGATCCAGAGGGCAAAATAGAGGTTGAAAGAATCCACAGATCACCTCCTGAAAAAGATCCCAAAAAGAAAACTCCCAGGAATATTATAGCCAGGTTCCAGAATCCCCAGATCAAGGAGAAAATACTACAAGCAGCCAGGAAGAAACAATTTCAATATTGTGGAAACACAATCAGAATAGCCCAGGACCTGGCAGCTTCTACACTGAGGGATTGAAGGGCATGGAATATGATATTCCAGAGGGCAAAAGAGCTGGGATTGAACCCAAGGGTCACCTACCCAGCAAAACTGAGTATCTTGTTTCAGGGGAAAATATAGTCATTCAGTGGAATAGAGGACTTTCAAGCATTCTTGAGGAAAAAACCAGAGTTGAATAGAAAATTTGACATTCAGACACAAGAAGCAAGAGATGCTTGAGAAGGTAATCAAGGAAAAGAAATAAAAAAGAACTTATCAAAGTTGGACTATTTACAGTCCTACATGGAAAAACAATAACTGTATTTGATGAAACCTTTCTCATTATGAAAATAATTGAAGAAGGGTACATGGCATATGTTCACAGGTATACATGGATAGAGGGCACAGGTTGAATTTGATGGGAAGGGATGATTATTATTTTTTTTTTGGAGGGCAGTTGGGGTTGGGTGACTTGCCCAGGTTCACGTGGCTGGGTTTTTGTTTGTGTTTTGGGTGTCTGGGGCCGGATCCGAGCTCGGGTCCTTCTGGCTCCAGGGCTGGCTCTCTGCTCGCTGCGCCACCTAGCCGCCCCAAGGAAGGGATGATTCTTAAGGGGTGAAGTCAAGAGGTGAGAGAGGACAGCGGCAAGAGGAGATGGAGAGAGACAGGGTAGGGCAAACTATCTCATGTAGAAGAGGCAAGGGGAAGTAGTTGCAGGGGAGGGGAAGAACAGGAAGGCAAAAAGGCAAAAGCATATTCTCATTGAAGTTGGCTCAAGGAGAGAATCACATACATACTAAATGGAATATCTTACCCTCACTCACTCTCCTGAATAGGGGAAAGGGGGGTGAGAGGGGGGATGATGGAGGGGAGGGTATTCTGGGGAGAGGGGAGGTTAGAAGTACCCACTATCAAAGAGGGACAGGATCTAAGCAGGGAATGGACCAGGTGGGAGGTGAGACAGGTGGGAGGGAAATATAAGCAGTCTTTTACAATATATCTACTATGGTAATGTTTTGTATAGCTATACATATACAACACATACTGAATTGCTTATCTTCTCAGAGGGAGTGGGTGACAAGGGAGAAGGGGAATGGATTTGGAAATCGAAGTTTTAAAATTAAATGTTTCATAAGATGTCCAGGCAGTGGGGCTCAGAGATTCACCTTGCCCTAATGGCAAAGTCGAAGGGGGTATGGGAGAAGATATGGGAGAGAGCAGATTGGATTGAGGGGATATCTAGTGGGACTGCTATTCTGGGGTGGTGGGTAGGGAAAAAATGGGGGGAAAATGTAACTCATAATCTGGTGGAAATGAATGATGTAAACCAGAAGTTAATAAAGCATTTGTTTCATTAAAAAATAATAATAAAAAAGTAGGGTAAAAGAAGAGGATGGGGTAGTTTTACAAATTAAGAAGATATACTACTGTCATTAAATCCAAGTAGGGACAGGTAAGGCATAAGGGAGAATATTTATGTGAAGATCAGAGGCGACAGAAACAAACATTGTCATCAGGGCATATTAAAATATGTTCACAAGAAATTTAAGATAGTCACAAGACCAACACAGGGTAGCAAGGGGTATCCAGAATCTGTCATCATCAGCTTCTTCTTCCCTTTCTTTTTCTTCCTTCCTCCTTCCTTCTTTTCTTTTTTCTTTCTCTCTTCTTTCTTTCTTTTTCTTTCTCTTCCTCTGTCTTCCTCCTCCTTCTCCTGCTCCACTTCCTTCTCCTTTTCTTGCTCTTCTTCTTGTTCTTCCTTTTCCTTTTTTTTCTTCTTCTCCTTCCCTTCCCCCCCCCCCCAAAAGCAGACAAAATTCCCAATAACAATGATAGGTGCAAAGGAATAATTGGTAGGTTTCCATGGACTAAAATTTGATGGAGAAAAATAGCTCCAGAGAACTGGGAATCACATCTGAAGATACTAAGGTAAAAACTCCAATAAGGAAAAACACTAGTAGTTGTCTAAAGAGACTAACATGAATTCACAGGGATTTATAAACCAACTCAGATTTTCTTAAAGTTAGATACAAAAATGAGAAAGAAGAACAGGTAATAGAAGATGAATATAAAAAGCATCATTAAAATCCTTTAAAAATAGTGCCAAGGTTCCTAAAATTCAGAACAACCTGGGGCTATGGAGGGGAAAAGAAGTGAATAAACATCTTTTAAGAGCCTACTATGTGCCACTCAATGTGCTAAGCATTTTCAAATATTATGTCATTTTATCCTCACACCTCTGGGAGTAAACAGGCAAATAGAGAAGGAAATGAGAAACTACTCTACTCCCTTTGCCAAGAAAGCCCCAAAATGGCACCACAGAGAGTTGAACATGACTAAACAACAAATACCAGGTGAACTACTTCACCAGTTCCTGAAAGACATGGCAAATATAATTTCTAAATCTCTGGTTGATTTTTAAGTCAGGGAAAAATACAAAGGTACTGCAGGCCCCAGAGAAGAGCAAATGTTGTTCCCAATTTTCCAAAAATAGGAGAACACAGAACAACAGTCTATAAGACAGTGAGCTTGACTTTGGTTTGTGAAAATTTTAGAACTGATCATTCAAGAGATTGTCAGTGAACTTCTAAGAAGGAAGTGGATATCACCAAGTGACAGTTAGGGTCATCAAACACAGGTCAGGACAGATGGTTCTCACTCTTTCTTTTGACACGGTCACAAAACCAATAAATTAGGGGGATGCTACAGAAATGTTTTTACCTAAAGTTAAAAAAAAGATGTTAGAAGGATTTGTGTTATTTCTGTGGAAAGATGGAGTTGTGTCAACTAGATAACAATAGAATTAGATGAGAAATGCTCAAACTCAAAGAACAGCCATGATTAATTCATTGTCCAACAGTTGGGTGGCACAGTGGATAGACTGCTGGGCCTGGAGTCAAGAAGACTCATCTTCCTGAGTTTAAATCTGGCCTCAGACACTTCTAGCTGTGTGACCCTGGACAAGTCATTTATCCTGCTTGTCTCAGTTTCCTCATCTGTAAAATGAGCTGGAGAAGGAAATGGCAAACCACTCCAGGATCTTTGCCAAGAAAACCCTAAATGGGGTCATGAAGAATCCAACATAACTGAAAAAATGACTGAATATCAACAAGTTTATTCCTTCAATCTGTGTCTTGCCTTCTACAGTTTAAGACTTTTATCAGTGACTTGTAAAAATAATAGTTATAAATTACTTTAAGGTTTGCAAAGTGCTTTATAAATATTATCTCCTTTTCTCTTCATAACAACCTTGCGAGTAGTATGATGAAAATTGAGGCTGAGAAAGGTTTATAATAATGACAACTAACATTTATATATAACAACTAATACATGCCAGGCATTATGATTTACAATTATTGCCTCATTTCATCCTCAAAATAACCCTGGGAGCTAGATGCTGTAATTATCCCCACTTTTAAATGGGACAAGGAAACTGAAGCAAACAGAGGTTAAGTGATTTGCCCAAGGTCTCATACCTGCTAAGTGTCTGAGGTCAGACTTGAACTGAGGTTTTTTTGACTCCATGTCTAGTACATGGAGGGAAATTAGTATTATACTAATACTAATTTGCATTAATAACCAATTATTCATTTGTGATCCATTCTTTTTCCTCTTATTTTTGTCAAGGCTCACTTGTGAAATGGACAGTGAGAAGTCAAGCACAAGCAGCTCTCCACAGGAATGCTGCTGTGAATAGCTCTAAGGTTCTGATCACAAAGTATAGTGAACTTTCTATTTATTCAACTAAAGCAAAACATTCACAGAAACCAAAGTACACCATTCACAATAATATAACATAACAACTTATCACTAAAGTGGCCACATAGCTTTAAACAAAAGATATCATTCAATAAGTCCTTAACTCAATTATCCTTAAGGAGCAGTCCTCCTTAAAATATACAAAGCATAAAGGTCTCCCACCCCTAGGTCACAGTATATCATGATCTTGTCAGCCAGCACTAAGTACCCAAGGAAAGGTTCTTTCATCTTGACTCAGAGCTGGCTTCTAAATTCCATGGTTCCTCTTCCATGGTCTTAGCTCTTCTCCAAAGTCACCCAACCATCACCTGGACTCAGAGGTAGGCAGCTCCCAGCTCCTGTTCCAGTTTGATGCTCACAATGACCAGTTCACCTCAAGTCTTTTGAAGTCTCTGTTCCTGGGAAGAGAAAAACTTAACAAAGCCACAACACATATATATCTACATACATACATACATCAAGCTTAGCAGAATTACAACAACATTCACAAACATTGCTGGCACTATCATCTCAGTTCACTTTCTGCCTGCGAAATCAACACAAGTCAACAGACAGGGCGCATCTGTCTGACAAAGTAACATAATTCAACAGATAGAGTCCTCCTATCTGACAAAGTAACACAATAAACAGATAGAGTCCTTCTATCTGACAAAGTAACACAAACAACAGACAGAAGGCTTCTGTCTGACAAAGTAGCACAATACATAAATCAACACAGAGAGAACAGACAGAGTGCCAAACACCACAAATGTTCTCAGTTCTTCTCAGTCCCAGCTGTGCTCAAGCTTTTTATCTGTCATTAGCTCCTTCTTGTTCCAGTCTTTGGCAAGTCCCTCTCATTGTGGGCTTCACAGGTTCTGTTTCTTAACAAAGACTTGATATAATCATGGGCAAGACTCAAAGACACTTTAACTAAAACAATGTGCTAAGTACTCCTTTGCTTGCCATTACAACCAGGTAGTCCCTAAAGGGCATGGCCAAGTAATGTGATCACTCCTAGCTCCCAAGGCATCTGCTTATTAGATAGTTGGATCTGGGCCCTATCCAAGTAGAGCCCTGACTTCTATTTACTCTATAAACAGAACCCCATTTGAGTTAGACCCTCCCCCAGGGAGTATAAATTGCTCCCTTCACTAAAGTTTAGGGTGACTTGGCCTACAAGGGGGAGAACAAGCCAGTGAAAAGCTGATTGAGATGGCTCATGTTTTTCTGGATGAGATTGCTTGAAACTCACATTCCTTAGAAGTCAGAGAGGGATGTGATCAGCCACATCTGAAGCCATCCCACTGCCTTTCTCCATATCTTTATAGGGTAGAACTGAGAACTCTTGTCTTACCTCCTCATTAAAATGTCCACCAATTGGGATTGCCAGGGGAAGTCCCAACAGTGCACTGTCAGAACAGTCAGAAGGAAGACACACCTAGTTATAAAAGACCCTGCCATGTCTCACTCAGGATCTTTGGTGTAAATGGAGGTATACCATTGCTCTATTCTTTATTAATAAACCCATGCCCCTATTAATAAAAGATGTTATTCTTAGAGAAATGGCCTTATTTTACTTATTGTTTAAATTTCTCTCTATCTACTATATCACCAAGTTGCCTCTGAAGGCATAGATAGTATATTGATCAAATTTGCAGATTACACAAACCTGGAGGGAGAGGTTACACACTAACTGGTCCATAAAGATCTTAACAGGTTGGAGCACTGGGATGAACCTAATAAGATAAAAATTCCATAGGCAGAAATGTAAAATCTTGAACTTGAGTACAAAAATCAACTTCAAAATTCCAGAATAGAAGTTAGAAAGCACACTAACCTGAAAAAAATACCAAGAAGTCTTCAAGCTCATGGATCTTAATCATATGTGTAGTGATATGGTAGCACAAATACTAATATATTCTAGGGTTACATTAAAAGGAGCATAGCTTCCAGAAGTTCAGAGATTCCAATCCCTTTGTATTCTGCCCTATTAGGACCACATCTAGTGTAGTGTGTTTAATTCTTAGTATCACTATCTTCCCAATGCTTTGGCATCCCCAATTTACATAACCTCAGTTTCCAGTCCACCTCAACAAGGAGCAAGTAGTCAAACTTTAGGGACCCCTTACTCCTAAATGATTTTGCCTTCCAAGGGGCTGGTTTTCCAAGTTAAGATTCAACTGCTTAGCCTGTTATCTCTTGTCTTCAAATTTTTGTGTAATTCACCACAATTTCTGTGATTCCATAAATAGAGTTAATATTTTGCTACTTTTACACAATTTGAAGAAAAAAAAAAGCCCTGGTCTATAAGGTATTTGATTCTACTATTTATTCTTCAAAGAGAGAAAAAAAGTATACTCCAAGATGAAAATATGATCTCTCCTGGAGATGACTTAAGATTCTTTGATTTGGGAACTCCAACTTCATTACCAGGAACAATAAAAAGAGGAAGAATGCCTTGGGGTTATCATCCCACTCTCTAGAGGGGTCTAGATTCTTTGATAGTATGCTCAAGGGAAGCATGGTTGTTGTTGTTGCTCTTGTTTTTGGTGAGACCTAAGAAGAAAACATCTTGTTTCCAGCACAGCCTCTGATTAGTAGTTGAGAAAAGAGGGGCAACAGAAGGACACCAAGGAATTGCAGATGAAGCAGAATCCTAATGTTCACCCTCAAGCTTTCTATGATGGCCTTTTGGCTACCTGAATTGAGACGTGGCATCTATCAGAAAAAGCTCAGAACCACAGTAAGAATGCATTAAAGCAGACAAAGAAGGTGTGGACATATACCACTCACCCAAATAGATACATTGGAAATAAATAGGAGTTCCATAAAACCTCTTTTAATGTTAGTGACTTTCTGCTTCTCCAATCAACCTAATCCATATAGCTTTCCAGAAACTCAGTTTTTGTCAATCTTAATCTTTGCATCTGGAGGTACATTCTCAGTTCAAGCTTTGTTCTATGCCTCTTAAGAGGTCAAGAAGGAACTGTACACTCAGAAGGACAGGACTGACCTCTAGCTTGCTGTAATTTACTATAGTGTTATACCTTCATTATGTCCTAATTTGCCTGTATCAAGAAACTGTCTCCCTCTATTCACTCATTTGGTCTTTCACCATTTCATTCACAACCTACTTTATTTGGGGTACCATGGTAGGTGCTGAGGAATATTCAGTATTTATATATGACATTATTCTTACCCTCAAGGATTTTATATTCTAGTAGGAGAATAGGATACAGAAATAATTATGATATACAATATTACATGATAAATACATTAGAAAACTGCAAAACAGGCTATAGTGGAAACTCATTCCTAGCTAATGGAGAGGGGTAGAGATTTGAGAATCTAGGCAAGTTTCACTAGAGGCAGTGGTATTTTAATTAAGCATTAAATAATGGGTAGGAATTTAATTAAGCATTAAATAATGGGTAGGAATTCATCAGGTCCACAGGAGAGGGTAGATTGCAGGCATAGAGACTATTCCAAACCAAAGTGTGAATGGGCAGCCTGGGGTGAGGGAAGAGGCTGTCCTGGTTTGATAAGGATATACAATAGAACACATGGACAGCTTAATATGGAATAAAGCTGGAAAAATAGGGAGGTGCAAGCTTGTGTAGGCTCTTGACTGTCATGTAGCAGTGTTTCAAATAAAATTCCTAGAGACAAAGTTTCCAGGTATCCAGGTATATTAAAGATCAATGGATTAATTAAGCTGGCCAACAATCAATGAATTGATGGTCATTCGTTTCTCTTGGTAATCAAAGACACCAACGGAGCATCCACACCAATATACATGTTCAGATCAGTCTTCCTAACAACAAACTACTGGGAATTCCCCTGACAGGAGAAAAGCAATCCCTGATTCATGAATGTTAAATGAGGAGGTGGGCTAAGAGCTCTTAACCCCTTTTAATTAGGCATCATTATGGGGAGAGGGGTCAGCTGAGAAATGAATCTTTGTCATGGGCTTTCCTAGCAACCTGAACAACCCCATCAGATTCTTTCTGGTTTTATTTCTCCTTCCTGACCCAGGTTGCCTCAAATTCTAATGAAGGGAACAAGGACACAAATTCATTCCTCCTGAGGAAGGATCTACCTCAAGTTGAGTCCTGTTGATAGAGTAAATAGAATTCAGGTTCCCAGTCAGGTGGGGCTCAGCACAGCCTTGTTAATAGACTTAAAGAATACATTTGGTATGATGATATTTCTTGACTATTTGTTGGGGTAAGGAGGTGACTTCTCTTTAGGCTAGTATAAGAGAGAACCTTTGAACAGAGAAAGAAATATTACAAGTTAATATTAATAACCAAATGATACAGCATTAAAATTAATTTCCTCAGTAGACAGCCCTGAAGATCATTGAGCAGAGAACTAAGAGCAGATATATTTGTAAGAATATAGGGCAACATCAACCTCCCAATAATTGTCTTACTAGAAGAAACATCAAACAGTGGCATTATTAAGCCACAATTTTTACATTCTAGCTAAAATGTACAGGGAGTACTTCAAGCTCCAGATATAAATCCTGATGGTTTATTAGGCTACAGAGACACATGAAAACCCACAAATAGTTGAGATTGTTTCTTGGGGAAAATTTTCTTCTTCCTCTCCAGCTCCCCCAAGATATTCCTGTGGGCCCTTTTCTCTGCTTGTGGGAGAACATTTGCTCATCAGTGTTATGTAGTTTATATATATGCTATGGGCCTATTAGGTATCAGCTGTTTAGAAGAATGACCCAAGTGAGAGCAGAAGCATTGGTCTGAATGGCAGGCTCTTCATTATATCAATATTTTTAGCTCAGATGTGTTCAATATTAATCTAAACCCAGAAACAACATTTCTGAGAATTTGTCAGTAATCTTCTTATCAAAATGTGCTATGAGGGTACAAAAATGTTCTGCAAAATAATAATTCAGATGTCCTAAAATTCATATTATTAAAATTAATTTTGTGCATTTCACAACATATCAACTATTGTGTATATTAAAAATGATTTTTCACTAGTGAGTTCAATTGATTGGTTATTAAAAAGTAACATGGCAGAGATCTTTGATTTCACCAGCCTCTCAGGATCCTCTTTCACCAAAACAGATTATAAACCCTCTCTGAATTAATAGATAAGCCTTAGGAAGTTGCCTGAGGCACCAAAAGATTTAAGTAGTGTGATCAACTTCACAAACACAGTCATTTTGTAAGTATCAGGTCCATCCCAAATCTAAGATCAACCCTCTATCTACTATGCTACCTGCCTCTTCTAATATTGCTATTTAGGTAAAAATACAGAAGATGATGTAGTTTGGGTTCTTAACCTGGGATCTCTAAATATATGGTTTAAAAAAATTAAGGAGAAATTAAAATGCACAATGACCTTGGGTCCAGTACAACCTATTTCTGCTTCAGTGAAAGTAACATTTATTTTGTATATTAGAGTATGCAAGTGGTTTACTTACATTCTATCATTTGAGATTCATCACAGCATTATGAAGTAAGTACTTCAATTATTATTATGCCTATTTTGTAGATGAGAAAACTAAATGTCAGACAGGTTAAATGACTTATATGAAGTCAGAACTACTACTAACAGGACTTGACCATAGGGATTCCTAAAACTGGGTCTGGCACCCTTTCTACTCCTTTTAATTATTCCCTATTCATTCTGTATACAGATTGTTTATATTTGTTCTCTCTTTATCTCACTTATTAGAATGTAAGCTCCTAGAGGACAGGGACAACATTCTTCTTCTTTTTGAATTCCTACTTTTGGATAGTTCTAATAGTTAGAAAGGTTTTTGTTTTTTGTTTTTTTTGTTTTTTCCAAGTATCACACCTAACAACTTACATTCATTGCCCTTATCCCTACCTTCTTAGGCCAAAGAAAATTCAATAGACAATTATTAAGCAACTACTATGTGCTAGTATAGGGTTAATGGAATATAAGATCATCCATTAATAGGCCTATGTGACCACATGTGTTCTCTTTTCTCCTTGGAACAGGGGCCATGTTCCCAGGTCTAAAGCTACACAGGTGTTTCAATTGTGGATATCTTTCTGCTTTGAACTCCTACCCAGTTCATAGCTATGACATATCCTGAGTCACATAGAGCGCATTTGGGGAGGAAGCTGCCTAAGGAGAAGCTTGCTTAGGGGTAAAGTTACTTACAGGGAGGCTTCCTTGCAGGAAGGCTTTCACACCTTTTGGCACTAAGCCAATTAGGCACTGAGTCACATGGGTTGTGCCTTCTGGCACTGAGCCTATTAGTTGAAAGCTATATACTGGGAGGTTGGTGTTTTACTTTGGGGCTCACTCATGGGAAAAATGTTTCTTTGTGATTTGGCCAGATGAGACTCTGGGTAGCCACTGTTAAGGAACTCCTCCCCTCCCCCCTCCCAGCCTTGTGAACCCAGATTTGGTATTCCTTGCTGTGGTGATTCGGTATCTATTACTCTGTCTGGGCAGTTGGAGCCCTGTCTATTGGATTCTTTCTTGTAATACTCGACTTCTTTCTACTTATCTGCCTGTATTCTTAAATTAAAGTAAGACTGTTGACCCCTTTGAAGAGGTCTTTCCTTTAGAAAAGGAGATCAAAGAACCTGTACTAGCAGCCTACCCTATATGCTAGTGTGGTTGTTAATACAGCCAGGCATTGTGATAAGAACTGGGGATACAAAATTTAAAAAAAAAAATAGCCCCTGCCCTCAAGGAATTTAAAATCTAAGGTAGGAGATAAAATGCAAGCAAATAAATACAAAGCAAGCTATATAGAGAATGAATAGGAAATAAATAAAAGAGAGAAATCATTGGGATTAAGAGGAGTTAGGGAAAGCTTCCTATAAAAGGAAGGATATTAGTTGGAATTTAGAGGAAGCCAGGGAGGTCTGTAGTTGGAGGGAGAGTATTCCAGGCATGGGAGATAGCCAGAAAAAATACCCAGCACTGAGAGGTGAAGTGTCTTCTTTTGGGGACAGTTTTAGGGACAAGCCACTGTCACTGGATCAGAGCATAGGTTTCAGGGAATAAAGTATAAGAAGGGGACTAGGTTATGAGGAGCTTTGAAAGCCAAACACAGCATTTTGTATTTGCTTCTCGAGGCAATATGAGGCATTGGAGTTTATTGTGTGAGTGGTGTGAGGTTTCTTGATTAGACCATGCTTGAGTAAAATCATTTTAGTGTCTGAATGGAATATGAATTAGAGCAGAGAAAGATTTGAGGCAGGCACACTCAACAACAAGCTATTAGAATAATCCAGACATGAGGTAATGAGGGCCTACACTAGAGTGATAACAGTATCAAGGAAAAAAAAGTGATCAATGGTGTCAAAGACTGCAGAAAGATTAAGGAGAATGAGGATTGCCACTGGATTTGCCAATTAGGAGATCATTAGTAACTTTGGAGAGCACAGTTTTGGTGGAATGATAAGATTAGAAGCCGGATAGTAAGGGATTAACAGAACAGTGAGAGGAAAGAAAGTGGAGGCACCTATTATAGGAGGCCTATTTGAGGAGTTTAGGTACAAAAGACAGAAGATAAATAAGAGTTATAGTTGGCAGGGATGAAAGTATCAAATTAGAGTTTTGTTGGGTTTTTTTGTTTGGTTTTTTTGTTTTTGGGGGTTTTTTTGGAGGGCAATTGGGGTTAAGTGACTTGTCCAGGTCACATGGCTAGTTTGTGTGTTAAGTGTCTGAGGCTGGGTTTGAACTCAGGTCCTCCTGACTCCAGGGCCAGTGCTCTACTCACTGAACCACCTAGCTGCCCCAAGTTAGAGTTTTTTTAAGGATGGGAGAAATATGGGCATGTTTCTTACAGGAAAGGAGTCAGTAGAGAGGGAGAGACTGGAAATAAGTGAAAGACTGGGCGTAAGAGAAAGGGAAACTGTTGAAAGAGATGGGATGGAAAAAGATCACTTGACCAGGTAGAGAGGGGTTAGACTTGGTAAAGAGGAAGGGTACTTCATCATGTGAGACAGGAATGAAGGAGGAGATAATAGCAGAAGAAATCTGAGTTATAGGAGATGAGGAATAGGGGAGAAGTATAAGTATACACTAAATGGCCTCAATTTTTTTTCTGTAAAATACAAAGCAAAGTTCTCCAGTAAAGAGGTTACCCATAAAGAGAGTTAGGGTTGCTCTGGAGACCCCAAAATACCAACACACCAGGTCCTGCCGAATGAATTTGACTCAACTCTTCTTTCAGCCAAAGAAAAGTAAAGTTTATTAAAAGTTCCCTTGCATTAGACACAGAGTAAGTCTGTGCTAGGCTATTCTATGGTGCTCTCACAGACATGGAGACAAGATGGGGTCTTATATACAGAAGGCTGTGGGAAGAATCTAGGGATGGTCTAGGGGAGGAGTTTGGGGAGGGTCTTCAGGAGGAGTTAATGAGGTCAGTGAGTGATTAAGGGTGGGAAGGTGCTGGAGGCTACCAGGAGACTACAGACAATGGTGGGTTAGGCCAGTTCAAGGGTAGATTGATATTTTGATAGGCTCAAGGGTGGGAAGTCTAGTAACAGAGGTTTGGGCACAGCCACAATGTAAGGCTTATGGCCTCATGCAAATGCCTGATAAGATTTAATCAGAGTGGGGGGGGGGGGGAGTTCCCAGAGCCTGTGCCTCAAAGATTCAAGGAGAGCTCATGGGGGCTCCCAGAGCCCATACCTCATCAGGAGGAGCCATGGGATGTTTGAGGAAGGATGAAAAGGTTTGAAAGAATTGCTGTAGAGAGTGGGTTAATGAAGGTATAGTAAAGTATATTATAGGAGGTATAGTAGAATTGGGTAGCTAGGTGGAGCAGTAGCTAGAGACCTGGACCTGGTGCTCAGGAAGACCTGAGTTCAAATTCAGCCTCAGACACCTCAGACAAGTCAATTAATCCTGTTTGTTCCAGTTTCCTCATCTGTAAAATTAGCTAGAGAAGTAAATGGCAAACCATTCTACTATCCTTGCCAGAAAACCCCAAATGGTATCACAAAGAGACACAACTGAACAACAGTAGGATTTCCTAGTAGCAGTGACTGCTCAGTTGAGCCTACATAACATGAATTTGAAGTGGGCTCAATCAGAATAGTTATGTAATTTTCTCTACCTTCATTCAGTAGCACGTGTATAGGAATGAAGGTGACAAATGATGGGGATGATCCAATGTTGGAACTTGATTTGGCATAATCAGTGAAGGATAGGACTAAGGATTCAAAAGAAAAGTAGAGGGGCAGCTAGGTGGCACAGTGAATAGAGCGCGGGCCCTGAAGTCAGAAGGACCTGAGTTCAGAGACGGCCTCAGACACTTAATCCACACAAACAAACAAACAAAAAAAACCTAGCCGTGTAACCTTGGGCAAGTTACTTAACCCCAATTGCCCTAAAGGGGTGGCTAGGTGGCTCAGTGAGTAAGAGCGCAGGCCTCCGAGTTGGGATGACCTGAGATCAGATCTGGCCTCAGAAAATGAGCACCCACACATAAATAATGACTAGCTGTGTAACCTTGAGCAAGTTACTTAACCCCAATTGCTTTAAAAAAGAAAAAAAAGAAAAGTAGAGTACACTGAATTAGCTCACTAAGGAGTTGAGATGGGGAGGAAATTAGGGAGTGGCTAGTAGGGGAGATGTCCTGGGAGAGAACTGAGAGCTCAAGGGATTGGAAGTCCCAGTGAGGCTATATAAGGGAAGGCAGAGGGAGAGATGAAAACTCAGTAAATTGTAGTTGAATTAGGGAATTTCAGAATTCTTATACGTGAAGGTAGTATATTTATAGTTGATGACAAGATCAAGGTATGACCATCTCTGTGTATGGCCATGGTGGATGGAGAAGTAACTTATGGGAAGAAAGTAAATTAAGGAATTGAGTGATTAGGGTATTTGAGGGAAAATCAACATGTATGTTGAAGTACCTTTGTATGAAGGTAGGAGTTAGGTAAGTGAAAAATATAACAAGCTAGGTATTGAACTCATTGGGGAAGGGAAGAGAGTGACCTAAGGATTTGTAGAAAGGCACTATCAAGATTTTGATTGGGTAGTAGATATTAATGTCATGAACCTCAAAAGAAGAAAGGTTACTTGAGTGAATGAGGAGGGGGAAAGGAATAGATTTAAGATGAAGGGAAATTTGTTTCCTGTGGAACAGGCATTCCAGAGGGCACAGTGGGAGGGTTGGGTGGAGTTCAGATAAAACTTTGGGATGGGAAGGTTGAGGGGGATAGAATTGAGGAATTAAGTGTTTGGGAGTTTTGAATGCAATCTGGATGATAGAAAAGAATTTTAATTAATGCTTGTTCCATATGACAGACCATGTCCTAGTTAACCCTTTCTTGAAACTCCCAACTTATCAAAGGCATTCTAAAATTTCACGCTTGAACCCAAATGCTATGCTCCAAATGTGGTTGGACTAAGGTAGAGTAAGCAGACCTATTCTTTCCTTATTCTCTGCCCATTTCTTCCCATATTTTCAAAAAGATGCATGAGACACTGTCAAATCCTTTCCTGAAACCTAAGTAAACACCAGCTACAGGGTACCACCTATCTACCAGTTTAATAACTTAGTAAAAAGGAAAAAAATATTAGATTGGAATGCTGTTTTAGATTACATCATCTTGGATCTTTGTGATCAACACTTCCTTTTCTGAATGTTTGCTAACCATCTTTTTTTTTTTTAACAAAATAGTCTGTGATTTAGCAAGGAATCTTTTTACCATTTTTCTTACTTACCAATAGTTCTGTCTTTTTTTTTTTTAATCAAATAGAGACATTTGTCAATTTCCACTGTTTCAATGCTGCTCCTTATTCTCCATGATCTTTCAAAATAACTTATGGTTGGTTAGCAATCACCTTTTAGAACCTGCATATGCATTTCATCTGGGTCAGGTTACATTAATTTATCAAATACACTGAGGTGCTTTTTTTTCATATTTTGTTCATTCTTAACTATAATTTCTTTCTTAGCCATTTTGGTTCTTTCCTTTATAAACTCAAGATAATTCTCCTTGGCAGAGAAAATAGAAGCCTAATGGTATCATTCACAAAAATAAACCCCCAAATCTGAGACAGTCTTAAGAAGAAATTTCATAGGTCATTTGGTAGAGAAGAGTGTATCAGAAATGAGATGTATCTAAAAACACATATAACATCCAAATCTTATGTAATTTTCCTTATAGAATTTTAAACAAGAATACCAAGAGAGGAAACACAAGTACACAGTTAAGCAATTTTGTCAATAGGACAATGTGAAAGCAAGGTAGATTCAGATGGATATCGGTAGATACGGAGATTCAATAAAATATGGGTGAAGTCAAAACACAAGGGGAACCCAAAACACAAACCTGAGTGGACCCAAAGCAAGATCTGGGTTAGTAGACAGAAAACATTAATGTTTTGGGTGGAGGCAGGATCTAGAGGAATCCAAAATAATTTGTCACCATCTCTGGCATTCCTGAAGAGTTGTTGAAGTTAGGGAGCCATTCTGGGTTCAACAATCTCTTGTCACAGTATAATTAACTGTTTTCTGAAAAATATTCTAAATCATTTTGCACAATGGGAATAGAAGAACTCCTGCCATTATTTGAGTTTTCTTCATCCCATCCACCCAGGGCAGTGGTCCCATTCTTTCTTTTATCCTCTCCTTTTCCAGAATTTTAATAAAACATTTTGTGATTTTTAGCTTTCCTTTACAATACCAGCTCATTTTGACTGATTATGCTAGACTTTTGCATTTATCCATCAATGCTATCCTTTACTTATGTCTTCCATATATGTGTGTGTGTGTGTGTGTGTGTGTGTGTGTATATGTGTGTGTGTGTGTGTATGTATCTATATGTATGTGTGTGTGTATGTGTGTGTGTGTGTGTGTATAGATCTACATCTACATATATTTTAAGTTTGAAGTTAAGGTGCAGACATTTCACTACTACTCAGAATCATAAGAGCAAGCGTTTATATAGAGAATTTTACCAGTTGGGAAGTGCTCTATACATTTTATCTTATTTGACCCTTATAACAACCCTCTGCGGAAGAAGATGTTATCTTCATTTTACTGATGAGGAGACTGAGGTTAAGTGACTTTCCCAGAGTCATACAACTATTAAGAATCCTAGGCACAAAAGGTCTTTTTGACTCCATGTTCAGCACTCAACTCACTACACCACCTAGTTACTTCATGCTAGGCTTACAGTATATCCTCAAATAGATGAAAGAAAGAGAGAAAGGACATATACTGAAGGTCTTCCCTTCCAAGTTCATTTTATTTTATTTTTTCAACTAAAGATACTATTCCTTGACTGACTTCTTAAAGAGGCCTATTCACAGAATGGGTATTACCTCACTCAAAGTGAGAACCTGAAAAAAACCTTAGCCTAAAAGGGCCAGGGTCTCCCATGGCATCCTGGGCCATCTCCAGTCATTCTGATGAATATCTGGTCACTGGATCCAGATGGCTCTGGAGGAGAAAGTGAGGCTGGTGACCTTGCACAGCCCTCCATCACTCTTCCCTGATGTCATGGTCCTCTTTGAGAATGAAGGCACAAACACAACAACTACTATATATATGTGTATATGTGTGTATGTGTATGTATGTACATATACATATACGTATACATGTTTTTTTTAAGATCATGGCAACACTTTTTTTGTTATACTACAGACCTAGAAATAAGGTAAGTGCTATTGATTTATTTATGTTTTTTTTTATTTTTTTAAAGCAATTGGGGTTAAGTAACTTGCTCAAGGTAACACTGCCAGTCATTATTTGTGTGTGGGTGCTCATTTTCTGAGGCCGGATTCAATTCCGGGTCATCCCGACTCCGAGGCTGGCGCTCTTACTCACTGCGCCACCTAGCCGCCCCTCTAGATAAGTGCTATTTAGTTGGAAGACGGCTGAAAAATCATGACATAGAAGTGTAATGAAATATTACCACCCTGTAAGACAAGGGACAGATGCAGAAAAAACTAGTATAAACTTGTATGAACTGGTACAGAGTGAAACAAAAAGAACCTTTTGAATAATTCACACATTATTTATAATATTGTAAAGAAAAGCATCTGTTAAAAATTTAACCATGATCAGTGCAATGGCAAATTGCTATTCAAATCATTCAGTGAGTCAAAAAACAATTATTAGACTAAGAATCATGCTTCCATCTCCTGAAAAAGAGATAATGTACTAAAGGTGTAGAATGCAACATATATTTTCAGACATAGCCACATGTGGAATGTTTTGTGTCTAACTATACTTCTTTGTTACATGGGAAGACTTTCCCTTCCTTACTTCCCTTCCCTTCCTTCCCCTTCCCTCCCCTACCTTCTCTCCATTTCCCTTCTCTCCCTTCCCCTCCCCTCCCCTTGCCTTCTTCTCTCCTTTCTTTCCTTCTTGTTTCTTTCATTGTGGTATAAGGTATGTTCAAGGAAGACTAATAGCTCCAGCATGAAGGCTTTCTACCCTAAGCAAGTGAAGACTTTCTCTGGCAGAATGAGAACAATCTCTTCCACTCCTTATAAAGGCAGCTGGAATAGGCACTGTGGAACACTTAGAACTTGATTAGATTTTGAGGTCATCAAGGTCATCCACTGCATCCCAGGCCATCAACAGTTGTCTTGACTTTGTCTTGCAACTAGATTTCAATGAATCTGGAAGAGAGAGTGAGCCTATGACTTTGCACAACTCTACCTCACTTAAATTCCATTTATAAACAAATATCATTTTACCATTTTTACCTACTTCAAAGTCGTATGGTGACAGACAATGAAGAAGCAGCAGGCATGGATAGACTAGGAGCTGTGATCACAACCCTGAATATAGTTGACCCATGCCACAGGGTTGTGTTCTCACTGTAATGAAGCAACAGTGGGATTTGGCAGCTCCTTGAGTGTCTCAGCAGCCTTTTTTAAGGACCATACTGCCCACCTCTTAGAGTGAGGAAAGGCCTAAAAAATATGCCCTAAAATTTTTTTATTTCACTAAACCCAGGCCTGCTTACCATAGCATGCAGGGAACCCACTCTATAGTTGAAACATTAAAAAGTATATAAACTTTGGAAAAGATGTATCTACTTACTATTGGTACATGGAATGTGTGTGACCCTACAAATAACACAAAATCCAGTAGTCCTAAGATATGAACAGCTCTCGTTCTGTGAGAACTCAACAGGTATCACATCAAAATAGCAGCCCTGAGACAAGGCCTGCAAGTGAAGGCCAGTTTACTGAGCTGGATACATGCTTTTCTGGATTGGCCACAGTGAAGAGAATCACCTGAAGCTGGCATAGGTTCTCTAATCAAAACTACCCTAGTCACCAAGCTTGTATACCTGTCAAAAAGAATGAAAAATAGAGTTTTGACAATGTAATTGCCACTTGCAGGAAACTATCATGCCACCATCATCCGTGTACATGCTCCATGATGAACCCTACTGAGGTCAAAGAAAAATTTTATGACGATCTGGAGACACTCATCATCAATGTGCCAAAAGAGGATAAGCTTATAATTCTGGGTGACTAATGCTGGAGTAGGCTCAGACTCGCAGACAAGGCAAGGAGTCCTTGGGAGGAATGCAATCAAAAACAGCAACAGCAGTGGTCACTTACTACTGAAGACTTGTGTATCTCATGACCTTCTCATCACCAACACTGTTTTCCACTTGCTTAAATGCAATAAAACTTTGTGGATACTCCTTTGCAGCAAACATCAGCCTTTACAGTCTATGTCATGTAAGGAGAAGAGATAGAAGGCATGTGAGAGTGATGAAGGCAATGTGTAGCACAGATTGCTAGATTGGTCATAGATTTATCCTTGCCAAGTTAAATATTCATATTCACCTAAAGAAGCAATCCTAAGACAAGATGAATACCAGAAGATTTACTGTCAACAGATTAGAGGGAAAACTGAGCCAATACAACGTTGGCAGCAGTAGTAGAGCAGAAAAGCAATGGGCAGCTTTCAGAGATTTGGTGTACAGCACTGCATTTACTCATCTGGGCCAGAACATTCACAAACATCAAGCTTGGTTTGATGAAGATGATAGGGAAGATCAGAAGATGCTAAATTAAAAATGAGAACATCAACGAGTTTACCAACAGGATAGTTTATTCATCTATAAGAAAACAGTGTTTAATTCATCAAAAATAAAAGGCAAGTTAAGTTTGGAGAGATACAAGATTTGTGGCTTAGTAAGAAGGTAGATGAAATTCAATTTTATGCTGATAGTGACAATCCAAAGTGGTTTTATGATGCCCTGGGGGCTATTTATGGGTCAAAGATCTATGGTGCATATCAACTACTCAGTGTTGATGGAACCATATTGATTAGTGATAAGGACGTGATTATGGAGAGATGGACTGAACACTTCAATAGTGTTCTCAACAAATCATCATCAATCATAGCTGAAGCCATTGACCGTATACTTCAGATTAATCTCTCTCTACCTGAGCTTCCAACTAAAGAAAACGTTTTGAATGCCATTAGGTTCCGCTTGTGTGACAAAGTGTATGTTGTTGATTATATTCCAACTAAGATTTGAATGTTCACCACTAACACAAAAGCTGAATGAAATTTTATTGGTTATATGGCAAGAACAAGTTATCCCCCAGCAGTTCAAGGACACCTCCATTGTCCATATCCTTAAAGGTAAAGAAATAGATTGTCTTATGACAATGACAGGGGATTCTCTCTCTTAGTCATTGCTGGCAAGATTCTTGCCACAATCCCTCTTAATAGGCTAATCATTCACTTAGAAGATGGTCATCTACTTGAAAGCCAGTATGGCTTTAGAAAGTGCCAAGAAATGATTGATATGGTATTTGTTGCCTAACAACTCCAGGAATAATACCAGGAGCAGAACCGGTCTGTACACAATGTTCATCAACCTGAACAAGGCCTTTGAGACTGTCATTCATGAGAGCTTGTGGAAAATTATGGCAAAATTTGGTTGCCTGGAGAAGTTTATTAGTATTATATGTCAGTTTCATGATGACATGCTTGCCTGGGTTCTGGATAATGGACAATGCTCTCAAGTTTTCCCAATCACCAGTGGAGTGAAGCAGGGTTGTATGCTTGTTCCCATGCTTTTAAGCATGACGTTTTCAGCAATGTAGTCAGATGCCTTCAATGAGGAAGAAAACACATCAAGGTCTTACTACTGTGCTGATGGTAAATTATTTAATTTGAAAAGGCTACAAGCCAAGACTAAAGTGGAAGAGAGTTGGTACATGAATTTTTGTTCTCAGATGATTGTGCACTCAATATAGCCTCTGAGGCTGAGATGCAATAAAAGTATGGATCACTTCTCTGCTGCTTGTGCCAGTTTTGACCTAATAATTAACAACTAGAAAACACAGGTGCTCCACCAGCCAGCACCACACCATCTATACGTGGAATGATCAGTTACAGAAAATAGAGACATTTTGAATGCTATGAATAAGTTCACTTACCTTGGCAGTATATTTTCCAGGGATGTACACATAGATGATGAAGTTGACATACACATTGTCAGAGCTAACTCAGTGTTTGGGAGGATATGAAGGAAAGTATGGTAGAGAAGAGGTATTATTCCCTGAAGGTCTACAGAGCCATTGTACTGACCTCTTTGTTGTATACCTGTGAAACCTGGACAGTATACCAGCACCAGACCAGGAAACTGAATTAAATTTCTATCTGAATTCTCTTAGACTCTGAAGATCACCTGGCAAGATAAGGTGCCAGACACCAAGGTCCTTTCTTGAGCTGAATCACCAAGCATTCAAATTCTACTGCAGAAAGTGCCATGTCAATGGCTGACCCTGTTTTTCAAATGCCAAACATATGTTTGCCTAAAACACTTTTATGGAGAACTCACACAAAGCAAGTGCTTATATGGAGGTTAGAAGAAACAATACAAGGACCCTCTCAGGGTCTCTCTGAAGAACTTTGGAATTGATTGTGTGACATGGGAGACACTGACACAGAACTACCCAGCATGCTTGCCCTCATCAAAGAAGGGGCTGCACTCTATCAGCAAAACAGAATTACAGTGGCTCAAAAGAAATGTGTGATGTGCAAATTTGGAGACATCTCCACTCCAAATCTTTATGTAGACTATTTATGCCCTAACTTCGGTAGAGCTTTCTGGGGCTCAAATAGGTCTCAAATAGTGTGACACACTGTATCTTGATTAGTGATGTCATAGTGATGTCATTTTGGTCCTCTTTGAGAATGAAAAACAGCAACTAACCAATTTCCTTCCTTTCTTCCTTCTTTCCTCCCATTCTCCCTCCCTCCCTCCCTCTCTTCCTTTCTTCCTTCTTTTTCTGTCTTTTTGGTAGGGACACTTTTTAAGATTAGGCAATAGTGATAGTGATATTGAAAAAGGAAAGAAAAGTGTCAATGAATCATTAAAAAAATAAACAGAAGAGAAAAGAGGGAAGTATAGGAGGAGAAAAACTATCAAGTTAGTGGTATTAGAAATATTATATAAAATCTTAATTGAAAGGGGGAAAACTATGGATTAGAAAAAAGAAAAATTATCTGTAAAAGAATTTCACATTTTTCTTCTGTTATTACCAAAATATGTCTCTGTACCAGGATTGTGATCTTTTCCCTTAATTCTTAAATCTAGTTCCTCTTTTCTGTCCAGGTGATCAGTAGTATATATTGATAAAATGCCAATTTGGTTTCTGCCTTTCCTCTCTGTTTTTTTCTCCTTGTTCTTAACATTTTCTCACTTGAATATATCTTCTTGATGTATAACGCTACCCTGAACCCCTTTTACCTATTTCAGTTTAACAATGTATACTCTTCAAGAATCATATTCTTGTCATACACGTCATTCAACCATAACTCAGTGATGCCAATCAGATTCCATTTTCCTCTCTATCTTTAGGATATGTAATCCATCGTGTTTGTTGCCTAAACTCTAGACATGTGTGTGTCAACTTTGAGCTCATGGATTTTATTACTGTTCACTTTCTTTTCTGGATTTTGTCTCTAGCTAACTTCTGGGTGTTTATTTATTTCTACATTATAGCTACTTTCTGTGGTATGTATCTTGGAGATATATACAACTAGTTTTCTCATTTTCATTTGGGATTTTATATGAAAGATTAAGGGGGAATGGGCAGAGAGAGAAAGAGAGTCAGTTTTATCATCTTTACTGGATCTATTCCATTCCTGTCCAGGAAAAATCCATTCTCAGTTGCCATCTTATGAAATTGCTTTTCTTTTCCCAAATCAGTTGTTCTATCCTGAATTCTTGCTTTCTTTGTATAGCAGGGATTGAAACATTACTGGTGACCTTAAGATCTTTAGTTTCTTGCCTAGGATGCCATAATCTTTAGCTTTGTTTTCTGGGTTCCTTTTTGCATTATCATTTATGCTTATATGACTTAGTAGAAGCACATATAAAAATCTGTTAATATTTTAAGCACAAATAACTAGACATGAACGTGATTTGGGGTTCATAATCAGTGCATGATCTGTTTGAAATCAGACAATGGATTGGTTAGAGAAAATCAGAGATGTTGCCACCCTGGAGTATATCACTTAAGAGTAGAAACTCATTTGAAAATCATTTACAAATGAAGTCAACAGATTTCAAATAGGAGCATTTCATCACACCACAAAAAGTAGCTGAGAAGAGAATGAATTTCCAGAGTGCTTATACACTTAGCGTGCATGTTTAGCAACTAAATTAAATCATCCTCAGATGGTTGTGCCAACCTATGCTAGCTTCAGGATGATTCTCTTCACTGTGGCCAATTGAGAGAATCATGTATCCAGCTCAGTAATTAATCAAATTAATCCAAATGGATTGATTTAGAAGGATCTCAATAAGTTATTATTTGGGACAGATTCATTGATGCATTCAACAAGCATTTATTAAGCAACTACTGTATGAAAACCGCTCATTAATCATTGATAGAAACTCTAGAGGAGCTTTGGTCCCTCCCTTAATGTAGTTAATGGTTTAGTAGAAGAAATGACAAACACAGATAATCATAAAATGCAACACCACATATAAACTAATTCAAGAGTTTTCATGGACTCTAGCCCCCTTCCTCCAGGTTAAAATTTTACAAATAAGGGATGAAATGATTAAGACACAGAGGATGCATACAAAGGCATAATTATGGTCCATTGAGAATTTCAGGGATTTTAAAGCTCTGGATGAAGTGAAGTTGACCAGAAAAATCTAAAAGGAAGAAAAAGAGTGTTTTGTTTAGCTGTATTGGGGAATAGAAGAGACTTAAAGGGTCAGCTAAGTGGTGCATGGATAGAGTGGAAGGCCTGGAGTCATCTCATGTTCCTGAATTTAAATCTGGTCTCAGACACTTACTAGCTGTTTGAACCTGGGCAAGTCACTCAACCCTGTTTACCTCAGTTTCCTTACCTTTAAAATGAGTTGGAGAAGGAAATGGCAAACCACTTTAGTATCTTTGCCAAGAAAACTCCAAATGGGTTCACCAAGAACCAGACATACTGAAAACAATTAAACAACAAACGCAACAACAACAAAAAAGAGTAGGATCCCTGCTGGGCCTTGAGAAGATGATGATAATGTGTGATGTACGGCTGAGTTGCTTAATTTTTATTTTACTTATGTTTGTCATTTCAAGGATAATTATCTTTGGACTATAAAGGATTAAACAAAAGGGCTAATAGAGATTGAAAGCAAAAATGTGTAAGGAGATAATAACAGATCATGCTGATTCTTTTAATGAGTTTAAGTCATTAGACTAAAATGACTTACATTCTAAAGTACTGAAGGAAATGACACATGTGATTGCTTGTTTTCTAAGGATTAATTAGGCTATTTTACCTCAGTTTTTTGTCAGTCCATATTTCCTTTCTTTTTTGATATTACCGATACTCTTTCATTATGGGCTTGAATGATTATTAACTTCTCCATAGCAATAGACTCTGCAATCTTCCTAACAGTCATAGAAGTGTTCTCTCTAAGGGCTACTTTATCTGCACATTTTCTTGGTGTATTATCCTTCCCTAAAATGCACACAATTAAGACCACAAAGAAAGAAAGAAAATACATATGTATTACATGAAATCCAAAACTTTCCTGATGGAGAACTAACTAAAGTTTGAGAAACCAGCTCAATCCTATTTCCTCTGGCCAAGATCAGACATTATGAATCAATCTGGTAACATTAGGAACATGCAGGCATGACCATTGCAGTCACAAAATAAAACCACATCCAAATTGTTGCTTTTCCAAAGTACTTAACTTGCCAATACAGTGAAATCATGAACTAGATCGATGGCCAAACCCAAAGAATGTCAATATCAACTTGAAGGGATTGTCCAATGAAGTACTCCAACAAGGATCTGTGTTTCACACTAACATTTTTTAAAATAAGTTACTTGGATAAGGACATATATGTTATGCTCAGCAAACTTCTAAAAATAGCTATCACACTACATGACAAGATAAGTATACAAAAAGATCTTGACAGGCTAAAATTTGGGAATCAAATTGTATTAGATGAAATTTAAACTTTTAATTAAATTAACTTTTATTAAATAAATTAAATAAGATCTAATGAAATAAATAATATAAAATCTAATATGTGGGTTCAGAAAAATCAAATTCTCAAGTGCAGGATGGATGATTCATGTCTAGAGCATGTAAGGAAGATTTGGGGGGTTGGGGAAACTGAAATCAGTATATAAGCCAGTGATGAGGCAGCCATAAAAGCTTATTAGAAGGGGCTACAAGACCAGACAACTTCCATTTCTGGCTTTGGATCACTCTAATGGCATCTTTTCCATTGCTTCTGTTTTACAGTCCCTAATTGATAACATCCTAAAGCCTATTAATCATCATTATTTTTCTCTCCTTTGCACTTTGGGCAACCTATAGCTTTAGTACTTCAGAGACACTGGCATTCTATGATTCACAGTCATTTGTTTGTAGAAAAATTTGGGTATTGAAAAAATGATCCATTGTTTTAAGAGAGAATTTTTCATAAAAGTACTGCACAATTTCCCAAGTGCAACACAACCTAATTTCTTCCTCCTCCAATTCAGTCCCAGGCTTCTTTGTCCATCTACAGTGTCTGTACAAGATATATTTACTTACGGACCAGCTCAATGACATATTCCTCCAATTGCAACAGTGAAAATAATATCTTATATTTGTGTTGTAGCTTATTGTTAGAAAGTACTTTCATATCCATTCTCTCATTTGATGCAGACTAGAGTTGTTTTTTGGTAATGTATATATGTCGAGTTTAGCACAGTGCCTGAGGATACAGAGTGAGCACTAGATTAATGTTTTTTGACTAAGTCAACAATAATTTAGTGGAATAATGTTAAAAATGATGAGGAGAAAAAGTAGTTGATGGGGTCAACTCTCTGCTTCTCTATCAGCTAGCTCTATGACTTTGGACAAATCACTTAACTTCCCTAATCTTCATAGTCTTCATTTGTAAACTTGAAGTATTTATTACAACATACTAACCTAGCTTTCTGTTCAAAAGACAGTAATATATAGTTTGCCTCATTTTATCTTGACTATCTCAGACCACAAACAGGCACTTCCATGCATCTCCTGTCTAATCTGTCAAAAATATGTATCTCCTGCTTGCTCTCCCCAACCACTTATCTCCATTTAGCTCAGTCTGACCCTTCCGAATCCTAAACTTCTGTCTCTCCTTTCATTGTGTCCTCTGAAATTTCAAATCTATTTTTAACCTACTCCCCTAATCCTACAACTCTTCCTTTTGCATTTTTTCTTATTATGATGTTAACTGGAAACCAGGCTTTATCCTTCATCCCTTCCCACCCATTTCTCATACCCCACAGTAAACTCATCCAGGAGGTGATGACATATTATTTGTTTTCCACAGCTACTTCCAGACTCTTTCCCCCTCCACTGTCACTCAGAAACCTCCTGGGTGTTCACACCCTTCACCTAGATGGCCTTATAAAGGATCTTGTTGACATGAGAGGCATCATGCTATAGGGGAGAGATAGATTTGGAGTCATAAAAGACTAGTGTTTGAATACCACTCCAGTGCTCACTAATGATATGACTGATCAAGTCACTTAACTTCTTTCTATCATAGTTTCCTAATCTCAGAAATAGGAGTAATAAAAATTGTAGTACCCAATTCATTAGAGTGTTATGAGACTCAAATGCTGTGTCTGCTATTATTGTGCGCTCTCTTTCCTCTTTTGATTCCTTCAGTACCCAGACTTAGAGTCTGTTCTTCCTCTTGTCTTCATCTTTAGTGATTTCATTGCTCATTTTATGACCCTTTACACTCTCTAGTCTTCCAATTCATCAATTTTCTTATCTCCTATGAACTCAATCACCCATAGGTGTGATTATACCAAAGACTTCATCATCACCAAAAGCTTCAGCTACTAAAACTTTCTATTCTGAAAGCACCTTCTTAGGTCCTAATATCTGGTCTTCTCACTCTTCCTATTGTCATATTCCTCCTATACTTGTTCTTGCTCACTATAACTTCCTATCCCTTAATCTTTCCTTCAGCACCTATTCTAGACTGACTTTCCTCTTTTCACAGTCTTGACCCTAACTACAGGGTTAATTAGTTCAACAAGGTACTGTCATTCACCTTGGAAGTCCTTGTCCCCTTGTGTTTCTATTGTGGCACCCCAATTCTCAAGCCTAGTTTTTACTTTCTCCCGTTCTGCTCCCAAATTACTGAATGCTCCGGGGGAAAATAATAAAATTGGACAGTCTGAGTTCATTATCAATTTCTAACGTTTAAAATTGACTGAGCCTTTACTGCTGAATAGAAAACACTGACACCATCTCAGCTCTGTATTACAATATCCATAATAACTGTTTCAAACCTTATGTCTCCTCAAATACTGATCTCTGTCCTTAGCAGGTGATCTAGCCTGAGGAAAAGATGTAGAACATCTCATACATCTGAATCTCTCAACATCTTTACTTATCCCCTCCTCCTTTACTCCAATCTCACAATATGAAGTGGTTTTTTTTTCTAGGATTAATCTTTCCTTAAATGTCCTTGGGCCCTTTCCTTCCCATCATCTACATGTCATTCTCTATCTTATATTTTAAATATAACCTTTCCACTGACTGTATACAAATAAGCCCAGGCCATCCAAATGGACTTTTCTCAGTCTTTATCTTCCTGGTCCTCTGTACCACTTTATATGCCAAGAATAACCATCTTCTCCTGGATAGTCTCTCATCCACTAATTTATAAAACATTATTTTCTCTTGGTTCTCTCCTATTGCTTCACTTTTTCATCTGTCTATGCTGATTCATCCTCTTCTTCCCAGTCCCTTAGTGTAGTTGTCCCACAAGCTTTGTTTTCTGTCTTTATGCTCTCAGTCTTGATGATCTCATTTTCTCTCAAGGGTTTTATAATCAACTCTGCACAGATAATCAAATCTATATAGCCAACTCTAATCTTTCCTATGATTCCCATCTTGCATTACAAACTGGCTGCTTGATATCTCTATCTGGATGTCCTGTCTGTACCTCACACTAAATATGTCCAAAAATGAACTCATCCATGCGATCTTTCACCTCTCTTGAACTTCTCAATTTTTGTTGATGGTACCACCATCATCACAGTCAGTCCTGAAACCTTGGTGTCATCTTTGATTCTACCTCCTCCCATAATCCCTAGTACCCTAAGGTTTGGTATTTTAAAAGGAGTTTGTTGTTCAATTGTGTCTGATTCTAAGTGGCCTCTTTAGGAGTTTTCTTGGCAAAGATACTGGAGTAGTTGGCCTTTTTGTTCTCCAGGTCATTTTACAGATGAGGAAATTGAGGCAAATAGGGTGAAATGTCTTGTCCAGGGTCACACAGCTATGTGTCTGAGGCCAAATTTAAATTCAGGAAGATGTCTTCATGACCCCAGGCCTGCTGCTCTATACACTGGTTGCCTTGTTGACTTTAAAGAAGTAGAGCAATCTTATTTTTAAAAGATACAATGCATTATCTACTGAGTAGTAGTTTAGAAGATTCTGGAGAGTTGTGAATCTCTTGCCAAGTCCATTCAGTTCTATTTCTACAACATCTTGCCCAATTGCCTCCCTGCCACTCATAATACTATGACCTCAGTTTGGGTCTTACACAGCTCTCACCTGGATTTTGTTGTCTTAATCTCCTAAATTGTTAGTTTTCCTCCATTCCCCCCCCACACTGGATGATTGATCCTCAGGCAAGACTGGTTTGACCATGTATCTCTTTTGCTCAAGAAATTTTCATGGTTCCTTATTTACATGATGAAAAAACAATAGAATCCCCAGGAAGCTATTTACTCACATATTTTGCCCCATCCTTCTATTTTCTGAATGGTTCAGAAACTATGTTTTTTGAAAATCTTTATATCCTTAGTATCTGGCACAGTGTCTTATAATTAGAAGACACATATGTAAGTGTTTGCGGAATTGAACTGAATCTTGACTTTATTATCTACCATTTAAGCTATCCCTCCAAGCTTCATTATCCTCTACAAAATTTGATAATGTATCCATACTTTCATTCAAGTCATCATTGGAATTGTTGAACAAAGATTGGTCTTTCAGTATTCCATTAGAGACCTTCCTCCAAGTTAGCATTGAAGAAATAATGAGTACCCTTTGTGTTCAGTCATTCAGTCAATAATGGAATTACTCAAATGCACTATAACCTAGTCTACATGTCTCCACCTTGGCCATAAAAATAGCATATAAATTCTTTCAAATCCTTGATATAAATTCAAGGATATTCTATATTTGACACTCTTCTGATATGTGGCTATAGTTACCTGTTAAAGAAGGAAAGTAAAGGACTCTGGAATGACCAGTTTTTCAAGAAGCCATGATACTTTTGAGTGACAGTCAGCTATGACATTATCGTGAGAACAGTTACATTTTATTAGATTACTTTTCCCAATGAGCTCTTGTTTCATCTCCTTTGTACAATGAATAGAGTGCCTACCCTGGAGTCAGGAGGACCTGAATTCAAATCTAGCCTTGGAGGCTTATTATTTGTGTGAGCCTGGACAAGTCACTTAACACTGTCTCTGTTCCTCTGTAAAATGTGATAGAAAAGGATATGGCAAATCATTCCACTATCTTAATAATTTAAGCTGATTGATGTTCATAGTGAATTCAAATTGATCTCTTTTAATAGCCCTCCACCTTTATCTTCTTTACCCCTCAATACTTTTTTCCTCATTGGGACGGCTTGTTTGTGTTTTGGGTTTTTTTTCCCCAAAATGTCATTCTTGAGAACTTCCTATTCCTCTAAAATAGGGTTTCTTAACTTTTTTGTGTGTCATAGTCCCCACTGACAGTATAGTGAAGCTTATGGATACCATTTTCAGAACAATGTTTTGTTATGTACATTCACAATTAAAGGAAATAGGCAGTTTCAGTCAGAGGTGGGCAAAAATAAAGATTTTTTTTTTCCCATCCAAGTTCAGGTATCTCCTAAAATCTGCCTATGAACTCCAGGTCAAGAAGTCCCAGTCTAGAATTTTAGGCCAGAAGATCTCCTAAAAAAAAGCTTCATATCAGAGTATCCCTGGTTTTGTTCTTCTTTATAATAAATTCCAAGTGAAACAGTCATTTCTTCCTAGCATTCTTTCTATTTTAGTTCAGCAATCAATTCTTCCTTATTGCTCAGAATCAAGTTCAGAATAAAAATTTTCCCTTGTTGCTTCTTCCACTATTTAAAGAATGAGATTACCATTTATGTAAGACAATGATCTATCTGTTTTAGGCAATAAAAGCTGTAGCAGATATCTTGATAGGTGAATTCCCCATTACTACCATATCTTGCCTTCCTCCCAAATTTTTATGTATTTTTTAAAATCATCATCTAATTCCTTGTTCTCTTCTGGTGGTCTGTTTGCATACTCTTTTTCCCCCCATATGATGCTCCTTACATGAATATTCTCCACCATGCTTCCCTCTTTTGATATTTGGATAAACATGTTTTTCTAATTTACACTCCTATCCAACTATACTGTTAATCTGCTTGATTCTGTTCTTTTCAAATCAAATAAACCCATGTGGAGACACATTTCAGGAATGAGATCAATCCCCACCAAATCTCACTGATATTAAGTAATCATGTTAGAATCTCTACTTCACCTTGTTTATTACACCTATTCTTTATATGTTTTTAATAAATACATGAGAAAAAAATAGTTGCTCTTTTATTCTTGGGTACCATATCCTGTGAATTACTGGGTCTTTCCACTGTTCTTCTGGTTGTGGCTATGGTTTCAGATTTGACAGGTTCATGTGAGGAATTTTCCCTTCCCCTTTTTCAGTTTAAACCCAACTTAATAAAATAGTCTGGATTAGATATACAGATACACATATCCATATATGTGTGTACATATACACACATATATACATACAAAACATACATACATATGTGTGTTTGTACTAGAATAAAATGTTCAAAATTCTAGATAAGCAAAGATATGTGTTGACCTTCCTTTGTCAAGAACCTGGCATTCTTGCATTTTAAGTTGTGCTCTAGAATCTTCTCTGATAGGAAGAGTAGTAGCAGTGGTGGGGGTGGGGGTAGTAATATTTATACTACAAATTTCACAGTGTTGTTGTAAACTTTAAAATGTCACATAAATGAGATGCTAATATTCTGCTGTCCAACCTACCATCTCTCCTTGCCTTGCTTCTCTAACCTTTTTGCTCCTCTTGTGCTTTTTCTTCTTGTGTTTTTCTCTGGCTCTTGTACAGGTCTTGTCTTGTCTTGTCTCCTAAATTATATTGTAACTTTATTGAATTTAAAGGAACAGGTTTTTCTCCTTTTGTGTACCACAGCGCTATACCTTAGAGAGACTAATATTCCTTTACCAACCTGCTTAAATGTGTTCACTCCCTGAACTGATTTGGGCCTTCAGTCTTTAGATCAAACAATAGATAAAGAAGCAATCATTAAGCACCTGCTAAGTGATAGGCACTGTGCTAAGTATTTTACAAATATCTTATTTGATCCTCACAACACCCTGAGGCATAGGTGCCAGTATTATCCCCATTTTATAGTAGAAGACTAAAGCAAACAGAGGTTGGTGATTTACCTGTGATCGCACAGGAAAAAAAAATATCTAAGGCTGACTTAGAGCCCATGTCTTCCCAATTCAAAGCACACATTTTATTTACTGTACCGCCAAATCCTAGGTCTAAATTGTACAGGAAATGCTAATAAGGAAGCTTCCTTACTGTCCTACACAAAGTCCTGCTTTGGTCTAAATAGTTTTACAAATGTCATCCCTGTGCAGTCTAGGCATTTAAGAGGTAAGTTGTTGTATCATTTCAGCATGGCAGAGCTTTTTTTGCATAATCAATTTTCAATAATTGGTTCAGGTGCTAATTCCCCTAACAAACCTTGGAGCAACCAAGTGAAAAGCTGAAGTCAGCATTTTGACAATGAGGGTGAAAAGACTTTCTATGTACCAACTAGCTATTAAAACTGTGAATAAAAATTAACAATATAACCTAGGCTTCCTTGTGTTTCCCCAAGTCACACAATCAAAGAACATTCCTAGTTTGAAAGAACTTTAGACATTATCTAGTCCATAAGCCATCCCTGTGCCCTTAACTAAAACCCCTTATATAATGCAATTGATAAGTAGTCTTGTCTTCCCTGACTTCATTCAGCTCCAGGAGTGGGGAATCTTTGGCCTCGAAGTCACAGGGCCTCCAGGTTGCAGGTTTCCCACCCCAGTAATCAAGTCCCAGCTAAAATCTCATTTTCTACCAGAGCCCTTCCTGATCCCCTCTCCAACATCCAGTGCCTTCACAATCTATCTATCTATCTACTATCTATCTGTCTATCTATCTATCTATCTATCTATCTATCTATCTACTTATATATCTATCACAATATGTATCATATATAGATAGATGTGATAGATATATCTATGTCTATATCTATCTATGTATCTAGCTATCTATGTATCTAGCTATACAGCTATCTATCGATCTATCTATATCACATATAGCTATTTTATATATTGTGTAGGGGGAAGTGAAAACTTCTCAGAACTTCCCTCTCCCTTCCCCCACTCATTCTTCTGCTGTTAATCCGAAACAAGCCCTTTCAGGAGGCTT
The DNA here is from genome assembly GCA_011680675.1 of Gymnobelideus leadbeateri. Taxonomy (NCBI): domain Eukaryota; kingdom Metazoa; phylum Chordata; class Mammalia; order Diprotodontia; family Petauridae; genus Gymnobelideus; species Gymnobelideus leadbeateri. The sequence continues at coordinate 584,391 of WOXC01008526.1, forward strand.
TCAGATTTCCCGCCTTTGCAGTGCCCCGTTCTTGGCCAGTTGGGGGTCGGGGACAGCCTGAGCTCACTCCTCCCCACTGCTTTGGGACCCTCCCCCCACCCTTCCCTTGCTGTAAATCTGCCTCCTTGGCAGGCTCCTCTGTTATTTACCATTGGAGAAGATTTTCTTGCCAAGACTTGAGTCCACCTCCCAACCAATGGGAGAAGGGACCCCGTTAGGGGTTAGGGTATAAATTCTTATTCTGCCTTTTGTAAAGTGCCTCTTCCTCATGGGGTCATGGGGAAGACTGCCCTCTTCACCTGGGGAAGAGAATAAATTTCTGTTCCTATCCTAAGAGATTTCCGTGTTCCTGATTAAATTTTCGATGAGATTTTCCATCATAAACACACACACACACACACACACACACACACACATATCACAATATATCTTACTTGGACATAGTCATTTGCATGTTATCTGATTCTACTAGACTTTGAGCTCCTTGAGAACTGTTCTTTCTATTCCTTATATCTTGACATTTTAGCATGGTGCTGTGGCTGTTGTTTGTCTTCATTCTGTATTAGACACTTAATAAATGCTTGTTGACATAGTCATCCAGCCCTGGTTTTAAGATAAATCTTCAACAAGGCTGGGACCCACTATCTCACAAGTCAACTCATTCCATAGTGGCATAACTGTTCAGAATTTAGTTGCTATTTCAGTTTCCTTTTTCCTTACATATACCCTAAATCTTTCTCTTTGTAACTTTCACCCATCTTTCCAAGTTCTTCCCTTTAGACCCAATCAGTACAAATGTAAACTCTCTTCAGCCCTTCAAATACTTGGGATTCAGTTATCAATTACCCTCCACTCCAAGTCCAGGTTAAATTTCTTCGATTCTCTCCAAGTATTCTTGACAGGGTTCATTGTATACCCCAAGATTGTTGGGGTTTATAGGCACCATGATGAATAGACACATGGGTCCCAGTGTCCTGAAAGAATCCATGTAGATGGTCTCTGAGTTAAAGAAAGGCATTTATTGGGGTGGTGTACCCAGTGGTTTCTATTGCTCCTCATGGGAGACAGAGCCCTAATGGGCTCCACTCCACATGGGACACCGAGCACTTGGCCAGGTTAGTTTTTGGTCTAAATACAGTGTAACAGGATAGGGGCAAGTGGGAACAGGAGAATGGGAGGAGGGACAACCAGGGCTCTGGAATGCCTGGAATATCAGGTAATCCTGAGGTTTCTTTGTCATACAAATAAGCAAGGGGAACAGGAAAGTGGGGAAGGAGAGAACAGTTCTAGAATGTCAGGTAGTGGGGGGGGGGTGCTTTGTGAAAACACACAGTTAAGTCTATGGTGGGGACATTAATGCATAGTCTATGGCTGGTCACATCCTGAATCTTATCTCATATCTCACATCCTGGTACAGTTTGCTCCATCTGCCTTGAACACTTTATCTACCCCATTATTCTGATCCAGCACAGCCTCCTAGTCATGGGATCTGGTAATTAAAGAGAAATGGCATAGTGGTTTATTTTAAAAGACTGGGGGAAGTGGGGTGGTGCAGAAAGAATTAGCTTGTGAATGGCAGTTTCTAAGATTCTAAGAGCCTGGAAGGATATTTTAGTATTTGAGTTCTGGGAGTATTGAATGGTACAGTAGGCTAGCCTTTCTTCCATTTTTCTTTATCACCACAAACATTTGCATGAAATGAAGATCTTAATTCCCCAGTAGAGCTTTAGGCTCCAACTACATATTCTTCCCCTCTGGGTCTAACCTAGCAGTTGATGACTGTGGGAACTATTTTCATGGCATGAATGGGCTTGGTTTTATGGGATGTGAAGGTAAAAGAGGCAGAGGCTTAGAAGCACTTTAAATTAAGTCAAGATCCCCTTTTTTATGCAAATAGTATAGGCCTAAGGAGAGAGAAAAATCTGAAAATAGAGCTATTGGGGAATTCTGTGTAATATAGTCTTCCTGGGTTTTGATTTCCAAAGCAGGTAAAGGTTGTATTCTGCTTCGATGCAAACTCTAAATTGGTATTTAAAGTATGTTTGCTCTCATTTTTATTTATAGAGTGTTCTCAGTATGGTAGGGTAATGGTTAATAAACCAGTGAATCAAGCTGAGGGAAATGAAATGAGAAAGAGTTAAGCATGATAAAATAATAGTAGCTAGCATACGATAGTATAAAGCAACAGTAATAACTCTGGGTTTGGAGCCAGACGTTGTCCAATGGTGTGACAGAGTATAAAGATACTTGAATTTGAAGGCAGAGGTCCTAGATTCCAATCCTGACTTTACCTGCTAGTACCTATGTTACCTCAGCAGCTAGGTGGTGCAGTGGATAGAATGCTGGGCCTGGAATGAGGAAGACTCATCTTCCTCAATTCTACTCTGGTCTCAGACACTACCTGTGTGACCCTGGGCAAGTCACTTAACCCCATTTGCCTCAGTTTTCTCATTTATAAAATGAGGCAAAGAAGGAAATGACAAACCACTCCAATATCTTTGTCAAGAGAACTCCAAATGGGGTCACAAAGTGTCAGATGGGACTGAAACAACTGAACAAGTACTTATGTTACCTAGGGGAAGTTACCTCACCTCTTTAGGTCTCATTGTTTGAAATGGGGAAGAGGAAGTCAGGCTAGATAGAGATCATCCATAGGGTACCTTCCTTCTGGTTCTAATTCTATGTTCCTGTGGCTTGGGTTTGAATCTTAGTTTTGACTGTGGCTACTTTACTAGTCTCTTTTTCTATACCTTGGTAATAGGGATATTCGTATCAGCCCTGCTTATGCAATGAATGTGATATGGTGAAGAAACATTTTCATAACAATAGGGACAGTTTTTTATAGTGGATAGAGGGCTAGCCTTGATTCAGAAAAACCTGGGTTCAAATCCAACCTTTAAGACATACTAGGTTGTAATTGTTAGGCAAGTCACTAAGTTCCTCAGTGGCAGATAAAAAATAAATGGGGTGTGGGTGTGTTTTCAATTCAATAAACATTTATTAATAACCTACTATGTGCCAGGCACTGTACTAAGTGCTAGAGATATAATAGCTTACACTATAATGGGGGAAGACAATGGACATAAAGAAGAGAGGAAGAGGACATTTTTTCAGAGAGAGAGAAAAAGAAAGCGGCAGAGAGAAGAGAGAGAGGAGGAAGAGGAGGAGAAAAGAGAGAGAAGGAGGAGGAAAGAGGAGAGAGAGAGAGAGAGGGAGAGAGAGAAGGAGAAAGAGAGAGAGAGAGAGAGAGAATTGTAGCAGCAAGCACCCCAATATCCCCAGGGTGACTGCCAACACAGGTTCTTAGACCTGCTTTTGTAAAGGAAAGCAACTCAAAATGGGTTAACAAGCTTACTTTAATCAAACAAACATATATTACCTAGGTCAGGGGGAAAAGGTTATCACCCCGAACTTCAGAGTATACAGACAGATCAAACAGACAGGCTTCCAAACTGTCCAACCATTATATAAATACCAAATCACAGTTACCAGAGAGGGAAGCATCAACATCTGGGTTTTCAAAGCCGGGGGGCTCTCAACAACGGCTGCCCAGAGTCTCATCTGATCAAATCACACAACACCTCTCAAAGTGAGCCCCCAAAGCAAAGCCTCAAATCAGGGATTATATAGTCTTCTCCTGGATCAGAGAATGTAACCACCCTCTTGACCCACTGCCCAATCACACAGCATCAAGGTGTGATCATTCCTGAAAACCAAGCCTCCTACCACAGGCTCCATGTGACCACATTCAGCCTATTAGGGGGCAGAGTATACTTTCAAATTAAAGAAGGTTCTCAGAGTCACTTAAGTCAATCAAAGTCTCTTAAGCCAATCAAATGGCCTAGGAGCAGGGAAGATCTTCAAATCTGCATTTCCATTACAAGAATGAGAATAAAAATTATTGCAAAGGGTGTACAAGAATGCAAGTTTGATCTTTGTAGAAAAAAAATCCAATAAATAATCTTAGGAGATCTCAAGGATTATGACAACATCACAGAATATAAAGGGTCCCTGGTCATAAGATCCTGAATTTGGAAAGAGGAGGGACCTTAGAACTCATCTAGTCCAACACCCTCTTTATACTGATAGGAAAACTAAGTCTCACAGAGGTTAAATGACTTACTCAAAGTGCCAAAAATAGTAAGTTAGCAAAGGATTCATACTGAGCTATTTCAAAACTAGATCATCTAAACCAGGCCTTCCTTTGGCTCTAGGCAAGACTAGATAGAAATAAGTCAACTGTAGACCACTAGGTTAATATCCTTTTTTTTTTTTTTAAGTCTTCCAGGATAAAGGCCTAGGTCTCATTTTCCCTCAGAAGCATTGAAATGAACATTGGTTCATTTTCCCTAATTGTTTTCCCTTCTGTCCAACTTAAAGCTTTCTCTCTCCAATTTTAACTTACTACTTTAATTAAATAATAAGCATTTAATGAGTGTCTACTTCATATGGAAACTTTGGGGATAGACATGAGGATAAGCACCAGGAAGGAATCATAAAAAGTGAATAGAAGACAATGTCCTTGCTTTAGACTAAAAATAAAGTCTTAGGAATATAGGATGGTAGAATTTTAGAATAGAAAAGACCTCAGAGGTGATCTAATCTAACACAGGTGACCAAAAATCCATGCACAGCCAAATTAACAAAAGCTATCCACTATTCGCTTGAAATATAAAACATACATCCCCTCTTTCATGGTAAGGAGTAGAATTGGCTTCATATGAAGAATGTGGATTCATCCATATGAGAATCCCCTGGAGAATTGGAGATGCTTAACCCGGAGAAGGGAAGACTTAGGAAGAAAAGCATAATGCCAAACTTTGGGGAAAAAAAAAGAACCCAAACTAGATCTTATTTAATTTTCTCTAGTTCCTCAAAGAACATCCAGTGTCCTTAAACCATACCATCTCAGTCCTCACTGCATTATAATAATGCTATTGACTTCCAAAAAAAAAAATTTAAAGAAAGAATTCTGGATTTGGGATTGGGACATCTGTCTGAAATCCAGCTCTGCAAGGTACTACTTATGTGACCCTTACCCTCATTGGAATGCAGTTTATTCAACTATAAAATTATAAAAGGAAGGAGTTTGACAAGAAAGGACCTATAAGGTCCTTTCCAACTCTAAAAATCTTGAACGTTATAGGTATTCATATTTGAGCTGGTTGTAAGAAAAAAAATCCAAAATTAATAGGGTAGTTTCAGGTAGTGTGTTATTTTTTCTGGGGATATTCAAGTAGAGTTTAGATGATCATTTGCATAGAACACTAGTTGTTCAATCTTTTCAATTGTCTCTGACTCTTTGTGATCCCATTTGGAGTTTTCTTTGTAAAGATACTGGAGCAGTTTTGACATTACCTTCTTTTTTCTTCATTTTATTTTCTGTTTGAAATTTTTTCTTTCCCTCTACCCCCTCTCTTACCTATTGAGAAGGCAAGAAATGATGCCCATTACACATATGAAATCATGCAAAACATTTTTGTGTTAGCCATATTCTGGGAATGGGAGGAGCAAGAAAAATGCTTAAATTTGCAATCTGAGTCCAATAGTTCATCACAGAGATGGAAGGAGTATCATGTTTGTAGGAAAGTCAGGAGAAGGGGGGGTGGGGAAGAATAGAGGACCTTTTCCTCTTTCTATCCTCTTCTGTGTATAGACCTACCAGTGGAATGAGTAGGGTCAAAGATCAGAGGGCATGAACCGATTTGGTAACCTTTTGTATATAATTCCACATTGCTTTCCAAAATGGAAAGTAGAACAGACCAGTTCAGAGCTCCACCAATAATATATCAGTGTTTTGAAGCTCCTCCAACATTTGTCATTTTCTTTTATTTCATCATTTCCCAATCTGATGGGTATGAAGTATAAACTTCTAATTGCCTTTATTGATATTTCTATGATTATTAGTTATTTGAAGCATTTTTATATAACTGTTGATAGCCTGAGTTTATTTCCCTGAGTACTGCCTATTTATATCCTTAGAACATATTTTCAATAATAATCATTATAACAGCTGGCATCTATATAGCATTTTAAGATTTGCAAAGTGCTTTATAATTATTATCTAATCTGATCCTCACAACAACCCTATACTATAGAATGGACTAATAGTCATTTTTTTATAGATGAGGAAACTGAGCCAGGTGAGACTCTGAGTGTCTTGCCCAAGGTCACACAGTTATTAGTGTCTGAGGCCACATTAATACCCAAGTCTTCTAAACTCCAGGTCCAGCATTCTATCCCCTATGTCACCTAGTTACCTCAACTTACCAGTTGTGGAATAGCTCTGATTCTTATAATACATAATGTCCTTTTATATCTTTGCAAAGAAAACATTTATCAAAAAAATTTTTTGCAAAGATGTTTTCCTCAGCTAATTATTTCTCTTCTAATCCTAGCTATATTTACCAAAAAAAAAAACCCAACATTTTTTGCATTTTGGAGAGGGCAGGGCAGGGCAATTGGGGTTAAGTGACTTTACCAAGGTCACACAGCTAGTAAGTGTTAAGTGTCTGAGGCCAGATTTGAACTCATTTCCTCCTGACTCCAGGGCTGGGGCTCTACTCACTGAGTCAGCTAGCTGCCCACCCACCAGAAAAAAAAAAACAAAAAAAACCTTTTAATTTTATATAGCCAAAAATACATATTTTATCTTTGCTGATATTCTCTATCATTTATTTGGTCAAGAACTCTCCCTATCCCTAGATCTTATAGGTAATTTCTTCCTTGTTTTGAGATCTTTTATCCAGGTCACATATTCGTTTGGAACTTATCTCAGTAAAACGTGTGAGGTGTTTGGGTATAACTAATATCTTCAATATTGCTATCAAAATTTCCCATCAGCTTTTAAAAGATAGTGAAACCTATTTCCAGTCATATTCCTAGACTTCCAGGTTCATCTTTTTTTTTCTTGTATGTTGTAAGCTTAATCTGTTTTACTGGTAGAACTATTTTTTAACTAATTCCAAATTGTTCTGATAATTATTGCTCCATAGTATAGTTTGAAAACTTGTACTGTTAAAGGGTCAGGTCCTCAAGCAGTATAAACTTCAAGCAGAAGAGCTTTTATGTTCAGATCCAAAAGCAATAGGGAGTCATTGCAGTTTATTAAGTGGTAGGGTAAGGAAAAGTAATGACATGATTAGACTTGCACTTTAGGAAAATCATTTTGCCAGATGTGAAGAAAATAGACTGGAGTGGAGAGAAACTTGAGGCTGGGAGAGAAAATGAGAGGCTATTAGAACAGTCCAAGTCAGAGGTCTGTAATAGCTTTCTAGCTCTAAATACAATATTCCAAGAGTAGTCTGACCAATGAAACCTTTGAATAAAATTCAGGAACTACTTTATGACCAATAACATGCAAGAGTGAAGGACATTGTTGCTCTATTCCTAAGCAAAAATATGTCATTGAGTAAAGGCTTTCTTTATATCTTCCTCAAAGTGCTATATGAGTTTGATGGGAGGACAATTAACGTCCCTTACAGCTCCCTCAGGCAGTTAGATGGCACAGTAGCTAGAGCTCTGGGCCTGGAGTTAGGAAGACTCATCTTCACGAGTTTTCAAATCTGGCCTCAGATACTTACTAGTTATGTGACCCTGGCAAGTAATCTCACTTTCCTAATCTATAAAATGAACTGGAGAAGAAAATGGCCAACCACTCCAGTATCTTTGCCAAGAAAATCCCAAAATGATTGAACAACAAGAAACAACAGTGCTTCCCTAGATAAAGGTTTTAGCTTCTTGACCAAGAAGTAACTTTCCTTCATTGATAAAGGTTATATCATTGACCTTAGGTTGTATGCCACACTTTAACGGGAGACTTTCCTCATCCTCTGGTTTTTAGAGGTCATTCCTTCTTCCTTTAATCCTATGTATTTATCTTTCCTCCAGTAGTCTATAAATTCCTCAGGGGAAAGGGATATTTCATTTTGTGCTCTCATGGTCTAACACAGTGCCTAGCACATAGTAGGTAGTTATTACATGCTTTTTGGATTGGAGAGGATTAGCTTGGAGCCCCTGTCATCTGGGAGCTTTGGCCAAGAAAGTCTAATCAACCCAGCCTTTGCCTCTTGCTTTGTTGCAGGAACGACTGGTACTTTCTGTACTGCCTCGCTTTGTTGTCCTAGAGATGATCAATGACATGACCAATGTGGAAGACGAGCATTTGCAGCACCAGTTCCACAAGATCTACATCCATCGCTATGAGAATGTCAGGTGAGCAGCATTCACATGCACATAAGCACATGCACATGCAGATATCTGCTGAGAAGTTGTGGAGCAGTTAACAAGACACTGGGCTCAGAACCAGAAAGATCTGGAGTCAAGTGGCCCTGACCACTCTTCTCTGAGCCTCAGATGTCTTATCTGTAAATGGAAATAATAAATATCTCATCTCACAAGGTTGTTATAAGGTTCAAATGAGATCAAATATACAAAACATTTTGCAAAAACTTAAAAGGGCTATATCAATGTCAACACTTTTTACATATTCACATGTACGTGAATTCAGTTTATTTTTATGTTGTTTAATGGCTTCTGCCTCTTATGGATGTCAGAGACCCTTTTACTTGCTTTGTTGATTCTTTAATTAGGAATTCACTTGAGGTCTTGGTATTTCTAAGTTGAATCATGAATGGATCACTTTTGTTTACACACACACATGTTCACACATGTATGCATGTATACATGTACCTGTATACATATGTGCATGTCCACATTAGAAGTAACTCCGTCTATAAATGCAGATAAGAAGCTTATTTGTCACTCAATGCCAGAGAGCTGTCTGGGGATAGAACAATTCCATCACTCGTCCATACGAATACAGCTAGTTTGTGATAGAGCATAGAGTTGAATCCAGATCTTCCTGACTCTATCCACTATGCCATGTTGTTACTCATTTTTAGGTTGACTTAAGACCTCTCTCCACTTTATTAGGGTTGGCCACCTTCACATTTTATGAAGATGGTGAAAGGAACTTTAGTCTGTGACTCACTCAACAAGTCCAGGTCACAGGGTGGGGAACCTGCAGCCTTGAGGAGCACTTGAGGACCTAGAGGGTCACATGTGGCCTCAAGGCCACAGGTGCCCCACCCCTGGTCCAGGACATAGTCCAGAATGGTGATTATTTATTCTCTTTGTATGATAATACTCTGTGATTAAACAAACCCAAGGCTTCTCATTTTGACTTTCTTCTTTTAATAACAATTATTTCATCTCTTTTTTTTCCTTTTTGGAGGGGGAAGGTAGGGCAATTGGGGTTAAGTGAGGTCACATGGCTAGTTTTGTGTTAAGTGTCTGAGGCCAGATTTGAACTCAGGTCCTCCTGACTCCAGGGATGGTGCTCTAATCACTGCACCACTTAGCTGCCCCTATTTCACCTCTTCCTATGGCAAACAGACCTCTTTCTCCTACACCTACTTTATTGCCTTTGGCACATCTCAATTTGAAACCCCTTTGTTCCTTAGTGAAAAGTGACCTCTTTGTGCAGATCACATCCAAGTCAAAAGGAAATTCCTTGCTCCAAAAGCTTAACAGGTAGTAACCAATGATGTCACTCCTGTCTGACTCTTCATGACCCCATTTGGGGTTTCCTTGGCAGAGATACTGAAGTGATTTGTCATGTCCTTCTCTAGCTCCTTTGAGAGTTGAGGAAACTGAGGCAAACAGGGTTAAGAGACTTGCCCAAGGTCACACAACTAGTAAATGTTTGAGTCAGGATTTGAACTCAGGAAGATGCGTCTTTCTGACTCCAGGCCAGGTACTTTATCACTGAACCACTTAGCTACCCCAGTAGACACTCCACATGTAGGTATTGTTGATGGATAATGGTTACTGGTGAGTGGATCTAGATGAGGTGATACTCAAAGGATTATTTTTGAGGAAATGGGGGGGAAAGTGCTTGACACCATAAAAAAAGCACTTATAACCATGGTGGTGGTGATGGTGATGATGATGATGAAGAAAATAACAACCCTCCCCCCAATTTCTAAAGAATTCACACGCAAATACCTCAGGAGAACTGGGTTTCATAAATACCAATTTCTTTTCCCTGATCATCTGTTTCTGGAACTCCCCTTGTCCCTGCACAGCTAAAGCTATTCAGCCTTCTTGTTTTTAATCTCGAAGCTGAGTTCTCTGTGATTGAGTCCCTTTTGCAGAAGTTCCCATTGCACTAAATGAAAATTTCATTTACTGTCCTACATTTTTCAGCTTCCTCAGTGATGGGAGCTGTTTCTAAGGTAGAAGAATCTGTACAGAGACCAAGCTGCTGGCAACTGGTCTCTCCCCTTCTTTCTATTTCTAGCAGCAGTGAATGCCAATGGCATCTTTAGGTATTGAGAAGCTGAAATCAATAAGCGAGTGTGTCGCAGCTCCTTCCCACTAGAAGGCTGTTTGGTGTTAAAAATAAGACTGTGTTCTCTATAGTTAAAGAGCCTGGTCCCTCAACCTGATTATGGGAGCCAAGCTGGAATCACTGCTGAACCTTCCTTTCCACAAGCCTCAAAACAAGCCCAGTGGTACACAATTGTTTAAATTAGCTCACTCTCTTCATGTTTCTTTTCCTCAATACTATTCTTTCTTTTCTCTTATGACTTATTTTTTCCTTTTTTTAAAAATTTTACATTCATATAATTTAAACATTTGGCTCCAGATTCTAAGTTTGTTAATTTAATTGTATTCATTCTTTCATTTCCATTTTGCATCTAAATGAAATGGATAGAAGTGACTTTCATAGAAGAGAAGGCAGCTTACTGCAATAGAGAGAGCATTCTATTTTCTGATATTGCTGCTGGATGGCAACTTCCTAGAAGTGGCAGAGGGACAGATTTAAAGTTTCTTTATCAGGAAAACACTTTCCAACAATTGGAACAATCCAAAAGTGAAATGGGTTGCTTTGGAAATTAATTTATTCCCCATTCCTAGAGCTCTTTAAAAGGAGGCAGAATGACTAGATGTCAAACTTAATGTAGAGTGGTCAGTTTTGAGATGGACGTGGTGAGCTCAAAGGTTCCTTCCAATTCTGAGAGTCTCTGATTCTATGACCTTGGACAAGTCCGTGATTGTAGGGTTGTGAAATTTTAGAGTTGGAAAGGAATAAGGCCTTTGATTCAGCCTTATGCTTAGTAAATGAACACCCACTATGGGGTCACTTGGCCTGTGCTTAAACACCTTCGATTAAAGGAAGAAAACAACTTCACAAAATAAGACTAGGAATACTGAATGCGTATGTGATTTCACTGACTTAGTGAACTCCCACATAGGAAAACTCCCTCAGGGGCAGCTAGGTGGCGCAGTGAATAGAGCGCCAGCCCTGGAGTCAGAAGGACCTGAGTTCAGAGCCGGCCTCAGACACTTAATCCACACAAAAACCTAGCCGTGTAACCTTGGGCAAGTTACTTAACCCCAATTGCCCTAAAGGGGCGGCTAGGTGGCACAGTGAGTAAGAGCGCCGGCCTCGGAGTTGGGATGACCCGAGATCAAATCCGGCCTCAGAAAATGAGCACCCACACATAAATAATGACTAGCCGTGTAACCTTGAGCAAGTTACTTAACCCCAATTGCTTTAAAAAAAAAAACAACAACAACCTCCCTCTACTTAATGCAGCTTGGCTCCTTCTGTGCAACTTAGGAGTATTCAGGATTTACCCAGAGTACCTACAGAACAAGTGATTTGCCCATGATCACAGAGCCATTCAATGTAAGGCTTCATGAAGGAGATGGCACCTGAGCTTTTCCTTGAAAGAAGATGAGAATTCTGAGAGGCAGAAATGAGGATAGAGTACATTCCAGGCATTTGAACTTCTGTTTTCCTGCTTCTGGGGACAACTCTATCCGTTTACACATGATATCATGAGTTAAACCTGTTCCATTCTGTTCCTCTCTGTTTCAGTCTACTCAACCGTAAGATCCCAGACATGGACTAGATGAAGGTTATGGCTTCTCTAAAAACTTCTTTGAGCTCTTCTAACACTGTAATTTTGTGTTCTTCATTGGCTAGAATTTCAACCTCAGATTTGGGTTATTTGTAAAAACTGAGTCATTTTAATAACTTTTCTCCACATGCCCATTTTCTTTATTTCTCCATTAATATTTAAAACATCTATCTTTTTCACCAGTTGTTTCTGTGTCCCCCTGTCCTTGTGTTTGTCTATCTCCATCTCTGTTGGAATGTTTGCCCCTCCCCATCTCTTTCTATCTCTCTGTCTCTGTCCTATGACCTCTGGCACAGGATGAGAATGAGAATTAATATATTAGACCTTCTTTTCTTATCAATCATTATTGCTTGCTCTCTACAAAACAAACATATCTGCATCCATACCTTATTTTATTTTATTTGAGAGAATAACTCTCATTTGGAGTTATAAATTCTTGTATGGTTGTTTTTAAAAATAAAGTGACCTACATTGTCTTTTTATTGCTGTTATTTCTCAGTAGCACTTCCCCATAGAACTCTTCTTTGTAGCAAAGACCAACAGGATGTGTGACAACATATGCCTCATTCTTTATCTGTAGTACACCACCTCTTTATTGAGTCATTGTATTCATTAGAATTCTGAGGTCTTTCAGCATTATTTTCTTTTTATTTTGCTTCATATGAGTACTTACAAATCTTCTGTAAATCATTTATACTAATCACTGCCTAAGCACTCCTTTATTCTCATGCATCTCAATCCAACCCCTGCCCTTCTATAATGTCTCACTCTAAGGCTATGCAGCCCTCACACTGTGATCTTTGTAATGTCCACTCTATAGGCAACAAACTCATTTTCATATTAAATCTTTTCCTTTTCTACTCCTTCTGTCTCCTGGTTCTCACTGAGACCTATCTCCCTCCTGAGGGCACAGCCTTTCTGGTCACTCTTTCTACCACTGATTATACTTTCAATTCTTCCTCTCAAACTCACTGGCTAAGGTAAGGATGTTGGAATACTACTCCCTCCCTGATGCTATTTGTAGGCTTTCCTTCTACTACCATCACTCTTTTGTCATCTCTTCCTTTAAGCTTCACTCAATCAATATTTAGTTTTTGTTATTGTTTAGTTGATCAGTCATATCCAACTTTTCATGACTCCATTTGGGTTTTTCTTGGTAAAGATACTGGAATGGTTTATCATTTCTTTCTCCAACTCATTTTACAGATGAGAAAACTGAGGCAAACAGAGTTAGTGACTTGCCCAGAGTCACACAGCTAGTATTGGAGGCCGGATTTGAACTCATTTCCTCCTGACTCCAAGGCCAGCACTCTCTCCACTATGCCACCTAAGCTACCATATTTACTACCCAATCAAAATTCTGGTAGCTGTTGTATATTGACCTTTAAGACATTCCCCTTCAGGGAGGCTAGGTGGCACAATGAATAGAGCACTGGCCCTGGAGTCAGGAGGACCTGAGTTCAAATCTGGCCTCAGACACTTAATACAAAAACTAGCCGTGTGACCTTGGGCAAGTCACTTAACCCCAATTGCCCTACCTTCCCCCCCTCTAAAAAAAAAAAAGCAAGAAAAAAGACATTCCCCTTCTTTCCACAATTGTTCAGTACCTGCTTTATAATCATTCTTCTTCAACTCCTACTCTCATTCTAGGGGGCTTCAACATATATTTCAATGTTGCCACAAACACCCTAAACTTTCAGTTTCTCAACTTATTTATTTCACATGACCTATTCCTCCATTCCCACCTGGTAACATATCCTTGATCTTTCAGTCACCAACAAATACTCCACTTAGATGTTCCTGAACTCTGAAATTCCCTTATATAATTATAATTCATTTTCATTCCACCCCTTCTTGCCACCTCAAACTCTGTTCTTCGTCTTCATTGTTACCTCCAATCCCTTGACCCCTCAGTTCTTTATCAGGCCATCATCTCTGCACTGGTTATATTCTCTTCTCCCCATCTTGACACCTTAGTGAACCAGTTCAACACTAAACCATTCTCTTTTCTTAAATCCTTTGCCATTTTATCCTATCAAATATCTTACCATGCCAAACCCCAACTTTGAATTACTTCCAGCATTTGGAAAACAAATGATAAAACCATGTTGACTGACAGAGTCCACTGCACCTTTGTGGTACATTTCTCAACTGAGTCTTCATTAAAGAACAGCAATCCTTTACCAATTCACTATCCTTCTTCATAGAGTCATTTTTCCCAACCTTCTAATTCCTTCTCAAATCTCCCAAGGCTTCTCTTCCCCCTGCCCACTCAACTGAGAACCTTTTCTCGTATGTATCAGAAAAAAATCAAACTATTGGGGGCAGCTAGGTGGCACAGTGAATAGAGCACTGGCCCTGGAGTAAGGAGAATCTGAGTTCAAATGTGACCTCAGACTCTTAACACTTACAGGCGGTGTGATCTTGGGCAAGTTACTTAACCCCAATTGCCCTGCCTTCCCCCTCCAAAAAAAAATCAAACTATTCCACAAGAGCTCCCTCTTCTCCCCTCCTCTTCATCTCACATCTCTCAGATACCTTTTGTCACTATCTCCTAACCCCTGATTCACATGAAATGGTGACCCTTCTTCTTGCCAAGGTTAACCCTTCTACATATGCCCATATACACCATTCCATCCCATCTTCTCCAGCAGATTGTTCTCTCTATCATATCTGCTTTCTCATTTATCTCTCCTTGTCCACAGGGATACTTCTTTATAACATATAAATATGCCCATGTCTCCCCCATGTTCAAAAAGCAAAACAAAATTCTTACTTGATTGTCCATTTGTGCCATGCAGCTCCCAAATATCTACTCCCTTTTGTAGCTAAATTCCTTTAAGAAGAACATCTAAAAATCTATGCCTCCAACTTCTTTCTTCTTACTCTTCTTAACTCTATATAATCTGGTTTCCAACATCATTATTCAAGTCAAACTGCTCTCCCCAAAGTTGCTAGTGATCTATTAATTGCCAAATTCAATGGCCTTTCTCAATCTTGATACTTCTTGACATGTCTGCAGTTTTTGACACTATTTGATTACCCTCTTCTCCTTTATACTCTCTTCCCCCCAGGATTCTTTGACACTACCTTATACTGGTTCTGTCTCCTTTGCTAGATCTTCATCCAGTTAGTGGTGGTGAGTGCCCCCCAGGGCTCTGTGCCAGACTTTCTTCACTTCTCCCTCTATATTATTTTGCTTAATAACTTTATCATCTACCAATGAATCCAAGTATCATCTCTATCCTAATAATTCTCAGATCTACTTGTTTAAGTCTAACGTCTCTCCCAATTTACAGACTAGCATCTCCAACTACCTATTTTACCACTCAAATTGGATGTTCTATAGGCTTCTTAAACTCAACATGTCTAAAACAGAGCTTATTCTCTCACCCCTGAATTGCCTTCTCTTTTGATCTTCTCTATTACTATTGTGTTCACCACAGTCTTCCCAAGCACTTAGCCTCACAACCTAGTTGTTATCCTAAATGCCTCACTCTCACATCTCATTTCTAATGTTTCTCTCTTATTGCTTTTTACATTCATAATATCTCTTCTATCCTCTGACATTGTCACTACCTTCTGCAAGCCCTCAGCACCTTACCCCTGGAGTATTGTACTAGCTTATTGATTGATCTCCCAGATAGAAATCTCTCCCCATTATAAACCATCCTCCACTTAGCTACGAAATTAATCTTCTTAAAGTACGGTTTCGATCATATCACCACCATCCCTACTCAGTAAATTCCAGTGGCTCCCTATCACCTCCAGGATTAAATATAAAACCTTCTATTTGTCATTCAAAGTCCTTCACAGCCCTATCCCTTTCTGCCTTTCCAGGATTCTCACACCTTGTTTATCTCCACATACTATGTTATCCAGGGACAATGACCTCCTTGTTATTCCTTACACAATATATTCCATCTCCCATCTCAAGATTGTTTTCACTGGCTATCTGCCATACCTGGGATTTTCTCCTCATCTCTGCCTCCAAGCTTTCCTGACTTCCTTCATTTGAAAGAAGTGCCCTCTCCTACAGAAAGCTTTTCCTGATCCCCCTTAAGTGCAGTTTCTTCCTTCTTTGGTTTATCTCCAATTTATCCAATCCAGAGCTTGCTTGTTCAGTTATTTACATGTCATCTCCCACACTATTCTGTGAGCTCCTTAAGAGCAGAGGACTGTTTTTCTCTTTGATTGTATCTCATACACTTAGCAGAGTGGGTGGCATGAAATAGATCCTTAATAAATACTAGCTGATTGGATTTATCATGGTGTTACAATATACCATCACCTTCACATGGCCATGCCACTGAGTAGTAGAGTATACTAACTTCAATGCTTTGGCAAATCCATGATCTTATTAATGAGGGTATTTCCTCTACCAATAAAATCTATACCCACTCAACTTCTGTTTCCTCCTCATTTTTGCAGACCTTCCCTATAGGATACAGCCCCCATGACAGGTGATCTTCTAGTCACATTAATTAAGAGAATTCTAGATGAGGGATTTTTAACCTAGATTCCAGGACGTTCATAATCTTACAATGGGAAATGAGATGATGTTTTTATTTTTACTCACCTCTAACTGAAATTTAGCATTTTTTTCAAATTTAAAACATTGTTGTGAGCAGAGGTCCATAGGCATCACTGGTGTCAAAGGGGTCCATAATACAAAAAAAAAAAAAAAAATAGTTAAGAATCTCAGTCCTACATGATCTCTAAAATCCTTTTTTTTTCTTTAATCTTATTGTCCTACAAAAATGTGAACTATTTTGTTTTTGTTTTTGTTTTTGTGTTTTGTTTTGTTTTTTTTTACTATATGTTAACTTGAATAAATTGACAAATAAAAAATTATTCTGGAACACTGAAAACATGCCAGGCCTTTGCTAAATCATGGGAGTATAAATACAGCAAGCAAGCATGACCATCCCTTCCCCTTAAGGAGCTTACATTCTAATAGGGAAGACAACTCTTAGAATTGGAAAGTGGAGGAGGGTGGAGAGTTGATAAGTGATACACTGATTTGGAAATGGTCAGGAATTGCATGGTGACTGTGCAAAGATAAGGCTTCTCCAATCCAATCCTAGGGGCAGAGGTCAACTTTCAATAGGAGGAAAATAGCTATAGGGGAGCCATGGTTTGGAAATAGCTTAACCAAAAAGCTAGAATTATATAACTTGGTTAAAATTTCACTCTGAGTCTCTCCAAAATAAAATTTTTTAAAGAAGAACTTACTTTTGTGAGTTTTAGAAACTGGTGAGTCTTAGAAACAGCTCACAATTCCTCTGCCAACAACAAGAATGGGAGCTTTCAGCATTCATTTACACTTCCTGAGCTTGTGAATTGGCCTCCTCCTGAATTAGACCTGGTTTAAATCCTGGCCCATTCACTGATTCCCCCCACCCCCACCCCCACCCCTGGCTTCCTTAGCAATGCAGAGCTAAGATCTCAAACCCACAGATGCTTTATTTGTTTACATGGTGTTGATATGTCTCCCAGGATGAATTAAAATATTAATGTGTTTTCTTCTCACCACCACCCCCCTTCCCTTTTGTGTTTAGTATTCTTTTTGCAGATGTTAAAGGATTTACCAACCTTTCCACGACCTTGTCAGCACAGGAGCTGGTCAGGATGTTGAATGAACTCTTTGCCAGATTTGATCGACTGGCCCATGTGAGTTGAATTTAATTCCCTTTCCATCTTTAGAAGGAGTGTGAGGTTGCATGCTTAATTAGGAAGGAGAAGAATTTCGGCCGCCATCACTGATGGTATTATCTGTCTGCATTCTATCCTCTGAGCATTGACAAGAGACTCTCTGATCTTTCTGCTGGATCAATGTTGGTTAGTTAATGACCCTTGTTAGAAGGTTTACTGTCTACTTTTTGCCCTTTTATAGGCAGCTGGTTCAGTGACAGTCAGCTCCAGGCAGGGGGCCATCCAGGAGTCATTTCAATCTGTTCACCTCCCCCACCATTATTTCCTTATGCATGTGGCTTACTGCCATGTATACCAAAGGTCAGGAAGGAGGCTTTATTCAGTGATTACTGGATGCAGTCTCCAAGCCAAATTCTGCCATCTGGCATGAAACTGCATTTTCTCAAGGACATATTTAATCCACTGAACTTTTCTATAACCATGGCTGAATCGTCCGCTCTTTTGAACCTTGTCAGATTTTAAATATCTATTTTGGAGCCCAGAACACTCTACCTTTATTTTGTACTTTGTTTGGTTCAAAGTAGTCTCAAAGGATTATTAATAGAAGAATTCATGACTTTCTTAGTCACACAAGTAACAAGGCGAGTCATAATTTGAACATAGATCCTCTGATCCTAAAATGACTGTTGATTCCATCCATATATCAAGGATGAGTTCATTCTCTTTAGCACTGAAAGCCTGATTCCATGTTGTAAGGTCACAGAAAATACACTGGAACCTTACAACAATACTCTGTGTGTTAGAGTAGAGTGAAATTTAAGGAAAGTTCATTCATGACTTTATCCAAAGGAATATATGTATTACAACTTCAATAGTATTTCTTTATGAAACAGTTTTTCCTCTAATGTGGTCAGTTCTATAGAACAGACCCAATAAATCTTCTAATGCTTCACGGTACATTTTCTTTCACAAAAGTGATTTCTGCTGGCATGGTACAATGCTTAGGCAAAACCAATCAAACATAAAATTTCTCAATACCTGCCTTCTTTAAGAACTAATTCTCTTTAGCATCACATTGGAATTCTGACTTAAAGGATCAGAAGGAGGGTTGGCTAGGTGATGCAGTGAATAGAGCACCAGCCCAGGAATCAGGAAGACCTGAGTTCAAATCCAGCTTCAGACACTTAACACAAAAACTAGCCGTGTGACCTTGGCCAAGTCACTTACCCTCCAAAAAGGGAAAAAAAAGAATCAGTAGGTGCTTATATTTTGTGATTCAAGCAACAGGATAAAGGGTAGCTAGCTAGCATATACCATGCTACTTCTTCCTGTTCCTTCCTGGATAAAATACAAACTTCTTTTGGGGGCATTTAAAGACTTTCATAATCTGGTTCTAATGTAACTTTCCTAATTGGTTTTATATTGCTTCCCTTCACACTCTCTACATTCCAGCAAACTGGTTGTTCCCTGCACATAGAATTTCTATCTCCTACCTCCACACATTTGTACAAGATGTCCCTTTATATTTTGGATGTTCTACATCCTTATCTCTATTTCTTATAATTCCTAGCTCTTTTTAATACTCATCATTCTTAGATACCTTCCCATAAGACCTTTCTTGATCTCCTCAATTATTGATGTTTTTTCATTACCAAAATTACCTTGTATTTTTACATGTTATTTGTGCAATAGAATGTAATTTAAGAACAGGCACTGGTTTTTGTTTGTTTGTTTCTTTGCCTTTATCTGTGTATCTATATTGCCTGGCAGAGTTCCTGTCACATAATATGCATGTAAGAAATGTTTATTGGCTTGAACTAAATTTAAATTGTAAATGGATGAGTAGAAGGAATATGGCTGGTTCCACTATTTCTCTACTCTTTAAAGTTCCATTGATCCCCTGCAGGGGGCATTCTGGCTCTTCACTATGTTGGGCCTTAAGCACTTGAAACTAACCTTCTCCAAAGAGGAGGTACTTAATAAGTGTTTGTTTGTTCTATAGAGATTTCTCAGGTTCTTCAGTTGTTCAGATTCCAGCAGCACAGAAAAAAAATAATATTGCGCTCTGCACTCAGTAAATGCTTGTTTGGGAAGGGAAAAAAAGGCCTAGTAGATTATTTAATTAATATTTTGATGACTAAATAAATCTATGAGCTCATTGATGTGGGATTCCCTCCAGTTTTGCAAATCAATATGCCATTTCATCATGTACAATATTTGCTGATTAGTAACCTACAGGGAGTCTACTCTCCAGATCTCTTGACATCGCATGGCTCCCAAGGAAGTACATGATACACTGCCCATCTGTTATCCCGTTCTCTTGATATGTGACCAGCCTACTTCCATTTTTGATCAGATGTCTTTTTTTTTCATTTTCCTTATGTAGTTTTTTTTTTTTTAATTGGTAATATGTTGTAGTCTAACTAATGGTCATGGAGCCACCCTCCATTGCCTTTTGGGTAACCCACAACATTGATTTTGGGGGTTATGATGACATCCTACATTTCACATATAAGTATCACAAGTTTTTTGTTGTTGTTGTTGTTGTTGTTGTTTTTTTAATGGCCTTTGCTTGTAGGTCATTAAAGTCAATGTGCAATTTTCCCTCAGTCTAACTTATTCTCAACTATGTGCTTATTTCAATATCCTTTTATAGTATCTGCTCACAATATATGTACTGATACACTAACTCTACAGATTGTCCAACCAAATAGATAGCATTCAAGGGTAGGGAACCTTTGGCCTCGAGGCCACATGTGGCCTTCTAGATTCTTAGATACAGCCTTTTGACTGGGTCCAGATTTTATAGAACAAATCTTTTTATTAAGGGGATTTGTTCTCTGAAGTTTGGATTCAAAGGGCCACATTTGAGGACCTAGAGGACCATATGTGGCCTCCAGGCTACAGGTTCTCCACCACTGTAATAGAAGTGCTTTATCTACTTGGGTCTTTTTGTGTGAATAATTAAGCCAAACTATTTTGAGTAATTGTGGAACTCACCTGGAAGGCTTTTTAATGTTCCTAGGACTTTCTTCAATTGACACAAACTAATCCACATTCAGGAATATCTTTTTTAAAAAGCCTTACTATCTCCACTTCACACACACACACACACACACACACACACACATGCATGCATGTGCCTGTGTGTGCACGTGTGTGTATGTACCTATGCATGTATCCGTCCAGTTCTAAGTGACTTGGAACGTTTTATGAGCTTGGTCATCCTAGATATCATTTGAATAAGAGGCTATAATATGCCCTGGATAGACTATTCTTTTAAACTTTTTGTTGATAGTTTTTGGGTTAGAGTAGCACAAATATGGATTTTGGCCACATATATAGTAAAACTATAAGAGCAATGCTCCTATATGAGAAACTTAAAATTGAGACAGAAAGGTCTATTAATAAAATAAGGATAGAAAGTGGATGTGGTATTTCATTGCCACAGGGAACTTTCAAATGGGCAAAGTCCCTCTACCAATATAGGTCAGCACTTTCTCTGCAGATTATAGTCTTAAAGATTTGCCCTAAGCACTGAGAGGTAAAGTGACTTGCCCAGGGTCACATGACCAGAAAATGTCAGAAGCAAGACTTGAACCCCAAATTTCTTGCCTCAAAAAACAAGTCTGTACCACATAGACTCTTTATTAATAGAATCATGTGTATATAAACATTGACATATACTTATGTTTCTATATTATAACACTTTTACTTGCTTGCTATATTTCTGAATTCATAAGTAGCTTCCCTGTAAAAAAAACTTTACCCTATAGAGTAGAATTATATGTGTATATATAATAATTGGGACCTGAAGAACTGAGTAAATACGGACTCCCATATGGATACTCCATGTAATACATGGACACACCTTTCTGTTCAATATCATGTCCAAGCCCACCAAAATATTGTGGTGAAAAGAGGAAAGGCTACTTTAAAAAGTGGGGCCCTTTTAAAGGGGTAGAGAATGAACAAATGTGTATGCTTTTCTGCCATAGAAGCTTTAAATTATGTGTTGTTATCTGTATGCATGAGAGGTGTGCCTCCTGGGTAATAAACTTGATGAGGCAAAGTCAACCATGGATCATTTTGGATAGGACCAGTTGACTGCAAGTGTGTGTATGTATGTTCATGTGTGTGCATGCATGCATGTGTGTGTGCATGCATGTATGTGTGTGATCACATACACACTTATGTATACATTTGTTGTTATTGGGTCATTTAAGTCATGCCTGACTCTTCATGACCCCATTTGGGGTTTTCCTGGCAATGATATTAGAATGGTTTACCATTTCCATCTCCAGCTCATTTTATAGATGAGGAACTGAAGCAAATAAGATTAAGTGACTTGCCCAGAGTCACAAAGCTAGTAAGTCTCTGAAGGCACATTGAACATAAGTTCTCCTAACTCCAGGGCCAGCACTTTATCTACTATGCCACCTAATTGCCCTTATGTATATATTCATGTATGTGTATACACATATATGCATAATATATACATATGTATTATTTTTCTACATATACACATGTGTATATGGATATGTGTATTGTGTATATATACATATATGCACACACACACATATATATATATATATACATACATATATATATACATATACGTGTGTATATAGAAACAGTGCAGTATGTGTAATTGGATCCATTGTTATTTATGTGCTAAGGAAATGAATTGCAGTACAAACTCTGGGAGAAGAAAAGACTTAACTACTTTGCACAGCTTGGCAAAAGCAAAGAATATTGTCTGTTTCCTCCAGTACAGTGCAGAGGTCTCCCACTGCCCCAAACTATCCCTATTCACTCTAAACTCTTCGCTGGAGGTCATTCACAGCAGTGATCCATGCTTTAGCCAATTATACATCTACCTCTTTTAGGCCTTGCTTTACAATGATAATCAGAGGATCAGGGAACAAAGATTTTTTTTATTCTGTCTTTCAAGAAATCTTATATCATTTTATGTAGTTTATGTAGTTCGTAAGGTATCACTAGGACTATATTTGCATATGCACTGGAGGCACCTTGTTGCTAAAGAACATTTAATCTCTTCTTTGATTCTGTTCTCTGTTGGTGAAGATGACAAAATATTGATCTACTGAATCCAATATTTTTTTAAAGTGACAAACAAGAATAACAATGAGATTTTATATTTGCTGTATTTTCAATCAATTTGAATAATCCAAAGAAATCCCCTACCATAGAGCATCACTTGCAAAAGCCTGCCTGTTCCTTTTGATACCTTCACTAAGTATGCCCTTGATGTATCTGCAGATTATCTCATAAGGAATTCATAGAAATGGAAAAGTAGACATGTGGTCTGGTAGTTCTTGATCTTTCCTTATTAGAAATTTGATATTACTAAGGTCCTTTATTTTACAAGCATTGGGCATTTTTTTAAAGTATTGTAAGACTTCTACTCCCCATGCCCTCAACATAATATAACCTCCAGAATGGATTGTCTTTGTAGATGTTCTAGTTCAGTTATGGATATATAGATATATAGATATAGATATATATGCAGATGTCTAGTTCAGTTATACTTCTCATCTTTTTTTCTTTAGTGCTATTTCTGCCCTCTCATGGAGCACATCAGGAACCATGATATATTCAAATTGTGCTGGTTCCACTTGTCTGTTGATGAAGAAAGCAGTATGTTATAAAAATTCCATGGATCTTTTCTGTTTTGTGGGCATTTGTTTTCCTTCTGGTTTTATCTTTAAATGTCTTCCAGATGATTTGGATTGTTTTTCACAAATTGTTCTGTAAATTGCTTTTTATAACACTCTTCTTGACATTTTAATGTTATGGCAATACTATTTATTATCTTCTGTCATCTTTCTGCATCAAATATTACTAATTTGCATTCTAAAGCATTCAGCACAATGGCTGGCACATAGTAAATACTACACAAATATTAGCTATTGTTATTCAGTTATGGTCATCTTTGACAGCTCTTTCTCCCCATTTGGCAAGCTAGTCAAGTGTTTTCTGGCTAGTAGTTTCTGGGTTCTTTTTGGTGCCCTTATTGTAAGAAATTCATTTACACAAAATCTTTAGTAAATTATTGCTAGATGATGTTAGAGTCTATCTGTTACCCCATTTCCCATTTTTCAGAATTAACAATTGTTTAAATAGATCTGCTTTAATAGATCTGGAGTTAGATTGCATGACCCTTCTTATTTCATGTATTTCTTCTACTCTGGCAGAGATCTTGATCTTTGTACTAACAAGCTGAGGGTCTGGCTGCACACAGAGAGGTATGCTGGAAATGATTACCTCATTAATGAGCAGTCATGTCCTCTTTGTTAGAATGTAACCAATTTTGTGTTTTATGTTGTTGATTGCCCACCATGTCCAGTATCTCTTGTCTCTCAAACAATATGTTGAAGATATATCTGCATGGTTTACAAGTCATTGCTCTCATTTCTCTCTTCTGAACTATTTTCTGAGATATATGTGTCTGTGTGTATATGTATATGTATATGTACATGTATATGTATAATGTAATGTATATGCTTATATTTGTGGTCACCCCTAAATACCCACCTTTTCCTTGAAGTCACCTAGTATTGAAGAATATGTTGATCTAATATGAAGGCTTTTATCAGGATATTTCTGGCGATGACTCTATATATACCTCAGTTGGTTTTCAGAAATAGAGCAAATCCCTTGTTGACGATATTGGCCAAATCAGCACACAGCGCCCCCCTAAGAAGAGTAATCATGATATTGAGTTCACTTTATATAAGAAACAATAGAAAAAAATTAGATATGTTTAGAGAGTAGGTATGGAGAGAAGGTAGAGCAACTGTTTTCTATATATGAAGGACTATTAGATGGGGGGAAAAAGGACATATTTGTTCTATTTGGCTCCAGAGAATTGAAGTGGGAGCAACAGGTGGAAGCCCCAAAGACACTAAAATAACCTTGGTATGAAGACAAGTTCCCAAACAGTTAGAACTATCCCAGAGTGGAAAGGGCTGCCTCAGGAAGTAAGGGGATTTTCTGCACTGCAGGTTTTCAAGCAGACTGGATCACCTCCCATCTATGTTGCAGAAAGGATTCTTGTTAAGATTAGAATATTTCAGAGGTCCCTTGCAATAGGAGAATTCTATAAATTTTTGACTGATCAGGCCCAAAGCATTGAATTATGATTAAATATAAAGAATGATGCTAGAGTTATAAAAGTATCTCTAAAGCATAGATGGCATGCTTATTAAATATGTTGAGGGCCTAAAGCAGGGTTGCATGCATAATAGTTCGGGTGATAGAATTGGGATTCAGTAATGCAAATCTCAGGTAGAACAATGTGTGGAAGCTAAGATAAAATTTAACAGAAATAAATATAACATCTGAACTTTTATATTCATGTCATATTGAATTATATCAAAGTTAAGGAAAATCAATTGCAGAAGTATAAGATGAGGGGAAAACA
Source organism: Gymnobelideus leadbeateri (assembly GCA_011680675.1). Classification (NCBI taxonomy): domain Eukaryota; kingdom Metazoa; phylum Chordata; class Mammalia; order Diprotodontia; family Petauridae; genus Gymnobelideus; species Gymnobelideus leadbeateri. Next base: position 609,426 of record WOXC01008526.1, read on the forward strand.
TTTCCTAAAAAACAGTTCATGGTAAAAATAATATATGGGTTCTAGTAGAAATAAAGGTTCAATGTGAGTCAACAGTGTGGAATGACAACTAAAAATATTAAGGCAATCTTGGGCTCCACTAAGAGGGGACAGATTTCCAGAGTTAGGAAAGGAATAATCCTACTCTATTCTTCCTTGATCAGATCACATCTGAATTGTATGTCCAATACTGGGTGTCATATTTTCAAAGAGTAATTGACATTCAGGAATATCTTCAGAAAATAACAATAAGGATTTGAAACAGTGCCATATGAGGCCGAGTTGAAGGAAGTGGGGTTATTTGTTCTGCGGAAGAGAAGGCTTAGACTAGACTTGACAACAATCTTAAGAGTATTTGAAAAGAACATGAAGTGGAAAAGTGATATCTTGTTCTACTTGGACCCATAGAGCAGAACTACAAGCACTGGTAGAAAATACTACATATTTAGGCTTGATGTGAGGGAAAAAAATCTTATTCAAAACTAGAATGGGCTTTCTCAATGACTTTTCAAAAATGTTACAAGTCATTGAAGCATTCAAATAAGTATTCCTTTGTATAGACACTGGCTTTGCAAAAAGTGGTGCTTCAAACTGAATAGTACTTCAAATGTGGCTAGAAAAATACAGCATAGAATATGAGGAGTACTCTCAGTGATCTGGACATTAAGTTTTTATTTATGACGCCATAGATGGCATAATTGAAAAGGCACTCACACACACACACAAATACATGCATACACACATACAAACACATATACACACATGAACACACACATACTGGCTTATATTGAACTTTTCCACAAATGTTTCAAATACTGCTTGTATTGATTCCTTTTTGAAAGTGAATTCAAGGTGGCCAAGGATTGTGATGTTTCCACCAATATAAAGAATGGGTTGAATCCATATGGTCTCCACCACTTAACATATAATCCTGTTAGAAGTGGTAAAGTGTATCACTACTTTTTTGTGGAATAATTGGAAAAAAACACAAGATTGACTTAGAGAAAGGGACCCTGGGTTTAAATCATTGCTCTGACTTGGACCAGTCGACTATATCTCTCTGAATTTCCATTGTCTCAACTGAAAAGAGGCTCTATGAATAGCTAAACACATCTCTACCTTCTCAGTGTAGTTAGGAAGCCACAATCAGGGTGCAATTAGAGTAGGAGCTTGTGGAAAGAAACTTCCCTATCACTTTTCTTTCTTTCTCTCTCTCTTTCTTTTTTTTTTTTTTAGGGCAATTGGGGTTAAGTGACTTGCCCAAGGTCACACGGCTAGTTTTTGTGTTAAGTGTCTGAGCTTGGATTTGAACTCAGGTCCTCCTGACTCCAGGGTTGGTGCTCTATTCACTGCGCTACCTAGCTGCCCCTCCCTATCACTTTTCAATGCTTTACATTCTACTTTTTAATATTCATATCCATTGTATGATAGAATCAGGATCTCAAAAGATCTCAACAGATTGGAATATATAGTCTGAAGCTTATAGAATGAAATTGGAAAAAAGTATTAAGTCTTGCCTTAAAATCAGAAGGTCATCCACAATATCTATGGTTTGGGGAGTGTTGTGGTTGTAAAATAGCATGTGTGAAATGGGTTCACACATTTAAGGGGTTCTTAGTGCTAAGGACTAATTTGTACTCTATCCAAAATGCAGTGAAGGTGGAAAAGGATGGTGAATGCAGGGAAATATGGAAAGATTTTTATGAAATCATAGAGTAAAAAAGCAGAAATGAAGACCTGGAGTACAAAATAACTAGAAATTGGAGTTGAAAATCAAGTCCATTGAGTCCAAAGATGGGGGGTTGGGCTTTTTTTCTTCTTGTTCTGTACCACCTTCTTTGCTTAGAAAATCTCCTAAGAAAAGCTTCTGCCTTGATAATATTTCATCTTGCATCTAGAAGAGAACAGCTCTTCTTTTAATGCACTGGCACTTATGTTTTCCTCTAAGTGCAGCTCATAGCCAGAAATCAGACATGGAATGAAATATCCTCTGACAGTCTCCTTTCAAGAGCAGCTCTTACTACAGACAAGAGTCTGCCTCTAGACTAAAATTCATTCCACTTAAAGACCTCCGCAACATGGCTCCCAACTTATTTCATATTGCTTCCCTTTGCTCTCTATTTTGGTCAAACTGCCTTGCTAGGTGTGAAGTATACATGAAATCCCATCCATATACCTTTGCAAAGGTGGTCCTCCAATCTGAAATTTAATCCCTCATTCTCTTCCCATGGATAATCCCTACCTACCTTCCAAATATAACTCAAGTACATTCTCTTACATAAAGCCTTTCCCAGTTGCTCATCCCTTCCCAACAAGATATTAGTGTTCTTTCCCTCTTACAATTTTTTAAGTATTATATAGATTCAGAGATCTACACCCGGAAGGTACTCCAGAGACCATCTACTCCAAATTTCTCATTTTACATAGCAGAAAACTGAGTTGTGGGGAGCTTAAGTAGCTTTCCCAAGATCACATACATAGTAATGATAAGAATCTTAAACCCAGATCCTTTGATTCTAAATGCAGCACTGTTTTCACTTTGCCATACTGCTTTGTATATACTGATTATTTATTTATCTGTGTATATAATGAATCTTCCCTCTTCCCCTCCAGAATACAAGGTCCTTTAAGGCATTTTTGTCTTTGTATCATAAGGTTTAGCAGAATTTCTTTAATATAATAGAACCTTAATGATAGTGTACTGAATTCAATTGAATATAGCCTATTATTTTCCACAAACATAATAACTTAAGTTTATATACCTAGGCTACTCAGGGTTTTACATAGATTATCTCATTGCAGCCTTACAATACTCCTGTGAATTAGGCATGGCAAGTATTATGATCCTCATTTTCTCCAGCTTAGAAGTTAGGTACCTTGTTACTCAAGTTTACACAGCATGTGACTGATGAACAAAAGACCCAAAATTCATTCAAGATATGAAATATAAGTAGATGGCAGGTTGGAATCAATTAAATATGCCCCTCCCAAGTCTTTCAGTTCTTTGACTGAAATTCACTAGATGAGGGGTTCCTGTCCTATGAACTTGGATGGGGAAAAATACTTTATTTTTCCTAACCTTAGTTATCCTTCTACAGAATATATTTCAATGTGATTGGTTTTCTTTGTAATCCTAAGTATTTTATTTTATGCATCTGAAAATGTCATTCTGAAGAGTCCCTAGGTTTCACCAGACCAACAAAGGCATCCATGGCACAAAAAAGGTTAAGAATCTCTATATTTCATATCTATATAATTCATATATATCAAAATATATACATATATGTACATGTTCAAAATACACACACACATATATATACATATATATATACACATGTACCTATCTACACACACCAATTTTGTTTATTCTTGTTTTTAATTATCATGTCAAGTTGGATCAGGGCAACTAAATCTGTGACAAATTTAATAGAATTTCCTTTAAGAATTAATCTTTTTTTTTTCAACTTTAAACACACCACAATGAGCATCTGGCCTTATATGTAACTTGTGTTTTTACCAAAAAATTTTGTGACTTTAACAAGTGTACCATCCTCTTGAATAATGCTACTGTTTGGGAAGTGGGAACCACATGTATCCCAACCTTTACAAAAAACACAAGATACCATGTTTGACCATGTTATACACATAACTACAGAGTATATGAAATTTTGTGACTTATTTTCCTTCATAAATTATCAACATGAAGATTTTTTCACTTCTTTCCCAGGACATTGAGCTTAACACTGGTAATAGATAGATAGATAGATAGATAGATAGATAGATAGATAGATAGACAGACAGACAAGAAGATAGATAATAGAAAGATGATAGATAAATAGACAACTAAATAGATAGATGATAGATAGATAGATAGATAGATAGATAGATAGATAGATAGATAGGTAGATGATAGAGAAAAAGATACAGAGATACACAAACATATGAAAGGAATAGTGTAACGAGCTGAAAAGTTCCAGATGTTCAGATTTGTCTCAACTGTTATTCAGATATTATAATAAAAAAGCATTTGGTAAAAGAAAATAAAGTTGATATCATAACTAGTACCATAAAAGTTTGCATTGTATTATGTTTCATAGTTGCACGGTGGTTTAAAACCCATTGTTTCATTTGATACCACATGAATTAGGTAACATCAAAATTATCATCATTGCTCAGGAGAAGCCAAGGCCCAGAGCAGTTAAGTGACTTACCTGCATAAGGTCACCTGGAAAGCACATAGCCAGGTTGTTTTTTTTTGTTTGTTTGTTTTTTTACTTTTTGGAGGGCAATTGGGGTTGACTTGCCCAAGGTCACAAAGCTAGTAAGTATTGTAGTAGCTAGTAGCTAGTGTCTGAGGCTGGATTTGAATTCAGGTTCTCCTGACTACAGGGCCAGTGCCCTATTCACTGCACCACCGAGCCACCCCAATAGCCAGGTCACACCAGAGCTCTCATCATTATACCACAGTCTCTTGAACAAAAAGAAAATATACAGAAGTGTAGATAGCATGTCATTATACCTTGTGAACCTTCTGGCTGGCAAATTTCACAAAGTCCATTGTTTTGTTTTGTTTTGCTTTGTTTTTAGGAATAAGCAGTGTTTATTACAATTCTCTTTGTGGTGGCAAAGAACTGAAAATTGAAGGGATGTTCATTAATTGAGGAATGGCTGAATAAGTTATGGTATATGGTTGTGATGAAACACTGTAAGTGCTTTAAGAATTGATGAGCTCAATGATCTTGGAAAAACATGGATAGGTGAGCATAAAATAGTGAGAGTGAAATGAGCAGAACCAAGAGAATGTTGTATATGCTAACAGCAATATTGTTGTAAGAACAACTTTAAGTTAATAAGTCATTTTGAATATTAAAAGTACCCAAATTAATTATGAAGGATCTATAAGGGAAGATGCTGTCTTTGTCCAGAGAAAGAACTGACACACAGAAGTATGTATAGAATGCTTTTACACACACATATATACATACATATGCATATGTATGTATCTATATATTTATCTATAAATATCTATACATATATGTAGATATAGGTATAGATATGCACACATATTTCTGCCGAATGGTAGTTATCTCTAGGCTGGAGGAGGTTGGGGGGAGGGAGAGGAGGAAGAAAACAAAGGAAAAAAAGAAATTTACAGGACAACTTTATTATATATTTAAAAGGAATAGAAAATTGTACATAATAGATCTGCAGTTTGATGTACAATTATTTTTTCGACTCTACTATGTAATAGAAATGCTTTATTTCTTAAGTTCAGAACAAAATAAATAAAAATTTAAAAATAAAATAACATCTCAGTACCAGAATAAAAAAGCATAGTGAATCTGCCACAGCTTTTCTTACAGTGACATTTTCAAGAATTGGGACCTGCTTATGTGCTTTAAGTTTGAGTTTATTTCATTTTTTTTTTTAAAGCAATTGGGGTTAAGTAACTTGCTCAAGGTTACACGGCTAGTCATTATTTATGCGTGGGTGCTCATTTTCTGAGGCCAGATCTGATCTCGGGTCATCCCAACTCCGAGGCCGGCGCTCTTCCTCACTGCGCCACCTAGCCGCCCCTTTAGGGCAATTGGGGTTAAGTAACTTGCCCAAGGTTACACGGCTAGGTTTTTGTTTGTGCGGATTAGGTGTCGGAGGCCGGCTCCGAACTCAGGTCCTTCTGATTCCAGGGCCGGCGCTCTATTCACTGCGCCACCTAGCCGCCCCCAAGTTTATTTCATTTTTAAAGCTTGTTTACCCAGAACTTTTTTTGAGCATAAATATGAGCTCTCCAGAGCAATTCCAGAGAAAGTGAACATTAATAATTATAGTAATAATGGTTAAAATTTATGTAGTGCTTACTATGTGCCAACCACTATGCTGTTTTCCAATTACAATCTCATTTGATGCTTACAACTACCCTGAGAGGTAGGTGATATTATTATCCCCTTTTTACAGATGAGGAAACTAAGGCAAATAGATTAAATGACTTGCTAGGGTCATAGAACTAGTAAGTGTCTGAGACTGACTTTTAAGTCAGGTCTTCTTAACTTCAGGCCAGGTCACCCAATGGGATTTGAGATCATAAGAAAGCATAAGAGTTTGACCTATAGAAGAAAATCCACCTATACCCTTTTGTACCTTATACTAGAAGCCTTCTGTCATTGGCTCAGTGCCCCTTTTGAGAATAATAACTTGAATTTATATACTTAATATATGTACAGAACTGTACCTAGAAATTCTGGCAAAAAGAGCACAAAGTAGTTGTAAGAGGGAAAAGACCTCAGGGAAAAAGGTCAGACATTCCCAAAAGCAAAGACCTAGGACATTGTGAGGCAGTTCCCAGGAGAGCGAGTAAGGTTATGAGTTCATAAATTTAGACTAGGACCTATGTGGATATATAACACTACCCCCAGGTCCTTATTTTATAGATGAGGAACTGAGATCCTTGGGCCTATGTTTAAGGTCACAAAGATAGGAAGAAGCATGGTCCTCTAACTCTAGACCCAGTACTCTTTCCACAGGACCCCATTTTAGAGATAATCCGAGGAGGAGTTCACTTGGATTACAGACATCTTGGGATGAGGGAAGGAAGCATCTTTCTCATCATCTGGTAATTGATTTTACCCAATAAAGTAGTACAAGAATTGTCAGTGCTCTAAGTTATAGTCCGATTGTCTTACTCTGGATATAGCTCACCTGTGCATGGATGTGGCACTGAATCAGAAGGGGCATGACCAAATCTCAATGCATCTAGGTCATCTCTGGTATAGTGGCAAGATCTTAGACTTGGCCCCAAAGGACTTGGGGTCAGACCCTGACTGGCACTTACTTAGGTGACTGACCTTGAATAATTCACTTCCTTTCTCTGGGCCTTGGCTTCCTTATCTGTAAAAGGGAATAATCATGTCTATGATACCTACCTCATAAGATTGCTCTTAAGATAAGGGGTTTAGTAACTTAGATAACCATTAAGGTCCCTTCCAGTTCAAAAAGTAGGATTCTTTGAACTATAAAAGGAGTATATCATGGACAGCCTAGCAGCTCTTTCCCGGGGCGGGGTGGGGGGGGTGGGGAAGGGGGGGGCGGAGAGCTATTGAGGGACAATATGCTAATGTGCCTAATAGTGAATTGTTGATGCCAAGAGTTAAACACACACACTCATACAAACACTGTTTGGTGCTGCTGGTGCAAAGCCTTCAAGCTTGACCAAGCTGCAGTCTGCTAAAGGCAGGTTCCCACTAGTCACAGGGTCAATCCCTAACTACTCACAGCCTCAGAAGCATTTTATTAGACAGAGTTCTTGGCCCTCCTCAGATCCCATTTTGCTTTCCATATCTTCTCAACTCACAAGAAACCCCTTATCTGAGCCTATTCATTTATTCATTACCAAAAAAGAAAATCAATATCCATTAAATGCCTTCTATTGCATTAAATGAGGTATACCTCTAGTGATGGGATAGGACTACAAATTGTCCATACCCATTGACTCACTGATAGACGAAAAGCCCAAAGAGGTTAAAGATAGAGGGGGGAAAAGAGCTCATCAACACCAGAAAATTCACAGCAACCCTTTGTTTTGTTTTATTTTCTTTTTTTTTGCTTTTTGGAGGGCAATTGGGATTAAGTGACTTGCCCAAGGTCACAAGGCTAGTTTTTGTGTTGTGTCTGAGACCAGATTTGAACTCAGGTCCTCCTGACTCCAGGGCTGGTGCTCTATTCACTGTGCCACCTAGCTGTCCCAAAATTTATTTATGTTATGGAGGGGAGGAGGTAGGGCAATTGGGGTTAAGTGACTTGCCCAAGGTCACAAGGCTAGTTTTTGTGTTAAGTGTCTGAGACCAGATTTGAACTCAGGTCCTCCTGGTTCCAGGGTTAGTGCGCTATTCACTACGCCACTTAGCCGCCCCTACAGCAACCCTTTTTTTGTGGGAGCAGAGAACTGAAAATTATGTAGATCCCCATTATTTTATAATGGCTAAATGAATTTTGGTACATGAATATGAAATATTTGAGTGTTGTAAGGAACAATGGAGATGATTAATTCAGTGAAATATATGAATTTTTTGTATGAACTGATTGTGTGTAAGTAGAACCAGGAAAACAATATACTTAAACAATGTAAATTTAAAAAATCAAACCAATGCATTGCAACTATACTGGACCAAGCTTGGTCTCCTAGAAATGGGAAAACATAGCTTCTTGACTTCATTGCAGAGGAAGTGTACTATGGACATGGAACATTGCATAATACTTCATTTGCTGTCATACTTTCTTTATGGATTGGTTAGTTTTACTGACTTGCTTTTGTTCTCAATATTATTGTTACTGAAAGGTGGGGTAGAATAGGGTAGACAAAAAAATAAGCATTTTTAAGTAAATATTAAGGGAAAAGTTGTTTGTATTTTAAAATTAATCTATGTGTTACATTGTTGAACTTAATAAGTGATAGTCATTTTCTAAATGTTTTCCAGTTATGGAATCCCTTTCTTCAAGAACTGAGTATGGACTAGTGCAATGGTTCTTAAAGTTTAGTCTGTGAGCCCCTAGAAGTCCCAAGATTCTTTCAAGAGTTCCTCAAGCTCAAAACTATTTTTATAATAAAAGATGTTATTTGCATATTAAAAATACTCCTCCCTTTTCCAACTACATATTTGTGTGAGGCAAGATTTTCTTATATGCTTCAATCAAAATAACATGTCACAACAGATTGAATATAGAAGTAGATATGCGAATCAAATTGTCTTCTATTAAGCCAGGAATTAAAGAGATTTACAAAAATAGATAAAATAGTGCCATTCTTCTCACTATTATTTTGCTTTGGAAAATAGAATTTTTTCATAAAGATATACAAAGCACACAGTTGGTTTATTATTATTTTGAAATGAATATTTTAAAATTTACCAATTTTTATTTCTAATATTGTTCTTTAGTCATGTCAGACTATTAACAACCAACTCCACGGGCCATACTGTCTGTGGGGTTTTCTTGTCGAGGATACTGGAGTGGTTCGCCATTTCTTTCTCTGGTGTTTTAAGGCAAACAGAGGTTAAAGGACTTCCCTGTGGTCAAACAACTAGTAAATGACTGAGTCATATTTGAACTCAGGTCTTCCAGACATCAGGCCTAGTTCTCTATCCACTGAGCTAGCTAGCTGCTTCATCTAATACAGCTGCTTCATCTAATACAGTATTGATTGATATTGATTGATAATACAGTATTGATATCTATCAATAGATATAACCCACATAAATGAATGTAGTCCTCCACAATTTTTAAGAATGTAAAGGGGTCCTAAGCCTGAAAAATTGGGGAACCATTGGAAAAATGTGTGAGATACTGGATTTCAGCCCTCTCTCTTCTACTTAGTATCTATGTGACCCTGGGCACAGTCATTTAACTTCTCTGAGATACAGATATCTGAATTCCAAAGGTACAAAAATTCCCTACATCCACTAAGTAATTTATAGACAGGTTAGTATAATGACCAATCTGTATTGGTCATTCACTTGTTTGATTCTTCCAGGACTGATGAATAAAATATAACATAAGCAAACTAAGTCATTGGTCCTGGTTTCACTGACAAGTTAGTAAGAGTAAATCCAATGCTGCTCCATAGTAAAATATCACAAACTTCCTTCTGAACTACATTATCCTCAATGCTTCCCTAAAGATATTCTAAAACTTTAACCCCTTTGTTAATCAATTTCTCTTCTTTCTCACTATGTCAAATCCAGGAACATCATTGTCTTCGCATCAAGATCTTGGGGGACTGCTACTATTGTGTGTCCGGACTCCCTGAACCTCGTCAGGACCATGCCCACTGCTGTGTTGAAATGGGGCTCAGTATGATCAAGACCATTAGGTAATTTGAACTTTGGCCCTGCAGGTGATTGGTGTTCACTTACTGCTAGGTAGCATTTAGTCTTTTTTTCCTTTCTTTTAGGCTTTGAGAAATGGACACTCACACACACACTACCCTCCCTGTACTCCAATCAAATCAACTTATCCTCAGATCACTTCAACATCAATTAAGTAAATCACGTTGTATTAATATATACATGGTAACACATGAGGTGCATAGAACATAGAATGATATAGCTGGAAGTTGATTGTCATCTTGACCCTTCCCTGTAATATAAAGTGCATGGCTCAAATTATCTAAATTCTCATCCATCCCTAAAGTCATATTTATTGGACCATTTTTTCAGCAACACCTTGAATGTTATTAATGGGTCTCAAATATTCAGATAAGTGTATTGCCCCTAGAAGAATTTATTTCTCTGTTCCTTTCTCACAAATAGTGTATCTTAATCATCTTTTCCATGAGATCAACTGTACCTAGTTCAGTTGGGCATCTGAAAGCAAAGAGCCTGATTCTGAAAGGCTCATTTGGCAGATGACACCTAATTGCCTCACATAAAGGGATGCATTTGAATTCTGCAACATCTTTAAAGTGCCGTAGAGGCAGTAAGGACTAGTTGAGAGAGGGTTAGAGTTAGAATCAGGAAGACCTTGGTTCAAATCCTGCCTTCTGACATTCACTAGACTTGGAACTAAGCAAATCCCTCAGATTAATTTACTGAGAAAGAGCTGGATTGCTGGTTCCCATTGTTAAATTCACTGAGAAACAGCTGAATTGCTGGCTCCCATTGTTAAATGAAGTTGACAGAATAATGAAATCACGGATTCTTGGTGTTTTTCCCCTGAACCTGTGATGTTATTGAAATAGGCAACTCAGGAAATTCCCTCTGTTGATAAAGTTAGACACCTGCTCTTTAACTGATAGTTCTAGAGACTTGCCTGACTTACATTGTCCTAAGATATATAAAACCCAGAATCCATTTTCTTTTTTTCCCTTTTTTGGTTTTCTTTTGTTGTTTTTTTATTCTTCTTTTTCTTTTTTTAATCAAATGCTTTATTAACTTCTAGTTTGCATCATTCATTTTCACAAGATTTTGAGTTACAAACTTTCTCCCCATTTTTCCCCTACCTACCACCCCAAAATAGTGATCCTACTGGATATTCTCTCCTCCAATCTGTTCTCTCCCATATCTTCTCCCATACTACCTCTGACTTTCCAGTAGGGCACGATGGATCTCTATGCCAAAGTGCCTGTATCTCTTATTTCCCAGTTACATGTTAAATAATATTAATAATAGTGTGTGTATATATATATATATATGTATATATATATATATACATATATTTTTAAACATTTGATTTTAAAACTTTGAATTCCAGATTCATTTCCTTCTTCCCTTGTCACCCACCCTTACTGGGAAGATAAGCAATTCAATATAGGTTATACATGTGTAGCTATGCAAAACATTTCCATAGAGTATATATTGTAAAAGACTGACTATATTTATCTCCCTCCTATCCCACCTCCCACTTGCTCTATTCTCTACTTTGATCCTGTCCCTTTTCAAAAGTGGATACCCTATTTCATGTGTATTTCATTCCCTTCCTAAGCCAAATTCAATGAGAATAAGGTTGACCCATTCCCTTTTGCCTTCCTGTTCTTCCCCTCCATTGTAACCATTTTCCCTGGCCTCTTATATATGAGATAGTTTACCCCATTCTGTCTCTCCCCATCTCCTCTCATTATATTCCTCTCTCACCTCTTAATTTCACCTTTAAGTATCATCCCTTCCTATTCAATTGGTCTTGTGCCCTCTATCTATGTATACCTGTGTATATATATACACACACACACACATTCACATATGTATTCTTATGCCCATATACCCTCTTATATAGACATATATATATGATTGTGTATATGTGTGTGTGTATTTACATTTCTATTCCCTTCAACTGTTCTCATACTGAGAAAAGTTTCATAAGCTACAATTATCATTTTTCCATGTAATGATATAAATAGTTCAACTTTGATAAGTTCCTTATGATTATTTCCCCTATTTACCTTCTCATGCTTTTCTTGCTTCTTGTATCTGAATGTCAAATTTTCTATTCAACTCTGTTTTTTTCGTCACGAATACGTGAAAGTCCTCTATTCCACTGAATGACCATATTTTCCCCCGAAACATGATACTCAATTTTGCTGGGTAGGTGATTCTTGGTTTTAATCCCAGCTCCTTTGCCCTCCAGAATATCATATTCCAAGCCCTTTGATCCCTCAGTGTAGAAGCTGCCAGATCCTGTGTTATCCTGATTGAGTTTCCACAATATTCAAATTGTTTCTTCCTGGCTGCTTGTAATATTTTCTCCTTGATTTGGGAATTCTGGAACCTGGCTATAATATTCCTAGGAGTTTTCTTTTGGGGATCTTTTTCAGGAGGTGATTGATGGATTCTTTCAGCCTCTATTTTGCTCTCTGGTTCTAAATCATCAGGTCAGTTTTCCTTGAGAATTTCTTGAAGGATGATTTCTAGGTTCTTTTTCTGATCATGGCTTTCAGGTAGTCCAATAAATTTTAAATTATCTCTCCTGGATCTATTTTCCAGGTCAGTGGTTTTCCCAATGAGATATTTCATATTGCCTTCTATTTTTTCATTTGTTTGGATCTGTTTAATAGTATCTTGATTTCTCATAAAGTCACTAGCTTCCATTTGCTCCAATCTAATCTGAAGGAATGATTCTCTTCAGTGAGCTTTTGAGTTTCTTTTTCCATCTGGCAAATTTTACTTTTTAAGGAATTCTTCTCCTCATTGGCTTTTTGAGCCTCTTTTGCCATTTGAGTTAGTCTATTTTTAAGGTGTTATTTTCTTCAGTCAGGTTGTTGACTCTCATTTCATAATTTTCTTGTATTGTTCTCATTTCTCTTCCCAATTTTTCCTCCACTTCTCTTATTTGATTTTCAAAATCCTTCTGAAAGTCTTCTATGGCCTGTAAGCAGCTCGTATTTTTCTTGGAAGCTTTTGGTGCAAGAGTTCTGACTTCACTGTCTTCTTCCTGTTCCCTGCTTTGATCCTTTTTGTCCCCAAAATAGGAGTGTAAAGTTGGGTTGCTCTGTTTACTTTGCTTCCCTCATTTGCTCATGTTGCCAGTCAATTACTTGACTTTTGAGCCCTTTGCCACAGTAGGACTCTGCTACCAGAGAGGGGAGCTTCATGACAACTGCTGGGGTTTTCTCAGCTGCCAAAGGTATTAGTTGGGTGCCCTCCCTGAAGCCTCATCACACTCTGGCAATCTGGTCAAACACCTCAGGACCTCCACCCTAGACCACAATCCAGATACAAGCAGGTTAAAGCAAGAGTGATTACCCCTCAGACTGTTTGCTTTGTCCCCCTACAATCTGCAGGCCAAGAGCTGAAGCTGCCACATGGTGGCATCTGCATAGCCAGGGCACCTCAGTGGCTTCTCACCTTGGGGGCAAATGTTAACCACACTCCTGAATCCCAAAGTCCATACTGCATTGACCTCTCACTGTGTCCTTAGTATCTATGTTTTGATAATTCTGGAAACTGCCATAGCTGCTGGTCATCTGAAGTCCCTCCAGCTGGTGGCTGGTCAGGCTTGCCCCGAGGCTAAAACCTCAGGCTCCCAAGGGGATGGGTTGCCTCCCAGAGCACTGTGCTAGCCACTTTCTGCCAGCCTGCCATGCTGTCCTCAGTGGGAGGTTAGCTTCTCTGTGTCATTTTGTGGGTTCTGTAGCGCCAAAGTTTCTTCAGTCACCTTTTACATGAATTGGAGGAGGTGAGAACCAGAACCCTGCGGAAGTCCTGTTTCTACTCCACCATCTTCCCAGAATCTATTTTCAAGAGTCTGATTGAATAAGTAAACATATATAAGTGAACTTTGTCACAAAGGAAGGGTAAGCTCAATGCAAAGGAAAGATATAAGCAAAATTATAGAGAAAAAAAGAACATGTTCCATTGGAAAGATCAGAGAAGTCTCTATCAAAGAGCAGGCATTTGAGTTTAGCCTGGAAAGAATCAGCTTTGAAGCAGCTAGGTGGCACAGTGGTGCTGGGTCAGGTCACTTGACCCTGCTTTCCTAAGTTCCTCAAATGTAAAATGAGTTGGAGAAGGAAATGGCAAACCACCCCAGTATGTTTCCCACAAAAACCTCAAACAGTGTCATTAAGAGTTAGACACAATTGAAATGACTAAACAACTTGAAAAAAGAAAGCGATTTCAATAGTCAGAAAAATGGACCTGAGTCCATTCTAAGCCTGGATAAAGATGCACAGAAAAATGCAGAAAAAGCATCAAGGATACCAAGAAGACCAATCTGGCAAGAATATGAAATATATAAAAGAAAGATGTATTTGAAAGGTAGGTCCAAGTTGAACTATAGAGGGCCATAAATGTCAGGCAAATAAATTTATATTTTATTGGATAGGAAATGGGAAGCTGCTGGAGGCTGTAAAGTAGACTCATAAAATTCCAGAATTAGAAGGACCTTAGAGGTCATTTAGCTCAACCAATTCCAGAAGAGTCATATGATCCAACTGATGCTATAGGGAAGTTCCTGGGGCAATAGTGTAAGTACTATATTGGAAATGGGGAACCAGTTAAGACCCATTGCAATACTTTAAATGAGAAGATATTAAGGCCTGAACTAGGTTGGTTACAATGACTTAAACTTTATAAACCTCAAATTCCTCCTAATCTCTGTATCACCCATTTCACAAAGTTATAAGGATTAAATGAGATAAAATAATGATTTATAAATGTTAATATACTATATGAAATGCCTATTATGATAATCATGATAATTATCGTTAATGAACGATGGATAGTTGGGAAATATATTGATGCGATAATTACAAAAGGATTTGTTACCTGAACGTTAGGGGACATTGAATGTTAGAAACAGAGAACAGCTAAAGAAGAATCAAAGTTTCAAGCCTCTGTCACTGGAAAGATGGTGGTGACATCCTCAGGAACAGAGAAGTCAGTCTATTAACAGTCAACATATATTTATAGAATATTTATTATGTGCCAGACACTGTCCTAAGCACTAAAGATACAAAGAAAGCTAGAAGTATGACCTCTGCCCACAAGAAGCTCACATTTAATGAGGAAGACAACACGTAAATATTGTGGTATATTTACAGTATAAATGTAAGTCCTCTGAGACTTGCATTCATCCTCTGGAACTTAATAGGATTGAAAAGATGCCATTCTATTTTTGTAATTTTTTTTTTTTGCTTTTTGGAGGGGGGAAGGTAAGGCAATTGGGGTTAAGTAACTTGCCCAAGGTCACACGGCTAGGTTTTTGTTTGTGTGTGCGTTAAGTGCCTGAGGCCGGATCTGAACTCAGGTCCTTCTGACTCCAGGGCCGACGCTCCACTCACTGCACCACCTAGCCGCCCCAGATGCCATTCTATTTTTAGAAGAAAAACTAGGTAGGGGAGTGAAATCAGTTTTAAGACTGTCTAAAGCAGGGCAGCTTGTTGGTACAGTGAATAGAGCACTGGCCCTGAAGTCAAGCGGACCTGAGTTCAAATCCAGCCTCAGACACTTTACACACTTACTAGCTCTGTGATCTTTGGCAAGTCACTTAACCCCAGTTGCATTGCCTTCCCCCTTGAGAAAAAAAAAAGACTGTCTAAAAACCTTTTGACAGAAGTGCTGGCAGGATGTCCAGCTGGACGTATCCACCAAGTTTTTGAAAATGTAAGAAATCTGTGTTTTCTGAGAATGTAATCTCAGACAGAAGGCATTAGCAGCTAGAGTGGAAAAGGGAGGAGTTACTATGAAAAAATACTTGCATCAAAAGATGTGATTTGAACTAAATCTTAAAGAAAGCCAGGGAAACTGGGAGTCACAGTTGAAGAAGAGAGCATTCTAGGTCTGCATACTGCATATGGATTGAGCTGGGAGATAGAGGGTCATGTGTGAGGAACATTAACATTGTCACTGTGGTTGTACTATACATTGAATGGAAGGGGAGTGAAGTATGAGAAACCTGGAAAGGTCAAAAGGAGCCAGGTTATAAAGGGCTTGTAATGCCAAGAGGTAATCAGGAGTCACCAGAGTTTGAGTATGGATGGTGATATTGGTCAGATCTATGTTTTAGGAAAATCACTTTTGCTGCTAAGTAGAATTAAAATTGGAGTGGAAACAGGTTTACAAGGCAGGGAAATGAATTAGAAAGCAATGTCAATAGCTAAGTGAGATGTGATGAAGGTCTATGCTGAAATGGGAAGGCTCAAGAGATTGAGAAAAGGTCATCAACTTTTTAGAAGGAAAATCAATTGGGAGTGGGAGAATGAGTTCAGTTTTAGTAATGTCTACAAACCTTGAGACAGAGGTCCTAGCAGAACATCCAGGTGGGTGTATTTAGCACGTTTTTTGAAATCTACATCTAGAGCTGTGGGGGGGGAAAGGAAGGAACAGGGACATGAATTTGGGAGTCATTTATATAGAAGTGGTCACAGAAGCCATAGGAATGGATGGTTTTGGCAGTGGAGGGTGTAAAGAGTGGAGAGAAAGCCATGGATGTTCATTCGACATTTATTAAGCAGCTACTCAGAGGACATCATTGTGCTGGATGTTGTTTATAATGCTTACAATCTGGCATGAATATAGGAAACATGAGAAACAATCATATACCATAATAGGTGATCAGGGCAATGGAGACTGGTAAAGTACAGTTCTTTCTAGGGTCACAGGCAGACACATCATAATGCTTTATACATAATAAGTATTTGATAAATATTTGTTGAATTGTAACTTTTTAAAGTACCCATGGGGATCAGGGAATATCTTATGGAGAAGGTAACATTTGATTTGGGGGCGTTAAAGTATAGGTATGAATTCCACAGATGAAGTGTCCCCAGAGTTATGCTAAACTCCTTACTCTCACCCCTCATATTCAAATCCATTGCTGAATCTTTGTGTCATTTTTACTTTCACAGCATCTCTCATGTATGTTCCCCTTGTCTCCATCACATAGCCACAATCCTAGCCCAAGCTCTCAGCACTTCTTGCCTTGACTACTGAAAAAGCTCTCTACCTGGTCTTCCTACCTCATCTTTCCTTACTTCAAGCCCTCCTCCACTCAGCTGCCAAAGTGATTTTCTTCTAAAGTTTAGGTATGAGCATTCACCTCCCTGTGCAATGAGGTCCAACGACTCTCTATTACCTCCAGGATAAAATCTAAATTCCTCTATGTATTATTTCAAATTCTTCTTTATATTCCCCCACTTCTACCTTTTTAATCTTCTTATACCATTACTCCCATCCCCTACACACACACACACACACACACACACACACTACAGTCCAGCTACACCGGCATCCTATCTCAAACTCAACATGTCTAAAACAGAACTCATTATCTTTTCCCCAAAACTCTCCCCTCTTCCAAATTTCCCTATTAATGTCAAGTGCATTATCGTCTTTCCAATGACCTAGACTCAATGAACCCCGGTGGCTCATTATTACTACTGGAATCAAATATCAACTCTGTAGTTCAAACTCTTTATAACCTGTCCCATACTAGATCTACAATCCACTTCCACCAGCCTAATTGCAGTTCCTCAAACATGCTACTCTATCTCCCAACTGCATGCATTTGCACTGGCTGTTCCCCATGCCTGGGATGCTCTGTTTCATCATTTCTACCTCTGAGTCTGTTGGTGCTCTTCAAGATTTAGTTTAAAGCCCACCTTTCACAAGGGACTTTTGATGGTGTCCTCAGTGCTAAAGCTTTCACTTCTTGGATTACCTTTCATATCTCTCTCTCTCTCTCCATATATACATATATGAAAACGTGTATATGTGTATATATATATATATATGTTTATTTGTATATATGGAAATAGATATGTATATATATATATACACATATCACTATATATATATATGCATATGTAGTTACCATAATTTACATGTTGTCTCCTCCAAGGAGGCTATTGCAATAGGCTATTGGTGACAAGATTCTACATTAGAGTGATGGCAGTGCTAAAGGAGAAAAGGGGATGGGTAAGTAGACTATCGAGATGGATTGGTCATTTTGTGGTGACTGATTCATTATGAGAATGGAGAAAGAGCAGTCAAAGATAGCTTCAAGTTGACAAAGATAAGAGACCAGATGAATGGTGGGTGCCCCTGACAGAAATTATCAAGTCAGAAGAAGGGTTAGGAGAAGGAAAAGATGTAAGAAAAAAAAATAACAGCTTTGGACATAATGAATCTATGCCATTGAGACATCCATATGTCCTATAGATGTGAATGTGGATATGTGGAGAGAGGTCAGGGCTGGATGTTCTTACTTAATGTCCTTGTCTTATCTCCCTTGAGAATACTTCAAGTTCCTTGAGGGTAGGGGTTGTGCCTTTGTAAAGCCAGTGCCTAGCAGAGCACCCTATCCATACTTAACTTTTTATTAATGCTGGTTCAATTCAATCTCTTTAAAGCACAGGACCACTTCCATGCTTCCTTGTTCAGAGCAACTTGTGGGGCCATAGGGCCATGCCACTGTTTCAAATCTATTGCTTTTCTCATTTTCTAAGCAAGAACATGATAAAGAAATGTGTTTTTATTTTCTTCTCTCCCTCCTCCTCTTTATGATTCCTCCTCCAACCCCCACCTCCAACACCTACTCATGACTGTTGGAATCTGTTCCAGGGCTAAATGAAGGATGTTTTTCATCCATCTTGATTGCACTAGTGCTAATTATAGTGTGAGAAAAATATCTGCCCCAGTTGAATTGGCACCCTGAGCGGTGTGAGCCCTAACAATAAATAGTTTGTAGTCACCTGTCACAGAAAACAGGGCAAAAGCACCACACTGAGATCTAGGCTTCTCACTGCAATCCTTTCTCATTAAAAATTGGTCCCCAGACATATGGTTGCCAACCTTGACTAAAGTCATGCATCTTATTACTGGAGGTTATAACTGGTTAGCTCAGTTATCTGAAGCACGATGCTTATTGAATCACAGATATTTTATGGGTCATCAACTAAACATCTGAACCAATGCAGAAACACTGCAACTATGTTCTGACAAGATGTCATCAATCTTTTTCTTGTGCAGTGATGGAAAATTCACTGCTTGAAGAGGCAGCCAATGACATTCTGCTTTTTAGATCTTTTCCTTATATTAAGCCAATGTATATCTCTGCCACCCATTAGTCTTAGTTTGGTCCACTATAATTATACAAATAAATGTAATCTTTCTTCCCTGTGGCAAGATTTCAATATTTTCAAAAGTTAAATCTTCTATTCTCTAAGCTAAACAACCTCATTTCCTTTAATAGCATCTTAGAAGGCATCTTTTTTATCAGTCTTCCAACCAAACCTCCTCTAGAAAAATGACAATTTGCTAAATTCCCACCTGTAGATAGTGTTCAAGGCAGGGCATATATATATATATATATATATATATATATATATACATATATATATATATATACATATATATATATATGTATATATATATATATTCATTATTTATAGCTGTTGAGGAGGCTAGTACTACAGTATCTGAAAAAAGTAGTTGCCAGCTTACTTTTCTGCAAGGACAGGATGCTGTTCCCCTAGACAATGGCTACAGGGCAGGATAGGTGATTTGGAGAGCACTGCTATCCAATTGATTGGCAGTGGGAGGGCTGAACTAGAAGTAGCGCTAATGGTTTGAGAAGCCCTGCTATACCTAGGACTCTTGGACTCAGGGTCCTGGGCTGCTTTCATTAGGATCTGAGTGAAGGTGGTGGCTGAGGTGATTTGACCTTCCTACCACATGGTGTCTCCTCTATATTGTTAGTTCAAGTAGATTAACTTGTCTGCCCTGTTGGTGGCAGTTAGCCATTAATTGCTTTTGGTGGTAGTGGTAATGGTAAACCCATTCTCCACAAAGACTGTCCCCCTCATGATAGTGGCAATGTACAAGATGGAAGCAGGGCTGGTAGTTTGGGGGGTTCTTTTCTTTTAGTTTTGGGCTCAGGATTCTGAGAGCCCAAGAGGATGTGATGGTTGAATTGGTTAGACTAGGTAACCAATACTTGTAATTTTCTATTTCTAACTCAAGATATATTACTTTTCCAGACATTTTGGCTTGACCACTCCAGGTATGTAAAAATGAGGCTAGAAATAGAAGATGAAAGAAATAAATCTGAAAAGGGAAGGGTGATAAGGAGGGGGGGAGGGTAAGTGGTTCTGCCAGGGACCCACCCTGGCATCCAGTCTGGAAGGAATTCACCAGGCTCAAGCAAACTTTGAAGCTGAAATTGTAAAGTTTATTGTTAGGCTGTGCAAGGACAGCAGGCTAGATTCTTATGAAACCTGCAAACTTCCAGGATAGTTCTATGGAGCCAAGACAGTAAATCAGGTGCCAATTATGCTAACTAGGTGAGTAAGGGTGGGATCAGGGAGGAGTTAAGGAGTGGTCAGTGCTTAAAGGACCATGCACTTTTAATATCAACTGAGCAGGCGTATTGCCTATCGTTCACTGGGAAATAGCCCAAGGGGGGGCTACCTGGAGGTATGGTTTTAGGCCTGACAAGTCACTAAAGTCAATCCTCGGTCATGGCTACTAAGGAGTGCCCAGTCTGCCACCCATCAATGTCAAGTTTGACAAAATAGATGTTGGGAACCAAGGCCATCAGAGACACAGTGTGGGCATAATTGGCTAAGGAGCTACCCTATAGATAGGGTACTGAAGAATTCATGGTGAAGCTGGCCACTCTAACTAAGGAAGATAACATTTGCCTAAGCTAAAAATGTTTATAGATAGTTCTGTGAAGGATTCATAAGTAGCTTATTGTTTCAAGCAGAGATAAACAGTTCATGAGTCGTTGCTGGGCAGAGTGCTGGCAGGGGGAAGGGGCAGAGTTAATGCTTTGAGACTGGGGCGGGGGAGTGTGACTTTACAGACTGCTTTTACAAATTGATTTTACAGACATAGATCCCAAAGCACCCCATTTACAAACTGATGTTACAGATTGATATTACAGACTGATGTTACATAGATTGATGTTACAAACATATATACATCCCAAGGACCCCATCAAATCCATGGAAGGCCTTAAAGTCCAGGATAATGAATTTTTATTTTATTGTATTATATTAGTACGTATTTATACGAGCAACATACTTTCCCTGGAAGAGACTAGTAGGGTCATACCTGTACATTAGGAAAATGACTGTAGGCAGGAAGATCGTGGCTGAGCTTCACACCCCATATTTAAGGGCTGAGGATTTAGATTCCAGAGGGCAGACACTTGGTAGACCTGGTCAGGAATCCTCAGGAAGGGAGTCAAAACTAAGTAAACATCAAGGTTGTGACCTAGCAAAAAGACTTTAGGAAGGAAGGCTTGCAAACAAAGTAAACATCTTAAAGTTGACTCTAAGGATTAAGATTTAACAGAATCTTTTCCACCTGTTTTCCTATTGTTATTTTAATTCTTTGACCTCTCTCCACATCCCTTCCACTAGCCATTGTGTGCCCCCTTGTGGTGATTCATAGTGTAGCAGCCCCAGTACTACTCTTGGATCTCCCACTAACAAATTGGTAAATTTGGGTCCCCAGTGTGACTCAGTACTGTTACCCCAGGATTCTAAAGGACTGTGCATCATCTAACCCTGAGGGACTGTGGCTTCTATCACTGTCATTTGTGAGTCCTCATCAGTGTCCTTCCTGTTAGTTAGCCAGACTTGAATAGCAGAGGTATTTAAGGAAAAGGAAAAATAATAACAGGGGTACAAACATTTCCTGTTAACCAAGGTAGTCTCTCCCTTTGTCTCTGAGTCTCTGGAAAGAGTGGGTACAAATTAGCATTAAAACGTAGTGGGATTAACACATAGAAAGCATATGTGATATAGGGGTAATACAACTCTCACTTACTTGAAGGGTTCTTCCTCCTTTATCAAAGGAATTCTTCCTAGGTATAGCTCTCTGTTGGGCTCTGAAAATCAATGCATTTCTTGACTACATAGCCAGCATTGACTGTACTTTAAAGCATCACACTTCGTAAAGCCGATTCTTCCCTCAAGTAGCTAGCCTTCTATAGTTATGTCCGTGTTTGTCTTTAGTATTTCCCGGTTGGATACATATGTGCAACTGGTGTCTCTCCAGTCAAATGATCATGGAGGGCAGAGAAAAAGGGGAATGAGCCACTCCTTTTGGGCTCATAACAACCTCTTTGGTACACATTCAAAGATCTGCCATCTCAAGGCAGCTCCCACCCCCGAGTCCTCACTTGACTGCTTTGTTTCTAAAATGCCTTCCTCTGAAATTCTTTCATCTACTTAAAAGTCCCCAGAGGGATGATTAACTTATTTGATCAACCAATCATCTATTGTTATTGTTGTTTATCCTTCATTTTTGAAGAGGACCAATGGCATCATGGGATGATGTCTTGATTCATGCCTGAATTGGATTTAAGTGAGGCAGAGTTGCACAGTCATCAGCCTCACTCACTCTTCCAGAGTAATTCAAGTCAAGTAGCAAGACAAAAGTCAAGATGACTGGCAAGGGCCTGGGATGCAGTCTTCTGTGTCTGACCAAGCTCTAAATGTTCCACAGCACCTGCTTCAGTCACAAATTGTTCTTGTCTGCCCATTTTGCCTGGGGAAGTCTTCACACACTTGGAGTAGACAACCCACCCCCAACTCACCAATGGGTTTGAGGCTGACTGGCTGCCTGGTTTAGCCCATCTGCCAAGATGGTTTTACCAGGGGTTTGATTACTTGGAGGAGCCACAGATGAGAGTTGAATACCAGGTGGACACCAAAGGCAGTTAGCCCTGAAAAGGAGGTTATAGTCCTTTTTCCAATCATCTATCCCCTCTTTAGCCCGGTTTCAAGAAGTGTATCCCTGATAAAGAGCTTATAGGGTAAGAAAGATGTTTAGATATTCAAAACTTCATGTTGTCTTTTCACTAATTACATCACTTTAATTGTGGGAGTGATTGTTGTGGGAGTGTGACATTTCTCTAAAATAGTAATAGTTCCCCTTTAGCATGCTTATTGGTCAGTGTTGTATTATCAATGGGCAAAGAAAAGAATGTAGAGAGAAGATAGGGCAAAGGAAACCCCTGTGACCTCCCTCCTGCAGGAGAACCAGGGTTTAGGAAATCACAGAAATCTAGAAGGTGATGGAATCAATAGAAACTCAAGCAATAGTAACTCCACCTGGCCAGATTGGGGACTGGTTGATCAGCTTGGAATGAGGTAGCCTTTGGTATTTGAGTGTTTGGGTGAAGTTAACACTTCCTGGGCAAGACCAGGTGAAGCTATAGTATCAACTATGCCCACTAGACTGGGAATTTCTTCTTAGTTAGGATAGTGTCTTATTTATTCTTTGTATCTTCCTATTCCCTATTCCCTATCCTATCTATGTATTGTAAGTTCTTAGAACAGATTTTCCTAAAGGTATTCTTTTTTGAGTCCTTAGAAAGGGGAGCAACCCCTGCTGTGAATCAGCATGGGTTCTTTAAAATCAAGTCCTGACAAACTAACCTCATTACTCATATTTTTAATAAATAAATAATAAATAATTTAATAAATAATAAATAAATAATAATAAATACTAAATAATAATAAATAATAAATAATTTTTAATAAATAAATAATCTTAGACTAGCAGATCTGGAAATGTTATGGAATACAGATATAAATGTGTGGATTTCGGGAAAGAATTTTATGAAGTTTCTAATACTCCATGAGCAAACTATGATATAGACTAGGATATAGTAGAGTTAACTGGACTTAGAACTGCCTGAACAACCAAAGAAAAAGTATTGATTAATGGATCTGTGCCAACATGGAAGAAGATCTCTAGTGAAGTCTTCTGCCCTTAGATTTGTTCTGTTCAATACTTTTTATCAATAACTTGGATGAAGTCAGAGATGACATATCTAGATATCATTGTATGTGTGGCTAATATGAAGCTGGGAGTGATAGATTCAAAATCCAAAAAAGATATTGATGGGTTATAACAGTGAAACTGATGAGACATATTTTTAATACCAAATACTCCTTTTGGGTTAAAAAAACAAACTACACTATGATAGAATGTCGCACAGACTTTTGGGGAAGCTAGGTGGTACAGTGAGTAGAGCACCAGCCCTAGAGTCAGGAAGACCTGAGTTCAAATGAGGCTTCAGACACTTAACACTTACTAGCCATGTGACCTTGGGCAAATCACTTAACCCCAATTGCCCTGCCTCCCCCCTCCAAAAAGCAAAAAGCAAAAAAAATTAGAATGTTGAGCTATGGCTAGAAATAGAATAGAAAAGCATTTAGAAATAGGTACAAGTGAAAAAGACCTTTACTTTTTTGTTGTTCAGTTGCTTTAGTTGTCTCTGACTCTTCTCTTTGGGACCTCATCTGGTAGAGATTCTAGAGTGGTTTACCATTTCCTTCTCCAGCTCATTTTATCTATGAGATAACTGAAGCAAATAGAGTCACACAGCTAGTAAGTATCTGAGGCCAGATTTGAACTCAGGAAGATGAGTCTTCCTGACTCCAAGTCCTGGACTCTATCCACTATGCCACATAGCTGACCTTTAAAAAGTTACACACCCAACATGGGGCATGAACCCACAAACCTGGAATTAAGTGTCTCACACTCTACTGACTGGGCTAGCTGGGTTCAACTAAGCATTCAACAATCTGCAAACTAAGTGAGTCTTGACTCAAATATGTTAGTACAAAATGTATTTGATAAACATTTAACTTCCAGACCTCCATTAGTTTCACTCTCATATTTTATGGTGTGGAGACCATAGATTCTCTAGAAAAGCTATGCCAGTGAAATACATACTCTGGAAGTTTCTAAGGAGTTGGAAAGATTTTAAATATAGTATCAGTGACAGAATGAACTTGTTACCTGAGGACAAGCCTAGCTGAGTTTATAATGGCTTTATGGGGTATATCTCCACCCACACAGATATACCCCACACCCCTCACATTAATAAGTGCACACCTACTTACTCTCTAGATTGACTCAATCTGTTCTTACACTGAAAGATCTAGACTCCCAGAGAAAGACCACTGGCACTTAATTATATTCAAATTCTCTCAGGCCCAAGGGATAACCATGTTACAAGGGAATATACTTCCTCTACTTACCACTCTAGCTCTTGAGCCCCCACCAATGTATTTCTATTTACAAAGTCAGCCTCTCACAATAATGACACTTTTAGATCTTAAATAGAACCACTTACTTAGCAGTAATTTAAAAGAAATAATAATAATATCATAGCCCTTCATATATTAAAACAAATGTATGAATAATAAATGTCATAATTCACTCATAAACCTGTCTTACAGTCTCTCACCATTTTACTTAGAATCTCTGAGGGAATGTGGATACACACAAAAGAAACCTTCAAAAGAAGCACTTTGTAAGGAAAAATTACGTTTTCAGGGTAACTCACAAGTTTGGTATTGTAAACTTGAGTGTCCTCTTCCAATTTCCCAAACTATTCATGAAAAACCTCCATGGTTGTAACATCTGCTGAATAGATGCTTCCACTGCTAAACGAAATTGATCAGTGCTGTGCTTGACTAACATCTCGTTGGGCATGGCATTTCAACTGTACTAATTTATCCACTGAGTAACTTATATAATTCTCTGCTTCCCATCTGTTCTTTTGCTCAGATAGACTTACTCCTCAACAACATAGTATAGCTATGATTTCCAGCTTCAAACTTAACTGATGTAATTCTGAAATCTGTCCTTTCATGTCTCTTCCTCTCATCTCTTATCTTTCTGTATTCAGACTTGGAGTCCTCTATGTGAACAACCCTACCACAGTTTAGAATTAGTAATCAAATTCTCATTTTCTCTCCATAATCAGATAAATTACATTTGTCAGAAAATAATAGAACAGCTCTGCTGTCCATAGTCCTTCAATATACTACAGCTTGCCTTATTCAAAACTTAGGAACTGCTTGTCTCAGAACTATGAATCAGAAAGTAAATGTTTTAGTCATGACTCTTCTTAGAATTCTAAGCAGACTTAATTCTGTAATACTTCTTAAAGGGAGAGCACAATACCAAAGTATGGGGAAATCTACCTTCTGAAAGTTGATAAATTCGGTAGTGACCTATTATTGAAATGGCATTCTAAGTGATTGAGTTGATAAACTGTTCCTGATTTTAAGTGTTGTGATCAGTTCTTTTTGTCACATCTTTTGAAGAGCTTTGACAAGTTAGTGTGAGTGCAGATGAGGGGCAGGGGTATGCTGGACCTAGCTCCTAATGGCTTATAAGGAACTGATAGTTAAATTTTCAGTGAAACTATTTGCATCTTTGGAATTCACAAATGTTACAAATCACAGTTTGCTTTGTGGTTTTGGTATTTCTCTAAACTTAAAAAATTAATGGAAAAAATATTGAAGATTAAGTTTAAAAGTGTATAATGTACACATTTTTCCAGAGATCTTATTGTTAAACATTTACTATCACATTCCATATGAGGGTAACCAGGATGATGAGAGAATTCAAAATCTACCATAAAAGACACAATTAAAGGAATTGGTAGTGTTTAACCTGGAGAAGCTAAAACTAAAAATATATTTTTCAAGGACTTCAAGTTTGTCATGTAATTAAATTTATTTTGATTGATCCCAGAGGGAAACATTAAGACACATTAAGATGGAAATATCAAGGATGGTAGATTTGTCAGTCAGCAGGGGGTGGGGAGGGAAGAATTTTAACATAGTTTTCCAGAAGCAGAATGGCATGCCTCAATGGATGATTAAGTTCCTCTCTAGGAAAGGTGATCTTCAAATGGAAACCAGTTCCCATTTCTTGGGGTCTTTTGGAGCAGTCTTATTATTCTTTTCTTTAATCTTCTTGCCCACAAGGACAAGAATTGAGGGTCTCTGAAAAAGAGGCAGCATAGTTCAGTGGGAAATATCAACGAACAGATTATTAGAAGAACTGAGCTTAATTTCCAGGTGTGTCATGTGATCACTGTGAAATTAAGCGAGTCCTTTTACTTTAATTTCCTCATCTTTGAAATACAGGGAAGGTAGGAATACAGTCTCTCTAGGTTCTTTGGGACTCTAACATTCCATGAACTATAAAATGCAGGGCATGGGGTGAGGGGAAGCAAAGAAGCTGGATAAGATTTCTAAAATTCTTTTTAGCTCTGTGATTTCTTAATTTTCTGCTATAATTTTTGACCCACAAATCATATACTTAAATTGAAAATGTCTCAATTAATGAAAATGAGATTTCATATTTTTTTAAAAATCCATTTTTAACATGGTACTATTTTCTTCTTTACTAAACTGAAATTAATCACAAATCTCAAAATAACTGTGAAGAACCTTAGAAGGCATCTAAAACAGTAGTATTAAACAAAAATAGAAATGACTACATATGGACTTAGAAAACCACAAATTAAGATTATTTATGTTGTATTGCATAGGAGCAGCTAGGTGTTATAATGCATAGAGTTGCTGGCCCTGGACTGAGGAAGGTCTGAGTTCAAATCTACCTTCAGACACTTATTAACCGTGTGACCCTGGGCAAGTCATTTAACTCCTGTTTGTCTCAGTTCCTCATCTGTAAAATGGGGACACACTGGAGAAGAAAATGGCAAACCACTCCAGTATCTTTGCCAATAAAACTCCATGTACTTGTCCATGGGGTCACAAAGAGTGAGACGTTACTGAATAGCATGTTGTATTTTTTATTAATTTTGTTAAACATTTTCCAATTACTTTTCAATCTAGTTTGGGCCTTTCTTAGGAGTTTTACAGGGCACAAATCCTGTGTGTCAAACAAGGCTTTGACGCCTCCTACCTAGAATATCTATATTCTAGATGAAGTAAACAAGGTCTCCAGAAGTGAAATAACTCCCAAGGTCACATAGTAAGTTGATAGCTAGTAAAGGAATTATTTCCCCTCTTTCACAATTAGGAGAACAGATTTAAAGAGTTCCCAGTAGCTTGCCCACAGTCACAGAAGCATTAAGTGGTCTAGCCATAACCTGAACCCATCCAGATGTCTTAACTCCAGTGCTTTGGCCACCACCATTGTTGCTTGATTATTTGCCCAAAAATTGGAATTATTATCTTTCTTACAGAAAGCACCCAATCAATATGAGATTAAATTCAATTCATTGAATTGCCTACAAAAAGATAATATTACACTGAAGGTACTGATATTATTTTTTAAAGGAGAAGAATCCTGGCATCTTTTGAGTATTGGCAGAATCTGACTCACTGAACTAAAGTTAAAAGAAAAAAAAACACAACATTCTGTGTTTATCACTTCTATGGTATAATTATAGAAATGAAAGCACTATCTGAGATATGACATTGATCCCTGCTGGATCAAGGTATGATTTGGTCAACCTAACTGAAATCTCTAATAAAATAGGAGAACCAATACTGAAGTGGGGAGAAAATCTGTGAATAATAAGAGGATGACAGAATAAAGAGCAATAATCAACATCGGTTATGATAAATAAGCCCTGCCAGAAATATTTGATTGCCTTTGATTTTGTTTAGAAACTACCTGTGAGCTAGATGAAAGGGGGTATGTTGGAGATTTAATATATCTTTATTTTTAATGAAGCATTTAATATAGCATTGTGGAATGTTGCTCATAAAAATTAAATTAATTAAATTTGACTTAGCTATAAACACTAGTGCATAGATTAAGAAGCTATTCATGATGCTTCATCTCCATGTGACTGTGGTTCTAATTTAGGAAGACACTGAATTGAACAGCACCAAGGTTATAATTATGATTGTACCCGGTATTACATAAAGTTCTTTATTGATGATCTTAGGAAAGCATTACCTAATTTCTATAATCAAAGAAAATAATCATTTGAGCAGTATTACCAAAAAGACAACAAAATCACACTACAAAGGCATTACGATGTTTGGAGTAGGAGGAGCAGTGGATTTTTTTTCCCTTTTTAGCTCTTTGCAGGGGAGAAGGTAGGGCAATTGGGATTAAAGTGACTTGCCCAAGGCCACAAACTAGTAAGTGTTACATGTCTGAGGCTGGATTTGAACTCAGGTCCTTCTGACTTCAGGGTCGGTGCCCTATTTACTGTACCATCTAGCCACTCCAGAAGCAGTGAATTTGAGAGTCAGGAGGATTGGCTCTGCCATTTGCAAAAGGTCATTTAAGGTCTCAGAAGCTTAAGTATCTTATGATCACTCCATGAACACAGTGCAATGATATAGGCTAAAAGATTTTCCTTCTCTATAAAATGGGGATAGTGATATTTATACTAATCTAATTCATAGGGTGGTTGAGAGGGAAGTACTTTAAGGGTAAATCAAAAAGTGCTATATAAAGTAATATTATTATCTTAATCAAATGGAATCATGTATATGAGAAGGTTTTATAACTGTATCTTGTGCCCCCAAACCAAAGGTTCTGGCTTCCACTTATCAAGATTCTCACAAATAACTGTTTTTGACCAATAGCCTCCTCACCTTATTCCCTTTCCCTTATTCTAGGAATCCCCTGAAAACCTCAAAATATAGGCTGTCTACAGAAAAAAAAATATTAAGAGACCTCAGTTTCCACGCAAGCCCTCAGGCTAACAATGTGTCAAATGCAAAACAGGCTTTATTTATCAACAAAATCATATCACAAACTAATTCCCAAGCATTGGACCTTATCATTTGCCCTGCCACTACCTCTTAAAGTCCTCCAAGCTTTACCACCTCTAAACCCTGTAGACCCCTTTTGCTGTCATCTGACCTATTTATATTACCTTAGGAAATTGGTTCTTGCCATCTAATCCTCCACTGCATCCTTAAATGCTTAGTATTTCTGAACCTTTTCATCTGCTCTGAAACTTGAACATTCTTTTATATGCTGTTTTCCCCAATTAGAATACGAGCTCCTTGAGAGCATGACAGTCTCAGTTTTTCTATTGTCTCCCTGGGGCTAAGCATATAGTAAATATTTTAAAAGTGTTTCATTCATCCATTCATTCATTCACTCATTTCCAGCCCTGTGAGGTAGATAATAGAGATGTTTATAGTTCACCTTTTACTCATCAGGAAACTGAAGCTCAGAACAGTCAAGTGACTTGTATCTGTTCTTACAACTATTAAGTGTTGGAACCAAGATTTGAATCCAGTGCTCCTGATTCAAAGTTCAGAGTATAATTTATTCAATATACGGTGCCCCCTGATTAACTTTAAAATGCTATGTAGCTGGGTGCTCTAAGTGTGTTTAGTCATTCCAGTCATGACCCTATTTGGGGTTTTCTTAGCAAAGATATTGCAGTGGTTTGCCATTTCCTTCTCTAGCTCATTTTACAGATGAGGAAACTGAGGCAAACAGCATTAAGTGATTTCCCCAGGGTCACACAGCTGGTAAATATGTGAGGCTAGATTTGAGCTCAGATAGATGAGTCGTTCTAATTCTCGGTCCTGCACTCTGCTGTGCCCCCTAGTCATCCCCAGATACTATAAAGTATATTATTTATAAGGTTATATAAATGTAGCCTTGAAAGCAATCTACTCTACCCACATATTGATTTCTGACTCCACCATCCCCACAAATGGTCATACAAATTCTGTTTGAAGATGTCCTGTGATGACATTCCCCTTTAAGGCAACCCATTCCATTATTAACCAAATCTGATTGGAAGCTTTTCTATATGTTAAATCAAAATGGGACCCTGTGGAACAGTTGCCTATTGTTTCTAGTTCACCTCTCTTTGGGCACAGTTGGGAGCGTAGTCAATTGCTATATAAATCTGAAAATACACACAGTCTTGATCCCCATGAGAGAAACTATGCAACCATGGAGTTCCCTCCAGTGAATCACATGGTGCCAGGAATTGCATTGGATGAACACAAGTTGTTAGAAATTCTTAGACCAGCTAGAAATTGGCATTAAGTGATATTTCAGTGGCAGAATAACAGATAGGCTCCTAAGCCCAGGAAGACCAAACTTCCTGGACACAATGGAAGATTTCCTGGATGAAGGCAAGGAATTCATATCTTATCAAGTTTAATCTTGTCAACGGAATTTGACTCCCTGGTGTCCAGGAGACACCATGACTGGCAGAACAAAATGAATGGCAGTGAGAACTTCACTCTTCATTTGAAGGGGTCCCTGTCCATGCCAGAATAAAATCTCCATCCCTGGAGCAGAAAAGGATTCAGGACAATGTCTAGGTACATTTACTACAGGATATATAATCAGTGTCTGGAAATCAGGAACAGGAGTGATAGAAAAAAACTGCAGGACCAAAGCAAGTCTGTGCCTCCTAATATTTTCCATCCGTTTTTCTTCTTACATTTTCCCCATATGAGTTTGAATTTTTCTTCTCAAAATTACCTCTTTTCCTGCCTCTGTTGGACCCTGCAGAAGACTGAAGTCAGCTTTCAGGTCCTGCAGGGGAGGTGGAAGTTACTGTGAACCTCTTTGGTGCTATTCACTTACAAATAGTTTCTAAGGCACTGAAACAAGGTTCAGGGAAGCTATTTCTGGGTCTTTGAAGACCAGTGAGGGCAGTACAAAGGGAGGCTGTTCATAAGTCCAATTCTGTAGAAAGTGTTTAAACACAAGGCTAAGTCTTTGGAGCTATTTTAACTTCAATGTCCAATGTACTTTTATTAGTTTATTTGAGGGGAAGTGAGGAGAGAGAGGCAAAAGTAGCACTGACTAAATAGAAATATTTCCTAAGTACATAGTATCCCACATGGTGTCTGCATAAAGTTGTATGCACCTAAATGCAAATTATTTAATTTTTTAATGCTTATCATCCAATAACATATTTATATTATACATTTAATGAGTTTTATCAACCTAGAAGAGTGAAAGAAGCACAGAACAGAATTAAAAGAACTGGTTTTTACTGTTGGATCCATAATAATTTTCTAAGCATTTGATCTTGGAAAAATCCTCTAATCTTTCTGAGTCTCAGTTTAGAAATGGGGTTGGCAATTATTTGTACCGCAGAAACTATGATCACTATGAGCAAACCTGGATTCATCCAGGAAAAAAAAACCTTGTGATAGATAAGAGGTTCTTAACTTGGCACCCACAGATCAATCCTTGGGAGACGGGGGAGTCTTTGGATAGATTTTAGGGGCTCTATTTAGATGGGAGAAAAATGACATTTTTATTTTCAGTAATTTCTAACCAAAATCAAGCTTTTCCTTCAATTATTGTAAAACATTATTCTGAGGAGGGTCCATAGACTTTGCCAGACTATCAAAGGGGTCTATGACACAGCAAAAAGTTAAGAAATCCTAGCATTGGACTGATTTCATTATCTTTTTCACAGGATTATCAGTCTAATAACATGAGAATTCTACAGATATCTAAAGCCAATGCAAGGAATATAATTTGGAGTTATGTGGCTAGACAAGGGTTCATATGAGCTCACAATCTAATGGGGGAGACAACATGAAATCAATTATGTACAAACAAGATGTAGACAAGTTAAACTGGGAATAATCCATTGATTAATAATCCCTTACATTAAGAGGGAATCAGGAAAGGCTTCCTGTAGATTACAGAGGTTCCCAAACTTATTTGACCTACCTCCCCCATTTCCAAAAAAAAAAGTTGCTCAACACACCCCTAGAAAAAATCTGCATTATTTCAAAAAATGTAATTTTTTTAAATGATGCATCTTAAATTTAATAATTTATTCTAAATTTGTGGGATTTTATTGCACTGAAATTTTGATGAAGCAATATTGTGTCATGTAACCATACAGCATCATATTATAAATGAGTCATTACATATACATATTCCTGCCAATGTATACTGGACTTCCCAATGAGTGACACACTTGGCTGCCAACACTTGCTTGTTAAGACCTGTTAGGGAACTACTACTGATAGTTTATATTTTGCATTGGTGATAAACTACCCCAAAGTTTAGTTGGAGTGGTCCTTTGATAACTAGCATGTAGGCACACACTAATACTATATTCAAAATTAAATCTGTGAGAGCTTGTTTTTGACTGATGCAGATCATGAGGACCCTGTGTCACCTTCAAACCATGATGAGGCTTCGGAGTAAGAATTCAGAGTTGAGGCCCTGACCATAAAGTACTCTGTACATGAGAGTTGTTGTTTTTGTCCTCAAGCCCTTCCTGAATCTATTTGTAATTTGACTATGCCACCTCTTTGTTTAATATGTTGAATAATTCTTCACCTTCTGTGTGACATAGAATGTCCTATATTTATTCATCCTACCATTACCAAGGGTTGCTTCCTATTGTGGAGACTTTGTCCAAGTTATTCCATTAGTGATTTTTAAAGATTTGAGTATATACCCATTCATTCTTTGTTTTTCTACAAGGCAGATTCTTTTTTTTTTCAGTCTTCCTCCATATCAAATCCCTTCTATCTTGTCAAGAGAGGAAAAAGTTTGGTTCAGTGAAAAGAGTGCTACGGCTATATTGGTTTAATCTCGCCTATGGTGTTTATGACCTATGTGACCGCAGGGCATTGTAATGGCACTTTGCGAAGTGTCTTGAAAGACTCAAGTCCCTAGCCTGCCATAATGAATGGACACTTTGGGCAAATCACTTAACCATCCGGGGCCTCAATTTCCACCTGAGGAAGATGAGAATTCAGAACTAGATGGTCTCTGAGGCCCCTTTAAGTTCCTGCTCAATGATCTTTTTAAGGAGCCTTTTCTGGACCTTCAACAACATTCCTATCATTTTTAGGTCAGCACCCAGGAAGGCAATCCTGCCCTCTCTCAACAGTACTTTTATTGAGGCATCTGAAAGAGAGGCAGTGTGGAATTGGGGCAGGGTGGGGAGGAAAGGAGGAGCATAGACATTGTTCTGACCCAGAAAAGCATTGACTATGGCCTCGTTGTCTTTTTCCTTCAAGGAGACAGTATTGAGTTAACACAATACACTTTTTCCCATGATATTTCCCTGGGCAAAGCACTAGGATCTGTTCATGTGAAAAGGAATGTCTGGTTCCTGGGAGAACATTGGTACCTGAATAGCTCTTGTTTCATTTTCTCTGCATATTAAAGATCACTACCAACAGAATACTTCCCAGGAGGTCTTAGAGGATGACAATCTGGCCTGCTGAATTTAGAATGACTTAGAAGTCTCCTACTCAGAAACACACACACACACATATACAGATATGCATGCATACATGGACATATCACATATATACATATATGTGTACATGTACATGCATGTATCCACACACATACACACATGCATGCATGCATGTGTATCCAGATATATTTTCTGACCTGGAGATTCTGAAACTAATTTGATTATTTAAAATCCTTTTCAGATACTTTAAGACAGATAAGGGAAGAGTACAAATGGAGATGGAAATTAGCCTTGCAGGACCCATACTCTATGTATAAAAATCATTGGGAAAATACAGTGCAGACTGTTAGGATTGCCCTGCTGGTCCCACCTAGGTATCTATTGATTTTTCATATGTAAATGTTTCCCTTGGTTAGTATGCTCCCTCTGGACACACCAGGGTGAGGAACCAGCTCATATTTTGTCATTGAAAGGACAAAAAGAGAGGAAAAGATAAATGAACAGGAGCAAAAGATTCAGAAAAGCGAAAAAGGAAAGGAACAAGTCAGAATCAGAAAGGAGGAGACAGATGGGGTCCTCTGGAAGGCATTGAACACTCTAATTTAGAAAAAGGAAAGAAGAATTAAAATTAGCAAAAACGAGGAGCTCCAGGATTGGCTCCTTTCAATCTCAAGCCCTGTTTTAGGAATAACATAGCTTTAAATCTTTTTGTTTATTTTTTGGCTATTTTGTTGTTTTGGCATCTACATGGTTAGTGAATAAAATACTGGGGCCTAAAGTCAGGAAGACTGAGTTCAAATCTAGCTTCAGACACTTACTTACTAATTGTGTGACCCTGGGCAAGTCACCTAAACTCTGTCTGTCTCAATTTCTTCATCTGTAAAATGGGCATAAAAATAGTACCTACCTCCCAGTGTTGTTGTGAAGATGAAATGAGATCTTAATTATAAAGAACAGTGCTTGGCACATAGTAGGCAGTGTATAAGTATTAGTTATTATTAGCTATCATCATCATTATTATTATTATTTTGAACTTTACCTTTCTTTGTATCTACAGATCTTAACACAATATCTGGCATATAGTGAGTGTTTCACAAATGCTTAGAGATTGAATGATTGATTGGCTTTGCAAATTCCAGTAAACTTAAATATTTCCATATAAGAAGATGAATGGAAATAAACAGGTTAGCTGAACTAATCTCACAGTAGAGAAGTAGTATATGCTTGATACAATTGCATGTAAATAATTGAAAGGGCATGCGACCTGGTGCCTCCCCAACACTCTCTGGCATCATAGCCATCCTGGTCAAATCTCTCTGAACCTCCATTTTCTCAGCTCTAAAACAATACCTGTTGTAGCTACCTCACAGAAGTGTTTTTCCACACAAGAAGAATAGGAATATTCTATAGGAAACTGCAATCCTCATGTATGCTTGTTGTTGTTTTGTGGGTGTGTGTGGGTGTGTATTTTAAGCATATACTAAATGACTGATAAAGTTTTCCAATCAGATCTGAAGCCCAGACATTCCCACTACTTCCCACCACCAAGGTCAGTGGGACAAATGTGTATTTTGGGACCCACTAACTCAGCTGGCACTAATTGTCTAATATATTTGCAATATCAAGGTTGAGATAAACACGTTGTGGATATTTACTAAGATAAGTACTTAATACTATCAGGCAATGAATCTGAGAAATCCTGTTTCTCCCTTTTTTGACCAATCCTATACACTTTTTCTTTTTGAATAATAAGACTTCTGAAAGAACTTGCTTCTTCTTTTCCCTCCCCGGACTGAGTTTAGTGTGCTAGAAGGGTCAGGGGAGGGGAAGGGAAGGAAAGTGTATTGCTCTTTTTTGGAAGCGTACTTACAGAAGTTACCACATTTATCCACTGGCTAAATGCAATTGGCATAGTCTGCCTCCTCCACCACCCTCACCCCCACCCCTGGTCTTCATCCATTGCTTGACCTTTCCTGGCAAGAAGGTTGTCCATTCATCAAGGCAGACTAAGGCCTTGATTCTTCCAGATCACTTAGAAAATCTCCATTACAATATACTGAGGTCATGGCTTCACACACTTAGCAATTTAGTTGTTCTTATCTGTGCATAGTCAATGAATTAAATTGAACTGATTAGCTGAATTGATCTCACTGTGGAGAGTTATATAGACATATATATGTATACATATACATACATACATATATGTGTGTGTGTGTGTGTATGGAACAGTTGTGTGTAAATAATGAAAAGAGCATTGGACTTAGTGCCACTACCACACTTTCTGGCTGTATAATGATCCTGGTCAAATCTCTCTGAAACTGCCATTTTGTCAGCTCTAAAATAATACATGTAGTACCTACCTCACAGGAGTGTTGTAAGAACATGATAATGGACATAACTGACATTTTACAGCATTTTAAAGCCTGCAAAGAAATGTATATGATTTTTTCTAACCATCACAATGATCAGAACTAGATAAAAGTATTGTAATCCCCATTTTACAGATAAAGAAACTGAGACTCAAGTTGTGACATGCCCATGGTCATGAAGCAAATAATTGCCAGTGGCAGGATTCAAATCCTGGTCTTCCTAACCCCAAGTCAAGCATTCTATCCATGCTGTCACCCTTGGGAAAGTGAACCATTACTATTGTGTGGATACCCAACTTTGGAACTGGCCTTTAGGCTAAAAGGAACAACTTACTCCTTCTATAGCCTGCTTATGAGTATAATGCAAGATTAAATTGAATGAAGTATCCTGAAGGCCAAGACTGGGTAATATTTATGGAATTTCTACATCTATTTAAATTTCAGCTTTTCAGTTAGAACTAGCAATAGATAAATGCATCCATTATGGGCCTTGTTTATATTGTCAATCATCAGGCTTCATTAAGTGCCTGCTATGGACTAGGTGCTGTGTTAAGCACTGGGGATATAAAGAAGGCAAAAGAAAAATCAAACAACAAAATCTTACAAGTGCTCACAGGCTAATGGGGGAAACATGAAAGCAACTTCATTCAAACATGTTATAAATAGGATAAATCAGAGATAATATCAGAGGAAAGTCAGCATCATTAAGGGACCTTCAGAAAGGTTTCTTGTAGCTGGAATTTGAGCTATAATCTAAAGAAAGTCAGAGATACCAGGAAATAAAGATGAGCAAAGAGGACATTCCAGGCATGGGGGAAATGACTAGTAGAAATTCCTGGAGGTAGGAGATGTTCAAGGCACAGCAAGGAGGTCAGTGTTAATGGATCATAGCATGTAGAGTTTGGGAGCAGTAGTGAGATGTGAGATGACTGGAAATATAGGAGGGGGCCAAGTTATGAAGGGCTTTGATTGTTGAACAGAGAATTTTATTTGATCCTGGTGGTGATAGGGAACCACTGGTATTTATTGAGTGGGTGTTGGAGGCAGAGGGAGGGTTGACATGTTCAGATTTGTGCTTCAGGAAGATTAAGCAGACAGCTAAGTGGAGGATGGATTGTGGTGTAGACATTTGAGTCAAGGAGACCAACTAGCATGCTATTGAAATAGTCCAGACATGGGGTGATTAAGATAGTGGCAGTGTCAAAGGAGAGAAAAGGACATATGTGAGAAATGTTATAAGGATAGAGTGCTGGGCCTGGAGTCAAGAAAACTAATCTTTCTGAGTTCAAATCCAGCCTTAGATACTTAGCTGTGTGACCTTGGGTAAGTCACTTAACTCTTTTTGTATCAATTTCTTCATCTGTAAAATGAACTGGAGAAGGAAATTGCAAACCACTTTAGTATTTCTGCCAAGAGAACCCCAAATGAGGTCATGAAGAGCCAGACATGAGTGAAATTAATAGACCTTGGTAACAGATTGGATATGGAGCCCAAAAGAGTATGAGAAGTTAACAATTATATTATATACATTATATAAATTTTATATTTTTATTATTTTATTTATTTATTATTTTATTAATTGTATAAAAATAATTGGGTTATAAGTTGCTAATGATATACTTGACAATAATTAGGAAGAGATTAAAAGGTTAGGAAGAGAGGCTAGGAGAAGAGAATAATGAATTCAGTTTTAGATATGTTTAGATATACCACCAGTCAATTGAGAAATGCCTATTGATTGCCTATTATGAACAAAGTCCTATACTAAGAACACTGGGAGATAAAATGAGGTATAAGGTCTGCCTTCAAGAGTCTTAAAGTATATTGCAAAAATACAGGGTATAGTCATTCAAAAGATAACTAGCAACATCATGCTGAGTACTTAGT
Organism: Gymnobelideus leadbeateri; assembly: GCA_011680675.1. Lineage (NCBI taxonomy): Eukaryota > Metazoa > Chordata > Mammalia > Diprotodontia > Petauridae > Gymnobelideus > Gymnobelideus leadbeateri. The sequence continues at coordinate 647,609 of WOXC01008526.1, forward strand.
TGACTTAGATCCACTGCTTGCACGAATTTGGAGATCCAGGGCAAACTTGAAAGGATTCTTTCAAAAACTGCCTACTTCCTATCTGTTCCAGTCTTCTTGAACTTTATTCCCCTGATATTATCTCTGATCCAAATATATCCACCTACTTGCTGCTCCTTACAGATTCCGCTCCATCTGCATACTTTTTCAATGAATGTCTTCCACGTCCAAAATCCTCTCCCTTCTTGTCCCTGCCTCTAAGGTTCCTGGCTTCCTTCACAAATCAACTATCCTCACCTTTTTTATGCTTCAGTCTGTATTCAGACACCATCAGTTCTTTCTCTGGGAATGGAAAATATTTTTCATCATAAGTTCTTTAGAGTTGTCTTGGATCATTGTATTACTGAAAATAGCTAAGTCATTCACAGCTGATCATCTTAGAATATTGCTGTTACTTTGTTAACTTTATATTTCATCTTGCATCAGCCCATGCAAGTCTTTCCAGGTTGTCCTGAGAGCATCCTGCTCATCATTTCTTTTTTGTTTTTTTGTTTTTGTTTTGTTTTTGTTTTTTTTGCTTTTTGGAGGGCAATTGGGATTAAGTAACTTGCCCAAGGTCACATGGCTAGGTTTTTGTTTGTGTGTGCGTTAAGTGTCTGAGGCCAGATCTGAACTCAGGTCCTTCTGACTCCAGGGCTGACGCTCTACTCACTGCACCACCTAGCCGCCCCATGCTCATCATTTCTTATAGTATAATCATATTCTATCAAAATCAAATACCACCACTTGTTTAGCAATTCCATAATTGATGGGCATTCGTTCCCTCAATTTCTAATTCTTTGCCACAGAAGAGAGATGCTAAAAATATTTTTTGTACATATATGTACTTTTCCTTTCATTATTTATCTCTTTTGGGATACAGGCCTAGTAGTGGTATTACTCAGTCAAAGAGCATGCATGGCTTTATAGCCCTTTGGTCAGTTCCAAATTGCACTACAGAATGATTAAATCAGTTCACAACTCCACCAACAGTGCATTAAAGGCTCATTTTTCCAAATTCCCCTCCGACACTTGTTATTTACTTTTTCTGTCCTATTAGTCAATCTATTAGGTATGAGGTTGTACCTCAGAATTGTTTTAATTTGCATTTCTCCAGTCACTAGTAAGTTAGAATATTTTTTCATATGGCTATAGATAGCTTTGATCACTTCACTTGAAAACTGATCATATCTTTTTTTGATCTTTTATCAATTAGGAAATGGCTCTTATTTTTATAAATTTGACTCAGTTCTCTATATGTTTCAGAAATGAGGCCTTTATCAGATAAACTTGCTTCAATTTTTTTTCACAATCACTACTGTTAAATGTATTTCCCTCCATCCTATCTCCCTCCCCCCAAGTTTATTCTTTTCTTTCTCCTTTCCCCTTGCCTGAAATAGTCATGGGAAAGTAGCTATGGAAGAAGAGAACTTCACTCCATACCCCAAGATTCCGAGCCCCATTCATTCGAGGGGGGAATGAAAGAGTACATGTGCTCAAGGCCCACCCTAAGATAGGGTTTTATATGCTTATTTTTTGTTATCCCTGTTATATTGTTGTAAAGTTCTGTTGACACCAGTTATCCCTAAACTCCCATTAACCTATGTAATGAAATGTATTGTTAATGTATTTTTGCTATGTAAGTTAGGGGCATGAAAGATCTTGGGGTCAAATGTAATGGCAAGGGGAATTTGAAGATCTTCCCTGCCCCTTAATAGACCTAAGGAAATTTGAAGATCTTTCCTACTTTGAAGATCATCCATGTCCTGTAATAGGCCAAAGGTAATCACATGGAGCCTGGAGTTTGCTGAATGGGTGAAGCAGAGCCCAGAGGAAACTTAGGAGTCAGAGCAATTAGAGCTGGAGAGAGGAGATGATGTAGGCAAGGAGATAGCAAGGTATGGTGTGACTCCCTGTTGTGTTATGGTGTATTAACTTCTTTGTTGCTATGATGGATTCAGTTTTCTGGTGCTGGGATTTGACTTTCTGGTTTGGGTTTGCTTTCTGGTGTCTGAATAAATGTTCTGCTTCTGTCTTCTATATGAAGAGTCTGTTATATTTTGTGATTCAAAACTATTCCAGCATATTCATAGTTGCTGTCAGTGCTGTGAATCTTATGTTGGCACAGCACTCCTTTATCCCCTTATCCTCCTACTTTACTATAGGGGGGGAGGGCAATTGGGGTTAAGTAACTTGCCCAAGGGCACACAGCTAGTTAAGTGTTAAGTGTCTGAGGCCAGATTTGAACTCAGGTCCTCCTGACTCCAGGGCCAGTGCTGTATTCACTGCACCACATAGCCACTCCAATTATTAGACTTTTAATTCTTTGTTAAAGTAAGGGTGCACTCTTCTAAGCTTCAGGAGTTTTATACAGTTTCTTTGAGAGATACTTCTGGAGACCTGTAAGTTTTCAGTTTTTCCAAGGTGTTATGATTTAAGGAAAGGTGTTCACTACTCTCTTGGCCTGTGCTCTAGTCTGTGAGTGACCACAAGCACTCTTTTGTACCCTGGAATTGTACAGAGGGTCCCCCTTTCTCTGCCAGCACAAACTCTTCTATGCCAGTGCTCCTTCACACCCTAGGACTGGATCTGAGTATGGCCAAAGCAACAGAATCCTGCCTCAGTGCTAGCAAAAAAGACCCCGGCTATCTCCTTCTGACCAAACCAAAATCTGTACAATGTTTGTCCTTGATTTTATTTGCTTCTTGCTTCCCTACCTCACTTGCAGGCCTGAACTATTACATACTATTCTTGCAGAGTTGGTTATTTTGATAGGAGGGAAAGTAGAGGAAGCCAATTAGGAATTCACAACAAAACAGTATAACTCCAGATAATTTGGTTACCTCTGTGTGTTCCCCTGTGTTGTGTGTAACTCTGAAAGAGTCTTGTATATTGAACTTTGCTGTAAGCTTTCTAAATTCTTTCTTGCAGAACACAACTAGGAGTCATTGATGATAAATTTCTTTCCCAAAATATCTGACGATGACATCCTTAACAATAATTGTTGATTCCTTTTATGCTACCTTGAGTATGCCCCTATCAAGTCACAGAGCCTGGCACTCAGAGGTGATGGAATCCTTATAATTAGCACAATCAACCTCCAAATTTACCACCTTGGCAAGAAATTAGCAAAAGAATCTGAGGAAGGATATTAATTCTTGCCATGTGAAGAGAGCAAACATGGGCAAGAGCCCATCTTTCTAATATCAATATCAAACCAATGCTATTATTTATCACTGAGACATAGAATACAGCAGTCTCCAAAGAATTAAAAGAATTAAAAGTTAATCCCACATAGAAGGAAATGGAGAGGTACATGGTAGTTAGGTTCAGAATGGAATGTATTCCCAACGAAAAGCTACAACGAAGAACAGAGGCAAAAGATGCCAGGAAAACATTATAAACAAAAGGAGATGAAGTGATTATGTGATAAGATTGAGGGATTGACAGGTGGACTGTAAATGGTTCCATTGTTGCACATTTTCTTCTCAAGAGAAAGAGAAGGCCTCTAGCAAGTTGAGTGGACCTTTTTGGAAGTCATATGGGAGGATATTGGCTAAAGGTCACATAGGATAAGTAAGCATTGATAGGCTGCAATCTCTCATTTGAGCTAACTTCCAAATACATGAGATTACAATGTTTTGGAGTATTGAGAATAAGTACAGCGCAAAGGCCCAGGACATACACAAAACCAACTGTCTTGAGAGAGAGGTGGAAAATTATGCTATGACCTAAGAGTCTTTTTAATTGCTACCTGCTAGTCAGTCAGCCAGGGATTAAGCATTTATTAAGTCCCTACTATGTGTAAGGCATTATGCTAAGCACTGGAGATTCAGAGAAAGGCAAAAGACAGTCCCTACTCTTAAGGAGCTCACAATGTAATGCCAATGTGTTTGCTTTGCTTTCAATATGTTGTGGAAAGTTTTCTACTCCTTTAGATTCCATGTAAATCCTTGGTCATTGAAGTCTTCCTAATTGTAAAAGGACTTCTAGTACCTTGGCATGACTTAGGTTTCACCAGGACTTTTCTGTGGATGTCTTTTGGAGGGCTGTAATCACAACAGCAGTGATTTCAGTCTTCAAATTGAAAGCCTCAATCTGTAAAGACAGAATAATATTTCCTGTGCCCAGAATCACCAGTAAAGTGTTAGTGATTGATGGGAACACAGAAAATTGTCTTTGGGGGTTCAGCTAGAGCAGGGTGATTCACATAAAGAAACATTTTCTACACTTTATTCCAGAAAACAGTCAGGCAATATTCTCTCCTCAAAGGTCATAAAATGCTTTCTAAAACTGTGGCCAATCACAATGCTTGACTTCCAAATACAGTCTATGTCTGGGAATAATTAGTCAGCTTGGAAATAATTTCAGGACCATCATTTGTTTGACTCAAATCCCAAACTTACCATAAAGAAATAGCAGCACAGTGCCATCATACAATTTCATTTTCTCATGATGTGATATTTCTGATGTTGAACAATTAGCCTCTATCTCCTATTAAGATGCATATTCTGTAACTAATGGTAATTACTAGCAAAGTTAACATTATCCAGATTTACCTTTTCCTATTCTTTCTTCTACCCTCTTTCCTCACTTTTTTTCATACTATATTATTTCATATATTTCCAAAGGAACATATATTTAGAGCTAGGAGCCTGGAGTTCTCACCTAGGTAGGTTAATGTTAACCAAAGTCATACAGACAATTTAATTGAGGAGTCAGGAGTAGACTCTCAGTAACTTGTTCTATAACTCTTTCACTCATTTTCTCTTCTTGAGCACATGTTTTCTTTCTGTACTATGGGGACAAGTATTTTTGTCTTAGGGCATCAAGGTGACACAGGGGATAGAGTGCTGGGCCTAGAGTCAGGAAGACTCATCTTCCTAAATTCAAATTTGGCTTCAGATTCTTACTAGCTGTGTTACCCTGGGCAAGTCACTTAACTCTGTTTGCCTAAGTTTCTTCATCTGTAAAATGAGCTGGAGAAGGAAATGGAAAACCACTCTAGTATCTCTGCCGAGAAAACCCCAAATGAAATCACAAACACTCAGACATAACTAAAAGTACTGAAAGACAACAAAATTGATCTCAGTAATAGTGATAGCAGCTAGCATGTACATTGTGTATTGTTCACAAAGTATTTTACAAATACCATCTCATGTGTTGTGCTCCTCACAACAACCCTGAGGAATAGATGCTATTCTTAACCCTATTTTTATAGATGAGCAAACTGAGACCAATGGAGATTAAGTGACTTGCCCAGGTCACACAGCTAGTAAGTTTTTATGAGGCAGGATTTGAAATTAGCTCTTCCTGACCCCACATCTAGCACTCTAACCATTGGACCACCCAGATGCCTCTTATTCATATTTATTTATTTTTTCCACCAGACAGAATAGTATTTTGTACAGAGTATGTACTATAAGAAGATAAGAAAATCTCAACAGTAGGAGGGACTTAAGAACTTAAGTGAGTAAGAAATCCTTTCTCCAATGTCCCTGACAGGTGGCAGTTTAATCTTACCTTGAAAACCTCAAATGGTAGAACAGAATTACAGAATTTGAATCTGGGAGGGACTTTAGCAGCTCTCTAGTCTAATTTATATTCAAAGAGCTATCCCCAAAATGGCATTCTTTATAAGTAGTCCTTCAGTCCCAAATACAAGAACCCATTGGTTTTGGTTTTGGTTTTGGTTTCTTAAGCAATTGGGGTCTCATACCTAGTAAGTGTCTGAGGTCAATTTGAACGCAGGTCCAACTGACTCCAGGGTTGGTGCTCTTATCCACTAGCCACCTAGCTGCCCATCAAGTAGAAGACCTTAAATGAAAATGTCATCACTTTTCAAGGCAGATCATTCTATTTTGGGATAGCTCTTACTGTTGAAAACTTTGTCTTCACTTCATTCCTTGCAGGGTTTGACACATTGATACTGGTTCACCTCCTTGAAGCCAAATTGAACAAGTCTAATCTTTCTTAAAGATATCTATCCTGAAACTTCTCTTCTCCATGTTAAACATTCCTGATTTCTTCAACTGATGTTCACATGAAATAATCACTGGGCTAATCATGGTTGGTCTCCTCTGGACTCTCTCCAAGTTGGCACTATTCCTCCTAAATCAGTGTGCCTTAAATGGAATTGAACACAATGTATTAGATTTGGTCCAACCAAGGACTATAACCTTCTTTTCCCAGAAGCTATGAGTCTTAATGATGTCCAAAATTGTATGCCAAAACCTGCCTCAATCAATCAATGAAAAAATGGGGGGTTTGAATTCTGTCTTTTAGGCACATGTTATGTTCCAGTCACTTAAGAGGTGTTGGAAATAAAAATACAAAAATTAGACACTCTCTACCTTCAAGAAATTCTCCCTCTTCACTTTTCATCTGCAACTCAGGGTGGTTTCAACTCCATAGAACAAGTGCCCTTCCCAAGTTAAGTGGATCATACTGTTGAACTCAGCCTTGGATACTCAATACCTTCCCCATTATCCTCACCTCCCCTCTACTGTGATTGGGAGACTGGAGAGTGGGTTACTAAACTCCTGCCAAAGCTTTCCTTTAAAGAGGGCAGAATGTGGACTTGCAGCTCTCCACTTTTTTGTTTTGGAAGCAATAGTGGTTAAGTGACTTGCCCAGGGTCATACAGCTAGTAAGTGTCTGAGACTGGATTTGAACTCAGGTCTTTCTGGTTCTAGGGCACTCCACTTTATATTTGCACCTATGCTTGATTTGAACATAATGTTCCTTCTTCCCTGCCTCCTTTGCCAACTTCCTTCTGTGTGCTGTCTTTACCCATTAGATTGTAAGCTCCTGGGGAGTAACATCTATTTTTCTTTTTCTTATTTATGTCCCCAGCACTTAGCACTATTCCTGACACATTGTAGGTATTTAATAAATGTTTATTGACTTGAATCTAATTGAAGGAGCTTACATTCTATTGGTGGATACAGCATGTTCACAGAAAAGTAAACACAGACTTAATACACAGTGAATGGAGGTCAGCCTGGGAACTAACAAGAGGGAGATTCAGGAACGGCTTTTTGTGAAACTCAGAGTTTTGAAAGGAGAGAAAATTCCAGGTTTCAGTAAAGGTATGAAGGCATGAGATGCACAGTTATATATGGGGAACAGCAAGCAGGTCAGTTTGTCTGTAAGACAGAATTCATGGGAGAAATCATGGGTAAACAGTCCAGAAAGATAGACTAGAGCCAGATTGTGAAGGATTTTAAGTACCAAACAGAAATCTGAATTTTAACCTGAAGGCAATGGGGAGTCACTAAAGATTCTTGAGCAGAAGCATGGCATGGTCAGACCAGCACTTTAGGAATATCAATCTGAAAAACATGAAGATAGAGTGAAGAAGAAATGAAGACGAGATTGGTTGCAGGAAGACAAATAAAAAGACACACACAATAGGCAGGGCAGCTAGGTGGTGCAGTGGATGAGTACCAGGTCTAGAGACAGGAAGATCTGAATTCAAATCCAGTCTGAGACACTCACTAATTGTGTGACCAAGGGCAAGTCACTTAAACTCTGTTTGCCTTAATCCACTGAAGGAAATGATAAACTGCTCCAGTATCTTTGCCAAAAAAACCTCCTATGGGGTCACAAAGAGTTGGATATGCCTGAACAACAACAAATAGTTCAGGGCAGCTAGGTGACTCAATGGTCTGAGTGCTGGACCTGAAGTCAGGAAGATCTGAGTTCAAATCTATCCTCAGATATTTACCAACTGTGTGACCTTAAGCAAGTGTCTTAAGCTTGTTAGTTTTAGTTTCCTCATCTGTCAAAGGAACTGAAGAAGGAAATGGCAAACTACTTCAGTTTCTCTGCCAAGAAAACCCCAAGTGGGGTCACAAAGAATCAGACATGATTGAAACAACTGAACAGCAGCAACCATACAACAGTTCAGACAAGAGGGTTTGTGCTAAGGAAGTAGTGATAGAAGTGGAAAGAAGGAAACAGATTCACTGTAATTTTACCGGTTGTTGCTCATTTTACTTTTACTCTTTGAGAGGCAGCATGGTGTGATGCAAAGAGAGTTGTACTAGAAAGTCAAGAAAGGCTTGGGTTTAAGTCTCGTTTCTGATATTTGCTAGCTGTGGGGAAGTCACTTAAACTCTTCTGGCCTCTATTTCCTCATCTGTAAAATACGGATAATACCTATGGCTGCTTTACTCACAGGGTTATGGTTAGGATCAAATGAGATCACTTATGTAAAGCTTAAAGTATGTCTCAGGGCCAGTGGCTGTTCTTTCTACGTGAAAGCCTTCAAATACTCAGAAAAGATTATTATATCATAATATTATGGGAAGAAAATTAAAAAAAAAACCTGAACCTGGAGTCAGAGTATCTGACTTTAAATCCAGCTTTGATTATGTATCCTCATGGTGACCTTTAAAATGTCACTTATCCTTTATAGTCACATTTTCCTCATCAATATTATGAAAGAGCTAAAGCAAGTGATAGCTAATACCCCGATAGTTAAAAATTCTTGATCTGCCTCCTCTAAGGGGCAGCAGCTGGTGATGTTTTGTTTTTCAATCATATCTGACTCTTTGTATCCCCATTTGATATTTTCTCAGAAAAGATACTGGAGTGGTTTGCCATTTCCTTTTCCAGCTCATTTTACAGATGATGAACTGAGGTAAACAGGGTTAGGTGAGTTGCCTGGGGTCATACAGCTAGCAAGTATATGAAGCCAGATTTGAACTTGGGGAGATGAGTCTTGCTGACTCTAGCCTCAGCAGCTAGCTGAACCAGCTAGTTGCTCTATAAGCTGGTGTCACAGTGGTTAGAGTCCTGGGCTTAGAGTTAGGGGGACCTGAATTCAAATATGTCCTCAGACTCTTAACTGGATGGGTGACCTTGGGCAAGTCACTTGACTTCCATGCCTCAGTTCCTCAACAGTAAAAGTAGGAATAATAATAGCACCTATTTTTAGTATGGTTGTGAAGATCAACTAAGATAATATATGTAAAAAGCACTTAATATGATGTCTGTCACATAGTACACTCCATATAAATATTTATGCCTCTTCTCCCTCTAAGAATTCTCTTCTCCAGATTTGACAGACTTAGGTGCTTCACCCTATCATTATAGGCCAAAGTTTTGAGTGGTCACACCTTCTGTATCCTCTAAAATTTTTTGAATGTATAAATAAATTAATGTAGGATGTTTTGACTATGAATGCAGTTTTTTTCAAATGCTTTATTCACTTCTAGTTTACATCATTCATTTCAGCAAGATTTTGAGTTACAAATTTTCTCCCTGTTTTTCCCCTACCCACCACCCCAAAATAGCAATCCCACTGGATATCCCCTCCTCCAATCTGCTCTTGCCCTTATCTTCTCCCATACCCCTCCGACTTTATGAATACAGTTTTAATTCATCATAGGTTTAGGGATAAAAGGTACCTTAGATACCATCTAGTTCAACTTGTCTCCACCCCACACACTACCCCTTTTACAACTGAGGAAACTGTTGCCAAAAAAGAATAAATTATTTGCTCCGGATCACTTAAGTAGCAAGTGGCCAGATCAAGATTTAAGCCCAATTTCCTGACTCTCTATTCAGCACTTTTGTTGTTGTTGTTTACTGAATATCCAAGGTTTCCATTCACTAACTTTTATTGTACTCTGTGTCTGTCTTTTCGAAGCATATCACCTATTCTGTGCTATTAATATTTCCATTCTCTCTTGTCCTGATAAGAACACAGTGGAGATTGAGATCAAATTTCTCATCATTCCTCATTTTTACATGTTTCCCAGCTCTCAAGCAGGGCTTTGGCAGCACACAGAAGCTGGGGATGAGTTTCTTCCCTTTCTAATGTGTCTGTGTTGACTTTTCTGAACAGGTATGTTAGGTCAAGGACAAAGCATGACATTGACATGCGCATAGGCATCCATTCTGGATCAGTGCTCTGTGGAGTGTTGGGTCTTCGGAAGTGGCAGTTTGATGTTTGGTCCTGGGACGTGGACATCGCGAATAAGCTAGAATCAGGTGGAATTCCTGGGTAAGCTGTCCAATGAGCCTCACAAATGATTTGATTTTTTTCCTTGCCTTATAATTCAAACATGCATAATGCATAGCCACAACTTTGAAAATTCACTGATTTAGAAGCTTACAACAAGCATTTAATATAATGCTTATTGACCTGACAACTCATTTTGAAGGATCTGTAAGCAGAACTGGTATCTAATAATGTCTGTTGAAACCATTTAGCTACAAAATATAGAAATAGTACATGTTAAAAATCAAATTCTCACATAAGAGATCTCTAGGGCCCTTAGAGTTTGGTGCTTAAATGTCAATTCTCCCTTCAAACTGTTAGCCCTGTGGATATGGGTTTGTAGCTCAGGCTTCTAAGCATTAGTTAGAAGCAAGGAGTTCTGGAATATTTTTTTGCCTTTGACAAGATCAATATGTCTCCATTTAATTCCTTCCCACAAACCTAGATTTCTACCTCTACTGAGTATTCTTGGCAGCCTGTTAGATGTGAATAGCATAGACTTCTCACCCTTTTAATCCCTTGCTATATACCATTCATTTTTATTGTACCCCAGAATGGATTGGATCCAAAGTTGACTTTACACTTTGAGTGGCTCATTTGAAATATACCACATAAATACAATATTTTACTTTTTGTGCTGATAGGCACCACTGGGCCAGCAAATTTTCTGAAAAAAAATGTTCCTAAATGTTATTTCATGGTACTATGGAATATGTGGGGCTGGTATATTTGTTTAAGGACATACTACTGTGTTAGTCACTGTACTGATTAGTGGAGAATTTAAAAAAAAAAAGAGGCTCTGTCTTCAAGAGCCTACAATCTAATGAAATTTACAAACTCATTCCCAGGTTGATGGAGGAAAGTTTCAAAAGACTTTCCATCTTTGAGAGACAGCCTGGCTTTTATTAGACTCACCAGGTATGACACACTCACCTTTCTAGAACTTGAATTCCCACTCTAGAGAAAGTACCATATATGTAGGTATGCTAGATCCAGCTCAAACTAGATTGTGAGTACCAATTGTTAAACTTCTAGCATGGGAATTTATACTGTGAAAATCAGCAGCTTGATTTATTGTTCTGATTACAATCTAGGTCACGGATTGGCAAACTAAAGTCTGAAGGCTAAATATAGCCCTTGCCCTGTTTCTGGCCTATGAATGAAGGATGATTAAAACAGAACCTGAAGGCTTTAGTTTGCTAACCCCTGATCTAGACATAAGAAAGTGATGGAGAACAATTAATAAAACATATTAAACTTAAAAGTGTGTTTTGTGTGCTTTTTTTTTTCAGAGTCAATCGTTAAACATTTATCAGCATGTTACTAGCACTAAGACTCCCATGCCAGGTACCCAGTACAGGCATACCACAATTGCTTACCAGCTGCCTTACCACAAACAGTTCATCAAAGGAACACACAAGAGACACCATTGCAAAGGGGTATCTCTAGAATTCCTACAGTAAAGAACCCTTCCCCAGTTCCCAAAGACTTACTTGAGTCTGATCACTTCTTTCCTATTACATAAAATTCTTCTCAGTGGCAGTAGGATTATGCCCAGTCTTCATACTCATCAGTGATAGTAATTGCCCTTTTTTCCTCTTTCAGTGACCCAGCTATATTCTGCCTTGACATGCTAAAATGATATTTTAGCTACTTGCTAAGATACTGGCCAGCTCTGTAAGGCCAGTTGGTTTCCCCTAGGTTCAGTACTAATAAGGGAAAGAATTTGATGCTTAATTGAGTTTCTTGATAATTAAAAGTTGGCCAGACATGCCCTTTTTATTTCAATCTTTTTGTTAAAAGATCTTAGTCAACAACATTAGTCTCCTTGACTACCAGAGTAAAAGCTAGATGGCAGAACTATTGAAGATATTCCTGAGTAGACTAGATGACCTCTGGAGCCCTTGTCCAACCCACAAATTCTGATAGCCTAATTATAGAATCAGTAGTGTTATTTGGTTTTAGGTGATTAAAAATGATACAGTTTCTCTGATCATCATTCTCTACATCAACCCTCAGGTGTGGAAGGTATTTAAGAACTGACCCTTTATTTTCATACAGTTCCTTCTATTTACTCTGATATTTCAAGAGAAAAGTCCTATTCCCTGGCCCAGCTTATGTACTTCTAATGGGAGTCCCTTTGAAATGGAGTTTCCAGAGTACCATACTTTGTTATCTTATCCTAGAAGGGATTATTAGGAGCAGTTCATTTAAAGTCATGGTTGGAGCATGGAGTATTCTGATTAATAAAGCATTTGGTTTGACAGCTGCCTTGTCAACAAGAAGAATTAGGATTATAGAAGATTAGCACTGGTTTTGTGTAGGGCTTAAGAGAAATCTGTCTTGTCACTTTCTAGCCATACAGACAGGACCCATAGATGACTGATTTTCAGAAGTTTGAATTACAGTGAGATCTACCATATTGAGACCATAATGAGAATAAGTTAGCATTTTAAATAATAGTAGGATTTTATAAGTACAGCTAAAAGCCAACAGTTTTGGATTGCCCAGATAGGGAATGCTAGTCAGCACAGAGCAGTGTTCCTATATTAACTAGTCCTGCTTTTCTCCTTAAACAATAACTTTCAATATCATACAATTGTACAAAAATTGGCAATTTGTGAAAAATATCCTACCTTAAGTTTGTAAAATCTTCTCATATGAAAAGAATAGAAAACTTTGGATTTATGTAGGAAGAAAGGGGGAGAAAAAAGGACTTGCATTTTAAAACTCAGGAAGTCAATTTTTTGTGGGTTACCATACACATTTCATGGCTCTCATTGGCTTATCCATTGCTAGTGGACACTATTTTAGGGAAGGTAAAAATTTTGAAGACAAAGACGAAATAGACAAGGAAGACTAAGATAAGAAAGAGGAATAAGAGGAAGAAGAGGAGGCGGAGGAGGAGGAGGAGGAGGAGGAAGAAGAAGAAGAAGAAGAAGAAGAAGAAGAAGACCACTTGATTTGAGTGAAGGGCCAAGAAGCCATATTTGGGCTCAGCATACGAAAATATTCTGACAACTATGACCATCTATTACTAGAATGGGCTTCCTCTGAAGGAAGTGGGGTGCCCATCACTGAAGGTTGTCATAAGGTACTTGGAATTAGTACGTAATTAATAGGTTGAGAGAGCATTTGCTAGCCAAGGCAGGGTGCACAAATTAATGTCATGGCCTTGCCATAATGTTCTACTTCAAAAATCAAGGTAGTGAAACTAGAAAGCTGTCCCAAGGCTAAAACAGAAAAGTAGCATATTAGAAAACTAGGGGGCGGCTAGGTGACGCAGTGAATAGAGCATCGGCCCTGGAGTCAGAGAGACCTGGGTTCAGATCCGGCCTCAGACACAATGCACACACAAACAAAAACCTAGCCGTGTGACCTTGGGCAAGTTACTTAACCCCAATTGCCCTCCAAAAAGCAAAAAAAAACAAAAAAAAAACAACAACAACAAAAACTAGGCAGTCATATATGTTTTGAACCTGAGCACAATAAGACTAAAAAAACCATCAGGAATTGGGAGGTCTATATAGAGCAGGAAACCATCACAGAGGGCAAAGCACAGAGTATGGTCATGTCTCAAAATTTGATGTCAGAGGCCTTGAGTTCAATTCTCTGTCTCTCCACTTACTATGTTAATTTGGGCAAATCACTTAACTGTGGGCCTTACTTTCCCCATCTGTAAATGAGCTGGTTAGACTAGATGACTTTTAAGTCCCTTCCAGCTTGAAAAGAATGAACAGCCTATCCTAATGCATGTGGGTGTTGCCTAGTCTTTGTCCTTGGCCCTCCTTTCTTTCCAATTCTCTCCCTCAATCTCATCCTTTCCTATATCTACACTTATCTCCTCTGTGTAGAGAGAGCTCCCAGATCTACCTCTTGAGTTCTGATGCAAGGAATCCCCAAACCTGGAGACCCAAAGAATTAATTGTGGAAAATAGCATGGCATAATGTATTGAGTCTTAATTAGACTTGAGTTAGAAAATACATGAGTCTAAATCATACCTTTGATATTTACTATGTGTGACCGTAGGGAAATAATTTACTCTCCCTTAGCCTCAGTATCTACATCTATAATAAAGATAATAACACCTGCAGGACTTGCCTCACAAGCTTATTGTGAGGATTAAATTGAATAGTGCATGTAAAGCACCTTGCAAAGAGCTATAAAATGACATTATTGTTGTCAGTTACCTTCCATCAGTATCACAGAATCTGAGTTGGAAGGGACTTCCAGCAGTAATCTTTCTGACATCTTTCAGATGTACCCCCATCTCTCTGATATTGCCACCACCTTGGTGCAGGCCCTCATCACTCCAAGCTTGCATTATTGCAATGGCCTGATCTTTTTACCTCAAGTCTCTTCCCACTCTAGGACTTCCTTCATTCATCAATCTTTCTAAAGTGCAGGTCTGACCATATTAGCTCAAACCTAGTTTTCCACTTGCTGTTTCCCTTGCCTGGAATGTTCTCCCTCTTTATCTCCACCTCCTAGCTTCCGCTGCTTCCTTCAAATTTCACCTAAGGTCTCACCTTGTTCTGCAGGCCTTTCCCAATCCCCCTTAATGCCTTCCCTCCAAGATCATCCCTAATTTATCCTATATGTCCCTCCCATTGTGCATAGTTGTTCTGTCCTTTGTTAGACTGTGAGTTGACTGTCTTTTGGGGGAAAGGGGTGTGTGATTTCTTTTATCAACAATGCTTACTATGGTTCCTGCAACAGAGCAGGCATTTAATAAATGCTAAATGACTGACTGACTTGAGAGGCCATCTGGAGCAGCCATTACCTGAACAAGAATCCTCTCTATTACACACTGTACAAGAGGTCATTGAACTTGTACTTGAGGATCTCTTGCAACAGGATGCCTACTACCTCATGAAGCAGCCCATTAAAGTTTTGGAGAGTTCTGCTTGTTAGGTAGCTTCCATTATACTGAACAAAAATTTCCTCTTCTACTTCACAGAAATGGCAGGGTCTTCGAAGTCTACAAGGCCTACCCCACTGAATAATAACAGACATGTATATAGCAACTTAAAGTTTGCAATACCCTTTACCTATATTATTTAAGCTTCTCAACAATCTGTGAGGTACTTAATAGAGATATTAGGATCCCCATTTTATAGATCAGGAAGACGGGGCTCAGTGAGGTTAAATCATTTGCTCATGGTCACATAACTAATGGGTCAGGGGTAGGATTTGAATTTGAATTTTAAGTTCAGCTCTTTGTCCTCTGTATCTTGCTGCTTCCTCCTCTAAAAATACCAGACAAAAAAAATAAATTAAAAAAATACCAGACAAATGGTCACTGTACATCTACTTGAAGACCTTCAGTGTGAGGGAACCCCCACATTTCTATTCCATTCTACAGCACAATGCCTGACATATAGTAAACACTTGAAAATCTTTTCTATCTATTGACCTATCTATCTATCTATCTATCTATCTATCTATCTATCTATCTATCTGTCTGTCTGTCTATCTACCTAATGCCTAAAATAAAATCCCTGATTCTCCACCACTCAAAATCTTTTTACTTCCAAGCCTACCTGAGGTACCACTATATCCATAATGACTTCCCTATTCACCCCAAATAGAAGTTTCCTTTCTTTCCTCAGATCTCTCATAGCACTCACTTTGGCACAATGATCATATGTATTATGATTATTTGTGTGCACATTTGGTTATGAGGTTATAATCTCATTGGTTTATCTCTTTAACACCAATACCAAGAAGTATTCTGAATATATATCCTTTGCATAGTAAATGTTTAATACAAATTTGTTAAATTTGAAGTGAATGAAGTCAAGCATACATGATGTGTTCATCCAGTAGTGTTCTTTGTCATAGCTTCATTGCATCTTAAATTTAAGAGGACTCTCAGAGACTGTGATGTCCAAGTCCTACCTAAACACAAATGTTTTTCTATAACACGGCTAAAAAGTAGTCATTCATCCTCTACTTGAACACTTCCTGTTATGGGGAACTTTACTACCTGACAAGGCCAAGGCATGGATCTCTAGTGTCTGTACATATATATATATATATATATAGAGAGAGAGAGAGAGAGAGAGAGAGAGAGAGAGAGAGAATGTCTCTGTATCTATATCTCTGTGTGTGCATGTACACACACACACACACACACACAGTCTTGTGCTCAGGTTCAAAACATATATGACTGCTGAGTTTTCTAAGATGCTACTTTTCTGTTTTAGCCTTGGGAGGGCTTTCTAGTTTCACTTCTTTGATTTTTCAGAAACATAAACTAACATAATTTCCCACTCCATTCAAAAGAATGTTGCATAAAAATAGCCAGGATTCTTTGCAAGAATAGTTAACCTTGGAATTCTGATCTTGGGAATTTCAGATACCATAGTCTTGTACATATATATACCCGTGCTTTTTTAGCACCATTAATGAAATTGAAAGTCTAAAACCAGGTCCCCATCAAAATATTTAAATGGATATTGATTATAACTTCAGAAGAATAGTCTGTAATAAGTAAAGATGAAGAAAGTATCTTTTACCATGGGAAATACAATATTTATTTAGAAGATGCAAATATTTCCTCATGGAACCGACAGGAGACTAATAAAGTAGAGAGTCAAGAGAAAATGCCAGTCTTAATGCCAAACATTGACTGTCATTCCATTTTTATTTTCTTCATTATTTTAGAAGAATGTCGTACTTTTTGTAAACATTTGTGGTTCATTTTTTCAGGCTTCTTTCCCCATGAGAAGAATCAAACCCTTCAGCATTCAGTGAGAATTCTATTTTAGGCACAGACCTTGGAATGAAAATGGAACATATCCTTCATGGAATGCCATAAGACTTTGTTATCTAATAAAACAGATATTAAATCAAACATGTTTATTAAGCACCTATTTGTTGAGCATACAAAGAGAAAAATGAAACAGGCCCTGCTTTGAAGAAACTTATTAGGGGAAACAATATGTATACATATATAGAGGTGTACTGGTAAATATTTAGCAACCAGCCCTGCAGGGAAAACATGTATGCACAGCATACTTTTAAGTTTAATTTTCATTATTGATATTTTTCTCCATCACTTTCTTAAGTCTAGATAATCAATAAAACAATAAATCAAGCCTTAAGTTGTAGCATTTGCTGATTTCTAAGGTGTAAGTGCTCACAATAAAAATTTCCCCATTGCCAGTTTGAGCAACTGGCTATTGCATACATATACTATATATACACATATAATGATATATAAACATCATGTATCTGGACTCAGATACTGCCTGTGTGACCCTAAACAAGTCATTTAACCTCTGACTACTTTAGTTTCCTCATTGGCAAATTGAGGCTAAAAATAGAACCTACCCCCCAGAACACAGAAGGAAAGACTAGTAGTTGGAAAGAGAAGGAATATGCCAACTTCAAACATACTAAAAAAAAAACCTACCATTATAATGAATTGTACTTTTTCTACACATTTCTCAAGGAACCTAATTCCAAAAGATTTTTATTCTAATTACTTCCTTGAAATTCACTACCATGTATGGATGTTTGGTGATAGTGTGGGGGATACCCCCAAATTATTTAATATGCATTCCTCCTGGATCCTTTATTTAAGGGCACATTTTACTTCATAGTGATGCTCTCACATTTGTTACAGGAATTTCATTTAATTGTCTACTATGGAGGGTACCAGACTAATTACAGCAGAGATCAAAAGGGGGAAGAAACTTGGAGAGAAAGGGGAGAGAGTAATAAAGGGAGGATATTTGGATTTGGGTAACACACTGAGAGACCTTATTGAAAATGTTCTTTCAAGGGTGGTGAGGTGGCGCAGCGAGTAGAGCACTGGCCCTGGAGTCAGAAGGACCTGAGTTTGGATCCAGCCTCTGACACTTAACACACACAAACAAAAACCTATCTGTGTGACCTTGGGCAAGTTATTTAACCCCAATTGCCCTCCAAAAAATAAATAAATAAAAAGGAAATGTTCTTTCAGGAAACAAGGAATGAAATAAACTTATTTCATGCCTTCTGTAAGCAAAAAACTTTACTTGACTTTGGGGCAACACAGAGGTATATAGCATAGCATAAGGTACCTTTTCTTGGGTAGCCTACTGTCTAGATGAGGAGACAAAAGTGTGAAAAAGTTTAAATCATAGTAAAAAAATTCAAATATTCAAAAATATTCATCTAACCACAAGAAAATGGTTAGATGAAAAGTTGTATAATTCTTTGCCCAACTAATTTTACAGATAAAAAATTTCATCCAAAGTTATAAAAAAATCCTAGAATACATATATAATCATATTCTAAATCCCACTGAAAAATGATAGAAGCCTTCATACTGCCCAAGGTAGAGTCAATTACATATTACTTATTAGTTTCGGCCTGAAATTAAATGGATTAAGGCAGTACATTGAATAGAGTTGTGGACTTGGAGACAGGAAGACTCAAGTTCAAATCTGCCCCCAGATCCTGGTTGTATGACCCTGGGCAAGTAATTTAACATCTAACTACTTCAGTTTCCTCATTGGCAAAATGTGAATAATAATAGAACCTACCCCCAGGATTGTTGTGAGGATAAAATGAGAATATAATGTAATAATGTAATATAATGTAAACTGCATTGTAAATCTTAAAGTACTATGTAAATATTGGCTATTATTATTTCAAGATGACTGGTATTATATTTAAGTGAGTACCTATATACTACCCCATGTCCAATATAAATGTTGTATTTGAGTGAAAATATAGCAACAATGTGAAATGCGGGCAAAGCTAATATTCCATCTGTGTGGGGACAAGACAGCACTTATCCAGGATGTCCACTGATTACTGTTTTGTACATGCAGGAGGATTCATATCTCCAAGGCCACACTGGACTGCCTCAATGGTGATTATAATGTTGAAGAAGGGCATGGTAAAGAACGAAATGAGTTCTTGAGAAAACATAACATAGAGACCTATTTAATAAAGCAGCCCGAGGAAAGTCTCTTGACTTTGCCCGAAGACATTGTAAAGGAGTCAGTCAGCTCCTCAGATAGGAGAAACAGCGGGGCCACATTTACAGAAGGATCCTGGAGCCCCGAACTCCCGTTTGATAACATTGTGGGGAAGCAGAATGTAAGTCAAATTTTCCTTAATGTCATTACATATAAAAGCATGCTTGAATGCATCTCAGTAATGGAAGACTCAGAGGAAACAAATTCATCTTTACCCATTTATCCAACATGCATTATTACTTTGAATGATTAAACACATCTCCTTAGGAAAGAATTAACCTATGTATCAGTTCCAGGAAATACCAGAGGGTTTTGTGATTTGGTGTTGTAGAAATCTGGTTCCTCTTTCATTGTTTCTTTTTGGGGCCCACCTAAAAGTTTAATATTATGTGATGCAATACCATACGTTACATACACAATACATATACATGTACGTGTGTGTTGTATATATGTGTGTATATAGATGTATGTATATATATAAAGGTAAAATTGATGTTATTAAATTGCCAAAAAAAAAAGTCCCAGGATGAAAAAGTAGTCTTTTAAGAGTGGTGAAATTCCTGAGGTTTGGTGTGGTTTTTTTTTCAAGTTCAGGAAGTCATCATTTTGCTATATTTGGAAAAGAAACTGAGAATGATGCATGAGGTTTCAGAAATAATATATATTTTCTAGCTTAGTCTCATTATTCTTCTCCCCTCATATGCTTTCAAAAGATAAAAAGGAAAGTCAGAGCTATGATAATGGTTGTCTGACAAGCAATTTCTGAAATCCTGGCTAGCCAAGTAGAATTTGGGAATGATAATTGGTAAATGAAGAGAAGAAATGAAATCAGGATGTTTTAAAAAGACAATATTATGAGTTAAAATGAGAAAAAGGAGAAAAATTCTGGATTTGAACAATTTTCCTTGTCATAGAGTTGTGAAATCTGCCTGCCTAGAGAAATTAAACATGGGAAAGGTTAAAACCCTCAGTGTTACCTCTCTTTCTTCTCAATCCAAAGGACTGATGGATCACAATGAAACAAAGCTAGGCTAAGGCCTTTACATTTGTGGGGGAAATATTGGTACTGATATATAATGTATATTTCAGACTTTACTTGGTGGAACTTGTTCAAAATGCAGTATTTATATCTCTGTCACTTTCTTCTGATATAGACGGTCTTTTCTAGAATGTTTAAGTCTTCATATGTCGTCCCCTGTTTTCTTTAAAAGGTATTTTCTCTCCCTTTTTGGAGCTGTATGTGGCACATTTTGCCTTGGTGCTTAGAAGCTGATTTAATATGAGACAAGATAAATGGGATTGTGTGTGCATGACTTGCTGACTGAGAAATCTCTCCCAATGTTCTTTGCAAACTTACCTCAAGTATGAATGCTGATTACTTGAAGACACGGTCTATATTTTTGTGATAGTTTGTTGTTCCTGAAACTGCTTTCCTTCATTGTTAACATTTGAGACTTTTATTCACACACACACACACACACACACACACACACACACACACACACACACACACACACTCTGAATTATATCATCTCACCATCTCATTGTCTGCTATAGCTGACATTGGCATTAACAATGAAGAGCAAAATGGAAGTAGAAGGTAGAGAATGATTTGCTTTACTACAAAAGCTAATTTTCTTCAGGGATGAACTCACACACACACACACACACACACACACACACACACACACACACACACTTTTTTTTTCCTTTATTTCCTCGGCCTTGCCTTTCCATAGCTATTTTTTTTAGCATTAATAGCTCAATTTATTTTTAAATCTTCTCACCTTCAAAAAGGTATAATAGAAGTAAGTGTACATTAAACAATAATGAAACCTTGGAAGTTACTAGGATATTCCAAATTTGTCATAAGATTAGTTTAACAGTCATTAGTTCAGGTATCACATTCATTTCTTATGACCTAAATGTGAGTTTAATAAGTTTGAAATATAACAAAAAGACAATAAAGCATAGCAAGGCTGAGGCTATACAGTACCAAAATCTTTACTCAGTTCAGTCAAAAATCCAGTCAATCCAAAAAGTTGAAATCACATATATGAAATAGTCAAATTGTGATTGACCGATGTTGGCTGTTTTTTGTTGTTGGGTATTTTTTTTTCCATTTGGATTGACAAATTGTTTTAGACTTTTGTTGACATAACTTGTATTATGTAGAATGATTGAAGTAAGAATATATAGATGGATGCATGGATGGAGAGGGGGTGGCATTTGTTAAGCAAAGTATTCCAACTACATACATAAGAAGAGTCATTAATAAGCTGAGGAGTGTCAAGAGGATGCCACCAGTTTAGTGAAGAGCTGCTAGACCCTAACATAGACAGATTGGTTGAAGGAATTGCGTTCCTGCAAATGAAGAGACTTAGGAGGGACAGGATAAGCATTTGAAGGACTGCCATTTAGAAGAAAGTTTAGACTTGTTGTACCTTATCTCAGAAGGACTTAAGCTCAATGGGTGAAGGTTTCAAAGTAGCAGATTTAGACTTGATGTTAGAAAAACGTCTTAATGTTTAGAACAATTCAAAAGTAGATTGGGTCTCAACTAGTTGAGAGGGAAGGAAGGGAAGGAGAAAATAATGAAAAAGGGGGAAGGAAGAGAGAGAAGAAGGTAGGCAAAGAAGGAGGGGAGAGAGAGACACACACAGAGAGACAGAGAGAGAATTAATTTAGGCAATATATTAACATTTTTTACTTGATTAGAGGGAAATTCAGGATACCTTCATAGCCTCAACTCATGTTTCTAAAGGAAAACTGCCTTCTAGAGACAATGGTCTATGCATACAATCTCAAGTTGTCATCATAAGAAGAATGAGAGAATCCAGTTATATTTTGAGGACTTCTCCCTTCTTTTGGCTCTCGTACTGAAAACTTGGGGATATATATATATATATGTGTGTGTGTGTGTGTGTGTGTTTTGTTAAAAGAAAAAAAAAGCAAAACCAAGATCTTAGATAGCAAACAACTCAAAGATGTATGTAAATCCCTAGAATAAAGTTCTAAGCACCAAATAAGTAACTAAAGAACTGTTATCTGGAAGAGCATTTAAGCCATTTCCCATCCCAAATCTTTCTTGCTGCTCTCTGCTGCTTAAAAGAGGAGTAGTGAGGGAGATGGACAACACAGCTGTCTTTATTTAGCTTCTTACCAATTTGTATGATGCCATTAGCTCTGTAGTTCTCCACAACTTCTCAGACAACTCAAGAATAAGTTCCAAGCATTTTCCACTCTGTTGGTATCAATTCTCCCAAGAAAATTAAGGGCACAAACCTTAGCCCTTTCCTGCCCTCTAGGTATCAACATAAACCTAACTCAGGCTTTTTCTTCTCTATTAGTTCTCTTTAGTTTTTATTTTATTTCTTGTCCCACTCATCCATAGAGATAATACTTATAAAGTGTTTTACCTGAAAGTAGATAAACACTCATAAACAACTTTGAAAACTTTAAAGTATTACTCAAATGCTATATTCTTATTATCATCACTATATATGCCTCTCAGGAGATTCCAAGCAGTCTTCCTAGTGCCTCAAATGGAAATTGTGAAAGAAAAGGAAAGACTCCCAATGGAGCACTGTCCTGGCCTCATTTCTGTCACACTTTGTTGTAATCATGCAATAATCTTTATCTTACTCATTACCCCCACCACCACCACCATCATCATCATTCCTACGATATTGCATTTCTATGTACATTTTACTTGTAAGAGAAATACAAAGGTTAAATGTTTCCCTAATAGTCCTCTGTTCCCTTCATATGTATGTGTGTGTATATATATATATATATATATATATATATATATATACACACACATACATATACATATACATGTATACAAACTTAAGAAGGCAACCATATCCTCACAGTTATATTAGATTGTCACCCTTTCTACCTATGCTATAAACTCTAATTACATATTTAAAGTATATATTTTTCTACTTTTAAATAATGTAGGGGTAAATCTGTATTATAACATACAGTCCCTACTGAGATGAAATGAACACAGACACATCTAATGCAAAACCAGGTTATTGTACTTTACCAAAGAAAAGATTTATAGTAGAAGTAAAGAAAATCTTCCTAACAAATAGAATGGAATGGGTGGCTAGAATAATGAGGGGAACTAGAGATCATAACATACAAAGATTGTATATCCTAAAGAAATGATGACAGACAGAACATTAAGATGAGAAGAGTAGGTGGGAAGTTGATAACCCTCTTCAAATATTTGAAAAGCTAATACCAGGAAAAGCATCTGAGCTTGATCTGCTTGCTCTAAAGGTCAAAAGTAGAAAATATATAGAAAGTGTAGAGACCAAATTAGGTTTGATGAAAGAAAATAATTTTCTTAATAACTCAAGCTTCTCCAAAGTAGAACAGGCCATGGCATGCCTGGGGTAGTGACTCTCCCAATTCTCTCAACATTAAGGCAAATAGGTGACAGCGAATAAATCACTGAACCTAGAATCAGGAAGACTTGAATTCAAATCTGACCTCAAATACTTATCAACTGTGTAGTCTGAGGCAAACCTCAGTTTTCTTGAGCATCAGATGGAGATATTAACACTTATCTCTCAGGATTGCTGTGAGGATCAAATGAGGTAATAATAAGTTCATGATACATAGTAAGCACTTTATATAAATAGTTATTCCTCTCTCCTTTCCCCCTCTTTAGGAAGAGTCTGGGCGATCACTTCTCAGAAAAGTGACAGAATCCATTCATAGGTTGGACTAACTGACTAAACTCTGAAATCCTGTGATTATATAATTGGCAAATCAGTGTGTATGGGTTGAAATGCAACTGGGAAATTAAAGGACTTAATGAATCTTAGACAACGAACTATTATGAAACCAGATCTTTTCCCAGGAAACATCATTAGTGGATGATGGCAACTTGTTAAAGCAGTGGTATTCAATCGATCACTTCTGACATTGAAAA
Organism: Gymnobelideus leadbeateri; assembly: GCA_011680675.1. Classification (NCBI taxonomy): domain Eukaryota; kingdom Metazoa; phylum Chordata; class Mammalia; order Diprotodontia; family Petauridae; genus Gymnobelideus; species Gymnobelideus leadbeateri. The sequence goes on from WOXC01008526.1 coordinate 671,569, forward strand.
CCACAAATTAACCTTATCTAAGTTTTCTTATATTTTTGTTTATTTGGTTAAGTATTTCTCAATTGCATTTTAATCTGATTCTTCCAGAGGGAATTTGACTAGAGTTTGACCTAGAGTATGACCTGAAGCATTTAAAGGTGTCTCACCATATCTGTCTTAAGACTTTAGAAAACAATAAAGGTTATTATTCTTCCTTATGGTGAAAACCTGAAGCCTGCACCCAGGTCTAGGATTTCATTCCTAGATATGACCTGCTGCTCCCATCACAGAGCTTTGGGTGAGGAAGAAAACAGGTGAATTGGACTATTTGCCTACTTTCAGTCTCTGCTAATGCTTGGCCTATCTTGTGATTTGGCCCAGAATGTTTTCCTCTCCATCATGCTTACCATGCAGACAAGTGCTATGGAGTGTTAACAACCCACCTGTGACTAATAGCCTAAGATTAGAAAAATTGCTTCACATACATATGGTCTAAAAGGACTGGCTGATGTGGTAAACACTAAAAGAGGGCAGAAGATAAAGTAGAGAAAATTAATGGGTGGAGAAAAAAATTGTGTAGAGGAGAAAAAAAGGTAGAACCTGAAGAAGGGTCCATCCAGTCCTAAAGAGAATTTTAATTCTCTATTAAAGGGATCAGACCATTCTTTTCCTTCTCCAGCAGAGAGTGTATTTAATAGTCTTTCTTCATTATTTCCATGAGAAAACAAAAAGATCTGGCAATATCCCTGCCCAATAACCTTATATACACAGGAGTCCCATTTAGTAATTTAATGTTTCCCAAACCAATTTGACCACAGAACACTGAAGTTTTAGGTGAGCATTTTGCAAACTTTAAAGCCCTGGAGAAACATGTTATTACTATTATTAATTAGCCTATAGATGATAAAATATTAAAGAATAACAATTTGACCCAAGGCTATTTATAATTAAAAACTGTCAAAAAGATGCAGATTTGATTTTTAAATATTCTTTATTATTAAATAATATGAATTGATGATTAACATCTAAAAACAATGATGAATATAATGGCAAAGCCCATAAAAATTTGCTTGAAGGATATGAAAGTATGGAATATTATGAGAAGAAAGACTAGTCAGGAAAGGGAATAATCATTTATACAGCACCTATCGACCAGGCATTGTGCCAAGTTGGTTTTTTTTTTTGTTTTTTTTTTTTTTGCTTTTTGGAGGGTAATTGGGGTTAAGTGACTTGCCTAAGGTCACATAGTAAGTGTTAAGTATCTGAGGCCAGGATTTGAACTCAGGTCCTTCTGATTCCAGGGTGGGTACTCTATTCACTGCACCACCTAGCCCCCCACCCCAGTTCATTTTTTTAAAACAAATGTTATCGTATTTCATCCTCACAACAATCCTTTAAGGCAGGTGCAATTATTATTATCTCTATCTTTCAGTTGAGGAAACTGAGGCAAACAGGTTAACTCACTTGCCCAGGGTCATACAGCTAGCAAGTATCTGAGGTGGAATTTGAATTCACATCTTTCTTACTCCAAACACCACACTGGACCTACTACACCACCAGCTGTCTCTAGTTGAGACAACTCTGGAACAAAATAAAAAAAATTAAGCCTATTTTAACATCCTCTAAGTATATATAATAAGCGTCTTATTATATGCATTATTTCCTTTTTAATACTTTGTAGGAAAAAGTATGACTAGCATCAAAATTCTCTCCCAGAATTCCTATTTATGTCACAGTTCCTTAGGGCACAATTTGTGAAATGCTGGTATACCTCTGGATTTTTGAATCCTTATAATCTTAAGTTCAAGTCTCAGAGGGGTTACACCTTTGAGATGTAGTGTGTTCTAGCTTTAGCTCTGGGCTGGGAATAAGAAGACTTAGATTCCAATCCAACCTGTGCCACTAACTAACTCCCTGCTGTGACTTTTAGCAAGTTGCTTGTCCTCTGTAGGCCTCATCCTTTCTCAATAAAAAATTAAATTGATTTGTGAGTTCTCTAAGCACACACCTCATCCCATCAGCTCTACAATGGCACTTGAATGGAAGGGGAAGCCTGAAGGTGGCCCACCCTGATGACTTAGAGAAGACACATTAAGCTCCAGTCACATTCCACCCCCCTGAATCTTGTTCCTTGATGGCAATGCAGGAACTGATGTGACATACCATTTGTAGTAGTTAACCTTTATCCCACTTATGACTTATACCATGTACATAATCTTTTTTTCTGAGTGATTCAAAAGAATCATCATATATCCCCATGTACAGAAGTAGCAGAGATACATTTTAAGCATCAGGAGAAAACAACTCTTGGTATTTAAAGTCATTTAAGTGACCATGTCGCTCATCTCAGGCAAACTAACTCCTATATCCCCACCTATCTCAAAAAACAACCACAAGAAAAAGGTAGGAAGGAGTGTGTGTATAAATTTAATTAGTGCTTTAAGATTTTTAAAGGTCTCCAAAACAAACCCCATCTCCAAAAAAGTCCAATTTATTGTATAAGTAGCCTTTATACAGTGCTTTATGGTTTGGAAAGTACTTCATAAATATGAAGTACTTTTATCCTCACAGTCACCCTGGAGGTAGGCTGTTTAATCCCTATTTAACAGATAAGGAAACTGAGGTAGACTGAGATTAAGTCACTTGCCCAAGATGACACGCACAACTAGTCAATATCTGAAGACTGAATTTGAACTTGGGTCTTCCTGAGTTCAGTCTCAGCCCCTCTATTCAATGTACCACCCAGTTTCTTAAATTTCATGGCGCTTTGTTATTAACCAGTGTTTTCAAGCTCCTCATAAAAAATAATTGCTAATAATAGACTTTCACCTCAGAGTTCTACAGAAACACTAATTTTCCTATTTCACTAATACCTGGAATAAATAGCATTGTGCATATCCAATGAGGAAATCCTATTCCAGGCAAACTCATCTAATATTTGAATCTCAGTTTATTTTTATAAAATATAGGGAATCAAAGACTTTTTTTAAAGGGCTATTTCTAAATTCAAAAAACTCCTATTACTCTAGGAGAGGCTACAGGCTTGATGGTGATTAGACAGGACAGCTTGTAGACTTCTGATCCGGAACTTAGAATGCTTTGTTCAGAAATTTCCCTGAAGTAAATCTTAAATCTTCCTGTAACATTTCTCTTTCTGACATTGAAAACCCCAGGGCTAATGTTAGCTCTGACTCAAAAGATAACTTACCACTTAACAGATTTCAGCCAGGAAACAGTCATTAAAGGTACTCTGCTTTTTTCACTTTGCTCCAAAAGTTAAGTGGGTTTGAAACCTTTCCCAGAGTTCTGAGTGGATTATACCAGATAATTGGATCTGTTAACAGTGAATAATATTCTTTGGCTTTTCCAAGTCTCCAATGTAAAGAGTTGAGAGGACAGAGATAAATACATTTTTGTAGACTATTTTGGATTGTAAATGTACATCAAAACCACATTTGCAGCAGCTATACAGCCTGCAAGCAATGTTTATCCAAAACCCATAGGAGGTGCTGAAAACTCAAATCACTGTCAGCAATTACAAACAACCTATTTAAACTACCCCCACCCACCACCCCCACTCCACCCTAAAAAATTATTTGAGAGTTATAGACTAAAAAGAAACTGGAAATGTGTCAGCTAACTCATTAATACATTGGGTGGAGGAATTTATTTAAAAGGTGGAGGGGAGGGAAGAGGAGGGAAAGGGAAGAGAATAAATCCAGTATTTTATCCTAAGGGCTGCTTTCACCCTAAAATGGTGGAAAAAGAGGAAAATGAACGAAATTGTAAGAATGAAATATGAAATGTTTACAAGAAAGCATTTACTTATTACCACTTACCTTTTACATCCCCAAATAATTTATGGAAAAGATGTAATAAGAAATTTGTGTTAAACTATTTAGAGTAGCTATTATAAATTATTTACACTAAGGACAGGCTGTCCTTGTTCTACCTTTGACCTTCTACCTTTGACCTTCTACCTTTGACCTCAGACCTTACTGTCTGAATCTAAGTTGCACAACCCTTTTGGTGACCCCAGTCAATTCTCTAGAAGTTGAAGAACAGGTACTCAAAAAGCCTGTCCTCTAGGAGCTTACATTCTATAGGAGAGAGACTTATATTTGTGTAGATAGAAATGGATGATAAAATTTCTATCTACATACACACACACACACACATACACACACACACACACACACACACACACACACATATATATACACATATATATGCATGTGTATATAAATAGGTACATATCTATAAAGAGAGATGTGTAGATGCCTTAGATAACCTTAGTGATCAATGCACTAGCAGTTAGGAGGAACAAGGAAGTTCTCCTGAAGAAGGAAGCTCTTGAGTTGAGTCTTAAAAGTAGACGGGGATTTTAAGAAGCATATTTTTCAGTAGGAGAACATTGCAGGCATGGGGAACTCCAATGAAAAGGCATGGAAACAAACCGTTGAAAGAAATTGATTAAATCAGTTTCGATGTAGCAAAAATAGTATTCAGTGAGTTGGAGGATGAGGGGACTATTTTCCACCATTTTCCTCCCAAGCTCATAGTATAGGTGAAGCAAATAGAGAGTCAACCTAAGAGCCAGGACGGCCTCAGTTCAAATTCTGCTCCTAATACTCTGGTTGTGTGATCCTAGGCAAGCTGCTTAACCTCTATATTCTAGGCCACTCTTTTAAGACTACAATTTGCAGAGACTTGCATTGTTTTGAATTGGAAGAGGGACTTTCTTCACCCAGGGAATTTTCCATTACAATGAAATCACTGGTCTTATTTATATACTCTCCCTTTCTAAAACCCAGTGCTCTGTGTATCTAATTGACATTATGAGTGGCAGGAGGTACAAAAGAAATAATAATAATAAAACATAGTAATAGTATGTGTTTTCCTAAAATTTTGGTAAGTCTTTTAATTTGTTCTCATTTTCATGTCTGCTTATAAGATAGCAAAAACCAGTTATCCACTATAAATCATTTCATCACTTGCAGTATCCATAATTCCATCCCTGTGGCCACCCTTCTGCATTTTAGGTCATATTATTCTAGAGTTGTTTTAGGTAGAAAATAAAAAAATATTACTTGTTGGCTAACCTCCTGGAAATAATTTTCAGAACTCATCTAGGTTGGTCCTCAGGCACAGAATAGTCTGGTGAAGTCTTCAAGAATGCAGGATCATATAATCTGTAAACCAGGGTATAATTTTAGAAGTGGCCCCTTGTGAAAACATTAATTAGAACATTTACAAGTAAATTAAAATACTAAATGTGTAATCATTGTTTGAATAATTTAGTATACCAGACATCATATTTTTAGAGCAAACCAAGTTATGTGCATAATATGTAATATAATTTTGGATTCTTAAACCCTCAGTGACTTGAGATCTGTAAAGAGAGATAATCAATTTGGTTCATCCTGACAAACATTTATTAAATATCAAGTTTTTTTTCAGTTTGATGCACTAAAAAATGCAGGTATTGGATTTAAAATTTAATTTTTCCAAACTGTTTATTTCTTCCTTCTCCCCAAATGGTTTTCCCTTCATTATTTCAACATTTTTAGAAATTTTATCTGTAGTGTTGTTTGAAAAACTAGGTAAATTCAGATGCAAAAGAAGTCTCTTGAGATTTTTCTTGCTTGTATGAATTGTACAGTTTGCCAGTATCTACCTATCAAGTTAATTGGATGATTATCCCATTTCCAGTTGACACTGTGTTATACAGAAACTGTCAGTGTTCTGGAGAGCAACAACATCCCTCATTCATCAGTTACAGTCTTATGTTTGATGTCATGGCTCCCTGGATTACAGATCAGATTTGTTTCTGAAGAGCTTGGTAAAATCAATCAGGATCATGACAGAAAGCACAGGATAAGCTAAAAAAAAGGAGCTGGTCTACCAGGCCTGGGCAAAAACTATCAGCTAAGATAGGACATGCAGTATCTAAAAGTCATTTGGTTAACCCAATTGTCACTTGACCTAGATATTGCATCAGGAAAAGCCTACCTTTACACCACTTTGAGCAGATTATTTGTAATTGATGCTTTTAGAAAGACAACTTCTTGTGTTTTCAGAAAATTGAATCATATGGGACAAACAACTTAGGGTCTCAGCCATCAGTATCTCTATACTAGAACGCTGACCAGCCACTAGTGCAGGGACACAGGCTGTGCCTTTTAGAGGCAAAGGTGGTTAGAGCAGTAGACCTGGAGTCAGGAAGACCTGAGTTGAAACTGGTCTCAGGCAAGGGCAAGTTACTTGGCTAGACTCTTAACTCTGGACAAGTCATTTAACCTCTGTGTGCCTGAGTTTTTTTCATTTGTAAAGTGGGGATGATAATCTCATCTCCCTCTCAGGATTGTTGGGAAAATAAAATGAGATCATGTTTGTAAAGTGCTTTATCAATTGAAAGTGCTATATCAATGTTAGCTATTGTAGAAGCAGTAGTAGCAGCAGCAGTAGCAGTAGTTGTAGTAGTCGTAATAGTAGTAGTAGTGGTGGTGGTGGTGGTAGTAGTTGTCGTTGTGTCTTGTCCAAATAACAGAGCAAAAAACCCAGCATGGACAATGGGTAGGAACTATATATCACTATGTCAAATATATTCTTGCTATGGGTTTAAAAGTATTCTTGGTTGAAAAGCTCAGCTATCAATAGGAAGTGTGTAGTAATCTGTCTGATAAGGTAGACAGAAAGTTTGGGATTCCAACAGCTACTATATATTTTTATATGATGTCTACTTGAATACTCAAATGAATCTGTGATTTCATCAACTTGGAGGTTCCCTCTAACAATGCATCTCCAACCCATCCACACCTGACCATTCTGTACAGCATTGTCTTTGTCTTCCCACTTGATCACCATAAGGCATCCAAAGTGCTTGAGGCCTTCCTCAATTTCTTCTGACATTATAAGGATGACAGTAGAGCACTCAGACTCCCCACCTGTTGTATTTCCCCATTGCCCTATAGCTAACCCATCATCTCTACCTAACTTAAATTTCTCTGGTCATATTTTCTGCTCCTATTTATCTTTGAAGTTATTCATTAGTTATATAATATAGGCTATTTACATAACCCACCATGAACCTCTTCATTACCTTTTTTGGCACTTAGTCTTATTCAAATCAATGTATATTTATTAGTTAACTACTGCCTAAGATACTTATGGAAGGTGATTGGGGGAAATAAAAAGCTTTAGATAAAGTGGAATTCCTGCCTTCATGGAGCTTACAATCTAATTGAAATAGCTACTACTAGGTACTCAAGTTGAAGTATAAGATACAAATATAAATAACTATAATACATATTAAGTTGTGTTTTAGAAATTAATAAAACATGCTGCTAATGGAAATCCAATGGGGAAGGAAGTGACTAATGGGGGCATCAGGGAAATCTTCATTAATGTGGTGGAACCTGATTTGGACTTGATCTTAAATCATGCATAGGAATTTGATAGGTAAAACGTGCTGCTTAAGATCCAAGGAAGTGTTACCAACAGAGGAATCAAGAAAGCCTTCATGGATGGTGCAACATTTGAGTAAGAATTAACCAAAGAGAGAGAAAGAAGACAGTCTTTGGATAGGGAATAGTGTAAACAAATGCACAGACACATGAGAACTTAATATATGGCTGGTGTGGAAAGGGAGAGGGATGAGGAGAGGAAAACATTCTGGATAAAGCATAACGTGAGATAAACCTAGATTAGTAGGCTGGCGACAGGCCAGTTTTCCATTCAATATGACATTTTACTAAGTGTCTTTTGATCAAGGCATAGTCAAAATCGTATGCTATCCAAGGAAATCTTATTTTTCACAAAGTTTGTACATAATCATATGCATCGTCTCAGTTCAGTAAGAATTCTCCTTGAGAGCTTGTGCGTAGAAAGAAGGCATCCTTTTCCAAAGTCAGAACAGAATTTAAAAGCTAGCCTTTTCTGAGTTGTTGGACCCAGAAAAACTACTTATTGGAAATAGAGTTAAGGAGAAGTTTATCACAAAGAATGGCAGCCCTTGAAGGGATGACGAGCAAGTTGGTTAATAAAACTATTTAGCTTCTTTTTGGGGGGGGGGAACGGCAAGGCAATTGGGGTTAAGTGACTTACCCAGGATCACACAGCTAGTGTGTCAAATGTCTGAGACTAGATTTGAACTCAGGTCTCCCTGACTCCAGGGCCGGTACTCTATTCACTGTACCACCCAGCTGCCCCTCTATTTGACTTCTTAAGGACAATGAATTCATTAGATACAAAGGACTGAGATGAAGTATATTCTCATGGAAACTGGGATGGTTAACCTCAGGAGAGAAACAGTACAGTCATCCTGGTAGACCCCTTGGGTTTAATATCTCTTAATACTGGAGGCAGCAACAGCAGTGTAATGACACTGGACTTAGTGTCAGAGGACATGATTTTGAATCCCAGCTCCAGTCTTTATTAGCTATCTGTCTTTAGGTGGTAGCTAGGTAACACAAGAGATAGAGCCCAGGACTGGAGTCAGGAAGACCTGAGCTTAAATCTGTTCTCAGGCACTTACTAGCGTGTGAACCTGGACAAGTTCCTTGACCTCTATTTGCCTCAGTTTCCTCATTTATAAAATGAGGATAATAATAGTACCCACCCCCCAGGGCTGTTGTGAGAATCAAATAAGATAATAATCAGAAAGCACTTAGCACAGTGCCTGGCACATAGTAGGCATTCTATACATGCTAACAATTATTATTGTTATTTAGTTGGGATGTAACAGAGCCCAGAGGTGATTTGGCTCTCATTTATATTTTATCCAAGGGGCAGCTAAGTGGTGCAGTGAATAGAACACCAGCCCTGGATTCAGGAGGACCTGAGTTCAAATCCGGCCTCAGACACTTAACACTTACTATCCATGTAACCTTAGGCAAGTCACTTAACCCCAATTGCCCTACCTTCCCCCCTCCAAAAAGCAAAAAGAAAAATCTAAAATAAAATATTGTATCCAGTTCTGGTTACTACACTTTTAGAGAGAGATCAGCAAATTAGAGAGTATATGACAGAGGATAAACAAGAAACCATTCCATATGAATTGTTGAAGGAACTAAACTAAATTAGCCTAACAATCAGAAGATTTAAGAGATATTACTGTTTCTATATTATGCTTGTTTTTTAGGAGTTGATATTTTGTTAAAGAAGTAAACTTATTCCAGCTTGTCTCAGAGGTTAGCACTAGGACCATTGTGCAGTTATTTGCTTCATTAACAATGATCTTTCCAATAATTAGAGCTATGTATCATTGGAGTAAATTACTTCACAAATAAGTGAGCATCCTGTCCCGAGAAGTATTCAAAGAGACATTAAATGATCACCAACAGAGTTTTTGTAGAAAGGATGTTGATAATCATTTTAGACTAGATGACCCCTGAGGTCCTTTCTAGGCTTTCAAATTCAGTGATGCCATGGCTTAGTGTCATGAAATACTAATTTTCTCAGTGTTACCTTGAAATTCAATGGCAAAAATGCATATAGTTAAAAACTAAAACTTTCTGGGAATAATTTCCTCACTAGTAAGATCTGGATTTTGATAAATGTCAAAGTCTGTGATTATCCATGATGCCACTGGATGTGTACAGAAGGTGAGTTTTCCATGGATAACATAGGGAGAAAAAAGTCAGACACAAAGAAGCCCCTGCTTCAATCCCATAGGTTTCATGTACTAAATATGAAATTAATGGTTTTAGAAATATAAGATTGCTAAACAGCTTAGTACTGACAAAAATTCTGTCAAACTCTACCAATCTGGAAAGACTTTGCATCCGAAGCTCAGTTATAAGAAATACTTTTGTTACCTGAGGAGCAGCCTGGCTAAGAGCAGAGATACCCATCTTCAGAGGAATCAGCTCCAGAGAATTATTATAGGGCATGGCAGAGTGTTCAGGGTCAGAACACCTCATGGAGACCAGAGGCAAGGGCGTAAAACAGTTGCTGTTGTACCTACACCTAGAGACTTTTTTTTGAAGTATTGTCATATAAAAATGAACAGCTATAATGACGATCTCATTTTCTGTTGGTTGACTTAGAGACCCCAAGCATAAAAGGAACTTGTACATTGAGAAAGCTAGATTTAAGCAGGGATTTTTTTTTTCTTTTAAGTTGTGCCAAGGTCAATTCTACATAAGAAGACATTTTCTAGATTTCTTGAGTGACAAAAATTCTACTCTCTGTCACCAGATGCCAGGGTTGGTGCAATGGAAAGGGCACTGGTTGGAGCATCAGAGGACCTAGACATGAATCCCAGCTTTGTACCTTAGTCTCTGGGTGACCTTCAGAAAGCCCTTTAACCTCACTGTTTCTCAATGTTCTTATTTTGAAAAGGAAGGAGTTGGACTAGATGACCTTTGAGGTCCCTTCCAGTGCTAAATGTAAAATGTTTAAATCGAATATTCTTTGCTGTGTGCCTCTAATATGAGAGGCCAGCTCAGTCCCAAACTCTGGCATACCCCATTCATCATAACCCTGATTTTCCGATGTGTAGGTACAAACTTCCCTGGACAAAAAAATCTATCACTAGTCTCATGACATTTCCTTCCATCTTTATCTTTCCACTTCTTTTATTTCCCCATTCCTGAGCCAATTACATAAATTGGTCATGGAAGGGATAGTTCCCCACAGTTCACAGGTCAGTTTCAGTTGGAAATAGTATCAGAAAACTGGTGCTATTATCTAGCATGTTTCTGAACTAACTCAATCTTGTATTATGAAGACAAAGCCAAATGCTACTGCTAGATATTTTATTCCAGTCTGACCATAGCAGAATAAATAAGGAAAAGGAAAAATTCTTCCAAACACTCCATGCAGATCTCCCCAGTGAAATTGGCAGTTGATTGGTTTTTTTTAAATTGTCCTTTTAAAAACTGAATTGTAGTAAACTCACAATTACCTCTGGTAATGAAGGGGATCACTAACACAGACAATCCCAAACCACAAATGGCACATAAGTTATTGATGTCATAGAACACATTATGGGATTACTTTGGCAGCAGACTTTCCTGCACGTCTTACTTCTCTGTGTCACTTAAGCTAATGCTAACATGATTTTGTTCTCCCTTGGCCTGAGCCCAATAGATAATTTGGATTAGAAAGCAAAGAGAACACTATCCAAGAGAGAGAGAAAGACAGAGAGACAGAAAGACAGAGAGACAGTACATTTTAACTAAAGCATGTCTCTGATAATCCATATGCTCTCATAACAGCAGATGTGATTAAATCAAGAAAGGCTTTCTGATCTGACTTAGTTTTGACAAAATGCTTTTTTTAATAGTGCCTCTGCTAAGAATCTTTTAACAACTACAACAAAAAGTTCTGTTCTTCTGGCTTAAAGTGAGCAGTTGCACAACTAACCAGTAGCATTTGGTAGAGCTCTTCAATCAGGGCATTTCCATTGGTCTATTGCCAGAGGCAGTAACAACCAATGGGAACTGTGCCCTTGCCCACAGGGCACAAGGCCTTAGTCTGGATTTCATGCTGGTCTACCCTAAAGGCCCTGGAGGCATGGCATCCTTTTCATCATATCCCTCAAAAGGATCCTATAAGAACATTTAGATGATATGCCTAAAACAGCATATTTCTATTTTGTAAAAGGAAAATTTTAAAGAGGAAACATTTTTGTTTTGAATATATATAGATATATTTGTGTATATATTCAATTCCATGCCCTACTGCTAGCCACCAAAGTTCCAGCTGGTAGTTGGTGGCAGCAGGATCCTCATAACTGTAAGCCACTCAGTAAAGACCCAATCAGAGCTGCATGCTCTTCCTTCATGCTTCCTTCAAAGGGAGCAAAATAACTCCAGACACCTGCCTGATGCTTCAGAAGCATTTTTCCTTAGGTAATCAAAAGCAAAGTTCCAAGACAAAAGCAGAAACTGCTGATTCCCTGTTTCCAGTGAGGTTGTACTAATAGTATTAAATTCAGGAGAGAGTAGGGGAGCACTCTGATCTCTATAGCACCTACCTTTTCAGTTTTGTCTCTGTTTCCCTGCCCTTTTCTACCTCCCAGATATATTTCTATGCCCCTCTCTCCTACCATCCTGAAACTTCTATCTTTTTTTTCTTTTGCTTGGAAGTTTATATTCATTCACTAGTTCATTGTCCAAAAACAACCCTCTCAGAAAGTCCTAGAGCAAAGATGAAGAGGTTTCTTCAAATTCTCCCAGATTCTGCCACATACTACCTACAGGACTTGAGGCAAGTCATTTACTCTCCCTGTGCCTCAGTTTACCATTTCTGTAAAATGAGAAGTGTAACCCATCTCCTCTGAGGTCCCTTCTCTGGGATCTATGACCCCATAATACTATAACTATAGCCCCATTGGAACCTCTCATTAGAGTAAAACTGAATGTATTTCCACAAAAAAAGACAAAGGGCATGAAGCCATATAAATTAGCTTTGGCTTAAAGATAATGAAAGGAACACTGAACTGAGAAGTGCAAAATATCTACTGTCTACTCATAGCCTCAGTCATTGGCTGGGTGACCTTGGATGTGAGTGTCTTTCTTAGCTTCAATTTGCACATTTTCAGAATGTGAGTTTGAGGCTCAAATCCGATTTTTATGATTATCTGATAGAATTTTGACTCATGCGAAGAACTGGGTTACCAGCTCTGATTCTAAGTGTATGACCTTGGGAAAGTCACTCAACTATTGGGTCCTTCATCTCTCAGATGAAGGCTTAGACTCTATAGAATCTATTCCAGTTTTAAAATTCTCTCACTCTGGACACTTTGCTCAATATCATTTGAGCCATTGAATAGGGTGTCAAATGCGAGGCTGGGAGAAAGGAGTGGATCAAGTGTGCAGTGATCCAGCATGAGACTGTCTACCCTGCCTTCCTTCCCCTTGGCACTTGAAGTATCAAATCCCCATCCCCCAGAGGAACCACCTCAGGGGTAAAAATGCTTCCTGGATCACTCTAGTCCATTTTGATCAAAGAGTACTTTCTGTCCATTGTTTTGAGATGGGCTGGTAACTGTGGTTGACTATTCACCATATTTGGATGGAAGGTGCCAGGTTAACTATTATTCTTATTTCAGTTTTAGTATACTATTACCAACTACAGCAATCAAACCATCTCTCAGCTACAAATGCCGAAATGGCAAGAAAATGCCTCTGTTTGCATTTTCTTTCTCAAAGGATAGTTCTAGATTTTTATGAGCCATATAAATTTGTGATGGCTTATGGGAAAAATTCTATACTTGAACAAATTTGAAATTAGATATTCATTATCCCAGTGTCATAGAAGGGGCAGATTCAAAAGACTTGGGTTCAAGTCTCACCTCTAAAAAACACTAACCATCTACATCTGGGGCCAACCTCAATTTTTTCTTTTGTAAAAAGAGGCTAGGAATGCTTGCACTTCCTACCTCACAGGTTGGTTGTAAACTATGACGTGCAGCAGAAATTTGAACTGTGTATATTATCATTTTCATGGCCATCTATCCCTAAAGAGTACTAAAGATGAAAGCCAGTTCCAAATAGAAAAAAAATGCAACATGGTGCTCTATAAATTATCTCCCCCACAGTCAAGTGAAAGACCACAGGAAACTGCAGAATCTAACTCTGATTTCGTGTTGGAGCAGATCGAATCTGTGGACTTCTTGGAATTTGCCTCTATTTCATTCTTTGCTTTATTTTTTCTTTCTCTCATACCAGGGAAGGGCCCTCTTAGAGACCAGGCCCAGATCTGAACTTGGGCCAGTCCCTTCCTTCTCGGGGCCACAGATTCCTCTTGGTCCCAATGATCTCTAAGGTCCTTTCCAGCTCTGACATGGTGTGTGTGATGCTATGATTCTGTTTTCAAGCATACAGACCTTTAACCAAAGGAATTCAGTGCACCTACACAGAGGGAGAAATGCCCTCTCTCAAATGTGATGCAAAAGCAACAAATTGTTGTACTGTAATATGTTTCTCTAAAAGGATTTCTGACTTAACGCTTCCCGTAGGTTTCACTGAATAAAAATGCATGGAATGCTATTACAGTTTGCAATGCGACATGATCTAAAAACATTGCATTTTTAAAATTTTTATTTTTTTAACCCAAAGGGGACTAGCAGGTTTATTGTTTGTGCATGTGCTTTCCCCTAGACTCTGGCTGCCCTAACAAGAAATTCAATAAATCTGCTTCCAAACCATCTTGCACAAGCTTTGCATGTCCAGTCTGGGCCTGAGGAAATTAACAAGAGAATAGAGCACACCATCGACTTACGGAGTGGCGATAAATTGAGAAGAGAGCATATCAAGCCTTTCTCACTGATGTTTAAAGACTCCAGCCTGGAGCATAAGGTAGCGGGGTCATGGTAGCCGCTTCTGTTTTACCAACATAAATTGTTATAAATGTCCATGGGAATAAAGCCAGTGCTAGGGTCTAGTCTTGCTGTTGTTTTGGCTTTTCTTTTCTGTTTCTGTTTTGAAATCATGAGTGGACTAAAGGCCATGGAAGGAAATGATGGTTCTTCTCATAGGACCTATAGTAACTGAAGCAGAGATTATTTTTTTTTCCAGGAGTAGCCACCTTCTATAAGGAGAAAAAAAAGAAAGTATGCTTCCTTGGATCTGCATCATTTCTCACTGGTACTTAATGGCCAGGTGGTATCCACATTGGAATAAAATGGGAATGGTTAGTTTTAACTCCCCCTATTCTACCATTGTCCCGCCAGGACCCTTCTCCACGGTGATCAAATCCTATTAATTCTACCTATACAATTTGAAGCATATCACATGAAAAGAGGCCAAGCCTTGGAGTCAAGAGGACCAGGGTTCAAATTCTGTCTCTGATCCACATTGGCTCTGTGACCCTCAGGAAGTCATTTAATCTCTCAGGTCTCCAGGAAATTAGCTAAGATTATAAGTGACAACCCAAGGGCCAATCTGCATCAATGGAAGGATTTTTCCCCACTGAGATTTTTCTTACTCCCATGACATTATCGGTCTAGAACTCTCCCCACCAAAAAGAACACTATAATTTTTAAGGTATACACATTGTTCTTCTATTTTCTTAACTGCTACTCAGTCTCAGAATACTTTCTGGTCCTCAATCAGGGCAGTCACCAGCTGATACAGGCTACTCACTTGACCCTCTATAGGAAAGGGAAATGGGGAAGGTGAGATCTCCTAGTGCAAGGGAACAGGATTGCTCCTTAGCATTGATCAGAACCGACAAGCTTCAGCTCAGAGAGGCCAGGGGAGCCCATTATCTGCTATGGTCCCCCCCTGTGAATGAGCAGAGGCCTCAGGGAAGAGCAGCAGGGGACTTTCCAGCTCAAGGAATTTAATGCCAAGCTCTGCTGAGCAATTCTGTACATCTTAGCTCAGCTGCCACAGTGACCATCCATCACTCAGCTTAGGGACCATCAAACAAGCATGCATATGCACAGACGTGTTCATGGTACGCCTAGAAATTCCCTTTTTAAACCATCTCAAACATGAAAACTCCAGAAGGAATACTCATCCATGTTTGACTCCCAGCTTGAAATGCCTGAGCAAGGCAGAAAAGAAAAGGCAAGACGGATTGCTACAAATTCAATAGCCAAGTCAGCTAAAAATATCCAGGAACCTTTGTCTCTTGAGTTTTAAAATTAGATAGACTTATTTCACTTTGCTTTGCTTTTTAACAAGGAATCTTTTAGATTACTCCTACTAAGATCTCAAAAGGAATCAAAAGATCAATTTCCTGTTTGGATAGAGCAGGGGACTTGGAAGGAGGGAACAAGCATTTACTAAGCATTACAGTGTGTCAGACACTTTACAAACATTCCCATTTCACAGTTGAGGAAACTGAGGAAAGCAGAGATTTAAGCCCAGGGTTATACAACTATTTAAATGTCTAAAGTGAGATTTGAATGTGTCTATTCTGACTCCAGGTCCAGCTTTCTATTCACTGTGCCATTTAATACCCTGAACTCTGTTAGAGTGATGTTAACAGTTACTTGGAGTCAGAAAGATCTGCCTCTGATACTTTTTAACTGTGACTCTGAGCAAGTAATTTCACCAAGTGAGCTTTAGGGAGGTTCTTTCCAATGCTAAATGTATGATACTAATAAAGATTTTCTTCCTTGAGTCATGACATACAGATTCTAGGCAAAAAAAATATATGCAAGGTAATTTTTGGTTTTAGTTACATATAGTTAGTGGTTCAATGTACATAGCACTAGGCCTCAAGTTAGGAAGATTTGAGTTCAAATTCATCCTCAAATACTTCCTAGCTGTTGTGACCCTGGGCAAGTCAAATGACTTTTTAAATAATCTCTCCCTGGCTCAACTTCCTTAACTATAAAATGGTAATAATAATAGCACTAACCTGCCAGGGTTGTTGTGGAGATCCAGTGAGATCATGTTTTTAAAGTACGTCCCACTTGCCTGACACATTCTAGGAGATTAATAAATACTTGGAGGTTTGTTGTTTTTAATATTGTCAATTGTATAACTAAAGAGGCTTGTGAATTTCTCAGGGGAATGACAGTTGTGTGGGATTGGAAGTCCTCAGCTTTTCCTGTAATTATCCACGGGGTAATTGATTTTAATGTATTCTGGACTAGAAAATTCAGAATTGTATCTCCACAATCAATTAATCAATCAATAAACATTTATTAGGTAGCACTGTGCTAAAGGCTAGGGATACAAAAAGAGATAGAAAACAGTCCCTGAACTCAAGCAGTTTACATTCTAATTCAAGATACAACATGCACATAAATATATACAAAGCAATCAAAGGGAAATGGAGGAGCATAATTTTCATTTTCATGATAACCTGTCCATCACCCACTCCAAATAATTTAGCGTAAATTCCTGTCCAAAATCTCTACATTGGCTATGTAAATGGACCTCCGTTGTTCTAAAATCAACAATGTCTCTCAACATCTGTCTATCACATGAGATCTTTCGATCATATGAGACAGTTAAAGGAAGAAGGAGTTTAAGGTACTATAAGGATATTTAGCCCAAAGAGAAGGGGTAAGGGGTTGGGAGTGGGGGATGATTGACAACTGTGTTTAAGCATTTAAAAGACTTTCACTAGAAATACAGATTTGACTGGTTCTACTTGGCCCTTAAGGGAATAATTAGAAATGAAAGGTAGAAATTACAGTGAGGAAAATTTTGGCTTGATAGTAGTCCTACATTATGAGCTACCCCAAAGTGGAATGGTCTGTCTGGGAGGGAGTAAGGAGAGGAATTGAGAACAGCCAGGGACATTACCCGGAAATAGGTATTTCTCTAGTGGACTACAGAAGCATCTCCCCAAACCCTCTTTCCATTTGCTCTTTTGGAGCTATTAAATACATATAGGAAAATGTCTAGTTGTGGGACTAAAGATTGTCTACTACTGACCCCAGAAAAAAAAGCATGTTGCAATAGAAAGACCCCGTAGAGTGTAAATGGGGTTGTTCCAGTTTCCTAACCAAGGAGAAGTGGAAGTTTGAATCCCATCTCTGGCACTGATTTGCTATGGAAAAAAAAAATGATTTAAACACTAACCTTCAATAACCTCCCCTGTAAAAGTAGAAGGTGGGAGTGGAGTATTGCTTAGAAAAGATGACTTTTCAGGTTCCTTCTAGCTCAAAGAATAAAATTCTAGATTTTCCTAGTACTGTTGGAAAAAATGTTAATGCTGGAGTCAGAAGACTCAGGTTCAAATCACTGTATGACTTTCATAAATCAGTTAATATGCTAAGGCCCCTCTTCTTATTTGTAAAATTAAGGATATGCATTAGATGGCCTCTGAGGTCCCTTCCACCTCTAGAGATACAATCCTATGCAGCAATGTGCTAGGAAATGTTTAACAATAGTCTCCCAGAGAATTACCCCTGACATACCTTTAATTTTAATGCATTACTAGCATTTTCCCCATCACATTCTTGGATGTAAGCAATCAACAAATCTATAAATCAGACCCTAATATGCAGCGTGCTTATTTCTTAGATGCAAATGCTTATTCTGAAGGTTTAACTAGAAGATCTTTCAAGTTGGCTCCAGTGTACCATTGATCCAGGACTCTGTGCATATCTAGAATCTCCTATATGGCTGTAAGATTATAGGACCTTAGTTGCAGGGGCCTTCTTGCATTACCACGTACTTTTCTGCCCCACTGTCTATCCTTTTATTCCCCACCCTACTCCTCCCAGATCTGACACTTTCCTAAGCAAATTAAAAAGCATTTTTCCATTAAAAAATTTTATGTGATAAATTTAGAATTGTAGTTATTACGTAAAAGTGCATTTCCTAGATGGGGGAAGTGAGAATGGATAAAATTAATTTACCTTGGTAATTTTCTTAGGGAAATAAAGAATATGTTCTGTTTGAACAATGGTCTGAGAATAAGTTATGTAATGTGCTATGCTTCCTTTTCTCCTTTGTTAATGAATCAAGGCACCAAAAAACACCATCAAAACACACACAAAAGAATCATAAGGATTATTCAAATTTGCCTTATAGTAAGGCAATTTATTTCATAAAATTGGCATTTCCACCAAAAAAAGTATTATTTAAAAATAGGACTTTCATTCACAGAATAGGAATTCAGAAATTTTTTGAAAGAATGCATATTTATATATGTATGTATGTATGTATGTATGTATATATAATTTTTATAAGAACTGTATTTTTAGGAGAAAGCCTCACAAAACCAACACATAATAGTTCTTTCTGCTCCTGTTCTTTTCTCCCATACTGAAATTTAGGGTTATGAAATTTTAGGTCAGGAAAAGCAAAGTGACTTGTTCATTACCCATCTATTCCTGCTTAGCTGAAACTCTAGGTGGGGTGGAAATAAATGAATTTATATTTCTGAGACTTCACTTAAGTGTTTGTATGCCCATACCTTCAAACCTTTGCACCAGATAGTTCAATTAAACAAACAATTTAAAAGTACTTACTATTTATGAGGCACTTACTTAGTGTCCATAAGCAAGTACTCACCTGCTTTCCTCACTATTTTCGTTAAATGATGTTAATTGCACTAAGGAAGTCCTATGACTTTGGGGATTAACATTATTTAGTATCACAATACAGTCATGTATATCAAGGGAATCCTTCTGATCTTGGTGAAGACTCACTGGGAAAGAATATGGAAATAGCAGTCACAGAAGAAATCCTCACAACAACATATCTGACAAATTGTCTTCTGTTCTCTATTTCAAGTCTTTTAGTTAGTTCCAAGTGTTAAGAAGGTTTTTTTTTTCTATTATTAAGGCTCAATTTGCTTCTGCAACTTTCCCCTATCATTTCTGAATCTCTCTGCTGGGGCAAAAGAGAACAAGTGAGACCCCTTACCCACGTGACAGACTTTCAAATACTTCAAATACACATCTGTCATATCCTCATAGCCCCTCTGAGTCTTGTCTTCTATGGTTTAAACATTCCGAGTTTCTTTAACTAGATCTTCCACCTCCAGATCCCTGAAGGTTACAGAAGGTCCCTGAAAGTTACAGAAAAAAAAGCCTAAGTCCTGAGTCTAAGACGTTCTTATTTCTCACACCCCCAATCAGGGTATACCCAATCCCCGTGAAAGGAAATGTAAACTTCATACATTCCTCGAGAGC
Source organism: Gymnobelideus leadbeateri (assembly GCA_011680675.1). NCBI lineage: Eukaryota > Metazoa > Chordata > Mammalia > Diprotodontia > Petauridae > Gymnobelideus > Gymnobelideus leadbeateri. The sequence continues at coordinate 691,109 of WOXC01008526.1, forward strand.
AGAAGGATTTCCTTTTCACTTCCCCTCCCATAAATCCCAGGGTTTAAAAGTTAGTCTGATGAGACTCAGAGATTCTTACCACTTTGCCCTTGATTCAGATGATCTCTAAACAAAAGTACCAGGAGTGAGAATTTACCAAATCCCACACAAGATCCTATTTGTTCAGAGGACTTCCCCAAAATAGACAGTCACATTTGCTAAAAACAAAACACACACACACACACACACACAATTCATGTCTATAAGTCTGTTCCAATGGGTTTCTCCCCACAGTGCCAATTACATAAATCTAGTCATTTCATTCCCAAAGGATGCAAATATTTGCATTTGGTGCCCATGAGTAAATCAGTGTTCTTTTCCACATGTAGTCTTGGTCTGTAGCTTATCTACCTATTTGTTCAATTGTTTCAGTATTTAATTCTTTGGGACCCCCAGTTGGGGTTTTCTTGGCAAAGATACTGGATTGGTTTACCATTTCCTTCTCCAGCTCATTTTATAGATGAGTAAACTTATGTGAACAGGGTTAATTGACTTGGCCAGGGTCACACAGCAAACATGTCTGAGATGAAACCTGAACTTACTTCTTCCTGGCTTCAAAACCAATTGTCTATATCTGATGCTGTGCTGTATTAGGATATACACCAGTAATAAATGTCATTTTCCCTCCAAGAAGTCCCTTTAAAGTGCTAATTCATTTTTTGAAAGAATAACTTGGAGTGTCTGAACAAATTCATCCAAGGTAACACCTGGAAAAAAATTCATTTTAAGAAGATTAAGTGCCCCCCCCATAAATAAACAAACAAACAAACAGATAAATAAATAAATAAATAAATGGGGGGAAAAAGAAGATTAAGTGCCATGGGTCAGATGAGAGTATATTCCAATTTTTTTTTTTTGTTTTGGGGAGGAGGGAAGGAAGTTACTGTAGTTGTTAACCTGAAGGTTCTCCACCACCCTACCACCAATCATTCCTTTCTCTGCCTTTACAGAATAGGTTCTCAGCAACAATATGATTTTACTATATGCACTGAGGACAAAATCATCACTCCATCCATCCTCAGTCTAGACAAGATAGCAAGAAATAATGAACCAACTCAAAAGATACCAATTTAGTTAAAAACAACACCTGATATCTATGTGACATTTTAACATTTACAAAAGCACTTCTGTCATAGCTTCATGAGGCAGTGAGAATATTATTTATCCCATTTTACAGATAAGGAAATGAAGGCATAGAGAGGTTAAGAGATGTTCTGAGGTCAGACTGCCATAAGTATTGAAGCTAGGGCTTGAACTCAAGTCATTTGGTTCTTAGACAAATCCTCCCAAGTTGGTCAGTCATTAAAACCAATTATCAAAGCCTGCCACAGAGGGGCTGTGAACTCATGCAAATGATCCTTTTAATAGAGGATTTCCTTTTTCTTCTTGCCAAGCTAGAAATTTCTCAAGGGAGCATTTTTTCTGTATATCAACAGAAATGTGTGCTAAAAGCCTAGGTTAGTGGGATGGGTGGTGGTGTTAAAAATATAAATATATGTTTGCAGATGTATTTTGATCCTGGAAGTATCCTGATTTTAAAGTATCCTATCCATTACCAGGATAGGTTTCTTTAATATTTACTCATAGGCTTCAGAGTCTACCATAAATTCATATCTCAGAGCCACCATTCCACATACACACCCAATAAAGTTTGGACTGGAAAAGTCCACTTAAGGGGCAGCTAGGTGGTGCAGTGAATAGACTGCTGAGACCTGAGTTCAAATCCAACCTCAGATGCTTCACACTAGCTGTGTGACCTTGGACAAGTCACTTAATCCCAATTGCCTTGCCTTCTCCCCTTCCCCCCAAAAAAGAAAAGAAAGCCCATTTAAATTTCATATTAAAAATTCAAAACAGTATATCTGTTCAATGGAAACTATACTAGTTTTGGAATCAGAAGATTAATGTTCAAGGGCTTGTCCTATTATTTAATACACTAGCTCTGTGACCTTGGGTTAGTTACCCTTTTTTGTTCTCAAATTACTAATCTGGAAAATGAAGAAGCCATACTAAATGATCTCCAAGATTCCTCCCAGATCAAAATTTGATATCCTATCAATCTAAAAGATTTTAAAAGGAAAATATGTATTTAAAAGGTAGATATTAGATGTTCAATCTGTCAGTTTGGCATCACATATACTCAGAATAAGATAATATCTTTAAAACTAGGTAGATATTTAAAATCAGAATTTCCTTTTCCTTTATTTGGATTTTGATGGAGCATTTTAATAGCATCTTAAAGGGCTTCTTGATATTAGATGTTTTGAACATGCATTATCTAAAGATTCTATCCATTTCATATGCAAGTGTCTCTAAAGAATGAGCCTTCTTTTGCTTGGCAGCCAACTTCTTTAATGGTCTTCTTTGGCGATTAATCGATAATGTTTAATTCTCTTGGCCTTCTCATTTTAAGATACCTATATCCTGAAGGACCAGTTTGTTTTGCATGGTATTCAGCTTAACAGAGATCTAGGCTAACAGCTGGTTAGCCCAATTGTTACTCAAATGCTGGGTTATGAGAATATCAGGAATGTGGTGGAACCAAAGAAGCCCAGTGTTCATAATTCCAAGATACTATTGCCACAGATCATCACCACTTTGATGATGAAATCAGCTGGATTCTATTGCTTCTTTGAGGAACTGTGAGGAGACATACCTAATCAGAAGTGGGGTCTAGTCTTAGAAAAATAAGTCTTTCTTATGACCTTTTTTATAAGGGTCAATTTTCTGAGCATTATTATGACTGACAATTGATCATTTCCATCATCCTTACTCTTACTGTTTTCCCATATGGAAATTTGCTCAGCCATTGTTATAACATTTGATTCAATGACCAGTATCTCTAAGGAGAATTTTCTCCTTTGAATAAAACTGCTCAATTTTCATTATTTTCTCTTTATCTTCTTCTAAGGTCTTTTTTTGGGGGGGGAGGGAAATAAATGGAAGTTCAGGTTTTAGGCCACAGAAAATCTTCAAACATAATGAAACACATTTTCTTTTACCCATGACTACTATTGGCATTAATGCTAAACAGTGTATTTAAACCAATTAACTTAACAATTGAAGTAAAAACCCTAATTCTATTCCATTTGTTGGCCAATATTCCTTCTCATTAGCTTATCAAATAAGGCACATAGAAAACCAACATGGATAGTTTCCACATGAATAATCCACATGATCGTTCATGTAGATGAATCCAAGAAATATGAAAATCTGAACTTGCCATCCTTCACTCTGGACTATAAAAAAGACCTAAAACTATCAGCTTAGGCACATGTGTACGTCCATATGTGTTTGTAGATATCAGAGCTATGTAATTAATTCAAGGCAAGTCAACAGTCACTTATTAAATACCTCTTATGTGCCAGTCCCTGTGTTATATCTCAGGGATATATTTGGTGGCCATAATATCATTAGCTACAAATTTCCTGCTTGGAATCTAAATCCAGTTTGAATAGGGAAAAAAAGACCTTACAATTTTTTATATGTCACATAAGAAAATCTAAAATAAAAAATTTCAAAGCGTTCAAAATATAAAATACATTCTACATGTAAAAATGTCTGCATAAAGCATTTTGCTCTTCTAGTAAGTGGAAAAGATCAAACATGAATGAAAGAATCTATAATCCAAAGCCTCAAATGAATCTAGTAGTTATGGAAATCTGTATATTGTTCTAGCTTGTGTTTTAAAAACCTATTTGATAAGTTATTGATAGGCAGTTAGATGGTGCAGTGGACAAAGCACTGGGGTTAGAATAAGGAAGACATCTTCATGAGTTCAAACTTGGCCTCAGACACTTAACTAGCTGTGTGACCCTGGGCAAGTCACTTAACCTTTTTTGCCTCAGTTTCCTCATTTGGAAAATGAACTGGAAAAGGAAATTGCAAACCACTCCAGTACCTTTGCCAAGAAAACCCCAAATGGGGTCATAAAGACATGGGCATGACTGAAATGATGGCAAAAACAACAAAATTATATTGATGATGTTAAGTTCCTATTTTGGCTAACATTTAGGCAGATAAATTCAAATAAGTTGGATCGTCTAAATGTTTTTGGCCTCTTCTCATTTGACTCCATTGCTATAGATTCAAATTTGGACAATGCCTCTACAGCTGAAATACAATGTGTGATGTAAATGGTTAATCTAGATGGGGTTTTTAAAGTATTCTGAAAAATGATGCTTCTTTTGTATGCAGAAGTGTTGGCTAAACCTGGATTTTTAATGAAATACAAGAGAGTTCAAATTCAAATGTTATTCTAGAATTTCAGATGTATTTACTTTTTTTCCATGACCACTGATAACCCTTAATCAAGGTATAATAAACTTAACAGAAAAAAAATTAGACTAAAATGTGAATCTGATAGTATATCTTCTTATTAGCCATCATTTCATCTTTAGGAATGGTAAATATATATTGTAATGATATTTTTAGCATTAATATAGAAAAATTCTAAAAACACTTATTTACAAAATAACTTTTATAAGAAACTAATAAAATTATTTTACTATCTCAGTTAAAAACAGTGATTAATTTAGGTAACTATAGGCTAGTCTAAATCATGAAATGTGAGCACGTTAAAATGGTGTTCATTGACCCTGAGAAGATGGTAATCTATATTGTATTTATTCTTATTACCAAGCATGATGGTTTCCTTTTAAATGATAAATTTGCTGTGTAAAGATAAAAATAATGAGACCAATCAAGCCTTATATACACAAAGACATCAAAGCAAACGTTAGATCAAACACATATTTTGTTCAACTACATGACCACCAAAATAACTTTTCAGAAAGAAGTTAAAACATTTTTTGTAGGTGGATCTGTCTGCATTTTGAAACAGTTGCTTGTGGTTTTCTACCTTACCAGAAACAAAATACACAAAGAAAATCTAGGAAAACAATCTTCTAGTACTTACCTTCAATATTCAATACTGATTGTCTGCCTAGGCACACATGTGTACTTATCATGCCTGTAGACATTAGAGCTCTATAGTCAATGCAAGGCAATAGTCATTTATTAATTACATATTATATTCCAGGCACTGTGTTGTATCTCAGGGATATAGAAATAAAAAATGAAACAGCCTTTGCCCTCAGAGAACTTACATTCTATTCAGATAATTATAACATTTACATTTATATTAGTATACTTGCTAATTAACTTATTCATGAGGCCACCTGGTAGTATACCTGACTGTCTAGGGTAGACAAAAGAGTTAAGTAGATTATATTATCTTAATGAAACTTGTATCTTGGGTAATATTTATAAGCAGCAAATCCTGATTCTTTTTTTTTCTCCACTTCTAAAATATTGGGGTGTTTTATGGAGAAACAACATTAAGTAATCAAATGTAAGTTTGCCAGCTTAGCTTTGAAAAGACCCAGAGAAGCATATTAATCTGCTGACCATGACAGGGCACTAATCATTAAAAAATCAGCATATTATTGAGGAAAAAGCATTGGATTTCAGTGCAACTTCTAACTCTGTTGCTTAGGCAGCTAGGCAGCACAGAGGATAAAATGCTTGGCTCTGGAGTCAGGAAGGCGATAAGTTCAAATTTGGCCTCAGACACTTGCTAGCTGGGAAAGGTACTTAACCTCTGTCTGCCTCAGTTTCCTATCTATAAAATAGTCATAATATTATCATTTATCTTCAGGTTCATTGGGAGGAAAAATGATCTATTTGTGAAGTGACATGTAAATGCTAGCAATTACTATTATTAACTATAGCTGTGTGAATCTGGGCAAATCACTTTGATTTATGAATTTCCATTTACTTACCAGCAAAATGAATGATTAGGCTTAATATCCCTAAGGTCATTTCTATTTCTAAAGTTCTTTGTTTTTGGTGTTTTTTGTTTTGTTGCTTTTTGGAGGGCAATTGGGGTTAAGTGACTTGCCCTAGGTCACAAGGCTAGCAAGTGTTAAGTGTCTGAGGCAGGATTTGAACTCAGGTCCTCCTGACTCCATGTCCAGTGCTCTATTCACTGTGCCACCTAACCACCCCAAAAGTTCTATGTTCTTATGACCCTTCCAGGTCTGACATTCTATGAGTACATTAAATACACATCTAGGAAATCCTGCTGGTTTTCTCCCAGAGATAAGATGTTCTATTTTGGACCCACTAATTATATACTGGAAATCCCTTTCCCAAAAAAATATGTGTGGAATAATATGTACCCTTTCTTCATGAGTCACAAGGTATAGTCTCATCCCTGCCATTACCTTAGTTTGTCTCTTCACCTCAATTTAAAAGTTTCTTTCCCTGAAACGTGAGGGTGTTCTCCAAAATTCAAGATTTCTTCTAACTCCAATAGCCTTATATGTGGTCATTCTTGGGACTCTTTTCACTAAATGTTCTCTGTGTAGTTTATACTATTCTATATCAAAGAAACAGGTCATCCTCTTTACCAGCAGGCTGAGGTTAAGAACTATGAGAGCTGAACAATACGAAGTACTCTAACACATTAGCCAATACAAAAAGGGTCAGGGCTTAAAGAAAAGATTGGAGACAATATTTTGTGCCTTGGGATTTGCAGAGTTATTTGTAGGTTGTATTTAGCTTCTTTATAAACAATATGAATTTCCTTTGAACAGAATAGTCCAAATAAGTGGGAAGACATCTCTCTCACTCACTCTCTTTCTCCCTCTTACTTGCTATCTCTCTTTTTTATTCCTTGCCCTCTCTTAAAGCTACGCCTTGCTGCCCAGCTCTGAGATGGCTTTTTTACCTTTTTGTATCTAATATTTGAAAACAAGTCAACCAAGAAACCTACATAATTTTAAACATATTTCCATTAATATCCTCCAAAGGAATATTCAATTTTCTGCTAAAGTATGTATTGGTTTTTGCTTTTACTTTTGTTCCCATCTCACTATCTATGATATCTGCAAGGTACCTTTGCCATGAGCTATTGATGGTCAGTTGTATCACAGTCAAATAAGGTTAAAGTTAGATAATAATAATGTTAATATTTAACATTCTTCTGGGTGTTTCTCATCTACTCTATGTTACTGCCCGATCCAAGAATGAACATAAGAGAAGATAATGGTACAAGGTTTGAAAGAGAATGTAATTTATCCATCCTCATTTTCCTCATAGTACTTGTCCTGGACCTCCTCTTGGTCCTAATTACAACATCCTTTTATCACAGTTATCTGTGTATATTGCTTTTTCCCCATTAGATCGTCCCCATCTTGAGAGCAAGTTCTGTAGCATATTTAATTTTTGCACTTCTCAGGCCCAAGAGGGCTGCCCACTCAGTAGTTGCTTAATATTTACTAAAAGAATATTCAATGAATGAGTGAAAGAAGTCTAAAAAATCAGATACCTAAATTTTTCTTGGAATTTGATTTTTTTTGTTAGTCAACAAGCTTACTACATACCAGTTATGGTATTAAGTTCAGGAGATACAAAGAAAAGCATAAACATAGTCCTTACCTTCAGAGGGATTACACTTTAAGGTAGCAAACACCATGTGAATAATTTGGTAAATACATGATAAATAAACAAAATAAGAATAGTTTGTCCTTTATTCAAAACTGGAGAGTGGAATATTTTCATTAATAACATGCATTTGAGGAGTAAGAGATAAAAACACCAAGGCTCCATGTCTACCAATCCAATTGCCTTGTTTCATTGGCCAACTATTTCATTAGATGAAAAATTCCATCTCACCTTTTTGTTGGCTCAAGTGAGCAATCAAAAATATTGAAAAATTTTAGAAAATAACTGGAGACTTGTGTAACTGGATTAAAAATAAGCATCATTTTACTTGTTTCTTAGTCAAATCAACTTGTTACCAATATAGTGCCCAGATTCTGATTCTAGATTTAAATGCCATTTCTTCTATAACCTGGCTATGGCTACATGTAAATAAGAGTCCATTTGATACACACTGAATTTTCTTCTCTCTTTATACTTATATCCTGGGGTAGCTAGGTGGCTCTGGAGTTAGGAGGACCTACGTTCAAATCCAGCCTCAGACACTTAACACAAAAACTAGCAGTGTGACTTTGGGCAAGTCACTTAACACCAATTGCCCTCCAAAAAGCAAAAAATAATAATAATATACTTATATCTTGTTTTCCCTACCTTGGCTATCACTTTCCTAAGTTGAAAAAGTAGTGGATAAAAAGAAGAAAAAATCAAAGAGAAAATGTTACTTTGTGGATCCATCAATCTTGTAATGGCAATGACTGTTTCTGTTCAGTTATTTCAGTCATATCTCACTCTGTGATCCCATTTGGGATTTTCTTGGCAAAGATGCTGGAGTGGTTTGTCATTTTCTTCTCCAGCTCGTTTAACAGATGAGGAGCTGAGGCAAACAGGTTAAGTGACTTGCCCAGAGTCACACAGCTAATAAGTGTCTGAGGCAAGATCTGAACTCAGGAAGATGAGTCTTCCTAGCTGCACAGTGACAATGATTAGAGTGCTGAATTTTGGACAAGAAAAAATCTAGATTATACACAGGAATTTGTTTGATGAGAGCTTCACTTATTATAGAGTTGTAAATGAGATAATGCACTTCTCTCTTGACCACAAGATAATTAAGAAGCCCATGGATGTATATCTTTTAAGATTTGAGTGCATTAATGTCTGGGTGCATTAATAAGGACAGGGGACTGAACAAAATGTCTAATGAAAGAGCAGTGCACTTGGGGTCAGAAAGACCTTGGTTCAAACCTCTCCTCAGACACTTTCTAGATCTATGACCCTGAACAAGTCAATGTAACCTTCCTTTACCTCTATTTTCTCTGTAAAATGGAGATAATATTAGCACCAAACTCACTGGAATCTGGTGAGGATCACAAGGATGTGAGGCTGAAATAATGTGGAAAAAGTGCTTTGCAAACTTGAAATTGCCAAATAAAAGAGAGATGATGGTGATGAGGATGATGGTGATGTTGCCATAGAGTGAGTACAGTGTAATGGAAAGAACACTGGGTTAGGACTCACAAAATGTGTATCAAAGTCCTAGCATTGCCATTAGCCAGCTTTATAGCTTTTAGTAAGTTATTTAAGCTCTCAACCTCTGTTTTTCTTCTAGAAAATAAGACACTTGGACCAGATGATTAAAAAAGCTCACATTTATAGAAGCATTTTGCATTTTACAAAGCCTTTAACTCAAAAAGTAAGTAGATAGGGAAACATTATTAATCCCATTTCATAGATGAGGAAACTGACTCTCAGAAAAGTAAAGTGACTTATCCAGTATCATATTGCTAATGATGGAATTCAAACTGAGATTTCTTAATAGAAGAGAAATGCATTTCAATCACCCTTTCTCAATAATCAAATGAATCTTTGTTTGCTTTAGTTCTCTCTAATGATGCAGACAGCATATTATCAATGCTTGCCATCCTGTGCGACTTTTGTCTATGTTTTCCCAAAAGCTCACCACGGGGAATCTGTCCAACAATCTGGAGGCCTTCTTCAGTTTTTCTCAAAACTGCCATGGTGCCAGTATAGCCCTCCATAGCTGTCCATCTATCACCCCTCATACTTCACACATGACCAGGTATATTACATATACTAAATGATCTCTAGATTCCTTTGTAACTTAGACTCTGTAACCTTATCCTTGTGAATTTAGAGTACACAATCAGGCATTGTAAAATTCAGGGTCTGATCCCTCACTTTGAATTATAATCATTAAAATAAGATCCTAAACATACTCTTACTGCAACATTTTATCTGTGTAACATAGGCAAAATCATGTAACTACCCTGGGCTTCAGTATCCTCATCTGTAAAATGCATGTTAGACTAAATGATCCCTAAGATCCCTGGTAAATGTGTGATGGCTAGCTTTTCAAAAAGAAAAATGTACACAGGACTCACTTTTAAGTGTGATGTGAATTACTAACATTTTCTCCATTACTTCCTTAAGTCTAGACAATCGACAAAATAATAACTCAAGCCCTGGTTTGTAACATTTGCCGATTTCCATGGTAAACATGCTCACACTGAAAATTTAACAGTCATCTCTGCCAAGCCACCAGTTCAAGCTGGTTTCAGCATATCCCTTCTAGTTGAAAATCTATGATTATTTGAAAAGGTCAGCATCTGGAAGAATGTTGGACAAAAAATTGCAATTACTATTTCTCCTCTGATCTTTGAACACTTAGAAGAGTATACCTTTAATAGCAAAATAGGTTCAAGATGGTTTTGATCATAATAGCCAAACTGACCAGTGTTGGTCATATACACATTGACACAACTGGCAAAGAAAGATCAATATTTTTCTCTCTAATGACATCACCAAGTAGAAAGATAGCATTTTTATTGTTTTTAGTGAAATATAAAGCCAGAATAATTCTTGGAATTATTCTTTTGTTACACAGTCTATACTGACATCTTTCAGTCATGAAGTCACCACTCTAAGCTAATGTGAAAACTACTCCTGCATTGCTTTGGGAGAGAAGGATGAAGAAAGCAAATCTCTCCTTTCTCCATCTCTAACCATAATTGCCAAGGACAATAGTGAAGAGAGACATGCTAGCAAGGAGCTTTTCAGTCTAAACTGCTGAGAAGATGTATTCCATTAGAAACCTTTTGATCATGAAATGCCAAATAAGGGAAAGGGGAGGGGAAAGAAAAGAAATATGGGGAGGGGGTGGAGAAAGAGGACAAAGTGGGAGATGAATTTTTAAAAAGAAAAGCAGCTACTCACATTTATTTAGAATTATTGTTAAGGGAGATTTCAAATAGTATTAAAAAGATAAGAAATGAGAAAAATAGGATGCAAAGTTTTCTGTACTGTAGCCTCTATAAAGGGTGCCAACCAGTCTATTCTCCCTTTTATCTCTCAATTGAAAATCTGGGAGGGAAAAACTGTTGTTTTCACCTCATTTTTTTCTAAATCATATTTCCAGGTACTTCCAGAATACTCAGACAAGAATCATCATACAAGGCATTAGTATGTTTCCTCACCAGGCACATTCAACTGGTGACCCAGCTAATAAGCAATTCAAGTCTATTTGGTATAACATATTAGTCAAGTCTGTACCATGTTCTGGGCCCTACCCTATATTCTAGGATATATCTAGGATGATAAAGGTCAATACACCAGGAGCTATTTACTAGAGGCTAACAATCTAATTAAGTTGGAAAAGTAGGATAAAGCCAGACTGGGATGGGTCACAAAGAGCATGATAGGAAGTTTATACTTTTTTCAGCAGATAGTCAGGATAGTACACCAAAAGTCTTTGAATATAAGAGTGGTGTGATAAGAGCAATGTGTTAAGGTTACTAGTGTGGTGACTTGAATCCGCATTTTACAATAGATACCAATTGCCAAGGATTGGATACATACAAATAGTCTAAAGTGGGAAAACGAAAATAAAAGCCTAACTGTGATGTGGTTAGGCCTAAAATAAGAATGGGGAAAAGAGTGGAAAATAGGGAGTGGATACCAAAGACAAGAAGCCAGAAGATTTGACAAACTATTAGAGATGCATGGAATGGAGAAGGAAGAGTCAAAGACAAGATACGAACCTGGGTACCTACAAGTATTGTGATAATGTCAACAGAAATAGAGGCAGAGAAAAAGAGGACATCACAATTTTAGGAGCATATTGAGTCTGTAGTATCACTACTATATTCACACGGAGATATTCAGCAGGCAATTAGATATATTATCCTGGAATTCTGGGGAAGGATTGGTGATGAAAATTCAGATTTCAGACCCATCTTTAAAACAAAGGAGGAAGAAGACATTGGGGTTATGGGGGGAGAACTATGAGAGGTTCAGTGCCAGGTAAACCAAAGGGAGGAGAAAGGATGAAAACTATAAGGAATGCTAAATGTTAGAGAGAGGTTGAGGAATGAACCTCGTCAGAAATGAATCACTTTCTTTTATGTGACCAATTTACTCTCTACTATTTCTTAGATCTAGTAGGTGATATTTTCATTTCTGAATATATCAATCAACTAGAATTTTTAAGTACTTGTTTTCCATATTAGTAGGCTAAATACAAATACAAAACTGAAAATCCCTGTCCCTGAGCTTATATTCTAATAGGGTAGACAACATGAAAAAAATACATATGTATATATACCCATACACATATGTTTGTGTATGTGTATATATGTATATTATTAGATACATTTTATATATAATAGATACAAAAATGGATACAAGAAAATTTGGGAAGAGAGTAGACTAGCAACTGGAGTGATCAAGAAAGGCTTCATCTAGAATATGGTGTTTGAACTCAATCTTGAAGGAAAAATGAATTCCAAGTGGTGGAGATAAGAAGGGAGTGCATCCCAAAGCCTGGAGGATAGCTAATGCCATGGCATGGAGAAGGGAGGAGAAGGCAGGGAAATCTACACCAAGAGGGGCTAGATGTAATTTGGCATTAAGGTATAGCATGCATATACTTCGTACACAGATCCAAATCTAAGAAGAATGAGATTCATTCTTCTGCAAAGACCAATTACCTTCTTGGTCATTTTCAATTCTGAAACATTTTGTGGCTTCAGAATTATGTCCCCTCATCCTCTGGTACATATTGCTTCTAGTGCAGCAGATTTATTTTAAAATGCCATATGTCCATTGTATCCAGGTAGGAAAAGTGATTCTGTTCTTTGCCTAAACATTATTCTCTACATAGAATGGCCACAAATTGAGAAAGTTTGGAAACAAGGGCCCTTTTGTTCTTCAAACACTGTGTCTACTTCTATACTTAGTATATGTCATGATCCAAGATCTATCCTAACTAAGATTTTAACCTGATTTCTCTCAATATCTATTCTTTGAGTCAACTATATCTATTAGTAATGGTTGCTGTCCTTCATTCTCAAAGAGGACAAAAATGACATCACTATGCTAGAATCAAGTTTCATTGTGTCCAACTGTGGCTGACCAGACCAATACAAGCTTGGAATGCTCAACCACAGGTCAGACACAAATAGTCCCCATGAACATTTGGCATGGATTCTCCAAATTTTCACATCCTGCATTTCCTTTGAGCTGTTTCAATTCTGTTCTGTTCATAGAGCACAGCACCTTCTCCAATGTGGTAATATAGTGAAAAAGAATATTGTCCTGAGATTCAAGAGCCCTAAGTTCTGATCTCATCCCAGCAATTAATTCACTTTTTGACCTGGGGTAGCTATTCCTCCTCTCTGGATCTCAGTTTCCTCCTCTGTAAAATGAACAGATAAGTCTAGATAATCTTGAAGGATCTTCCAACCCTATCATTCTAACACTGGCAGGTAACAATGTTAAATGAGGACCTGCTTTATTCGGGATATTGTGCTAGGCACTATGAAGAAATATTCACACACACATACATACATACATATATACATACATACCAACAAAAGAAGACATTCAATTAATTTAAACAACAAACATTTCATAAGTGCAATGATCAGGAAATAAACTAGAGGCAAGAAGCCAACAAGAAAGCTGGCGTAAGAGTCAGGAAGACTCGCAAACCCATCTCTGACACTCTGGGCAAGTCTGATCTCTGGAACATCCCAGACAATTTTCTTAAGACTATAAGTTGTATAACAGCAGCTGATTTGCATTGGTGGAGGGAGTTTTCTCGCCAGAAGTTCCCTACACTGATTAAACCATGAGTTTGAACACACATAAAAGTACTTGTAAATACATGTGAACTATTATAAGAAGGCTATAATGTGCTAGGAGATCAATTGAGGGGAAGATCATTTTCATCTGGGGATATCAGGGGAGTTTTCATGGAAGAGATGTTACTTAAATGGAGACAAAGTGGATTCTACTTACCACCATTAATAGGACATGAAATTTATGTTGTTTTTTTCCAGGAGGCAGCTTGATGCTGTGGAAGGAACACTGGATTTGGAGTCAAAGGACCTGAGTTCAAATCCTGACTCTACCACTTACTACCTGTGTGACCTTGGGCAAATCACTTAAACTTTCTGAACCTTAGTTTTCTTATTTGTCAAATGAGGGGGTTGGTCTGGATGGCTTCTGAGGTCCCTTCCAGCTTTATGATCCTATGAGTAAGGCTTACTTACACTGATCTATCCAGCTGTGCCTGCCTATTCCCTCTTTGCATAGCTTGCTGCAGTAAGGGGAATAGTCTGTGGCCATTCATAGAAGAGAATGAAACTAACATTGCAAGAGAGTGGAGCTAACTTTCCTACACAAAGATTGAGCCCATTACCTTGGTCTTACTAGTCAATGCTCTAACAAACTGAGATAATAGCTATATCCATGAATCCCTAGTCTGGAAAAAGACAACAAACACCCTGGAAAAAAGAAAGGGAAAAGTCAACTGATACTTGAATTCATCAATACTAATAGAATCGATACGAAAAAGCCATTTGAATTTTTCACACTAAATCACTTCTTTTGACATATAGATACCAACTAAAGTGTCCCATTATGTTTTATGTTCCCAGGGAAGTTAGAAAAATTTCTCTCTTATTCCAAAGAAGTTGTGAGTTTGTAAGTCAAATGTTTTCTAATTAGGAATATTCTGGGGTTTTTTTGTTTTTGTTTTTTGCAAATCTGAGCCTTCCTGATGCATTGGGCAATTTCATTATAAATCATAATTCCTTGGAATCATATAAATTGTGGTTAGGTCTGTTCCTGCCCTCATCCTTGGAGCCAAGGGTTGTACCTAGACTTAAGGCAACATTGTTTAGAAGCCTTTAGAGTTAGAAAGGACATTGCAAGAAAATCAAAATGAAGTCATTTTCATTCTCATGGGATTCAACAAGCAGATGACAGGAAATACACTATATATAGTACTTTACCTTTTCCATCTTTTTATCTGTAAAATATAGGGGTTCCTGTAGAGCAGAGGTGCCAAACTCAAAGCCAGCAGGTCCAAACCCTACCCAAATAAATAAACTAAAACTGGGAAATGTTTAACAAAATAAGTAAAAATGCAATACAACTTAGATGATGTTAATTTGTGGTTTTCCAAAGTCAATATATTGCCTGTAGGGATCCATTTCTCTTTGAGTTCAACACATCACTACTCTCAACCACCTCTAAAGTTTCTGGAAGCTCCAATCCTCTATGATTTAATTCAGAATCCTTGCAAATATGTCAGAAGAATGCCAGGCTAAAAAATTAAATAAAAAACCCTACCCTAACTCTGTTACTAATTTCTATGCTAACTTGAGCAAGGCAGCCTACTTCACTGGATTTCAGTTTCTTTCTAGAAAATGAAGAGATTGGACTCAATGATTTCTAAGTTCCCATCCAGTTCTAAAATTCTAGGTCAAGGACTCTCCAAACCCTTTACACACACACATATAAACACAAACCACTCATGATCCTTCTATGACTTTCAGTTTACTCATGATAAAGCTTGTGTATTTTATTTGCTGTGTATGTGGGTGGCATGATTTTCTTTCTCTTAAAAAAAAAGTTCAGAGAAAGAAGGAAAAAGTAATACAATCAGGAAAAAAATTCTTTATGCTCCTTCCTCTTTCCTGCTCTTAGTAAAAAAGTAAATTATGTTAGCTTTGGGGTTGTGGTTGGGATAATGTCCCAGGCCTCTGTTTTAAGGGGGATCCTTTGAAAAGTTCCTTTTTGTATAAGAATTCCCCATTAATTTTTCTAAAAATGATGAATCAATGTACTTATCTTGCTCATTTCCCTGAAATTTTGGGCAAGCTTTATTCCTCCCCAGGCAAACTCTGAGCTGTTGAGTAACTCATTCTTCTCTTTTCCTTGCAGTATTCTCAAATGAGGGATGAAGTATTCAAATCAAACTTGGTCTGTGCATTTATCGTACTTCTCTTTATCACCGCAATCCAAAGTTTGCTTCCTTCTTCAAGGTAAATACAGTGAGACTAAATTGTGATGAGAAATGTCATTCAAGCAACTTGAAGATCATTCGCAGGCTGTTTTGCCAGTTTTCTCTCATTTCCAGGGGATTTGAATTCAGAATAATTGGGTCTAGAATTCATTCCAAAGTGTTTGGCACTACTATCAGAGTCTGTTCTAATTCTATTACTCTGTATCCTTATTCTATTATCCAGCCATTGGAAGTCTTTCTTCCCTTCTCAGAGAATGAAGAAAAAAATAGCATTTGAAATCTTGGCATAATTATTTAAAACTGCATTAGACGAAACAGAAAGTATCAGTGCCTCATCACCATTTGCTTTGCTCATTATCTCTGAGAACATGATGTGGCTCACCATATTGTATACATGATGTCTTCCTCAGGCAGGTTGGTTTCTGTATTTCATGTTGAGGTATTCATGGACTGAACAGAAGAAAAAAATGCCTTAACATGAAGATACCTGATGGAACAGGTCAGCACACAAGTCTGAATGGTTTGTCAATCCCATAAAAATGTCTTTGTCAGGTGGCCTTCCTCACTGGAAGTATATGTCCAACTGAAAGGGCAGAGAGCTGTATATAGAGCACAAAAGGGGCTCACAGTGGCACATAATTATTAATTATTTCTCTGTGGGCTATAAGAGAGAATGAAAATATGCCTTTGATGCTGGTGATCTAGTTTTGGGTCCTAGAGAGATCCAGCAATTAACTGAGTGTGTTTATGATGTGGTAAGATGGGGCATAGGAGATAGCTTCCCTCAGAGTCATGAAGAGGCTTCCCACCTTATCTCTGACACATCTTGGGGAAGTCCCTTAATGTCTCAGGGCATTCAGACACCTGCCCTAAAACTATAATAATATATCACATCAGAAACAAGGGTAGGGAACCTGAGGCTTCAAGGCCACATGTGGCCCTCTAGGTCTTCAAGTGTGGCCTTTGGACAGAATTGGATTCAGTCAAAAGGCTACACTTGAAGGCCAAAAGGGTGACCACGTGGCCTTGAAGCTGCAGGTTCCCCACCCCTGCACCTGAAAAACGGCTGTTCTGCACTGGCAGAAAAACTCTCACTTCAATGATGAACTCACAAGTGTGCACCTTCTCCTCCATCCCACTCCCCCCAAAACCAATGCCATGGACAAGTTATTGAATGAGTGAAGTATTGAGAAAAATAGATTTTAAATGTCTTACTTGGGGTCACACAGCTAGTAAGCATGCCCACTAGTTAGAGGAATTGTTCAGAAAAAAGAGCATTTATTTTAAGTTAGTCTGCATATTTGAAGAGGATTGACTGGATTTGAGGAAACCTGTGGCCAAGGTAGAATTCTACAGTGGGAAGCCCTAAAGTAGATGGGCCTGCAGGATCTGAAGTAGGGGGAGGAGTGGGAAGACAAGGGTGGGTTCTAATGGTAGGTGCCCCATGATTGGGAAGCTCCTGAGAGAGTCTTATTATCAACCCTGAGCCTAAATGTTTTGCTTCTCTTACATTGGTTCTATAGTTTAAGAGCAATGGTGAGCAGCCCCCTCCCTCTTCTCCCCCCTCCCTCCCAGGCTAAATTGGGTCTTGTACAGGTAGCTAAGTCCATGGAACTAGGGCTGGAAGTGATCTCAGAGGCTACATAGCCCAATCTCCTCATTTCACAGATGAGGAAACCAAGTCCTAGGAAGGTTTGGTGATTTGCCCAAAGTCACAATAGGTATTAAAGATGATACTTAAACATAGGGGCTCAAAATCCAGGGAGAGTTATCTATTCACTGTATCATGTTATCAATCTAGATCATAATCACAAACCAACAGAGTTACCTTTCATCACACATAGGCATTATTTACATTTTTATGATTATGCAAAATTTATAATTTACAAAATGTATAATTAGACCTTCTCTAAGTCTTATGTAGTCTTCCCATAGGAGAAAAGGGGAAGTCTTGGAGAATGAAACTGAAAACAGTAAGAGCATAAGTGTGCCCATCTAATAAGATACATAAATGGATGATTCTTCTTAGCTTATCCAATGGTGATAGTCTTTGGGGAACTAGACATGTGAACTTATGGCTATCTAAAAAGCTAAAGCTTAGTGTCCAAACTGATAAATCTATTCTGGATTTAGGGCTTATGGTTGCTTCTTTAAATGTGATGTCATTGATGAGAATGAAATTTATCTGAATTTATTGCCTACTTGATCAATGTAATTTTTTTAAAGCCTCAATGCAAAACACAAAATATTCCAAAGTGCAACCAATGGAAGACACACCTTTCTACCCAATAAGAAAACTGAAAAAAACAACAGTTCCCTTCTGCTTCTGCACATAGTGAACATTTAATAAATGTTTGTTGAGTTGATGAGTTGAGTGGAAATTTGTTACCCTATCCTTGATCCTCAAAATGTCTTAAGGTCCTGACATTTTTCTGGCCCTCCCTCATTCCAGGTCCTATAGCTGTTATAGGCAGATAAACATCTCAGAAGACAAAAAAGTATGTTATCATACTAATTGATTGTGTATTGAATGCCCACAGGATGACAGGTCCTATGCCATGAATTTATTAAGTCACTAAATTTTAGAACAACTTTTTATCACAAGTGCTGAGGAATTTTTGATAGATTTGAATTGCATGTTCAATGGGATTCAATTCCATTTAACTGAACAAACATATACCAAGCACCTTCTATGGGCATGTGTGGGGTCCAAAATTGTCCAATCTGAAAAAAAAAAAAACACCGAGACAGAACTCTAAACCAAAAGCACTTTACTAAAGGATCCATGATTTCCTCTAATGAGGTGTTCCTCAAATCTTCCTCCTGATCTGAGATGGCTCCTTTCCTCAGGGCCTTACTTTCGTAGGATTAATACCCAGCCATTGAGAGAAGACAAAGCAAAATATAGGGTCTCATTGGTTTATAGACCTTGATTTGGGGCCTCCAAGAACGCCAGGAATGATGCATTAGCATGGTTGGTCATAAGATGGGCAAGGCAAGCATCATCTCTGCTGACTAAGTGATCATAATGGGCAAGGCAAGGGCCATCTCCACTAAGTGGTCATAAGATGGGCCCCTCCTCATATTGGGCAAGAGAGTGTGGTCCAAAGGCTCAGAAATAAGTTGGTAGGCTTTCGATGTCACATTAAGACATCCCATCCATGCTGGATCTGCTCATCAGCATTCTTGTGATTAGGCAAGTGAACTTTATAACTAGTAGTCCACAGCTCTGGGGCCTAATATACAGAACTTATAATCACTACCCCTATAGACTCCTATCAAACTGATTAATATATATATATATATATATTCTTCTTTCATTCACTCTAATATATATATAACATATATATATATATATTAGGAATATAATAGGGATCTAATTAATCATCTATCACACATGTTGCTAGGGAGAAAAAGATAGAGGAAATAGAAAGGAAATAATTTCAGTCATCAAGGTATTTATATTTTACTGTGTACAACTCTCTCTCTCTCTCTCTCTCACACACACATACACACACACACACACACACACACATACACACACACTTAATTTGAGGGGGAGGTGGGGAAAAGCCATGAAAGGCTTCCCATAGGAGACAAGCAGCAACTGAACTAGACACATTGAGAGTTAGAAAAAATATCAGCAGATATCTAGTCAAGAGAAAGGGAGGGGGGGAGAGACAGAGGAATAAGGAAGGAAAGAAGGAAAAAGAAAGGAAGGAAGGAAGGAAGGAAGGAAGGAAGGAAGGAAGGAAGGAAGGAAGGAAAGAAGGAAGGAAGGAAAGATCTGGACTATACGAGACTGTCACTGGACAATAGAGCCTCCAAATTCTGCTTAAAGACCTCCAAGGTGGAGAAGCCCACCATTGCTTGAGGGAGTTCATCCCTTTTCTGTACAGCCCTAATTGAAAGGAAGTTTTCCTGACATCAAGACTCGTTTCCTTCTCGTTACTTCCAATTTTACACTCTAGGACCAAATAAAATAAGTCTAGTTCTGCCATCACATGAAGTCCTTTCAAATACTTGAAAACATTTATCATGCCTCAGTCTACCTTTTCTTCTTTCATTCACACTTAGCATAGCTTTTTGCCTGTGGGTCATTTCCCACCTTGGTTAAGCTGCTCCCCCTTCCCCAATCATCTTATCAATATCCTTCTTAAATCTTAATGCCAAGAAACTGAACACAATATTCCAATTGAGGTCTAAAAAAGGCAGAGTACAGTAGGGCTATCACCTGCCTGTACTTAGAAGCTATGCCTCCCATAGACAAATCATTCACCCTCTCTGGATCTCAGACCCCTCATCTATAACTTAAAGAGTTGACCCAAATGACTTCTAACATCACTAGTTATGGCTAGCAATCATTTCTTTCTGTCCATCTCGGCTAGGGGTCTTGACTTCATCAAGGGAAAAGTGTTGCTGTCTTATCAGAGGCATCAAACTCATCATCACAGCAAAGCTCCTGAGTGCAGCCAACCAGATTAAAATGTGATTGGGAAATGTTTAACAAAAAAATAAAAATAAAATACAACATAGGTAATGTTAATTTGTGTAATGTTAATTTCTATATCAAAAAAGGACCCTGCAGGGATCTGCTTCTGAGTCTAGAACAACTGCTATCTTGTTATCCTTACTTCTCCTGGGTATCAACTCCCTGTTTGTCTTTTTTTTCTTCCTCTCCAATGCAAAGGACATTCTTGGCAGAAAAACAAACACAAAAAGAATAATCAACCATCTCTGCCTTCTCTTTCATCAGTTATCTTTACCCCAAACACCCCAAGCACTGCTGCCATCCCTTTTTTGATTTGCTTTTTTCTCCAGACATAGCTTAAAATAAATAAAGAAATAAACCTTTTGTTGTCCTCAGCTTCCCTTTGCAATGCTTACCAAAGTGGTTGGACCCTAGTAGGCTCTTTATAAATGGTTTATGATTAATTGACAGCCTCAGCCCATTTTGAGTTGTAACGTTCTTGAAAATAGTGTTGCAGACCTGTGACATGCTCTTATGGTAATCCTGTTAATTTTCTTTGTATGGTCTAAATTGGTTGTCACTGTGCATCCATATCATTCACTTCAGACAATTCCCATTCCCCTATACACCCCCATCCCATCCCATTGGGATTGTTTACCTTTATATCTTCAAAATTCTTGATAATATCCCAAACATCCTAAGTTGATTTCCCATGTAGCATTTTATTCCATGGGAGTTCACCTGCCTTTGAAACTGAATCTAGGTTTCATGATAGACTATTTTCCCATTTCATCTCCTTTTTCATCACAAATTCTAGAAAGAAACTGTCATTTTCTCATTGGGTTCCTATCACTCCTTCTCCAGGAATTATTCTTCTTAAGTAAGAACCAAATACAGAATAGAATTTACCCTTATGGTTCTTCCACATATTTTGAAGCACAAATTATTACAAAGTGAATTTCAGAAGCTAATAGCTTCCATTTTCCATAAGCAGGTCTGCTTGGTTTTGACTCCATAAATATCATGCCTCTCTCAGCATCAACTGCTCACCGGAAACCTTAATACCATGCAGGTTGAAGCAGCTTTTAATACTCAAAACCATCTCAGCTCCCTCCCTTACCTCTGCCCTCTGGTTGGAGAGCTGGAGGAATGAGAGATAAACCCCTCCCAGAACCTTCCTTTATAGAAGATTAAGAATTTTCCAGGTAACTCTCCATTTTCCATTAGTAACTCTGTTTGACTACAACTGCACAGAGCATCATGAACCTGAGCCTGATACTGCCTGTTAGTTCCCCTATCCCCTTACTTTTCAACTTCCTTTTGTGTTCTGTCTTCTTCCATTGGATTATAAGTTCCTTGAGGGCAATGACTGATTTATTTTTTCTTGTTTGTATCCCTAGAATTTAGTACAGTGGCTGGCACATAATAGGCACTTAATAAGGGTTTATTGAATTGTATTGAACTGAAAATCAGCTCCACTGAGAGAGGCAGAGACAAAAAGACAGAGTCCAAAATATTTCTGCTTAATTTAAATCCCCAACATTATTGTATCACAATTCTATGTCACCTATGATATATTTCCCAAGCCCCTCACCTATTTTGTTATGATGTCCAGCTGGTCTCCAAAAACAAAATCATTTTTCTTTCTCCTTACACTAATCTTTGCTTAAATACTCTGTCGTATTCCCCCCACACCGTGTTCCCATATTTCCTCAGATTAGATTATCTGCAATTCTATGCATACATACCTCTTTACATGTTCTTTTACTTTTGAATGAAGAATTAATAATAATAATAATAATAGCTTTCAAGGTTTACAAAGTGCCTAAGGTCCTATAGCAGAATTTGAACTCAGATCTTCCTGAGTCCAGACCCAGCACTCTATCCAATGAACCACTAAGCTAAATACCAATCAAGAGTCATAGTTTATTCATAAGTTTCATCCCATCAAATCTTAGTGATATCTATGAGATCAAATATGCTTCCTTGCATTAGGACTTCTAGGTACTCAACTTTGTTCCCTAAACTTTGGGTATTAGTGTATAGATACATAATTCCTTGGGTCTTCTATTATTGGCTCCTTTCTTATGTTTTGTCTCATATTAATTTGTAGGTGTCTCAAATGTAATTTCTCTTTGTAGTTATTATACATATATACCTATATGCATCAGATGCATGTGTGTTTATGTAATCTCCCTCCCTCATCCTTTTTAATTTAGAGCCTTTTTGATTAGTTTTGATGGAAATCCACTGATTACTCTTACCAGCCTTTGTTAGGTGGACTCCATCTATGACCAGAATTCTGTCATTCTTATAAACCATAATCCAGAATTCCAAGTCTCATTCTTGTATATCACCTCTTAGTCAACTATTTACTCCATTTTTATTCTTCTTCTGTATATGTAACAGTGAATAAAACACAACCTATGCTCCTATGGTCTTTTGTTTCCTGACCAAATTCCTTGCCCAAGACATCATAACTATCGTCAATACTTTTTAGGTTCCTTTTAATAGTGTTCTTTGTGCTGAAATGAATCACTAGAAGTGGGTAGCTGTCATCTGTCTCTTTAAGTCTTGGGGCATTTTCTGTAATGTCTTGGATACATGATCCAGGAAGGCAACAGACTTCCATATTTTTATTATCAGGGTAACAAGTACTCTCAGTACCCTACATCAGGGCATTACCATTCTACTCTTGATAATATAGTTATGTGTGAACATATTCTTTCTCCTCATAATATTTTTCCAGCATCCATCACAGGACCTTATGCATAATAGGGACTCAACACATGTCTATTAAATTGAACTGAATTAAATCAAACATTTAAAGTTAATTCATTCAGGCTGCCCCATCTTTTTAAAGCTACTCAATTACTGAGACATTTTGTTATGCAATGCCCCCAAACCACATATGATTGTATATACAAATGATTTAATTTTTCTACTTTTTATCCTTGCCAAATACATACAGATGCCAAGTATGGCATTACTTGCCATCCTTGCCAAATACATATGCTGTTCCATTTCCTCCTTCAACCATTGATTGGTCAGAAAGATGTTTACCTTAGAAAGGTAAAAATGCTCCCAAATTGCATTCCTTTTATTTCACACAAAAGCTGAAATAAAGAAAAACAGAAGCTAAATTTTTACCAAAAAAACTATGTGTTGTGAGATCTGAATAGTCCATTTGCCCCAGACATAACTATCTCTTCCTTTTCATGGTCACTAGTTTTCTAACCAACCCATTTTATCTCTGACAGATTCTTTGTATCTAAACAGATGCTAGGGGTCTTTTATGTACATTGTTTTCTCCAGACAGATGTTTAATATCCTGCTTCATTATCTCTAGCTCATTCAGATCTTGGGGTCTGGGTGAAAGGGGAAATTGATCTATCCAAGCAAAGAAAGAGCACTCTCCCTATTTCCCTTTTCCTCTCATCCTCCTTCATATGCCGTTAGCCAAAGGTTAAATTGAGTCAAGCAAATATGTCCAAATGATAGTCTTTGCATAACAAGCAATGATAAAATAGGAATATTTACATTTTAAGTGATTTACAATTATAATGAACTTTCATGTACGTTTTCTCATTTGTCTAAAACTCACAATAGTTTTATGAGTTAGACATTTCAAGGATTATCATTCCCATTTTCCAAAAAAGAAAAACTGAGGTCCAGAAAAATGAATTGAATTAGTTGCCCAAAGACAAATGACTACTAAGTGGTTCCAACAGAAAGGAATCATTGATTTAGAGCTGAATGGCTCCTTAGAAGCCATTTAGCCTAATGTAGAATCCAGGTTGTTTGACATGCTAGTGGACCCTTTAGTTCTCCTAGCATTCAGGATCACAAGATTTCAGAGTTGAAAAGGACATCAGTAGCCATCAAACTAACCCCAAAACTCAGAATCACCTCGACAACATATATGGCATGTAACCCTTTCTCCACTGAGGAAGCATTCACTCCTCCTTCCACCCTGCCCACATCCTCTCTGCAAGACACCTCTTTTACTTTTGTATAGTTTCAATGGTCAGAAAGTTTCTTTCTGACATCAAGTCTAAATTTACTACTTTGTCATTTCCACCTCAGTGCTCAAAGTTCTGCCCTCTGGAACAAAGTAGCACAAATGAATGCTTCTCTGTGACAGCTATCATGCTTTCCCTAAGTCTTCTCTTCTCCAGGCTAAATGTACTCAGTTCTTTCAGTTGGAGATATGAATTCTTGCCCCCCCCCCCTTTTCCCCCTCCCCCGCACATGCTACCAGGCTTCTCATCTTCAGGCTAAACATAGTTCTTTCAATTGATTCTAATATGTCATGAACTCAAGGCCCTTCAACATTTTAGGTTACTCTCTTCTGCCTGCTCTCAAGCTTATCTGTATTTTTCCTAAATGAGGTATCCAGCACTGAGCACAGGACTGAAGCTGTGGTTTGACCAGGACAGAGTAAACCAAGAATATCCCTTTCTTTTCCTCGGACACTATGACTTTCTTAAAACATGCCAATATTTGATTAACTTTCTTGGCTGCCAGATAGTACTCTTTTTTGTTTTTTGGCTTTTTGAAGGGGGGAAGGCAGGGCAGTTGGGGTTAAGTGACTTGCCCAAGGTCACATGGCTAGTGAGTATTAAGTGTCTGAGGTCAGATTTGAACTCAGGTCCTCCTGACTCCAGGGCTGGTGCTCTAATCACTGTGCCACCTAGCCACCCCAAGACAGTACTCTTTAATCTAATTGAGACTAAAGTCCTCTAATACCTTCAGCTATTTTTTAAAATGTTTTTTTTAAGTTTAATTGA
The DNA here is from genome assembly GCA_011680675.1 of Gymnobelideus leadbeateri. Lineage (NCBI taxonomy): Eukaryota > Metazoa > Chordata > Mammalia > Diprotodontia > Petauridae > Gymnobelideus > Gymnobelideus leadbeateri. Next base: position 716,184 of record WOXC01008526.1, read on the forward strand.
TGTGTTGTTGTTATTTACATGGCATACATTTACAGATTATTCTTACTTGTGAGATGGAGGTCTCCTAAAAAATAAAGTAAGTGTAAAGTAAAACTAATAATGTAATGACCACATCTGAAAGCATATTCAACATTTCACAACTGTGGCACCACCCACCTCCCATACTTTTCTATTAAAAAAACTAACAGGGACGGCTAGGTGGCGCAGTGAGTAGAGCGTCAGCCCTAGAGTCAGAAGAACCTGAGTTCGGATCCGGCCTCAGACACTTAACACACACACAAACAAAAACCTAGCCATGTGACCTTGGGCAAGTTACTTAACCCCAATTGCCCTCCAAAAAGGCAAAAAAAAAAAAAAACCTAACAAATCTATTTTCTCCCCGTCCTACCACCTATCACTTTGGAGGGGAAAAAATGAAAGAAAAATAAGTGTATTGTAGGAAGTAGGCATAGTAAAGCAAAATGAATTCCCTTAATGGCTTTTTGATAGGCAGATGGATAGATAGATAGATAGATAGATAGATAGATAGATAGATAGATAGATAATGTTGTTGTTCAGTCGTGGCTAACCTTTTGTGACCCCATTTGGAGTTTTCTTGGCAAATATACTGGAGTGGTTTGCCATCCCTTCTCTAGCTCATTTTACAAATGAAACTGAGACAAACTCAGTTAAGTCACTTGCCCAGTCTGACATCAGATTTGAACTCCGGAAGATGAGTCTTCCTGACTCCAGGCCCAGAGCTCTATCCACTGTGCCACCTAGCTGTCTTGTAAATAGATAGATCAAGTCATTTACCCAACCCCAAATGCAGTTTCCTCATGTAAAAGAGGGGCAATAATAATTTTTCTGCCTACTGCAAAGAATTGTTGCAAGGAAAGTATTTTTTGCTGCAAATTCTAACGTACTTTGTAAATGGCATATGGTATGGTGGAAAGATGCTTGAATTTGGAATAAGAAGACCTGGTTTCAAATACAACCTCTGTTATTTCTTACCTTGAGAACTGAATGAGACTTGAGCAAATTATCTCTTCAAGCTTCATCTTCATGTCCATGAAATTTCACTTTATTCCATTTGAACCAATGTTTTATGCTTTCAATATTTCTTGAATCCTCACTCTTATCCATGATAGCCCTCTCTCCCAGCTTTTTGTCATTTGTAAATATAAAAAAAGATCTCTTCAATGCCCTTAACTAAATCATTATTTTAAAAATATTTAGTCTCAGGACGAAATACAGATTTTCAGTTCAATCTATTGGACACGTCCCTCCCAGGTCTTATCCAGTTACTAATTAAGTACTTTTGGGCTTTTAACATGGCAGTTTTCAATCTATCTAATTTTTCTTTCCTTATTCTCTAGCTCAGAAGTGTAAAACACAAAGCCTCTGGGCTGTTGCAGGCTACAACACTCCCAAGTGAGACCAAAACCAGATTAAAATGTAATTGGGAAATATTTGACAAAATAAATAAAAATAGAATAAAATGTTGACAACATTTCATTAAAAAAAAAAACTATGTCAGTATGCAGTCGGTGGGGATTCTTATGTATGAATTAGTAGCCCCAATTTCTATTTGAGTTGAACACCATTGTTCCAGACCCAGTCTCTTTATATTTCCAACAAAAATAACAGAAGAAACTTATGAAAAATTTTGCTAAAATCTAGGTAAACTTTATAAACTTAAATTGGTCTACCAATGCATAGAGTTCATCTAAGCTAGGCAAACTGAACTGATCAAGACAGTTAGGTATTGTTACTGCTCTCTCATTTATCTTGAATGTCAAATCTCTTATTGTTTCTGCTTTGTCTTTTCCAGCTTATAAAAATCATTAGAATTATCAGGTATAGACTGTGGGCAGAGTAAATAGCAGTAAAATAACAACAAGTAGCCAGCTCTTCCATCTCTCTGGCATCAAATATCATGTCACCTACCTCATTTGCCCTAGTCAATCATACTATCCTTTCTTTGATCTTTTGCTGTCTTCAATACATGTATATGTGTGTGTGTGCATGTGTGTGTGTGTATTTATTTATAGACAGAGAGAGTCAGAGACAGAGAGACAGAGACACAGAGTACATGCACATCTATACAAATATACATATATTTCTAGACTAACCTGTAGTTTCATTAATGTAGGGATCTCCCAGATAGGAACTTCCTCTACCATCAGCACCTTCTCCATCTTCTCTGCAATTCACAGCTTTCTGAAGTTTTTCTGATTTAACTAAAACAACAAAACCTTTTTTTCCTTTGCTTTCATCATCAACCTCAATTTGTTCTAAGTTCTGTCACTCCTTACGTCATTCATACAGTAACATATCATATTTTTTTTACACATCCTTTGTTTCCTACTTTCATCTCTTTGTGCACTGCCTCCAAAAATATGTTGGTTGGTGAATTTCCTTTGCATCTACATTTGTCTCTTCAGATAGTCCTCTTTTTTCATTCCTTATTAAAATTATCTGTCTTTGGATCTTAAGAAATTCATTTTTGAGAAGTTCTCATCCTTCCTGGTTTGATGACCTTTATAAAATTTTCATCCATGGAATCTTTCTGCTATACACAACTCATTAAAGACTTCCTCTGTGTCTGATATTGTGGGAGACACTATGGGGGAAGCAAAGAAGAAAAAAGTGCACCTGGACCTCTTTGCCCTTTCAAATCCATTTGAGAAGAAAGGATTAATGTGCTCCAATGTATCTGTAATCACATCAATATGGATCTCCTTTTCAATGCTGTACAAAGCAACCTATCTATACAGTATAACTCTAAAACAAATTAGACTATGATAACAAAATAGGTGTATTCAGGTGCCAAAATGTGTGCCACAATTCATTTTAGCAACTTACTAAGCACCTACCATGTCAAAGGACTTTTGCCAAATACTAATAATAAAAGAGAAAATGAGCAAAATCCTTGCTGTCAAGGAGTTTAAAATCCAGTAAGATAAATATAGCATATACACAAATAATTATATAGAATAAGTAGGTCAAGGAAAGGTATGAACAGAGTGATCTGAGAATATTTCAGGAGGAAGATAGATTTTCATCTGATTTTAGCAGAGAAAATTTGGTGTAGGATGATGTGTCACAAAGTATAGACTGTGCTATTGGAAATGGAGAAGAAGAAAGAGCTGATTGCTAAGGCAGGATTGCCTTCTACTGCCATTTACACCCTGTGAGAGGGGAAACCTCTTAAGGTTTGCCAGTTGGTTGGGTCCTTTGGTACCCTTTGTGGAGAGGGAAAGAGAGAGAGAGAGAGGGAGGGAGAGAGAGAGAGAGAAATGGAATGACAAACTTTGCATCTGTTTTGCTGTGAGAAGAGGTGTGGCTTTTCTGAGATGTGATTGGTTACACAACATAAACCCCTGTGATTTGAAGAGGTGGCTGGGGACAGGTTTCATGATCCCACCACTATGTGCAGCTTGAGAGGCAGTAGCTCTTCACAGTTCCAGAACAGATCTAACAGAGCCCAACAGTTGCCCAAGCTTAATGGAACTGCTTATTACTGAGTGTGACACTTTTCCAACTCACTGCCAAAAGTATCTACTAAAAGAATTTATTATTGCTTCAGTGGCTCAAGAGTAGCAGCAGGAGAGTTTGAAGGACTAAGTTGGAAGCAGGGTTAGTGGGTGGCCTGGAAGGTGTTGCTATTCCCTGGGCTCTTATTAGATGCAGGACCCTAGACTGGTTCTACTTGGATGTGAGGAGGTATTGATGGTCAAGTTGGTGGCAGTGGTTTGGCCTATCTGACACATGTTGCCTCCTATTTTTCTATCAAATATCTTTATTGTATTCTAGGATGGCTTTCTTGATTTCCAGTATCAGCTGATGGTGGTAATGATGACGAGAATGTCTTCTAGGAATACTTTGCTAGGTGATGGGTATGAAGGCCAAACTAGAAGCTGAACCAGTGGCCTAGGGAGAAATGTTCTTACTGTGGATCTTGAGTCAAGGGTCCTGGGTTTACTCCATATGGGTCTGAGGGAAGGTGGTAGGAAATGGTTTGGACTTCTTGGCACATGACACCTCCTATCTCTCCACCAAAATATTTAGAGCAGCGCTTTTTATGGTAACAAAGAACTAGTAAAAGGAAATGTCCATCAGTTGGGGAATGGCTGAATTGTCTGTAGTATGTGAATTGTGCCATAAGACACAATCAATATGAAGAATTCTGAGAAAGTTGGAAAGCCTTTTATGAACTAATCAACATGAAATGATCAGAACCAGGGGAATTTATATGATGGCTACAATAATGTAAAGGCAAACAACTTTTAAAGGCTTCAGAATTCTGCTGCCTGCAGTGACCAGTCATTACCTGGGGAGACTTTTGGCAAAGTTTGCCTCCTGTGCCTCTCAACAAAGAGATAATGGACCAGAGGTGCAGACTGTGACATATATTTTTAGACATGGTCAGTGGGATGATTCACTTTATTTGATCAGACTTATTTGTCATAAGATGGGTCTCTTTTGAGTTGGCAACAAGGAGACAGTAAAAAGGGATAAAGATGAACAAAAAGAAAAGAAAACTAGATAAATATATCATTCCAAAAATGCACACGAGGAAACAAAAGAGAAGTTTCAAACAAGAAAACATGACAGATTTCTTTCTACTTAAAATTAAAGATGCATTTGAAATTGTGTTAAATTCTTAAAATTCAATATATGGTTTTAAAATGAATTGTGTGTTACAAGTGAGTAGTTTCATGTCACTGTATGCTCCATCCTACAAAGAGTACTATGTTCAGCTTCTCCCACACTTTAGGGAGGAAATAAGTAGCTGTGAAGTATCTACATGAGGATTCAGGAAAATACAGCCTACTTTTGATACAGCACCAGCTAAAGGGGCTTTGCTTTGCTTTTCTTACATTTCTGAATACAATAAAGCTTTACTTTAAAGTGTAAAAATGATTCTTAGCTCACTGGCAGCAGGTCACATTTGATCCAAGAGCTGTAGTTTCTTGGCCACTGATCTAAATGAGGTTTAAGGACTCTAAGTTTGCATGGTATGGGGACTGCTTTGAGAAATTGTGAATATTTAGTGAGAGAGAGAGAGAGAGAGAGAGAGAGAGAGAGAGAGAGAGAGAGAGAGAGAGAGAGGAAAGAAGGAAAAAAGGAAGGAAGGGAGAGGAAAAAGAGAGAAAGGAAGGAAGGAAGGAAGGAAGGAAGGAAGGAAGGAAGGAAGGAAGGAAGGAAGGAAGGAGGGAGATGAAAAAGAGAGAGAAAAAAAGGAAGGAAGGAAGGAAGGGAGGGAGGAAGGAAGGAAGGGGGGAGGGAGGGAGGGAGGAAGGAAGGAAGGAAGGAAGGAAGGAAGGAGGAAGGAAGGGAGAGGAAAGAGAGAAAGAAAGAGAGAAAGAGAGAGAAAGGAAGGAAGGAAGGAGGAGGAGAAAGAGAGAGAAAGAAAGAGGAAGGAAGGAAGGAAGGAAGGAAGGAAGGAAGGAAGGAAGGAAGGAAGGAAAGAAGGAAGGAAGGAAGGAAGTTAAGGGGAAAATAATAGCTACTTTCAGGTATTTAAATGTCTTTCATAGAAGAAGGATTCAGTTTAGTCTCTTTGGCCCGAGAAATTGAGAAGAGACAAATTTAAGCTTGATGTCTAGAAATAATTCCAAGCAATTTGAATAATGTGGAATGAGATTCCTCAGGAGGTGGTGGGCTCTCCTCCACTTTGGAGATCTTTGAGCAAAGTCTTAAGCATCCCTTACAGAGTATGTTGTTGTGAGGGTTCTGTTTCTGATATGAATTGGACTTGTTCTCTGTGGTCTCTTTCAAATCAGATTCTGTGCTTCACTGCATAATACAGTCTTAATCTCTTGGGACTTACAGTGCAGTAGGGAAAATAAGATATGTAGATAACTATAACATAAGTCAAAATGTGAAGTTCCATAGGAGAAATACAAATATGATGCTAACTTTCCTGATTTCCCCCAGTTGTTAATGACCTTTCCTACCTTGACCTTACTTAGTATTAACTTTTCTCTATATATATTTCACCTCTGTGGAATGCAAACTCCCAAAGAATAGGACTATTTTTGTTGATGTCTTTGTATCCCCAGGGTCGACATTGTATCAAGCTCATAGTAGTTACTTAATAATTCTTATCTAATCAATGAAAGAATGAATGAATGAATACAAGTTGATGTCTAAGTTCAAGGTTTGGAGGATATATGGAATTTAAATTGTAAATTAGGGAAGGGCATTCTAGGCATAGAGAGCAACTTGAAGTATGTGGGTTAGGATGTGTCTGAGAAAAATAAAAAAGTTGGTATGGAGTGTGTGGTGCATTAAAGAGTGTGTAATAAGGATAGAAAATTGGACTAGAGCCATCAAATTTTGGTATGCAAAGAAGTCCACCTTTCTAATTCTCATTTCTGCAAAGAAAAAGGAGAACTCTTGGACTAGCTTTGTGAGAGTGATGATAAAAGGATCATTGATAGGGAAGCAGGAAAGAGTTGGAAGAATAGTTTCACTCATGTTAAAAATGTCATTGAATGGTGTTTAGTTTCCACAGAATATCTTTTCAGTGATAGGCTACATTATCTATTTAAAAGGAGATCCCTGAAAGCTTATTATTGAGTTGAAAGGCCTTCTCCAATATTTCATCCTGGTTTGAAGGTAACTAGTTTCTCAAAAGAAGTTCAAGCAAAGAAATTCCTGGCAAGTTCATCCAAACTGGAACTATTTCAAGTATGGGCCTAGAAGCAGACTGTCTACTGCCCACAGACCAACCTAGATAAGGAAAGAGAAGATCACCACTTAAAAATTGGATTCCAAGTGATAATTTGGTTCTGACCAAAGTCACCTATAAATCAAATGCAAAATAGAAACAAACTTCAGACTTATGCAAAAACATTCTACTTCTGTAAGAGCAAAGGAACAGCAGAAAAGGGAGACAGAAGACCCAATAGTTTTTAGGCCATCTACAGATATTAATTAAATTGCCTAGCCTCCTTAAATACTACATCACTCCCTTGCTCATCTAAGAATGCAGTCTTTGTCCAAAGTTCAATAATTTGAGTCAGCTAGGTGGGGTAGTAGATGGAATAGTAGACTTGGATTCAAGAAAAACTGAGTTCAGGTCCTTCCTCAGACATTTACTAGCTATGTGACCTTTGACAGGTCCCTTAACCTCTTTTAGCTTCATCTGTAAAAATGAGGATAATGATTACACCTACCTTACAAAGCTGTTACAAGGTTCAAGTAAGAGTATGTATGTAATATACTTTGCAAACCTTAAAGCATTATGTCAGTATTGATGATAACAATGAATCTGGTGAGGATGACGAGGAGGAGGAGGATTCACCACATTGTTGCAGGAACTGAAGCTCTTCCATATTGACTCCCTAGCAACGGAACAGAACACATAAAGAAGTTGAGACTAAATAGAACACCTCTCAGTCTTTAGAAAGGTGATGAAGGAAAATATTAGAATTGTTTTTCCACATGTATATATACAAAGGTAGCAAAAAATATCATTTCATCAGATACATGGTCAGATCATGATCTTGCCTTGTGGTGTTCACAGTTAACATCAACAAACAGACAACCATGAATATAATTGCAATTTAGGCACCAACATCTGTTGTAAAGAATGAAAGGGCAGAAACCTTCCCCAGGAGCCACTGAACTTAATTACCATATGTACTGATATTCTGTGACAGTGGTATCAAATTCCAAAGAAACTAAAAGTCTTTGTGGCCTGACTTAAAAAAATTCTTATTAATATTGTATATGTTTATCATATTTTTATTTTGTTACATATTTCCCAATTACATTTTGATTGCTTCAACTGTCAGGCTTAATGTTTGATACCTCTCTTCTATGACATCATAAATGTAGGTAGGCACAGTGAAAGTAGAAAATATGTGTTTAAAAAGCTGATTTTGTATCTAGAAATAAAAGGAGTCAAAAGATGTGTAAACTATATAGGAAATGGATGCCTAAGTTTCTTGAATACTTCCTTTGAGAGAGTCAAAAGTTATTAAATAAGACAAACAATAAACAATAGTTAATATATGTGTATATGTATGTATTATGTGTATGTATACATATATGTTTATACATACATGTATATAATATGTACATATGTGTATATATACATATATGTCTATATCTTGTCAGATAGAGAACCATCATTTCCACAAGTTCTAGAGACAGCTAAGTAGTGTAGTGGATAAATACTGGACCTGGAGTCAAGAAAGCCTGATTTCAAATCTGTCCTTAGATATTTACTAGCTATATAACCCTGTGTAAGTTATTTAAGTGGTCTGCATCAATTTCCTTATCTGTAAAACAGGGATAATAATAGCTCCTACCTCCCAAGGTTGTTATGAGAATCAAATGAGATCATCTTTGTAAAGTGCTTTGCAAAACATCATAATTCTTCAGGAAACCAAGTTTCCTATCAATCGCCAAATCTTACCAATATAACCTCCATACCATCTGTCACATAGACACTCTCCCAATTCAGGTCCTTACCACATCTTGCCTAGACATTTGCTATAGTTGCTTAATGGAGTCCCTGCTTCTAATTTTTCACTCTCTCCAATAATTCTCCATACAATGACCAAAATAATCTTCTTAAAGCATACGTCTGACTATGCCATTCCGTTGCTTATCCAAGAGTTCCCCATGCCAATGAAATCACAGGTCCAGACCCCATCTTTTCCAATAGTTCCTTATATATTTTCTCTTTTGGTTTGAATCTGTGATTTCATTGGTGAGGGGAACTCCCAGTATTGATACTTCCACCACAGATGCAGGTATGGATACTTCCACCACAGATGCAGACTAACAACTCATCTGTAACTTATCACCTTGGAATGTTGCCTAGGTCCCTGAGAATTTAAGTGCCATGTTCACATCACATAGCAAGTATGTTTATGAAACAGGTCTTGAACCCAATTCCCAATGGTGGCACCAGTGCTTAGCACAGTTCTTGGCACATGCTTAATAAATTCTTATTGACTATCAACTATTTCATGCTATCTCTCACCTTGTAAATTATAGGCACTAAATTATAGCTTATTTAATTGAAATTAATTTGAAGAGGAATTTAGAACCTACCCTCCCATGTTCCAGGTTTCCTATTGACTTAATTTTTTCAATAATATTCTCTGCCAACATCCTGGGTGATTTCTATAACAAACTACAACTATATGGTAATATTTCAGATGGGGAGATAGGAAGGATATAAAATTCTTGCTGTGTCTCTCGATTTTTAAAGAGCATTCAACATTACCTCCTATGTCCACATTAGGGCTTGAATATGACAGATAAGATGACAGAAAGGGCTTCTTCATTCACCAGTGCCCTCAGTGGATATCCACCTTCTCTTGAATCTCTTTAGTAAATATTTCTCCATTATTTCACAAGGCAAACCTTTCCACTTTCAGACAGTTCTAATTGTCAGGAAGCTTTCTACCTTATATCAAGTCAAAATCTTCCTTTCTGTAACTTCCATACTCTGTTCATAGTTCTGCCCTCTGACCAAGCAGAATAAGTGGATTTTCTCTGCCAAGTGACAGCCTTTCATAATTTAAGGCAGTTATCCTGTCCTTCTCCCTAAATGTCATCTCTAGGTTGTGTCCCAGCTCTTTCAACTAATATTCACATTACATAATCTCAAGAACCATTTCCCTATAGTAGTAGCAGCCCTCCCCTGGATGCTCCCCAGCTCACTGATTGTTTGGTTCCTCCAGGAACCTCCATTTTAAGCAAAATGTATGGAACAGTTGTGTTTGCTCTTTTATTTCTTTCCAGACTCTGATCCTTGACTCTGCCAACTTCTTTCCCTACCATCCTCCCTCCCCTACCACCCTGCCACCTTGCTGTTTTTAAGTTTCCTTCCGTGTGTTATCTCCACCCACTAAATTGTAAGCTCCTTGAGGGCAAGAACTGTTTATGTTTTTTCTTATATTTATATTCTCAGAACTTCAACTTCTATTCCTAACAAGTAGTGCCCAGAACTGGACATAATAGTCCAGATGTAGTATGACCATGACTGAGTGGGGAGGAACTACAACCTCCTCAGCCCAGCATTGTAACCAAGAGGTTCAGACACCCTGGTTTGCACTGCTGGAATATAGATCAGACTCTTAAAGGGGAAAACAATGACAACAACACCCTTTCCCTACTATGCCCTGCTGGAAGTGAAATTCATCATGACAGCCATCCATGGTGCAAGGAAGGTTGAGTGCCTGCTAATGGCAATGGTGGTACCCTGAGATTTCCTCTCATCCCCAATGAGTCGCTCCTGGCTGCTCCCTGGCTCTGCCTTCTCACAAGGACAGTAGCTTCCTCGAGAATGGTCTCCCCCAATAGTACCTTTTACTTGTCCTAATCACCAGAATTACAAGTTAAGAATGTGACTATGCCTCACTTAGTGCAGTTTAGAAATTAATGATCTCCATTTATCACTGTCAGCCAATCGAGAATCATTTATCAAGTGCCTATTATTGGTCAGGTACTGTGATAATTACTGGTGATGCAATGACAAGCATGAAACAAAGTAAGGTCTAGTATTGACATGGAAGGGAAAATTTGCCCCTCTTATCCCCTAAGAGTGAAGTTTGGGTCCCACAAACCTCCTTCTTCCAGCTCTAGGACGGAGAGGTATCTTTTCTCAAATGTCCCATTGCTTTAACTATTCCATCATGGCCTGCCAGAGAAATTGACAGACCCCAGAGGGAACTTAGGGATATCCACCAAGGTCCTTTTGACCCTTTTTTAGATATTTGGATTACACTCACAGAATTACTACTCCATTCACTGACAAAAACTCAGTCCCTTCCAAAGAGAATGATTTATAATTCCTGATAGAACTACAAAAGGAGCTCTTTCTCTTAGAGTCACAGGATCAAGGTTCATATCTGCCTTAGTCATCTACTTCCTCTGTGACCATGGGCCTCAGTTTCCTCAACTGGAAGGAAAAAAAGAGGAATTTAGATTAGATGGCCTCTGAAGTCTCTTCCAGCTCGCAGTCTAACATCCTTTCATCCTTCCATAAATGCACCAAAGGTGGTCCACTCAAATGCATTCAAAGACTTTTATATGGTTCTTTTAAGATGTTGAAGAGCCAACATAACTCGCAGGTAAGTTCCTCCAGTAGACTGTCAATGCATTGGCCATTAGACAAAGAGAACACATGAAGAGTGAGAGCAATTCAATTAATGTCTATTGATCATGAATTCTTTTTTTTTGCTTTTTGGAGGACAATTGGGGTTAAATGACTTGCCCAAGGTCACATGGCTAGTTTTTGTGTTATTTGTCTGAGGCTGGATTTGAACTCAGGGCCTCCTGATGCCAGAGCCGGTGCTCTATT